>JAJLXA010000002.1:1200000-1828198 GCA_030571075.1 Yamadazyma endophytica
TAACTAATCGGGCCTAGCGCATTCACTGACTCAATACAGTAACTCGCACATTATTTAAGACTCAGATTACTTTAGATCCTTGCAACCATGTCGGAATTGGTCAACAAGAGGAGAAAGCACAAGAACTCCAAATTAGGGTGTCCCAACTGTAAGAAAAGAAGAGTCAAGTGCTCTGAGGACTTGCCCGAGTGCCAGAACTGTATCAAGCATCGAGTTAGATGTGGTTATCTCGATTATAATTCAGAGCAACTCAACGAGCTCAAAATTGCCAAGTCCATGCAATCGGCAGACATGTCTGCGCTTGAAACCGTCAAGTCCAACACCAGCGTGCCCGATAAGGAGCCTCAGTTTCAGAATCTTCCTATATCGGAGCCCAGCATAAACCTCATTGATGAAGAAATTAACAATTTGGACATTGGCTTCACCATTTCTCCAAATACCAACTCCAACCACATATACCCGCCGTCGAACTATTCCAATATCTTGAATTATGCCCACAACACCATCAACCAGAACTTTGATAACTTGTTAACTACGGCGCCAGATCTCTCCATTGTGTATCCGGTTTATTCGATCACCAACAACCAGGGATTCAGCCCATTTTCACCCACCATGGACACACAGAACGAAAACTCCGCTGTCGAGAATTATATCAACTTGGATGGGTTCAATTTCGCCCAAAACCCGCAGCAGCAGAGTCTTCTACAAAGTTTGAATAATTCTACTATAACGCAAGACTTTTTGGCTGATTTCACTTCTCCCACGCCTGTTCCTACCGAAAAGAACTTGCCGCATGCCATTCCGGGAAATTACACCTTCAAATTGTCTAAAAAGACCGAATTTGATTATAGAGATATGTTGATCGAGACCGTGATCCGTCTTGGTCCTAAAATCAACATCGGTACAGCCACTTTACCCGAGATTAGGGATCTTTACAATCTTTGGTTGAACTCGTTTCTTTTCAAAAGTTACGACTCTAATGTGATGTTCAGTTGTTTGATCAATTTAACCACCAATTTTCTTATTTCAAATCATTTGAGTACTTACAACGTGGTTACTTCCAAGTCAAACACCTTTCTCAGTGTTACCAACACCAAAAACATATTGATCATGGCTTCTATCAGACACTACGGAATTGTCATCAAGGGAGTAAGAAAATACTTGAACAGAAATTTCAATCCTGAGCTTTGTTCTTCTGTAAGTTACATTTTAAGTTTGATGTCCATTTATGATCCCGAGGCCACCTTGAATTCCACCAATTGTTTCACAGAAGGTCTTTTTTCGGTTTTGACTTTCAATATCGGTTTGTCCATCAAAAAGGGGTTCCAACCACCCCTTTTGATTCCTGTTCACTTGAAATTGATGCATAATGTTGAAAAGTCGATCTATTTTCCAGGTTATGACCCAACTTTCTTGAAAGAGTATTTGGATATGCTCGATGCATTCGGCAAATACTTAAAACAGGTCCCCCAGTCACAATGCACCGATTTGCAGAGGTTTTTGAAACAATATGATAATCTTTGGGAATACGCAGCCAAAGCAGTAAATGAGTATATTCCCGTTCTTATAAATAACATCTCAAACAACGATATTCAGCAAGAGATTTTGTTCAAAATGACAAACACTTGGGTGAGGTTGTTCCCCTCTAGATTGCTGGTTGTAACTGATAAATCCAGCTTGTTAGAGAAAATGGTATACCTTTTTTATAAGCTCATGAAAAAGGCCCTTTTTGCGGTGGCTCCCCAGGTGAAATTTTTCTTTTTAAGAGACTTCGATAGTCCTCTCATGCTTGATGTGTTCAGTTTTGTTGACGATATAGGGATCTTTTTCGATCACGAATTTGATACCGCCTTTTATGCACTGAATAAGACTGAGCTCAAAAAGTATGCGTCTTACTGTATTAGATCTTTAAATTATTTTCAAAAAAGAGTTCAGTTCTTGTACAAAACTATTGTGTATCAGGGATCCACCAAAGATTTGTTTCCTGCAGATGATCGCAAGGGTTTATCGACCGATATACCTACGTTGAGAAACATTTTTTACGATTCATTAAAGCTTAAAGAGACCCACATCACCAATTTTTCCACCACAATCATCAAACCCTTTCATTTCCCTCATCCCGATGATATGATCGAGGATGAATCCCCAAAGGAGGTTGATTATCTAAGCCTTACTAGAGAAGGCTTTTTAATTGACGACTTGACGGCTGGTGCCACTGTATAGGTTATGTATTTTGTAATGGTAGTAAATTCTCAGTTCGCATTAATTTTGCAGCCATGGACGATATCGAGGAATACAAAGCGCTCACGTCAGTGCTACTGGCGTATTACCATTTTCATTCTTGGCAATACGACCAGCTTATAAAACCCCGAAACATCAAATTTGCCTCTTTGACCGCTTTTGAACAGCTGCTTTTGCCGTGGTACTCGTCTCACACTGAGGCGATCAAAAGTTGTATAGAAAAGAATAAAATATTTACTCAGCAGGTAGCAACGACAATCGCTTCGAGTTTTGGTGTTCCTGTTGAGCCTCTGCTGTGGTATGAAGCCAGTTACGAAGATTTTGATAAGGTGCGGTCTATTCTTCTTCAATTGACTCGGGAATGGAGCACCCAAGGATCACAGGAGCGTGGACAAAGCTTCCAGAAAATCATTGATGCGCTCAACAGCAATTACAAAGACAAATCAAGCCGTGAAAATGTTAAACTATTAATACCCGGTTGTGGGCTAGGACGGCTTGTGTATGATTTGAACGTTTTGGGATATAATTGTTGTGGGAACGAATTTAGTTACCATATGCTTGTTATGTCTAATTATATGTTGAACCATATACCAGGACCTATGGATATACATCCCTACCTTCATAAATTGTCACATTTGACACAAAGAAGTAATCAGATAAGACTGGTGACGGTGCCAGATTTGTCGCCATTTCCCGATCTTACCAACATGGATAATATGTCAATGAATGCAGGCTCATTTCTTGATCTATATGGTCCACCTAACTTATCGCCATCGGATTTTTACAGCCCCATCAATCCGTATAGAAGTGATGATGTTAGATTCGATGCGATCATTACGTGCTTTTTTCTTGACACTGCCGCCAACATCATAGACTACCTACGAACAATCCACCATTTGATGAACGAAAACTCGCTTTGGATAAATTTCGGACCTCTTTTGTGGCATTTTGAAAACGACTTTGATGTTAAACTTGTAGAAAACAAGCCAGTGACCAATAAAGGATTGGAGCTTTCAAGAGAAGATATTTTTGACTTGATTAAGAATCTCGGCATGAAAGTGGTGCATACAGAATCTGATTTGAAAACTCTATATAGTCTGGATGCCTTAGCAATGTCCAATTTTGTTTACGGGTGTGAATTTTGGGTCTGTGTGAAAAGCCTGTCTTAAGTGTGGGCCAAAAGCATATATTTCATTCTTTGCGGGATCACAACTTCAATTCGCTGAAATTTGCTTATAGAAGTGAACTTTGTGTTTTTAACTGTAAACCTTTTGCGTTCCTGAAGTGTTGTCTCCGAAATGTGTTTCGATGACACTTTAGATTCACTCGGCCGCTAATTTCGTTATTGCAAGGATGTTTGAATATACCCAATAATCACCTTCGAAAGGGTACAGTTCTTGGAAATTGAACACGTCTTAGTGCCACAATGTGCAAATTCCTGCTAATCCTCCAAAAACCCACTACTTCGTTTATCCGATTTGCAGCCATTTGAAGTCGTGCGAGACCCGATCACTCACGATGATCGTAGAGCAGCGCAGCGCGGAAACTTAAAGGAGGCAATACCCCTAATAAATTAAATATCACTAGAAAGCTATGAGCGTTAACACAAAAGCCGTCAAGTTGGTGTTGCTAGGCGAGGCCGCAGTGGGGAAAAGTTCCTTGGTGTTGAGATTTGTCAGCAACGATTTCCAGGAGAATAAAGAGCCTACTATTGGAGCAGCTTTTTTAACCCAGAAATGTACCATAGGCGATAAAACCATCAAATATGAGATATGGGACACCGCAGGCCAAGAAAGATTTGCTTCCTTGGCTCCCATGTACTACAGAAACGCACAAGCAGCATTGGTGGTGTACGACATCACCAAACCCGCATCATTTTTGAAGGCCAGGCATTGGGTCAAGGAGTTACAAGAACAGGCCTCCAAAGATATAACGATTGCATTGGTGGGGAACAAGGTGGATTTGGTAGAACAAGATGAAGAACTCAGAAAGGTAAGCGTGGAAGAGGGAAAGAAGTTGGCCGAGGAAGAAGGACTTCTTTTCTTCGAGACAAGTGCAAAGACTTCGGCTAATGTCAACGATGTTTTTGTAGGAATCGGGTCGAAGATTCCTGACACAACAGCATCCAAGCCGGCTGCTGTGAACGAAGCAGGAAGAATTGACTTGTCAAACGAAGCACTGAGGCCCCAAAGTCAAGGATGTTGTTAATAGAGTGTGTATTTCATTTACGTTTAATGTGTGAGAGAATTGCACGTGTTGCATTTTAAGTTTTGGAGTACTGTAGTGCAGAGGTGTGCAGTTACTCTACTATCTCTGGGATGTCCTTTCTCGCCTGCTTCAAAACGATCGTAAACCATTCCAACTCTATAAACTCTCAAACTCCATTTTTCGCTCATTTCTCGCTCATGAAGGTAGCTTATATTCCTGAACATTTTTCAACGCCGTTGTTTCTTGCACAAGCCCGAGGGTTTTACGGTGACGTAAAGGTGGAGTTTGTGCCTGTAATTGAGGGGTCGGGAAGATTAATCAAATTGCTCAATGACGGCGAAGTAGACATCGCCATTGGTCTCACCGAAGCTTTCATTTCGGACATCGCCAAGGGTAACGAAACCTACAAAACCATTGGGACCTACGTGGAGTCTCCATTGTGCTGGGCCGTTAGTACCGGTTATAACCGTGATGGTATCAATGCCTTAAGTGATTTACAGGGAAAAGAAATCGGTGTTTCCCGTATTGGATCAGGTTCTTACATAATGAGTTTTGTGTTGGGATTGCAACAAAATTTCACAGAACCGTTCTTCACGGGTCATCCTGTGGTATCCAACTTTAAGAATTTGAGAGATTCTGTAAATCAAAAGTTTGCAGACGGTGACGAATTGGCCAACTCCGACGCTTTCATGTGGGAGCATTTTACCTCCAAAAAGTACTATGACAACAAGGAGATTAAGAAAATCGGGGAGATTTATACCCCATGGCCATCTTGGGTTATCAACTGTAATTCCAAGTTATTGGAATCGGACTTGGCGCTGGTCAAACAACTCATTAAAGGTATCAATCAAGGAATTAAGTATTTCTGGTCTAACCAACCTGAGGCCATCACCCACATCGCCACAAACTTAGATTACACTGCAGAAGATGCTGGAGAGTGGATTAAGACCGTCAAGTTCAACACACAACTCGGAGAGGCACCAATCGATTGGCACACTGTGGTGGAAAATACCGCCAAGGTGTTGAAAACTGCAGGTGTTCTAACGGAATCCGACGAAGTGATTGAAGAAAGATTGCAAAAAGGTGTGGTTAAGCAGCTCTGAGCCCATCACAAGTTAAATATCCTTTTAAATATATGTAAGTAGTATGCCAACAGTGTTCGATTGTAATGGGCATCGACTGTTTGAAATATGCTGCAAAAGAGATTTTTTGAAAAATTATTCGGCTTATTTCACATCGACAAATTGCAACTTCAAACGTTTATGATTTTATTTCAGGGCCAATTTTCGTTTGAGTCTTCACATCTTCATTTGGCGTAGAGTAAAATCTGCCAAATTCATCTTCGCGAAAGAATGCCTCTATCTAACATGAAGCAACTCAAAGACCTTTTTTTTAACGCAAACAAATTAGAGCTTGAGCGCATCCAAGAGGGCGTCACCGTTCCTGGCTCTATGTGGAGTGCAGCAGTGGCATTGGAACGAAAAAACCGCCTTCGAAACAGATACACAAACGTATTTCCCTGGGATAAAAATCGGGTCAAATTACCGGTTCTGGCCACATATAATGATTACATCAACGCATCGTACATAGACATAGACAAGAATTCGAAGTATATAGCCGCACAGGGCCCGTTAGAGACTACCTTGCACCACTTTTGGGCCATGTGCTTCCACCAGGCCACTCTAGACAGCACGAATCATACGCTTGTGGTGATGATTACGCCGTTGATGGAAAACGGCATGGTCAAATGCGCCCAATATTGGCCTGAATTGGGCCAGAAGTTGAACCTTGCCGAAAGCGTACAGGAAGACGGCATACAGATTGCCGGCCTAGAGGTGGCATGTGTTAAACAGGAGGAGTTCAGAGATTACACTGTTCGAGAATTCAAATTGAGTTCACAGAACACCACCAAAACGGTGTTACACTACCATTTTTTTAGGTGGGCGGACTCCAGGGTGCCCCAACTGGGCGATGTGCTCGTGGAACTCCTGAAAGCCATCAACGAACAAAAAGTGCTCCACAACATAACCACACCAATTATACACTGCTCCGCAGGTGTGGGAAGAACAGGCACTTTTATCGTGTTAGATCATGTGAGTCGAAATTCCAACGAGTTACAAAACCACGATATCATCTTGGATACCTTCAACAAGCTCAGACAGGGCCGGGTAATGATGGTGCAAACGGTGCATCAATTCATATTTCTATACGAGTTTTTCTCCGAATACACACGGTAATTTTTTTGCAGCCATTTTTAGCCGCATCTTCTCTTGCACCCAACCACTATTTTTAATTGACCATGCAAAAACCCCTTCGTGACGTGTCCGTACCTCGCTATATACCTCCAATGAGGGAGCCGGACCGTTTGGCCGAAAAGGCCCTCAAGAACGAATATATATTCAACTGTTTTCACGTGTATGAGGATCTCAAAGTAGGTTTTGATAGAGATTTCAGCCATGAAAACACTTTGGAATTACTAACCCAGCCCCATTTCCTGATAGGCTTTGTCATAAGCACCAAGGTAATGGTGGATTCCATGTGTGACTTAAACGAAGTCCATGAGATTGACCTATGTGACGATGTGGCCTACACCGGCGCTGCTGGTAGCTACATCCATTGCACCAAGCAAACCTTTGGCAATTGGAACGTCATTATCTATGGAACACGGAACACCATTCATTTAGCGGCACATGTGATTCTTTGTAATCAATTAAGAGCACTGAATTTCGTAACTTTGGAGATTTCGACATTGAAATATCATCAGCTTTGTAATTTGAACATCCTTGAGAAGGACGACATCACCTTAATTCCGACGGGTTACCGGGGGTATTTGGTCAATGTCAACATTTATCAGGAGAATTTATACGAATTAATTGGCGGGTTGATTCAATTGTACAACTTTGATCATGAACCCAGACATATTTCCAGAGAGTCGATCTTGAGGTCCTTAAACGACCTACAAAAGACACCTTTGCAGCCGACCTTGCAAGTTATAAAGCCAACAAGGAGCATTGAATGTTTGTTGCAACTAACCAAGCCGGAAGTAGCCTTTTTATTGGGGAGAAACGGCAGCAGAATTAATAGCATTAGAGAAATTACCGGCTGCAAAATTTCGATTTTGCCAATTCCCCAAATTGAGTCTGGGATTCGTTCTAATCGCCAAACCCTTCAAACAATCAAATGCTTTGGCACCAAAGATAAGGTCGATAATGCCATAAGCATGATTAACACGAATTTGAGTGCGTTTAGATCCCAGGGTCTGAAATTTTTGTGAATTTGGATGTAGATGGGCCTGATAATAAACCTGCTATATGAATATCGACGTACGAGGGCCGGCGACCACTTGTGAACATAAGGGCAATAATTACAAGCACATTCTAGTTGCTTGCCCTTAAAAATCGATTCCTAATGAATTCTGGGCTTACGAGAGAGACACACATACCGCCAAAAAGAGGATGCTAGGCAAAGAGTTTCAAAATGCTTCTTTCCGAACGTGTTTAGGGCCTGGCATAGAGCACACAGAGGTACAAAAGTCTACAAGGATTAAATGAGTGTGCCCAAACCCCACATAGCATTCCAATGCATAAATCCCCCAACAATTCTCTTCAGACCCACCAATTGACATCATCGGGTCTGCGGCGTATACTGGGGCCAATTTCTATTCCCCAACCGTTAGTGATTCAACCACGCACGACCTCAAAAAGCCATCGCGCCGGGTAACTAGCGATTTTTTGAAAAATTTTTTGACCTTTAAAAGTGAAAAATTTTTTTTTTCTATATAAAACTAATTTATTAAAATGGCTGAAGGTGTTTTCCAAGGTGCTATTGGTATCGATTTAGGTACTACCTACTCATGTGTTGCAACTTACGATTCTGCAGTTGAAATCATTGCTAACGAACAAGGTAACAGAGTTACCCCATCCTTCGTTGCATTCAATGAAGAAGAAAGATTAATTGGTGATGCCGCTAAAAATCAAGCTGCTTTGAACCCAAAGAACACTGTCTTCGATGCTAAACGTTTGATTGGTAGAGCTTACGATGACGAATCCGTCCAAAAAGATATCAAATCTTGGCCATTCAAAGTTATCGACTCTAACGGTAACCCATTGATTGAAGTCCAATACTTAGGTGAAACTAAAACCTTCTCTCCTCAAGAAATCTCCTCCATGGTTTTGACCAAAATGAAGGAAATTGCCGAAGCTAAAATTGGTAAAAAGGTCGAAAAAGCCGTTGTCACTGTCCCAGCTTACTTCAACGACGCTCAAAGACAAGCCACCAAAGATGCCGGTGCCATTGCTGGTTTAAACGTTTTAAGAATCATTAACGAACCAACCGCCGCTGCTATTGCTTACGGTTTAGGTGCTGGTAAATCTGAAAAAGCCAAACACGTTTTAATTTTCGATTTAGGTGGTGGTACTTTCGATGTCTCCTTATTGAACATTACTGGTGGTGTTTTCGAAGTTAAAGGTACTGCTGGTGACACTCACTTGGGTGGTCAAGATTTCGACACCAACTTGTTGGAACACTTCAAAAAGGAATTCCAAAAGAAGACTGGTTTAGACATCTCTGGTGACTCCAGAGCTTTGAGAAGATTAAGAACTGCTTGTGAAAGAGCTAAGAGAACCTTATCTTCTGCTACCCAAACCACCGTTGAAGTCGACTCCTTATTCGAAGGTGAAGATTTCTCCGCTAACATCACCAGAGCTAGATTCGAAGACATTAACTCTGCTTTATTCAAATCTACCTTAGACCCAGTCGAACAAGTTTTGAAAGATGCTAAAATCTCCAAGACCGGTGTTGACGAAGTTGTCTTAGTCGGTGGTTCTACCAGAATTCCAAAAGTCCAAAAATTATTGTCTGACTTCTTCGATGGTAAACAATTAGAAAAATCCATCAACCCTGATGAAGCTGTTGCTTACGGTGCTGCCGTCCAAGGTGCTATCTTGACCGGTCAAAACACCTCTGAAGACACCAAAGACTTGTTATTGTTAGATGTCATTCCATTGTCTTTAGGTGTTGCCATGCAAGGTAACGTTTTTGCCCCAGTTGTTCCAAGAAACACCACTGTTCCAACCATCAAGAGAAGAACCTTCACCACTGTTGCTGACCACCAAACCACTGTGCAATTCCCAGTCTACCAAGGTGAACGTGTTAACTGTACCGAAAACACTTTGTTGGGTGAATTCGACTTGAAGAACATTCCACCAATGTCTGCTGGTGAACCAGTCTTAGAAGCTATCTTCGAAGTTGATGCCAATGGTATCTTGAAGGTCACTGCCGTTGAAAAATCAACTGGTAGATCCGCTAACATCACCATCTCCAACTCCATTGGTAGATTATCTTCTGACGAAATCGAAAAGATGATTGAAGATGCTGAAAAATTCAAATCTTCCGATGACGCTTTCGCCAAGAGACACGAACAAAAACAAAAATTAGAAGCTTACGTTTCTTCTGTTGAAAACACCATCACTGACCCAGTTTTATCTGCCAAATTGAAGAAATCTGCTAAAGATAAGATTGAAACTGCTTTATCCGAAGCTTTAGCTGCTTTAGAAGTCGAAGACTCTTCTGCTGATGACTTCAGAAAGGCCGAATTATCTTTAAAACGTGCTGTTACTAAAGGTATGTCAACCCGTTAAATTTGTATAAAACCATAGGTAATTGAATATATAGCAAAATTTATCATTCTCGTATATTAGTTTCTATTCCTCTACAATGTAATTCCCGAGCTTGTCCATCTTTAACTCTTTGGTGCCTTTAGACAAAGCGTCTATGATTATTTCGTTTTCTTGTCTTGTCTTTTCCTCTAGCTCTTTCAAAGTTTCTTCTTCTTCAAGTTCGTCGTATTCGTCAGAGTAGTCTTCTTCGGAGTCATACTCTTCTTCCGTACTCTCATCCTCTTCCTCGATCTCTTCTTCCTCTTCTTCTCCATCATCACTTTCCTGCTCGTGTTCTCTCATACTCTGCACGGCTTTTTCCAAGTCTTTGTTCTCCTTCTTTTTGTCTTTCTTGCTGAAACCTGATGCCTGCACTTCCACATCTAAATCCTTTATTCTTGTTACATCTCTTTTAAACTTTGGATATGCATATTTGAACCCGTCACCATAACCGTCTGTGTCAAACATGGTGGCATCGTCTTTTGGAGAGTATCTGAACTTTTTCTCAAAGAATGCACGGATTCCATCGACATCTCTTTTGAAATACAGTTCAGCATCCACATGATTTGTGGAAACACATTGAGGAAAATCAATAACGACGAAATCATGTTCCAATTTACCCTCTTCGTTGTATCTGATGATAATATTGAATTCGTTGAAATCACAATGAATCAATCCATGGTTAGCCAATTTAACGATGAACTTCATCAACTCAGAATATAAGCCTGCAGGATCGGGATGCTTTTTCAAATGCTTCATGGTCAATCCGTCGATCCATTCCATAAGAACGCAGTGTCTCGAGGCATCAAATGGCTCCGGTACTACAAAATCATTTTCGTATAAGATTTTCATAAATTCGTACTCTTTCTGTGCTGCCAATCTTGACAAATACATCCAATTGGATGTTTGCCTTTTCTTTAAATAATCTCTATTGTTTTTGACGGTTTTGAAGGAGGTTCTTCCTAATCTGTGGATTTTCATCACTCTTTGAATACCTTTACCATCGCTAACAGAATAGATATCTGACTCTTTACCGACTCCAATCATAGATCCCACGGAGTATACAGTTTCCCTATTAAGCATCGACTTCAATGCAAGGTAGTCGTAGCCTGTGTATGTGATTCTGAATCCGTCATAGGTTGCATTTCTTAATCTAGCAAGAAGCTTCAATTTTGCCAAATCTCCAATGGCACGATTTGTGGCGGTAGGGTTCTTCAACCCGCCAATCGAATGTATCATTTGTGTAGGTACCAACTCGTGGTTTCTGGATCCCAATTCTACGGCCTGTAAGACCCTAAAATCATCCGAGGTAAGGTACCTCATATGGGAGGTGTCTAACTTCATGGTGAATTTTTTCGCGATGCGATGAGATGAATATGTGGGGGAGAAGAGATGCGTTCAATAAGCAGGGTAGAAAAGACTTGGTCCCATTTTATTAAACTTTTGAGGTGATTTTAGGAGGTTGAAAGGAATGTGATTTTTTGCAATCTTTTTACGTTTTCGTACATGTGTTCATGATGATGGAGTGTAGATTGGAGCTTTCGTCTAAACGATCTTAAGATGATGTACGAAAAGGGTCAAAAAAACACCCACTTCAGTCTGAAAAATTACACCAGCTACCCTCGTATTGTCATTACCATCATATATACAAGAATATGCAATTTCGTAAAAACATGCGTCAACAGCTGTATCTAAAACACCAACACCGTATGCGTCTGCGCGTTTTCTTCTCATGGCTCGAACAGGTAGGAAATCTAAAAGACTCTTTTTTAGACTCAAAAAGAGACAATTTCAACCACAAAAGGCAGAAAAGTCACAGAAACCCTCTTTAAGTAGAATTGGTTCTCAAAATGATTATTCCTTTTTGGATTCGAGCTCGGGATCTTTCTATCAATGGGAATCAACCATGCCTTTGTATAAACCTGCTGGTGCTGTAACTGGTAAAAGAGGGCGTTTACCATCCCTTAGAATTCTCTGTTCTCGTGTAATTGCACTGAATTCCGGTGATTTAACAAGTTCAATGTTGCAATCGTTGTCACCTTCGTGTTTGAATATGGTTTGGAATCATATTCTCACTTCAAGTAATGACTCTTTACAAGTATTTAGTACTTTTGCAAGCTTGATGCACAACAGACAACCATTTAGATGCCACTCACCTATAATTGAAACGAAAGATTCATCTATACAACAACGACAGAAGTATATTTGTGAATGCGTGTTAGATAAAAATCATCGTTTAGAGAATATTTTTCGAAATATTCGTATCCAGGATATGACGGCGTATCTTGGGTCATTGAAATTCAATCACGGAGTATTTTTAGATTTATCAATGGTTCTGCAAAATTTAAGACGGGAAGATTTGATAAGGATATTCCGACTCAATAAGCTCTATGGATTGAATATTTCTAATAATCACCTATTGGATGATAGCGTATTATTTTACCTCATAAGGAGTATCAGAGAAGGATTCACTCCCCATTTGAAGGTATTGAGAATCACTGGATGTCCCAAGTTGACAAAAGAGTCCATATTGGGCCTTCTACGTGTTTCAGGACTTAAATTAATTATATGTGACAAGTTCTTTTCCCCCGACTTTAATCAACGATTACAAGGGTCCCTTGGGTCTGTCATAAGAAGCACTAAGTGGAGAGTGTATGGTGATGACTGGAAGCATGCTTCACGCCTTTTGAAATTCCCCATATCCTTTCAATATCATTATCTTAAGAAAGAACTTAAAGTGCAAGACTCCAATGAAAACGCCATAAAATTAGATATAATGATACATGATAGAGATTACGTCGAAAACAATGATGACTACCTATTAGGGTATGTTCTGATAAACCGTATCAACAATAGACATAATACCAACTCTAATGTGTCATGTTTAATGTATGACGAAACCATTGAAATTAAACCTGAAACGGACGAATCGAATGTAAAAGATGTAAACAATTCTCCTTTCGGTGTTGTTAGAACGAAAAAGAGATCAACAAGTGCCAGAAAAGTCCCCAAGAGGGTCAAAATTTCTGTTGATGATATTTGAAAACTTTATTTCTTGGTGTGTATTATATATAAGGTCGTAAATAGTAAAATCCATGCATTAATGTACGGGTTATTTGTTACCCTTCAAGAGTCCCAAAAGATCACTGGCTGCATTTCTTGTTGGCTGAGGTGATTTCTTAGGTCCGTTCAAAAGTCCTAGAAGACTGGCCGAAGCCTTCGTATCCACATTACCATTTTGAGCTATATCAATCGATGGCTTGTTAGAGGAAGCCGATGATGTTGAAGATCTCTTTAAAAGGTTCAAAAGATCGTTGGATTCTCCGCTCTTTTGTTGGCTGACAATATTCAACGATTCTCCTGGTTTAAGTATTCTGAAATTACCTATTGAAGGACCGTTAGAATCTCCTGACACGGAGCCATGTTCACCAACTGTAGATGGCGAGTAAATAGCAGGATCCACTGCAAAAGGTTTCACAAATTCTTGTGCAGCTGGTTGCACCACTTCAGGAACTTCTTTCTCGTATTCGTTGTATTGCTTAGTTTTAGGTTGTATGTCTCCTTCAAGCGCATCAAAGTCATCGAAATCTTCAAAGTCATCAAAAGCCTCAAAATCCTCGAAGTCTTCCGTGGTGGTAGAAGGTTGGAGGTTCATATGAGCAGGTTTGTGATGCACGGGTGTAGAAGATTGACTGCTGATGGCAGGGCTAGCCAGATTTGAAATAGGGTTGAATTTTGAGGCCACTGTTGGAATTGGTGCTGAGACAGGCACCGGAGCTGGGGCTGGAGATTCTGAAAGAGTTCTTTTGGGTTTTAAAGGATTCAACAATTCATTTGATGATTTTTCTTGTTTTTCAACAAGAGGAACAATCACAGGTTTCTCCTCTACAACAGGCACAGATACCACAGGGGAATGCTCCTTTGCGGCAGGTTTCCTTAATAAATTCATGAGGTCGCTTGCGGGGCTTCTGATGCCTTTACTTTGTTCAGTAGCTGGACTCGAATGATCATTTTCCGAAAATGCAACTGGCGAAGCCAAAGTGGCCGTTTGTTTAGGTCTAAGAAGTCCTAATAACTCATTAGCTGAACTTTTGTTTTCAGTTGGTTTTGCAACGGTTTCGACATCCGATTTGGGGGTCAGTTTAAGTTTCAACATATCTAACAAGGGATTATCGTCGCTCTTTCTTAATATGGTCACTTTTCCAATTTGGGGTCCATCGTTGACGGGCGAAGGTGATGCACTATCCGTTTCTGGGGACGTAGAAGGTTTGTTGAAAAGTTTCAATAATTCTTGGGCCTTTGATCTATTACGTGCGGACGTTTCTTGTTGGGTTCTTGATTCTTCCACCGGGGAGTCGGTGGAGTTTGGTGCTTTGCTAGTCAAAATTGAGAGGAGTTCCTTGGAATTCAATAATGAGCTCTTTGGTTTCCCAAATGCATCAGGCGAAGGCGTAGCAAATGCATCATTACCAGTAGAAGGTACATTGAACCTCAATAAAGAAGCAAGTGGGTTTTCTTCCACTTGCAGCTTTCCAGGCTCTGGTGTCATCAAGTACTCATAAGGAGTAGCCATTGATTGCGGTATACTGACAAACTCTAAAACTTCATCGTTGGGTGTATCTTCTTCTTGTGGTTTGATACCTTGTAAAATATCCAAGAGTTCTCTGCCGGCATCGCTGTTTTCTACCAAAGGCTGTTCTTCTTCGACTTCTTTGCCCACACCCAAAAGCTCCTTCAATTTCAACTCTGCCTCGAGCATTAAGTCTTCTTCGTTGACAACACCCTTGTTTTGATCTATCCATCTGAGCATCGGTTTCATGATGGCAGGAAGAATGAAAAATTGATTTGGATTAGATTTCACCTTCTTTTGAAGTCCTTTTATATCGTACCATTCGATGCTGGAGATTTCATTTCTGACTTGAGGCTTGAAATCGAAATCCTCAGGCACATCTTTTGCAAGATAGATCTTGAAATTTTTACCTTTAATGGTTCTTTCTATTACATCTTTTTCATCGATATAGTTCCTTGCATTAAAGCTAGTTTCCTCTTCCACTTCTCTGATAGCACAGTCGATATCCGACTCATCTTTGGAGATTTTCCCTCTTGGGAACGACAACGAACTGGATTCGGTTCCTTTGACCAAAACCACCTTCGACAACTCCAGGTTGAATAAAGCCACCCCTCTAACGGGAATTATCGACTTGTATTTGCCGAATTTCGAAAGGGCATCTGAGGCATCCCCCCATTTCCATATAAGCGGGCATTTTTTCAAGATTGTGGACGAAAAATGCTTCATTTTCATCAGTGGTAAACGAGGGTAAAATTGGCGGACGAAATCAGTGTAGAACCATTGGGCTTCTTCCACTTGGAAAAGCACTCTTTCCATCGACGATAAATCTTCGTTGGGCGCATTTACCACGAACCTAACAAGTAGGTCTTCTAACACATGGTCTAGCGATCTATTTGCAAGACCGTCTCTTAAAGGAAGTGACATAACTGAGAAGAAAGTGCGAGCGATGAAAGTTGATGGGGAAGCGCGGTGGTGCGTTGGCAGTACGAGCTGGGTCGGCGGTTGGTCGGTGGTGGTGCGGGCTGGGTCGACACCCGGTGCGACATGGTTGTACTCGCATTTAAGAATCATCATGAACTCTCTTAGATACTACACAACCAAGACGCCTCGGTTTCTCAAGACGCTTGCGGAGTCAAGTAAGCCTCCGTTAACCAAACCGATCACCGTGGCCAAACCGTTCGGGTTGCCGGCGCCCATCTTGCTCAATCCAAGCGACTCCAAAGTGTCCCTTCGAAACGAGCTCTTTAGTGACGACTCAAAAGAGATGAGACAGCGCCAATTGGACCACGATATCAAACACTCGCCGTTCTACGAGACAAAGTCGTTCACCAACACAAACGGAAAGATCTTCACGCCGCCAGTGTCGTATTTCAAGGCCGAGAAATCGCTCTATTTCCCCAATATCATTGCAAAGAACCTCAATGGAGCAGAAATTCAATTGCATGACGTGCTCAAACAGAAAATTAACTTGATAAGAGTGTACTCTACTGTTTCGGGAGAAAAGTGTGCCGATTCTTACTTTGCAGACGGAGAAAAGGATTACTTGAACAGAGATCATAGTGCATTTTTGGAGAAACACCCTAACGTGCAAATAATCGACCTAAACATCCCTCAGGGATGGGCCAAGAAGCTTATGGTGGACATTTCCAAGTCCAGCATCAGAAAAAAGCTTCCTGCAGAAAGACAGAAGGCATATTTTGTGCTTAAAGACCTGACATTTCCATTCGATATAAAACAAGAGCTTTTATGTGACAACAGCTGTTCTGGCTACGTATACTTGGTGGATCCACTTGGAAAAATCAGGTGGGCCACCAGTGGTTATGCAAATGCAAAGGAGTTGCAATTGATGAATAAGTGTCTTATTGGAGTGGGTAAAGAGTTGAGCTAAAAGCCTGTACATAGTGAATAAACCGCATCGTGAAAAATTTCTATTACAATAACCAAGCGTATGTGCCATTATGATGAATTTATGAATTGGGAATCTCTCTGACATCCATAAACACACTGGAGAAAGCAATTAATTCTAACTGAGTGGTAATGTACTAACTATGTAGAAAGGAGCACATTTAGAGCTGTATTGTCTGATGAAGACGCTGGTCTTTTTTCATGAAAAAGCCATGGTAATTTCATCAGTTCTGGCACGAGCAGGACCAAAACTGACGTTAGATATCTTTAACGTGTACAGAATAGCCAATTATCCACTGTATGCTGTTTGGAGATCTGCAAACTTGGTTTCACGGGATCCTGTAGTCTTTTAGTGTTTCACAAGTATAAGTACTCATATGCCTCATGAAACCTCTCTTTTTTCGAGATTTCTCCGTAATAAGCTACATACTGTACCGAACTCACACACTCAAACTCTTTGCAACCAAAACCACCACCTTGCTGCTGCCAACAGTAGGGCCCTCTGTATCACCACATAATAGGGCTCCAACCCTAACCGCATTTCTCAACCAAATTTGGCATCACACGACCATCGCATCAAAGTTCAGAATTTTTCACCAAATATTTTTCAATCAAACATGTCTGCTCCATACGATAAAGAAAAAGTTCAAGAACAACAAGACGAAGTTCACAACATCAGAATCACCTTAACCTCCACCAGAGTTAAGCAATTGGAACAAGTTTCTGCTAACATCATCAGAAACGCCGAACAATCCAACGTCGGTAAGAAAGGTCCAATTAGAATGCCAACCAAGGTTTTGAAAATCACCACCAGAAAGACTCCAAATGGTGAAGGTTCTAAGACCTGGGATACTTACGAAATGAGAATCCACAAGAGAGTCATCGACTTGCAAGCTCCAGGTTCCGTTGTCAAGAGAATTACTCAAATCACCATTGAACCAGGTGTGGATGTCGAAGTCACTGTTGCTGCTTCTTAAATAGGTTGAGTGGAAGAAGGTTCTCTAGGTCGGGACAGACGCAGGTTGTGCGTTTGTGCCTGGCTATCAGGACTGTTCACTTGTATATTTAATAGATAGTAAATTTATTGGCGGCTAGCAAGGCCGAACATAAAAGCGCATACGGTGAAGGCTAGGGGTGTTGGTAATGAATGTTTGTAATGCCTTTGTCGAACATTTGTCCTTGCTGAATTGGTTCAACTACTGGAACGGTTCAACTACTGAAACCGTGTCACTATTGCTCTTATCGTTATGCAAAGAGGTCTCGCGGTACCACGCTGGCGCCATTCGTTCCATTGTGGCACCATTCTCGCACCACTCCGCACTATCGCTCTGCCCACACCTCACTTTCTCGCTCGCGCTTTATTATTCAGGGATGGTGTATGTTCTTTCTGTAAAGCCCAGGTTACTCTACGTGGCCGGGCGTCTGTTGCAGAATAGCAAGCGAATGCTTGCACAATCCACCACAAAGTGCATAAAGGGCACTCTGCAGGCCCCCATGGCGGCCTCCACCAAAAGCCACAAGAACAAACACCTCAGACGTAAAAATACCGCCTGGATTTCTGGCGTGATCATTGTGGGGCTGTTTATTGCCTTCAACAGCTCCAGCTATTACAATCTGGACACGGTGCCTTCGCCTTCCAGCAAATTTTTGTCCCGAACGATGGCCGGCGGTGGAAACCCTACTCCTGCCTCCACACCTGCTGCCGATGATAAAAAGTTATATTCCACCACAAACACGTCTATGACCCAGAATTTCAGTGTAGGCAATCAACAACACAAGGAGGGTGTGTTTGTGCTCACAGAGGAGCAAGTTAGCAAGAAATTGAGACAGTATGAGGAGAGTTACTTTGTAAATAGAGGGAAAGGTGTTACCAGGTACGATGTGTGTCAATTGCCTTCCAATTCGCCTATCGAGGACGACAGAGCAGAAGAAATCGTGCAAGTGCCCATTTTGCAGGATAACAACATCAAGGCGTCCACCGACTGGATGTTTTTTGGTGTTTTTGATGGCCATGCTGGATGGACCACCTCATCCAAATTGAGAGACCAATTGATCAGCCACGTGATTGCCGAGTTTGGAACCATCTTCAAGCCCGCCAACGACGAGAATTTGAGGTTTGTGCCTAACGGAGCTACCATTGACCAGGCCATCAAAAACGGGTTCCTTAAGTTGGACCATGAAATCGTCAATAAAAACATGGAGAAACTTTTGAACGACAATAACAAGCTTCAAGCAGCCGAATTACTTATGCCCGCCTTATCGGGTTCGTGTGCATTATTATCGTTTTACGACACCAATTCCCAAATGTTAAAGGTGGCTGTCACCGGTGACTCTCGTGCCATTCTTGGGAGCTACAGAGAAAACCGCTGGACCGTGCGTCAATTAAGCATAGATCAAACCGGATCTAATCCGCTGGAAGTGGCCAGAATCATTAGTGAACATCCTGACGAATCCAATGTGGTCAAAAACGGAAGAGTTTTGGGAACTTTAGAGCCCTCTAGGGCCTTTGGGGACTGCAGATATAAATTGCCTGCCTCAATTCAACAAAGAATCTACAAGCAATTCTTTGGCAAGAACTTGCCACACAATTTGAAGTCGCCTCCATATGTGACAGCTGAGCCTGTCATCACCACCACCAAGATCAATCCAGAGCAAAACGATTTCCTTGTTATGGCCAGTGATGGTTTATACGAGATGTTGCTGAACGAAGAGATCGTCGGATTGGTGGTTAAATGGATGGAGAAAGAAAAGATGGTCAAACCCCAAAAGGGATTCTGGACATACTTTGGCTCCAATGAGAATAAGTTGCCTGAAGTAAGCGACATAAGTAATGACAAGACCTCCAAAAAACCGTTCCGCAGAACTAGACCACTCACAGGCAATTCCTATCTTTTGGACGATAAGAACGTCTCCACACACCTTATTAGAAACGCCTTGAGTAATGGCGGTTCCAGAGAACAAACGTCAATGTTAATTTCCATTCCCAACCCGGTCTCTAGAAGATATAGAGATGATTTGACAGTGACGGTAGTGTTCTTCGGCAAAGATGGCAAAGGCGAAGATGATAACGGTAAATTAGAAATCAACACCGAGGCCACTGCCGGAGGCATTGATACCAAACCAAAGCTTTAGAGCACCCAGTACATAATATTTAAGTCTGACTTCCAAATAGATAAAAATGTAGCACGACGGTCGCACCAGCTGGGCCCATTATCGCGCCAGCGCTGTGGTGCGGATATCACCCACAGAGGTCGCGATGAGATGAAATTTTTCACTCAGCTATGAGCTACAAATCTGATAAATACGTCCGCTCAGATGATCTGGACTCAGATGAAGAGTATGTTTACGAACCACCCAAGCACTTCAAAAAAGTGGCTGATTTGTCCAAATTGAAACTCAAAAACAAAAAAGTTTGGCTCATAAAATACCCCAAGGATTTCAAGATCTCAAAGTTGAAGAAATTGCCCATTGATTTCAACAAAAAAATCAACGTCATTTCCAGTGGTGACGTCAACTACGAGCTTATTCAGCAGCAGAATGCCGGCTCCAAGCTTAAGCTCTTTGCCAGTGCCGGCGACTCGAAATATGTGGCTAAAAACGAGTTCGATAGAGTGTTCAACATCAATGAGAGTGCCATAATTCCAGAAATAGACTTTGATGAAGCACGAACACCCAGGACAGATGTACCCAAGGTGGGCGGCTTGAGAATGAGGTATTTCCCTACCGGCTACGACTCTGATGACTACGAACAGGCCAAAACCACCACCACTGAACCAAAAGAAGTGGAAAAAGCATCCAAAAAAGAGAAAAAGGACAAAAAGGACAAGAAAAAGAAGGAAAAAAAGAAGGACAAGAAACATTGATATCTTTGTCCGTTTGTAAAGTACATATACGAAATAGTATACAATATAATAGCATTAATAATCGTAGCGTTTTTAGTGGATAAAATCAAGTCATCGCACTGAGAAATCGCATCTTTGTTAACTATGGGTAATTCTGCTTCAACTGCCAGAAAACTCACCAAGGAGGCCCCCAAGGCCGCTTCTTTCGCACGTTCCCAGGTTAACCAATTGCCGCCACAGAAATTGAAACAAAAGTACGAACAGGGCCCCCAGCAGCCTGCTCAAAAACCTCAAAATGCAGTGCCAGAGGGTAAAGACGGATACGATCCGCAAGAACGTGATTTTATAGATGTGGTGACCCGTTTGGGGAAACAGATCGAGTCCAAAGAACTCAAAGGTCTATTCAAGGACTCCATGGCTATCAGTCAACTCAAAAACCGGAAAAATTTGGGTATAATCAACGAAACTGCCACTGTTTTCGACGCCAAAGCACTTACTGACTTGATCAGTACGCTAAATGACCCCCGTTACACAAAGGAACAAGTCACAAAGGACTACAATATTCCTATGGAATGGGTGAAGGACTTTTCAAGATTTAAGGTGCCTACAACCTACGTGCAATTTGAGGAAGATAAAGCAAAGGGCCAAATCGGGCACGAGGGTGTGCTTAAACAAAAAACCTTGATCGACGAAGAAATCAAAGGTTCCGATCAAGATATCGGTAAACTTAAGGGCCGTATATCCGTGGACGATTAATGGTAAAAAGCCATTTTTGTATATAGTTGGTGTCCCGGTGTGAGTCTAGTACACGCGTGGTGTGCTGGTGTGGTTTTAGGTTTTAGCAGGAGCAGCAATTTCTCCGCACAAAATGTCTAAAGAAGCATTAAATCAACTCAAAGCGTTTGCTACATGCGACATTGCAGACGGGTTGGTCAAATTCGGACTCAAAGACGGGGGCTTTTTCCCCAATTTGGTGCAACGTAGCGCTTTTCAGGCTCCCCCCGCAATCGGAAGAGCCTATACGGTGTTATATGCCTCCAAGGACGACCCCAGACCAGCCGTAAAGGGCAACTACATCGATCTGGTGCCGGAAGGGGCTGTTTTGGTGATGGCTTTGGTACCAGAGTTGCAATTGACCACTGCACCCTACGTTAAAGTCACCAACGCCATGTATGGGGGCCTTATGTCTACCCGAGCCAAATATTTGGGCAGCCAGGGGTCGGTGATTTTTGGGCGTATCAGGGATGTAGAGGAGCACAGGGCGTTGGAATACCCCGTGTGGTCGTACGGGGTGGGAATCACGGCGCCAGGCCCCGTTTTGAAGGTTGTGGGGGTGAATGTTGCGTTGGATATCCGGGTTTGCAGCATGAACGGCGACTTCGACACCAAAACCATCGATGCCGGTGACATTGTCATGGCAGACAGTAACGGCGTGGTGAGAATCCCCGACGATTTGGTCGACAAATTGGCAGAATATGTGCCCAAAAGAGTGGAGGCAGACGAAAAGGTCGCTGAGGATATCAAAAACGGTCGTCCTGCAAAGGAGGCGCAGGATTTTTGGAGGCTGAAGATCTAAATATGTACGCAGACCGTCTAAGGACACAAATTTACACTATGTATTCGTAAGCAGAGCGTTAAGAGCTATTTAGGGCCATTTTAGTTTCTCTCGGGGACCATAAAATGGTGATACCCCAGGTTCCGCGCTCGCACTTCACCATGGATGTACAACAACTACGCACATCCCTAATTGGCAACGAAGACCTCAAGCACAAGCTTGTGCATGACGAGGATTTTTTTCGGGGCCTTGTTGGGACCATAGGTGAAAATTTGGCCCACGAAGACGCCCTCTACAACGATTTAATAGTGAGTAAATTTCTTATTCAGTTTGATACGGATAATCGAATCCAGCGGACGTCTCTTCAGGCGCTCCTTGATACGTTGGTTGCGGTTGTGGACGGCAAAGTGAAAGACCTTGTAAACACATATGAGTTGAAAAGTGCCAAATTGCTTGACTTGGTGCTTGAATTAATCAACATCATTCTTGTGAAGCAATACGATCAGTTGCAGTTGACTAGACGTCAAGAATTGATCAATTTTGTGTTGATAGTTCTCCAGATAAACCAGTACACGCTTATTTATAGATGCTTGGATTTGGTGCCCAGCATTTTGGAAGAAAACGATGACGAATTGGCCCGTTGTTTGATCAAAAGGCTCGATTTCGAAGTGCTGTCAAATCACAACTATCAGTTGATCTACAAACTTGTGGTGAACTTGGGGTACTACTTTGAGAAGGAAGGGTCGGCGAAGATAGACTTGCTGTCTCAATTGATTGATAATTTGTTGGCAATCACTCAAAAAGATAATAAGCTTCTCAACTTAAACATATTTAATTTGTTGTATCATTTCGATCAGGATTTGGATTTGAATCGACTTGTGGAGTTGCTTGAATTTAACAGTTTTTCAATCAACTCGTTCAAAATATTGCTGAAAAAGTTGGTATCTACACCCTCGCTATTCAATGAGTTGTTGAAGGTGAAAATTGATGTCAAATTGCTTGATTATTTGAAGAAAAACATCCCTAAAAATTACAATATAGGGCAACTAATGAAGCTTAATGTCAGTGATGTGTTATATTTGATTAGTTTGCTTACTTCAGAGCATGAAGAGATCAGAGTGGAGCTCACCAGTAACTTTTCTTTTAGTTTTGAAACCCTTTTGTATAAAATCGTCAAAGCGTACAAAGGGGCATTGGTACAGTTAGCGAAGGCCATCAAGTCAAATGACACACACAAGGCCACACAATTATCCAAACTAGTAAGTCATGAAATTTTCACCAATTGTTTCTACCTTATAAGGTCGCTTTCAAGATCAATTACCACGCTTCGTACCTTTTTCATCCAATGTGAAATCACCAGAAATCTCTTGATTAGTCTTGAGATGATAGAGAAGCTCAAATTTAGGCCAAATACCAATAAACTTGTAATTTTGAGTATTTTGGCGAATTTCATTCTTGATTTCAGTTCCTTCAGATACACAATAGTTCATAATCCTATCTTTTTCAATGCGTTGAGCGAGATGTACGATAATAATGCAAGCGTTCAGGATGAGATATACAAAGAGCAAATCAACTTGTTGTACCTTCAAATCATTAAAAACCTCATGTACAATGAAAATGAGGACCGTAAAATAGCCCTTTGTGATGATTTTTTTAATATGTCCTACCTCGTGCCATATCTCAATTATTCAAAGATTGTTAAAGAAGCTGATGAATTACACAAGCTTAAGACCAAACAAAAGGTTGTTGCTTTCGACATTGTACGTAATCTTACGTCCAATTCTGAGCATTTCAACAAAATCATCACGACTTTCCTTGCGGAGCATTTGAATATGCCATATGACCAATTCTTGATTGCCAACATCACTAATGTTGAGTTCTTCAACCCCGAATTGAAACGATTCACAGATACAAACATAATCAGGTTGATGAACGATCCAGATTATGTTTCCCTAGTTCTTTCCATTAATTACATCGAAAATCACCGGTTTTTGTCTGAAAGTGGACTTGAAATGACCGAAAAACTATTGCAGATATGGCACAAATTTTTAAAATTGAATGTCAACTTCTACAAAATAAAGAGCGAGGATGAACCAGCCATAGTGAGCAGCTTGAACGATCTCAAATTATCAGTGGTGTGGATCTTGATCAATTTAACCTGGAACAACAATATGTTCAACTACTGCATTCTTGATTCTGTGGAATCTACCGATGCTGCTACTGGCAAGCAGAATCGTAGACTTAGTCTCAAAAACCTTCACAACAACCAAAATCGCGTCCAATACCTCAAAGAGTTGGGATTTTTGGATACTTTGGAGAATCTTCGAGACCAATTGACGGGTGAGATGAACAGAGAAGGTAAAAATTACGTGGGAAGCATTCTTCTAGAGAAAACAAAGACGGCAGTGTATCAATTTCGATCGGCTTTGACTTCCGACGGTAAGGAGTCCGAAGAGGATTTCGATCAAGAAGACGACGCACAGATCGACCCACCCAGACCACGTATTCGTGGAGGCCCAGTGCCTATACCCAGAGTTCCAGAAAACAGCGTTCCGGAGGTGACCATGGCCGAATCCACCAGACCAGACGTCAATCGAGGCGGTGAGGGATTTGGCTACGACTCGGATGATTTCGTGGACGCCCAGGATATTCAGACCGAGCAGCAGCTGGAGCACGAGCTGGACCGAGAGCTGGACGACGATTATTGGATCAGATGAGAGTCAAAGGGCGATTTTAGCCGTTTTTGGCGCTGTGGGGCCGGTCAAAAGGCGATTTTACTGGTTATGGAGTCGTAATGGCGCCCAAAAGATTACCAGGTCTGTCACATGGCCCATAGTGGCTATGACAGGTGCTGTTTGCAGGTGCTGTTCGTCCATGGTCGGACCATTACGATTAAAGTTAGGTTTCGTATATTTTCGAGGTGCATCTTGCAGAGCCAGCAAAAAGCTGCTGCAGAGGCTTCAAGGGTGCTTTCGATTAGGGGAGGTTGACGAGTGTGGCTTGCCAGGACCTGGAGCCATTTGAACGGCGACAGCATGCACAAGACGCAAAGTAAGTGGCTTACATCGTTTGCAGTTGCACGAGACGTCAACCGACGGATAGCCGCTCACGCAGGGGCAGCTAAAAATAGATCTGAGGCGGCAGACGGCGCCAGCTAGACAGGTTTATCGCAGCGAGCGTGCGAGATAGGGCGTCCTCGCACCACGGTCGCACCAACCGCTACCGTCACCGCACCACCGCGGTCCCACCGCCGCACCAACCATTGCTGTCACCGCACCACCACGGTACCATCACGCACACCTCCCGGCCCATACTTTCACTCCCTGCCCCCTATCTGCCCCCTCTTATGTCCCGCCTATATCGTCTCAATACACACATCCCACATAACCACGCAAGTGCTCTCCTAAACTGCTCCCTCCCTCCCTCTACCTGGGCCCATACCCAGCACCTCCTCTGTTCACGCTCGTTCTCACTGAAAATTTTTTAATGGAAGACACTTATCAAAAGACCGCCAGCAACGCCGACACACAGCAGAGAAAGGTCAGCAAACACATCAACACCGACACCAGCACAAAGGGCAAGTACACCCTCAATGACTTCCAGATCCTCCGAACGTTGGGAACCGGCTCGTTTGGCCGTGTACATCTCGCGAGGTCCATCCACAACGGGCGGTTCTACGCCATGAAAACGCTCAAAAAGGAGCGAGTAGTGAACATGAAGCAGGTAGAACACACCAATGATGAGAGAAGAATGCTTAAGTTGGCACAGCACCCGTTTATCATCCGAATGTGGGGCACATTTCAGGACTGCCACAATCTCTTTATGATTATGGACTATATTGAAGGGGGGGAGTTGTTTTCGTTGTTGAGGAAGTCACAAAGGTTCCCCATACCGGTTGCCAAATTCTACGCCGCCGAGGTGTTTTTGGCCATTGAATATTTGCACAACCTCGACATCATTTACAGAGACTTGAAACCGGAAAACATCTTACTTGATAAGAACGGCCATATAAAACTCACGGATTTCGGGTTTGCCAAGGAGGTGATAGATGTCACCTACACGTTGTGTGGGACGCCGGACTATATAGCGCCGGAGGTGGTGGCCACCAAGCCGTACAACAAATCGGTGGACTGGTGGTCGTTTGGGATTTTAATTTTCGAAATGTTGACGGGGTATACGCCGTTCTACGACCCTACGCCGATGAAGACATACGAGAATATTTTGAACGGAACTATCAGCTACCCTGACTATCTTCCGCCGGATATATTGGATCTTTTGCAGAAGTTAATTGTAAAGGATTTGACGTGCCGACTTGGGAATTTGCAGAATGGTAGTGACGACGTCAAAACCCACCCGTGGTTCAAGGAGGTGATCTGGGAGAGATTGCTTCTGAGAGATATAGAAACGCCATACGAGCCGCCGATTACCAGCGGAGTGGGAGATACTAGTCAGTTTGACCGGTATCCTGAAGATAAGGATTTGGATTATGGGATCAGCGGGGTGCAGGATCCGTATGCAGAGATGTTTGAAGATTTCTGAGTAAATAATGAGCAATGATAGTTAATGTACATGTAGATTATAGCGAAGGTATCGAATGTAATTAGAGCTGCGCGTTCCCGATTGGGAAGTGCCTAATTGGGCCGGAGGTTGCAAATGAGCGCAAGGTGCGCATATGGGGTGAACCGAAGTGGGTTGCAGATGGCCAAAAGTGGTGGTGCAAACGATATGGGGTGGGTTCATGCGGTATCAGGCATGCGCAGAGACTCGGACATGCACAGGGTCTTCGGATATACCGGTGCATGAGACATGGGTGGGTCAGGGAACCAGCCGTGCTCATCGTCACGTGCACGAGGCGTCGGTGACGTGTCAACCCATGTGAAGCTGCGCTGGCTGTGGGTGGGCCAAGTGCACCAACAATAGAACCCACCCACCATTGTGCAGCCCCCACCTATCCCAGCCCCACCGTTATGCATCGCTTGCGCTCTCTTCTTGGGTGGGCCTCCCTACCCTCTCTCCTTTGTTCCCCCGTGCCGGCACCGCGTTCGCTCCTTCTCGCGCGCGTATTTGTTTTTTGACGAATTCCCCCTATGACAACCATCTACACTTCAGACATCAAACACCACAGAAGAGCCCCGCCTCCTCCGTCAAATATGTCACCACCTGCTTCGGGCGACCTCACTTTGCTTACACCCAGAGAACAGAACCTCAACAACTCCATTAAGTTGAATTCTAACAAGCGTCAATCGGGATGGGTACACATCAAAGACGATGGGATCTTCACGTCTTTCCGCTGGAACAAGCGGTTCATGGTTATAAACGACAAAACGTTGAATTTCTTCAAGAATGAGCCGCTGTCGTCGTCGCTGTCGTCGAACTACATGCCAGACTTGTCGTTTCCGTTGAATTTGATCCATAGCATTAATTTAAAGTCCAACACCGGCTACACAAAGAACGCCTACAGCTTTGAAATCGTCCCCAAAAACAACAGCTCGAAACCCATAATGATTTCGATCAAAAGCCATCACGATTACTTGGACTGGCTCGATGCATTTACCACGAAATGCCCGCATATTAACATCGTCAATTCAGGGAGCAGCTCGCCAATGAGCACTGAAGTGAGTAACCCAATCAACTTCACACACAAGGTGCATGTGGGATTCGACCCGTCAAGCGGCAGCTTCACGGGGCTCCCTGATACATGGAAGAGTCTTTTGCAGCACTCCAAGATCACCAACGAGGACTGGAAGAAAGATCCCGTGGCGGTGATTGAGGTTTTGGAGTTCTACTCAGACATTAATGGTAACTCCAATAGCTCCACGCCTGTGAATTCGCCTTTGCAGATGCAACATCAGAACTTTTCCAATCTTGTACAGCCCCCAAAGACCTACAAACCTTCCAGATTGGCCCCCAAACCACCAGTGCCGTATCACGTCATCAAACAACAGGAAGGGTCTGCTAGTTCCTCCTCAAGCTCATTGCCAGCGCTGGAAACGTCGGCATCTCCTTTGAACAGTCTTTTGAATCAGAAAGACAAGGAGCTTGTACCTTCTAGAAAGGCGCCTCCTCCTCCCAAGACTCTCAAGCCACTTGCTTTGAATGCCCCCACCACATCAGTTCCTAAGCTGACACCTCCATCAATGCCTGGAAAAGGCATCAAACCATTCAATTTGAAGCCACAGCCCAAGGCATCAGAAGCTCCTGTTAAGCCTCAGTTACAAGCTGCACCATCATCAAGACAAACGGCACCTAAGCCAAAATACACCGAAGAGCCTATAAGACCTTTGCAAATCAAAAAAGCATCTCCTGTGATCAAACAGGAAGGCTTCAAGAATCCAGAAAAGGCTGACGGTATCAGGACTGAGACCAAGCCCATCAAGAAAACACCAGCTAGCGCCAACGTAACACCAGCTGCTCCAAGCTCCAAGCCTGTGGGTGCCAATGCTGCTCAAACTGGTGCACACCAAGCAACACCAGCAGATAATGCAGCACTAACGGCAGCTGCTAATCAGAAAACTGCCAAACAATTGCGGAAAGAAAAAGAAAGACTCAATGATATGCAAGTAATGGCAAAACTCAAAACGGTTGTAAATAGTAAAGATCCTACACCTTTGTTTAATATTATCGAAAAGGCAGGTCAAGGTGCTTCAGGATCCGTTTACCTTGCAGAAATGGTAAAAGAAAACAGGAAGAAAGTTGCCATTAAACAAATGGATCTTAATACTCAACCAAGAAAAGAACTTATTATCAATGAAATTTTGGTGATGAAAGATAGCCAGCATAGAAATATTGTCAATTTCCTTGACTCTTATCTTCGTACCAATAATGACTTGTGGGTTATTATGGAATATATGGAAGGAGGTTCATTATTTGAAGTCATTGATAACAACGAGTTTAAGTTAACGGAATTGCAAATTTCCGTTATTTGTCATGAAACTTTAAAAGGGTTGCAGCATTTACACAAAAAGCATATTATCCATAGAGACATTAAAAGTGACAACGTTTTGCTTGACGCTAGGGGTAATGTCAAAATCACCGATTTTGGTTTCTGTGCCAAATTGACTGATCAAAGAAACAAAAGAGCTACCATGGTTGGTACCCCTTACTGGATGGCTCCCGAAGTTGTCAAGCAAAAGGAGTATGACGAAAAAGTTGATGTCTGGTCGTTGGGTATTATGGTTATAGAAATGATTGAAGGAGAACCACCTTACTTAAATGAAGAACCCTTAAAGGCACTTTACTTGATTGCCACCAATGGTACACCAAAATTGAAGAAACCTCAATTGTTATCCAATTCTATCAAGAAATTCCTTTCTATATGTCTTTGTGTCGATGTAAGATACAGGGCCACCACCGATGAATTGATAAAACACAACTTCATAGCCAACAGCAATGGAAGAATAGAGGATTTGGCTCCACTACTTAACTGGAAGAAAAATGATTGTGCAGATTACTAAAAGACTAATAATATGCATCTAACACAAGATGTAACGAAGTAATCGTGTACCGTCGGAATTATACGTTCTACACGAACTGCGGTTCATACATCTTAAACTTTGAATGTTTGAAGTCAATTGTGACAGACCAATTTAAGATTCCGTAATAAATCCGTAGTGTCTTGATCAACAGATAACGTCCATTTGCTAATCAACATTGTATTTATGAAGCAGCACATGGTATTCGAATCTGCACTGATAGCTACACCATTAGGTTGCATAAGTTGAGAAATCTTGCAGAACCCAAAAAGGAAATTCCCCCCCTCAAGCACCTCCTTTTAGGTGTTAGGACCTTTTCCAGATACGCTATGCATGCATGGAACACCAGCACATTTAAGGTTTGACTCAGCATCATAAACTCAAAAATGGGTGACATAATGTGACATAGTGTGACACCGCCCTTCACTGCATAATACTTAATATTATTTTATTATACCACCCAATACACAAATTCACTTTCGAAGCCCCTACCCTAAAGTCCGTTATATTTTTACGGTACGGTACAAAAATAATCAGTAATCATATGGTTCATGCACGAATGAGCAAGTACGCTGTTTGTCAGTAAAAATGCATATACGTGGGTGCGTGTATACAGGTGCAGGGTGTGTGTGTGAAGCGTAATTATTTTGCGTGGATTGCGTATGACTGCCGAAAACCACTATTATGAAATAATAAAAATACTACTGAAACTGCCGCATTGCATTAATTTTAAATGTCTTTACCCTATGTATATAGCTTTAAATGTTAAGATTGGAGCAAGAGATTAGGTTAGTGAATTAGGCCAGGTTAGTTGAGCTTATTGGAGATAGCAACAACTGCACGCGAAGTCGTCTAGGAGAGCGGCCCAACCACAGCGCAAAAATGTTTCCTAATTGGGGATTAGGGCAGATGCGGGCATGGGACACGCCTCCATGTCGTGTCGGCCTCTGGTTGCCACGAAGAATGTCGGGTCGCTTCCAATTGCTGGAGTTCCCTGCAAGGAGATGCTAATCGTGGCACGACAGCTAAAACCCCAAAACAGCAACTAGGTTGTAGTTTGATCTAACTGAATGCCCACCTCCTCCGAGCCCCATTTTGTGCTCCTTTGTGGTTAGATCTCATACAATCACAACAATAAATAATATCGCCTACATAACTAGGTACGCTAACATTAAGAATGCTCGGTTGTAAAGCTTAAATTTGGTACAGGCGCCATTGATTGTTCCGATAATTACTCACATTTAAGCGCCAAATTCCACGTCAGCCCTGATTTTGCGCCTGGAAGTGGGGGCTAGAAACTAGGCCCACCCAACAGTACAACCCCAAATACGCAACTGCGTAAAGCCCACGTATATGCAACCCCGTTCACGCCCAGGCTTGCTCGAGGGTTTCTAACGCCCGCCCAACATCTTGATGCGCCAACCGCACCTCCCAACTGCACTGGAACCATCCACGCATGTGTCTGCTGCTAATTTCTAACTTGTATTCATTCTATATAATTAACCGGTCGTTACCTCATAAACCTAAGCGCCTGCACTCACGTATTATACGCTATGTAATGATTGTCCTCGACGTGATGCAAAGGCGGATGCATCTCGTTGTCCAAGTACGTCTTTTTCTTGCCGTAGTTGGTAGCGATGGATGCAATGCTGCCATTGCTCTGCACCGAAAAGTCCAGGTTCACTGTCGAAATTGAGTTGAAGTGCTGGGGAAACGGATAATATTGCGGCATGTGTCCGCCATTGGCATTCTGTTGGGCCATGTTGTTCTGGAACTGGGCCCCGTATTGAGGCTGCATCTGGCCAGCTGGCTCGTGGTAGAAACTGTTCAAGTTGGAGCTGAGATTGAAATTGTTCTGGTTGAACGGGTTCACAAACGCAATGTCGTCCTCCTCTCGCTTGCCGTGGTAGTCGTAGTTGGAGGGTATGGGAAGGTGGTAGTTTTTGTACCCGTTGTTGGCCGCTACCGGGTTGGGGTGTGGCATTTGGTAGTGGTTCTGGTTCAACATGCTCATGTTCTGCAATTGGTAATTGTTGTCCAAGAAGTAGTACGCCTCGTCCTCAATAGGAATCTTTCCGCCCAAGCTGCTCTCCTTGATGGCCAGCCAGAGCAGGTTGTTGATTTGGACGTTTTTCAAGTCGCCTTCACTGGGCCTGGTCAACTTGCCGTTCATCACATCGTTGGCGTTGTAGTAACTGATGAGATGGATGGTCTGCTTTTCGGGTTTGTCGCCTAGGTTCAACTCCTTGGATGTGGTGGTGATACTGAGTGTCTTCTTGATCAATCCCTGGTCCTTGAACCCACTGCTTGGGCCTGCGCTTTCGTCGTACTTTCTCTTCTTTTTCTTCTTTTCTTCATTTAGACTTTCCTTGTCCAACTCCCGGTACACCAAAAAGCGGCCCAAGATCCTGGAGGGGCTCCAGCTGATACCATCGGTCCATCTTTTGATACCCAGGTGTTCTTCGATGAAAATGAACACATTACCACTTTTGATAAGATCAAGTCTTTCTCTTTCGTGGGGTCTTCTGGGTATCAAGTTCAACTGCTTGTTGAGGATCTGTTGAATGATGAGCAAAGCATCCTTGGTGCTACCCACGTACCCGTAATAGGAGGGAGTTAAATAATTTGACATTTTTTGTAGATACGGCAGGAGATGGAATCAAGGGTTTTATATATAATTTGAAATGTCATATGAAGGAAAAATAAATAAGGTATGAAAAATAAAATAAATGTAATTAACCATATGCAACCTCCGGTCCTATGCAGGCGGACGCATAGGCTCCACGAGCAATTAAGGGTCCTTAATGCATTATGTGCAAATCTGCTAATTCGGATACGACTCGCCTACAATGCCAAAACAACCCACACCGCAGAAAGGGAGGATGGCGGTTGTGTTGGGCGTTTCACCAACCCACCCTGGCAAGGTAAACACTACCCCCTCCACTCGCCCTTATGGCTCGTAAAGACCCTGCAAGACGTCATGCAGCTCACGCAAAAAAACTCAACCCGCACCTTTCAGGCATGCCTTCTAGAACTACCTTAATATTTCAGATTACCTATTTAGACGGGTTTTCTTGTTGTCCTAGGCATTTGTTGCTACTTTGAGCTTCGCTTTTGTCGTCAAACTATTGGTTGCCTCGCATGCATTTCCCGCTTGCGTCGGTATAAATAGATTTCGTCTATGCTTCAAATTGCGCTATTGGGTTCTTCTCTCCAATAAACCCGATTTGGTGTTCCACCGGCGTTTCTCTTCTGCTGTTTTGATAGATTTGTCAGCCATCGGAAACGTCTTCTCGTCAACACTTGAACCTAGTTGTAACTAAACTTAAAGCTTGTGCCACAAAAATAGGTTTAGATAATGGACTCATACTATAAATAGAGACGCCCACGGATTTGGATCAAATATGCCGAAGCGCCAAAATGAAGTGTTTCACAGCAAGTATTTTTAGTTAATCCCGTCACATACATGAAGACCCGTAAATTGGACCCAAGGGTGCGGCACGTGATGCACGCCGCATATATCGTTTGGCGCTCGCATGAGCTCAGCTCCGAGTGGTACAAACCCTGGCTTTGGGCTACCCAAAATTTTGCTCAAGTGCATGCAAGATGCATGGGGGTCGCAATATTGATGATGTGTGGAAAACTTTCGGGATCACCGATTGGTGCAGCATACATCGTGTGCTCTAGAGCCCTCTTCGTTCCATCTCATCAATTGACAGGCCTTCATAACCCTGCCGGCCCAGCCGACTCGGTAATGCCACCTTTGCGCTGACCACCGCTCTTCACCCTCTGGCGTGGTCCCGCCCGTGAGCTCCCGCCGGTTCCATTTATGTGGCTCCATGAGGCAACGCATTTCTTGGCCACGATTAGTCAGGGTGCGTTTGGTAGCATTTTCTCTCGCATCCAGGAGGCTTGTTGGGCCCCTGTAAGGCCGTTGGCGTTAAGGTTCTTCAATGTAGTAATAAACTTTATAACGCACTAGCCATACAATAGATGCGTTCCACACGGGGCGCAAACGTAATGATGGGGAATGATTGTTTGGAACTTCGCTTATGGCTGCAAATTTTCTTGCGCTGGGGTGTTGCTTTGGCCTATTTGCCTATTTGGTCATCCAAGGGCTTTCGCCGTTGCGGCCCTCTGTGTTTTTTGCTGTTGTGCCTGTAGGAATAGGGCATGGTGCACCGCAAATGCAATTCGGAGCTTTCCCCAGTTTCCCGACTACCGTACCACGATGGCCCGTCACCTTGTAGCCTGTCAATTACTATGTGCTCAATTTAACCTTTGCTTTAAACAAGCTTCATTCATCTCGGAAAGATTTCAGACGTTGCTTTAAGGTTCGTGTGAAGGGTATCTGGAGGTTATCTGAGCCTAGTTTGCACAAATTAGGAAATTGGGCCTTCCGCGATGGTATGCAAATGCTCATCGCTTAGAGGTTACATTTTTGGGCTGACAAAATGCGTTTGTAAAATGCGTTTTCGTGCTGATCGCCAGGTGCGTTGGATTCTATGCTGATAGCAGTCCCTTGGGACGTTGCTAGCACTTATCACGCCTGTGGAGGGCCCATGTGAATTTAGAGTATTATTTATATAATGTAACAGATGAAAAATGTGAATTTCAAAAATCGATGCGTTTGCCTCGAACCATAAGCACAGCGTTTGAATTGATAGATGGTATCAAGATGGTAGAGGCCAATTGAGATCACGAAGGAGGCGCTAAACGAACATTCCACGATAGAGTCGAAATAGGTGTTAGGCGACCACCTGAACGTTTAGGTTCAAAACAGATTTAAGGTTTTGCAGGCTTAACGCTCTCCAAGCTAAATTGCGGCTTACGGAGAATTTGCGTGGGTTGTTTCGAAATTCCACGAGTGAAACGTATTTTGCTACTGCTGATGAGCGCCACATAGGGCATGTGTGTTGGGCTATGCCAGGTAAGCCGTATGTGCCGCTTTTTGTGCCATTATTGTGTGGTGTTGTGTGGTTTTGTGTGGTTTTGGTGGTTTGGTTGTGTTCTTTCTATGTGAGAGCTTGCAGACAATTGACCGTTGGGCTCAATCACTCATTTTGGCGTTGCACTTACGTCAAAGCATGCAACAAGCTTCCATGCAATGTGATTGCAGGCACTGAGGGAATGTTAGGTGCATCATAAGTGCGTGCATGCGTCCGCAGAACACCAACGGTTGTGGCAGCTTTGTCGCATTTCGGGGGAGGTCCGGGGCCCATGCGGGCATGTGCAAGCGATAGGCAGCAGCGGCATGCAGGGTGCAAGGTGGAACTCGCTCTGGCCCACCCACCTTGGCTGTATAAGAGAACACAACCTGGAGCACCAATGCGTACGGCTGAAGCAGAGCGGCACCCTGGAGCGAGAATTGCGCGCGTGAACAGGCGCACTGGAGCGAGCGCTGTACGAACAGTGGACCAAAAACCCACGGCGAATGCGACGTGCTGTGCGGCGCCAACACCCATGCACCACGACGGCACCACTTCCGAGCCGCATCGATCAGCGAGGGAATGCCATACGATTTGCCAAGCCAAAATGCGCCCCTCCGGGCTGCAACACGAAAGTGCTTAAATACCTCAAACGACACCACGCCCCACCGAGAGAGCTGCACGGGCCCCACCCAGAGAGCTGCACTGGCCCCACCCGCCGGTGCACATGCCCACCAAACAATAGCTAATTAGTGCAGCTCAAAGATCCTCGCTGGGCGGGCACGGTGTAGGGTCCGAGCAGATAGCGGCAGCCAGGGCAACGCCCGCCCAAGCCACTTGCACCAACAATGGCAAGGCCACCCAATGGTCGGACGCCCAATGGTGGGATGAAACACCGTAGTCACAATGGGTGGGTCTATGCGACCCAGGCCATTGTCGGCACAATACTGCGGCAGATCAGCGGTGCATTAGTGCAGTTGTGCCGGTAGCCTACCGCTAAGCGTCTGTTACCCAGCACAAGACCACAAGCTGTGCTACCGTAGTGAGCCCCTGTGGTCTTCTGAAGCCCTCCACATGCGCTCCACAGGTTGTGCCCACCAGCAGTCCTTTCAATTCTATTAGTCCTCACACCACACATGCAGCCTAAATGCACTATCGCAGCCTACGTGCACCATCGCAACCTAAATGCACCATCGCAGTGCACCATCGCAGCCTGCCTCCACACCCAGAGCCCACTCAGAGCCCACCAACCCGTCACATCATCATCCACCCCACCCATCATCCACCCAACGTCCTCTCCATAATCCATCCCACCCCTATGCATGTCCTCCACCGCCCCGTCACGCCCTCGCAACTGCAACAATCGCTACTATGCCCCGGATTTCTTATCGTAGATCCGTGCACGCACACGACCTCTCGCAAGCCCCCCTATAAATACATCATCACTTTTCTTTAAGCCTTCTCCTAAATATATTTGCTGGGATTTTCTGCCCTTTTTTGTATGCACACTTGCTTCGATGATTGCCAATGCAGATTACCACGATCATCTTCCTCCGTATCGGTCTCTACTAAACCCCAATGCTAAGTACGATTATCAGAAACACACGCTAGTGCCAGTGAGTGCAAGCGAGCTTAATAACTTGCGGCTAAACCACCAGAAATCCAACCAGAACGCCCTTCAGATGCTTCCGGAAGTTAAAAAGCAGCCAAGGGCGTTCAAAATGAAGTACAAATCGCTTTTGAACGACGTGAATCGGAAAATTAGCTTGAAAATATCAAACCCCAACTTTGGCTTTAGAACCTACGCCGCCCCCAACTTCCACAATTTGCCGTTGGAGATCCACTACTACATAATGAGTTTGCTCGACCGAAAGGACTTGTTGAACTGCTTGTTGGTGGACAGGCACTTTTACAAGATTCTGAAGGTGTTTCTTTACAGATCAATAGAATTCGATAGCAGCTACCGATTGGGCCAATTTGTCACGTTGCTTCGGGTCAACGCCAATTTGGGCAAGTTGGTCATGTCCATCGACTTGTCGAAGATAAAGCCCTGCAATTACGAATACGAGCAGGAGCTCTCTGTGGGGTCCAACGATGAAATCGACTTTATCGACGAGACCAAGATCAAGGCCGGCTGGCGTGACTGGAAGTACATGAAGAACCCGCTATATGCACCCAGTCTATCCAAGATTCATTCACATCCCAACTCCCAGGCCAGTACCTATTCTGGAAATAGTACCGGCTCCGTGAAGAAGAAGAAACTTAAGTTTTCGTTCCGTAAGCGCAAAAGCACTGGCAGCGTCAACTTCCCCAACCATTCTGCTTCACAAACCTTGCATGAAAATTTCAATTCTAGTACCCCTCCTAATAGAACAGCAAAACACCCCAATATCAACAAGTTTTTGCTTAATTTTTCCAGCACCAAAGATGTACCTATGGGGTATATTCTCCACATTCTTAGCCTTTGCCCCAACTTGATATCAATCAATTTAGCAGGTGTCACCCTATCAGTGGATTACGAGGTCAAGTCCAGTTTTGTTCATAAACTCCACACGTTCGACGTCATCAACAATTTTCCAAAAAGCTTTGTGAACAGTATCAACGAAATCGATGATTCAAGCTCCATATACGACATATCCTTGAATCCTAATAGAGACTTCGATACTGTTTCCATAATGCTGAGAAGTTCCAAGAAACAAAAGCCCACTTGGAAGTACAACTCGTTGCTCTCGCCTGCACCCGACTCCAGCTTTGTCGTGAGGAACGACGGAAGGCTTTATCTCAGCGACCTCACCTTGGTGTCTATCAACCAAAACTATGTCAGAGGCATAAGCGAGAAGGATATACTCAACACCATCATCAAGGTGCACAGTCTCAATATTGATTTTCACTACCTTGACTTGAGCTCCATGATCTGGCTTAACAAAAGTTTGATTTCCAATTTCTTGGATAAGTTCTTAACCAAAAAGTACGTCAATGCCAACAAATTCGAACCGGTCAAGATGATTATAGACTTGACCGACTCAGGCATGTCCAAGCAATTGGGCTGGGCCAAAAGAATCGATTTGAGCAGCGAAGAAGGCTTTGAGTTATTCCAGAAGATACTCAAAGGGCCGGTGTTAAATGATAACGAAGCCCATATGATGATGGACCGGGAAAGAAGAGGAAGAATAGCGGAGAACTATTTACATTAGGTGTAATATAATACATGAGAATCATAGGGAAAGGGACAGCGTGCTGCCATGCCAATAACACCGCTTGAATGGTGCTAATGACATCTAACCAGTTTTTCTCTCACTTTAACAAGCACTTGAAGTTTCGCTTTTACAGTGGTATTCTAGTATTAGTGCTTGCATAGTTCTTGATTGTCATCATGTGTCTTCTCTCAGGTTCAATTAGGATCCACATGAGCTACAAGGTCAGTTTTAGCTGCAAGGTCAGTTTTAGCTACAAGGTCAGTTTTAGCTACAAGGTCAGTTTTAGCTATAAGGTCAGTTTTAGCTACAAGGTCAATTTCGCTCACTTCTTCAGCTCAATTACAAGCCCTACCCATGCTCGAACACGCCACAGGATATTAGCCCCAGTTCACTCTAAGCTCAAACGCAAATCCCACGCTCAATATGTACCAGTTATCAGGTCATCACCATTTCATGAGTCAGCTCGAAAGCGACCTCCAACAGCGATGGTTTTAAAACTGCATGCTTTAATCTCGGATCCCCCGCCAAACCACCCCACAGCTAGCTCATGGTTAATGCTAGGCATAACGTGGAATAATCAACAGGTGAACCTAGGTGAAAATTTTTATCGCACCGCGAAGTTGATAAACGATGCGCTGCCGCATTCTGTGGCAATTGCAGCACTGGCGCGCAACGCTGGCGCTATCTCGCGGTAGCTCCCGCGGTGGCTGCGTACTTCCTCGCGCCAAACCCGCGGTATCTCGCAGCACCTGCCGTCGCACCTCACCTCCACCTGCTCCAGTGCGAATTTTCAGTTTTAAACTCCTCCATGTCTGATTTATCGTCCCAGCTCTCAGCATTCAAGAACAAGATCAGAAGCGGGCCTTCTGTGGTGCCACGGAGAATGCCTCCCGCTGCGGCCCCCGTATCGCCCGCTAGAGCACGAACCCCGGTGAAGCGAGAGCCCGATTCGACCAGGTCCCCCAGCAAGAGAAACCCCCCTGATTCGCTCAACGAGGCCATCAAACGGCAAAAGTTGGCCATGAAGCGCATGCCAGGGGCTCATTTATCCACCCAGCTTCATTTGGCTGTGGAATTCATCAAGGAAAAGGACAGACCGTGCACCTTGGACGAGTTGGGTGCACATTTGGCAATAGACGTTAGACAGACCCTTGTGCCGCTCTTGAAAGAAATCGACAGAATCAAATACGACCCAGTCAAAAAGACGTTGGAGTACGTCAGCTTGCACAATATCAAGTCGGCCGATGACTTGTTGAACTTTTTGAGGGGCCAGCCCACTTTCAAGGGCATTCCGGTGAAGGAGTTGAAGGACGGCTGGGCCAACTACTTGAACGCCATCAACGAGTTGGAGCAGCAGCACAAAATCCTCGTGCTTCGTACGAAAAAGGAGAACTCGCCTCGGTTGATTTGGGCCAATTTCGGCGGTAATTTGGAGACCATTGACGAAGAATTCAGAATTATGTGGTCGCAGGTCAAAGTGCCCGAAAGCAAGGAATTGTACCAATCTTTGGTGGACCAAGGGTTGAAACCAACGGGGGCCGATCCTAACGTCATCAAACGTAGACCAAAGAAGGAAGAAAAGAAGCAGAAGAAGGCTAGAAGAGGAAAAATCACCAACACACACATGAAGGGTATTTTAAAGGATTATTCCCTGATGATGTGAAGGCCCTAACCCCACATACACAATGGGACATGCAGAACACAACCACGGTCTCTATAGGCCCCATCAGTTACTGCAGCCCCGGCTACGATTCAGCTGGCCCTAAGCCAGATTTTCACATATACAAGCGTCAAGACGCAAAATGGGCCCGAAATCACCTACGATGTTCGGAAAACCCACAAAATACACTAAAAACACCCATATTAATACATACAAAGCATAAACGTGCTCCAAAATGGGAATTCACACGCCCAATTGGATCTCTTTCATCCTCACCTCTTGAACTTTCTCACTTGGTGATGCGCGATCTCAAAATTTTCACTCCTCGCCATGTCAGGTATGTTATAGCCATATGAATCGCACGTACAAGGCGGTTTCCAGCCGTCAAACTAAACACAGGTGTGTGGACAACCACAGACAACCACCCCAATTAAAAAACCCAGCCGAATTCCGCCGTGTAACCGTCGCTTTAAACCCTCCCATTACTAACCGCCAGTTGATTTCAACACCGTTGCTACCGAATTCTGTAACTTCTACTACCAACAATTCGACCAAGACAGAACCCAATTGGGTAATTTGTACAGAGATCAAAGTATGTTGACCTTTGAAACCTCTCAATTGCAAGGGGCCAAAGATATTGTCGAAAAATTGGTTTCTCTTCCTTTCCAAAAAGTCACCCACCGTGTCAGCACCTTGGACGCCCAACCAGCTTCTCCTAATGGGGACATTTTGGTCATGGTCACCGGTGACTTGCTTATAGACGAAGAACAAAACGCCCAAAGATACTCTCAGGTGTTCCATTTGATTCCCGACGCAAACTCCTACTATGTCTTCAACGACATTTTCAGATTGAACTACTCTTAAGGGTGAGGGCAGTTCCCAATGTGGAAATCAGTTCCTAATGTGGAAAACGTACGTATGAATGTGTTTCCACAACTACACATCCCCCATACGACGCTTCGTATAGAGATAAGTTTATAAATGTATATTGAAAGCCGCAGCAGAAATTCGCATTCTTTTGTATATCATGGATCCTCCAGTTATTCCTTCAAGACCCACCAAGGCCGACAAGACGTCGCAAGTCGCAGACAAACCACTCAATGTGTCTTCTGACACAGAGACAATGCCGGTGATACCAAAAAGACCGGCAAAAAAGCAGTCGGGGGTCGATTCCACAACCAAAACAACAGATCAACCTGAACCTATGACCCCTTCACCTTCCGAAGGAAAAGACTTATCATTGCCATTGATCCCACCCAGGCCGCTGAGGGCCTCTACAGAGGCATTAAATTTAGAGGAAAATGATGACGTTGCTGACGGAGATAAGACGCCAGGAAACTCGAACACCAAAATTACCTTCAAAGACGAAGTCACCGACGAGAATGCAAGCGAGGTTTCGAGCTTTGACGACGACCAGGAAACGGTGAAAGAGACGGAGGCGATAAGCGAAGCTGTGGAGCCAGAGGAGCCAGAGTCACCCAAGGAACTGGCCGAAAATGATGAAATTGAAGCTCCAAAAGAACTGGGTGAAAGCTCGCCAGATGAAGAAGGGGCAGAACCCGTAGCATTTGAAGGGTGTGAACATGCTAAATTGGCCGAAGGAGACGAGGAAGAGCAAAGTGACGAGGAGCAGGAAGGAGCCAAAGAGACCGAAGTTGAAGAGACAGACGCCCTCAAAGAGTCTGAAGACATCAAGGAGCTCGAAACCGAAATTTCAGCTGACGAGCCAAAACTGCCTGAAACTGCGTCTGAAGGGGACGAAATGACAGAGCCAGCTAAAGAGCCTACAAATGAGATAAAGCCAATTGAAGAGCAACTCCAAACGTCGTCTCCACTGGCTATTCTTCCTGCGATTCCAAAAAGACCCAGCAAACCCAAGGAGTCTGCAGAGCTTCCTTCCATCCCAAAAAGACCCTCGAAGACCCCTTCCATACCTCCTAGACCTTCGTCGGCTTCCATTTCTTCAGACTCCTCGCAATCTCCTGCTGGCGAAATCACTCCAGATGAAACCAAACCAATCAAGAAACCACCGCCAAAACCAAAAAAGTTGTCGTCCAAAATTGCAGCGTTCCAGCAAATGCTCAACCAAACACCTCAGGCACTGGAACCACCGCAGGCTGCACCAGCTCCTTCCACAAGAGGTAAGTTGTCGTCTTCACACATGAAATTTGCTCAGAATTTGCAAGGCATAATGGGCAGGGGAATAGCCTTACCAGGAATGGTTGATCCTAATGCATTAAGAGAAGAAAAGCCAAAACCGGAAGCCGAAGAAGAGGAAAAAGAAACGGCAGAGGAGAAGACGGAAGAAAAGACAGAAGAGGACTCCAAACCTACTGCAAGACGAGCTAGAGGACCCAAAGGCAAAAGACTCCCCAAGAACTTGGCTACTCCTGTAAATATTCAGCAATCGTCCAAATTTGAGATAGTCAAACATGATTTATGGGAAGTCAAGTACGAGAAGACAGAGAAGGAGGAGGCAACTAAAGCGGAGGAGACTGGTATGGTTGAAGAAACGCTCAGTAAGGATGCCACCACAGCTTCAGACACAGAGAAAGACGAAATTCCTGAAAGCGGAACTTCCGATGCGGGCAAGGGTTCTATCGAGGGAGTCGACGAGGAATCAGACGTTAAAGATGAAGATGAGCATGTTGAAGATGAGCATGTCGAAGAAGAGCATGTCGAAGAAGAGACCCCAATTACGTCAGAGAAGATCCACGAGGAAGAGAATGGTCCCGAAAAGGATATTGCACATTCTGATACAGAGGAGTTCAAGGATGCAAAGGAAGTGGAAGAAAGGGGACCAGTTGAGCTTCTGAGCGAGAAGAGAGACGAAGAAATTAAACCAGGAGCTGTAGATATGGATACAGTGGAGGACGTCGATCTGAAGGATGCATCAGAGCCGGAAGATCCAAGCGAGCAGGCGGAAGACCCAAACGAGCAGGCGGAAGACCCAAACGAGCAGGCTGAAAGTCCAAAAGAGACAGCGCCCCAAGACTTCCAAGAGTCGGATGTACCGCCCCATGACTCAGATCTGCAGCAGCAGCCAGATGCCCAAGTTCACACCCTTGACACACTCCAGGACCAACTCAAATCCACCCTCGAAAATTTATAACGAATCACGAGCTAACAATATATTACTACGAAGAGTGCAAGGTTTCGCCATGAAGCAACTTCCTAGAGGTCACTTTATAGCAGATATCAACTAAGCACCATTTATATCAACTAAGCACCAAGCTCTTTTCTCCTCTTTATGCTCTTGTCCTTCCCTAAAGCTTGGCGGCAAGCTTCTCTTCTGCAATACACTCAATCTCCAACTTCAAGTTGGGGTTGGGAAACTGAGTAACTACACACGATCTGGCAGGCTTGTTGGGGAAGTATTTGGCGTACACCTCGTTGACTTTCCCGATGTAAGAACGGTCGCTGATGAAAAGCAACACCTTCAACACATGGTCCAAGGAACTGTTGGAGGCTTCCAAGGTGATCTTTAAGTTTTCAAACGAGTTCACGCATTGCTGCTCGAGATCTTCTGGCAACTTGCGGGTCTTCAAGTCAGTGCCGGTGTTTCCAGAGGTGAACACAAGCCCGTTTTTGACGTATGCAGGCGAATGGATGGCCTCAGGCCTTTGTGCTTGCTTGTTAGTGATTTTGATGGCCATGGTCGAAGTGGTGGATAAGTGAAAATTTCGGTCTATTGGTATCGCTAGGCCGTTATCGCAGAAATTCCTCACTACCTTGTGCAGGGCTTAACGCAGGCGCAGATCCCTCGAACGAAGCCCTTTGTACTGGTACACTTCGGGGGTCGTACCTACGACAGCGTCCGCCTGGTGCGGATCCTTCTCTCCGCCGTCAGAGGGTGCAATTACACCACTGCCATTGTCTTCGCTAGCGATGAGGCTCATCGCGCTTCTGGCATTAGCCGCCAGGTGTTGTTGGGGCAGCTTGCTGTCGCCCGCCGCCTTAGTGGACATCTGTTTACGCAATTGTGCCACCTGGGCATCTATTTCTGCATCAGAGACCCCTTCGTCCTCCAACGCCTCTCGTAAGTCCATACATTTTACCTCGATGAGCCTCTTCTCATAATGCGAGCTTATCTCTTGCAGAGGCTTACTGGCGGGCTTAGAAACCTTATGGGGCCCCTTTTTTTGCACCCGTCTGTCGTCGTGGTCCTCCACGTACGCCAAGTTGCGCTGCACATGCCCCGAGGTCCCGCTGCCCCTGGCACTCTTAAGCCCTATCCCGTTATATGACATCTGCAGATAAACGCGCAATAATTTTCTTTCTGCAACATGTTCAGACTAAGACTAAGGCTTCTAGTAAGCACGGGGGCGCTTCTTCTATTGATGTATATCACATACAAGAACTTCTCGGCCCAGTCGTCAATGGACTATTTTTCAAAAACTTTGAAACCGTACATATACGACACCGACGAGCTGGTGTCAGATCACAAGCCGCTTGTGGGACAGTTGAACCACGATCCCCGTCACAAATTCTGGGACCACATCTTCGAGGTGTTTGAGATGGGCTACGTCAACTTGACGGTTCCGGACGCCGTGCAATACATCGACAAATCGCAGCAAAAAGAGGGTCCCAACACGAAAAGCGTGCTCCTTTCCAAGGCATACATCGTACCCGAGGTGGAGGAGGAGTTGAAGGCCAAGCACAGGTTGATCATGTCGAAGCTCCCCACGCATTTGGACCCCACCATCATCAAAAAGAAGACCAGCGGTATCGTTTTTATTGGTGGAGGCAAATATTCGTGGCTCTCGTACGTGTCACTTATGGCGCTTCGTAGAACCGGCAGCAAGTTGCCGGTGGAGATCGTCATGCCCCGTCACGACGACTTTGTAAGGGAACGGGAGTTCTGCACTAGCGTGTTGCCCAAGTTGAACGCTGTTTGTGTGGTCTTGCCGGAGGTTTTGGGCGCCAGTGTGATGTACAAGTGGGGCGAGAAGATGTCCAACTACCAATTGAAGGCATTGGCGCTCATGGTGACCAGTTTCCAGAACGTGCTATTGGTGGACTCCGACAACATCATCATCCGTAACCCTGACCCGTTGTTTGAAAGCGAGTTGTACCAGAAATTCGGCATGGTGTCGTGGCCCGACTACTGGGAACGCACCATTTCCCCCGTCTACTACGACGTGGCCGACCTCAAGGTCAACGAGTTGAAGCGTGTGAGGTACAACCGGTTGGAGTTGGCGGTTGATAAGCAAACAGACGCCAACTTGGACGAAGACGACGACTCGACGCCCTATCACGATTTGGAGGGTACCATCCCCAATCTTTCCACCGAATCGGGCCAATTGCTTATCAACAGAGACACTCATGCGTGTACGCTTCTTTTGTCGATGTACTACAACATTTTGGGCCCAAATCTCTACTACAAGCTTCTTTCTTTGGGGGAGCAGGGCGAGGGCGACAAAGACACCTTTCCTGCGGCTGCCACCGTTTGCAAGGACAAATTCTATCAGGTAAAAGGCTTCATCAAGACATTTGGATACTCCGACGACAACGACAACTTTCATGGGGTCTCCATGGGGCAAAAAGACCCTCTTGTGGACTATAACTTGTATCAAGAAAAAGTCGAGACCCTCCACAACGACAAGCTGTTCAAAAACTTGCCTATAACAGCACAAGTGGAGACGCTAAAGACGTTGGTCAAGGAGACATTTCACGAATCGTCGAAGCCGTTATTCACCATCCATTGCAATTACCCCAAACTCGACCCGCTTACCCTCATACAGAGAGACGACTTATTTGACCAAGAAGCCCTTCGTCTTAAGTACAGGATCTATGGCGGCTTAAAATACGATGACCCCACGTCCATGGGATCCGAGGTGGACTTTGAGTATCAACAATGGAAGAATATAGAAAAGGCGTTGTGTGAAGAGCAGATCCACTTTGTTCATTTCCAGGAACACAATGTGGAGGAATTGTGCAAATTTGTCAGGAACCAGGTAAGGTGGTTGGCCCATACCGTGTAGTGCAATAGCTTCCACGGCGGTCTACGCACGCAAAAGTTTGTTTTAAGGCGTTGGTGTATATTTAATTGCGTATGTATACATAGAAATAATTAGCGATGGTTTTTATGCTCGATCTAAAACCGCTCCATCTAACGCTCGATCGAAATATCTTCGCATCATGAAACCTATCAATGCTTCCAGCATAGTCACCCACAACATCAAGATAGGCCATGTTTCGAGCATTTTATATAGCACCTACCAACTTGAAAATGCCAACGACCAGGAATTGCTAGAATTGGAGTTGCAAATCCGCTACAAACACCCCAATATCTTGCTCACCTATTATAATAAGAACCTATATTACTTTCGATTCAACCACAATCCCGACCTCCTCGACATATCCCTGGAGTACCCCCAATTGGTGCTACAGGAAACCAACCTGTTCCCACCCGAATTCGTGTCGAACCCTTCAAAAGCGACCTCTGCAGCCAATCTGAGGAGCCCAATATCTGCATATACTGGAATGGGTCTCTTGAAGGCCATAAAAAAGCTCGTGGTGTTCAAATTGAGTAAGGACGGCGTGCTAACAATCTTTGGTAACAACACTGTATCCCTCAGACCCGAAGGATGCTACCATATCACCAATATCGATCCTATAATCTTATCAAATGGGGACATTTTATTGTGCATCATCCAGAAAACCAACCTTAAGTTGTTTCCTTCGTCGGTGATGTCTATCGATAACCCCGACCCTGACCTCAATGCCAACTTTGTCATTTATTTGACGCCTTCGGGGGTAAGATGCCATCTTTTTGACAGCTTGAAAATATTAAACAGCTTCACCTACACACCTCCAAAAAACCACCATAGAATATTGCATTTGCTCAAACTCGCCACCGGCGTAGACATATCACACGAAGAAAACCTTCTTTGGGTCAAACTCATTCCCAACTTACAGCATTTAAACAACCAAGCATCCAAAATCTCCAAATTCATCCATCTGGTTGATAATAAGAAATTTATCATTTGGCCCTGGAAACTCTGTGTGCTTCAATTTGGTAAATATGAAAAGTCTCATACCCAGGAACAGCTACGTCCTCTAATGGATAACCCAAGTGTAGGCTATGACGATCCTTTAGGTCTAGTCAATGAATTTTTGGATTTCAACATAACCTTAAGACAGCAAATACTGCATTCTTCGAATCTTCATCCTCATGCACCTTCAGTTCAAAATATACCGTCTTTTAGTGTTCCCAGTGTGATATCCACCGGAATTGGATCTGTTGATCATAAAAGCGATCTTCCGATGGATATGGATGACATGAATCATATGAGTCAAATGCAAATGATGCCGGAGTTGTTTGGGGGAATGCCCAGCACAGTAGATAATGGCTTCTTTGACCAGGACGTGAAAATGATGGTAAATGATAGAGCTCCTGATATTGAGATTAAGCCCAGTAATGACGAAGATGAGCTTGACGATTTGTTTGGCGATGGAGGGGACGAAGACGGAGACGATGTAGCATACGAGGGCGATGAGCCACGCGATAAGGAATCCGTTGAAGCTCCTGATGAGTTCAAAAATAATATGCAATTGGTTGACCAAAACTCACTTATCGATGACACTACCCATTTTTCAAACGTGGATGATGCCTCACAGGATTTGTCAGGCTTCTTCAAAACCGAGATAGGTAACGATCTGTTTGCCAATGATGGGCCTGTAGCCAGCACTGTATTTGATATACCGAAGGACCAGATGACCATGCCAACGAAAGATTCCACTCCTTATGGAGATCCTGGTGCACCCTTGCCTATTATGCCGACACCAATGCCAAAGAGTAATCCGGACTCCGACAGAAAGTCATCGTTTAGTCCTATTGTATTCAATCCTCTCATAAAAAGTAACATTGATAACAAGTACGGCATTGGTGGTAAATTTTATGTTGAAAAAGAGTCTCTGAAAGATGTGGAGGACAAGTCGTTGAAATTTAGAGCGACCAGTGTGAGTGGATACGATTTGTCTATTAAGGAGTTCAGGTCTGATACAGAAAAGGCGAAACTTTTTGATTACACAATGGATGGTAACTCTCTGAAGGTTTTCTCAGATTCAGAAGAAGACAAATTAGGGTTGGGCATTCCTTCAGTGCCAGACAACAGTGCACCACATCAAGAGAGCGACCTTCAGAGAATACCAGATCAATTTGATGATGTAGATGATGAAGATGAAGATGACGATGGTGATGATGACGACGAAGAGAAGGAAAGTGACGAGGATGCGGAAGACGATGTTGTAGGATCCCCTTTAACATTGAATACTCATTCAGAGCTTCTTCAAATGCCCCCATCAACAGTTCCAGCAATTCAGCTCGATCCTACAGCTAGACCTCAATCTCAACATATTTTGAATATGGCAAACATAAACACGGGTGGATTTCTGTCTCCTATGTCTAGCAGTATGATGTTGCCATCTACAAGATTCAATGCGATAGCTAAGTTTGATTCGCCTTTTGGAACTGGCGTATCCCCAGGGGATGACAAACTCAAATTTAGCTCTCCACTAGCAATGGAACCAGAAGACTTCAATAAGAAAAGCATTCCTACTTCTGCAGCGTTGCCAGGTCTTTCGAGCAGCGGGTTGACTCCTCAAGAGCTGACGGGTATGACAAAACCATCGTCGGTTTCTTCTATTCCAACACTGACTTCATCAAGCTCAGAATCTTCAAACTTCTTACCTTTAATTCTCAGAGGCATTAACGTATCCTCGATCCCAAATGAATTCCTATTGAACAATATACCAGGTGCAATTAAAATGTCTGCATCCGCATCAGACTTCAATATGGATGTTGATCAAGATGATGACGAGTTTGAAATTAATAATAAGAACGAATTATCTGTCAAACAAAGCAATTTAAGAGAATTTCTCAATTGGTTATGCCCTAATCTAATTTTTGATATGGGACTAAATGAAGTGAATAATCAATTGACTTGTGATACACCCCAAAGCGTCTCAAAGAGCTACGAAACCAACCACAATCCTTTGATTGAGAATGAAATCGTTGATACTGAGGTTGAATCTAGTATATTAAAGATCTTCCCATTATCCTATAGGGTTAGGCTAGATGAACTTCTCAGTGATATCACACGTTTATCTGATGCAGTCGAAGAGGGTGAAACAGATAATCAGTTAAGTTTCCTCGACGATATAACAAACGATGAAATTTTGAACCCAAAGTCAAGAATCAAAAAGCTTCTGTCCATAGACTGGGATAGTATCTATCTTGAAAATGATAAGAACCACGAAAACTACGAGAGGTATATGGAAGAATTGTCTGATATTAAAGACAGTCAACTTTTTGATGTTCAACAAACCATTTTAAATATTCCTCCAAATAAGCTTTGCATTTTGAAAGCCAAGGAAAAAGCTAACCTCAACTCACTTTGTTTAAGATTCTGGAAGTATCTTAATTTTGATCCCATATTTGGGAAAAAGAACTTTCAGGTATTGATGATTTCCGAAAACATGAATGACAATGTGTATAGCTACAATCAGGAATTCTTGAATGACTTGATTAATAATTATAGTGAGTGTAACTTTGGAAATATCTCCAAGGTGGGATTACAGGCTATAGAAAACGGGACTGATATCGAACACATTTTAAATAATGGAATGATTTTATTCAACAAGAACGAGGACAACTATAATCATATCTACAAACAGATTAACAAGAAACTTAACGTTCTTGTTGATATGATAAGAGCAGATCTTATTAACAAAACCAACAAATTCGAATTTGATAGACCTTTGTTGCTTTTATTTATCAATTCTAACAACAACTTCAATTCAATGTTGAAACTATGTAAGATTTGCTGCAACTTTCAAAAGATGCTACAGAAAAATCAATTACCCTTGGTCAAAGTCTTTTGCAAGATCATTCCCCTGGATGCCATATTCAAACATGCAAATAATCAAGTTCATTACAAATACCTTTCGGGTTACAAACTTACTAAAATGTCCATGAATTTATACAACCAGTGTCCAAACTCAAAGCTTTTGGATTCTTCACCGAAAACATTCCAGTTGTTCACTAATATCTACAGAGAGCCTTTATCTGTTTTGAGTTTGAAGTTTTTGAATACAAGCGGTTTCAATAAGGAAAATTACGCAAGTGATGATACTTTTATACATTTAGCTTACGAGAGGTCTATTGATAAACAGTGGCTATCAGCAGCATGGTCTGATCCCGGAGGTGAAACAACATGCGTAAGATCGTGGTATAATTCTAGCATTTACAAGTCTCAATCCAATAACAACAGCACTAGCAACGGCTCCAATCAAGTCAACGGGAACGGACTGAACACTGGCAGTCAAAACGTTGCTGATTTACAAACTATTTGTGATGAGATGTTTGATATTTCTAATAACTTATTCAAGCAATTAAGCGACGATTTGATAGCACGAACAAGTAGGTATGGAGGACGGAAATACCTTGTTTTGACCAGAGTGAACAGTGTCATTCCAGACGACGAACTTATTCATTGGAAAAGGCTAAGTCTCAAATTCAAAGACATTTCTTTGATAGTGTTGTCAGTGAACAGCACCCCAAAACTACTTTTCAAAGATACTGAACCGATTACCGAACAATCACATACTATAGATGTAAACAAGATGACTGTGGATCAGCCAAGCACCGACGCAAATGAATTTTTTAAAGCATTTTCCAATAACACACTGCCGAATAACGCCAGTAACCTCCTAACATCGCCCAATGCAAACTTCAGTAATTCCAACGATGTCAACAATAGCTCCGGCTTGGGCCAAACAAGTAACGTTAACACGCCCACTCAGATGGGTCAATTGCCGTCTCTGTTGGATGATTTCAATATTAAGGACAGCGTCTTGACTGATTCTCTCGACTTGATACAAGGTATAGTACCAAAACATTCAATTCCTTCTACCAATAGTCCCGCCAGAGTAGGTATGAAGGTAGGCCTTTTGTTGAAAAGAGTACATCCCGAGAAACAGGAGTATTTGGTTTACGAAATTAACTTGTTGAGCTGTTCAGCTTATTGGAAGTTAAATTCACTTATGTCGATCATACTTTTACACTACAAGAAAATGATCACCATGAACAGTCTTTTGTGTCTTGATGGCATGAACGACAATCTTGGTGACATGGAATCGTACAGTGCATTAGGGCTCATTCCGTGGCATGTAAATGCAGTCAGAAAATCTTTAAAATACTTGGTTCATCTTGAAGTGGAAAATTAGCTGCAAAAATGTCGCGAGCTGACATCGCGTATCGCGGTCGCGATTGATACAAAAATTTGGTATTAATAACTATGGACACAACACAGGAATTACTCAATAAGTATGGCAATAAACGATACGACGACGAAATCTCGTTGTTTTCAGATGACTCCATGTTCAAGGAGAATATATCGCCAGACAGATCATACAAAATTTCACCGCTAAAGACGCCCTTGACGCCAAAAAAACGAGCTCTCAGAAACAACGGCAGCCCACTCCGAAATAACGTCAGTTTCACCGATATATCAATCGACAAAGACCTCCGAAAATTTATTAATAAGGCCGTGGATGTCGGGGGCGAGGACGAAGCTGGAGATTTGTACCTCAAAGACACCCATAATCTTCTTCTGAGTATACCACCATCTACCAATCGTCTCGATCAGAGCAACAAAGACGAGATAATAAACAACTTGATACGTCAGTGTGAAGCCTTATCAAAGGAGAACGCCAGACTCCAGCGCACCGCAAACAAGCCCGATGTAAGGACGATGGAAACACGTCTAAACAAGTTGAACGAATCCAACGGCAGATACAAGCAGGAATTGAAACAAACCAAGGAGGATTACATCAAATCAGTCAATCAGGTCAACGACTTGAAAAGAGAAAACGAGCTTTTGCGTACGAAACTAGTCAAGTACAAGAACTTATACGAAAATAGAGCAAAGGCCACCAGCAAGCCCAACAAGCTCGTGTCTTTGTACAACGAAATGGCAGATATCCTCAATCGAGAGCGGATGCATTACGGCGCATACGACGAGTATGAGTCTGCAAGAGAAGTCCCACAGTCGTCCAAAGTACATGCATCCACAGAGGACGAAAGAATGAGAGAATCTCTTAGAGAATTGTTCGAAAAATTGCAGCCAGGCCCGGAAAAAAACCACAAAGGCGAAAATGCATCCCTACCCCACGAAAACATAGCACCACTGGCCTCAACCCCCTCCAAATCAGCACCAGCGCCGCCTATTGCACCCGTCGCAGAAGCATCCAGCACATCAGGTCAATTGCCGGCCAAAAAGCCGGCAAAAGCGCCGCTTCGAAAATGCCCAAAGTGTACCATAAACCCCGAGATCGTCAATTTAGGCGAGTACAAGTGGGTATCGACTTAAATAGAATTACAACAAACAATACATAGAATTTCACCAAACAATAATCACCCTGCACCGCGCTATGGCGCGATCGCGGCACCACCTTCAACAATCCTGGCGCGGCCATCGCCCTATTTTCGCGCTGTTGCCGCCCCGTCGCGATTTGTTTACCCTTCCTAAATGGCTCAAACGCGAGTTACCATAATTTGCAATAAACAAAACAAAAAGCTCGATATATTTCATCGTTCGAATAACGAAAAAAAACTTTGATACGTCTTAAAGGTTTATTTAATTAAGAAATGGTCAAAGTACTCAACGATGAAAACGATTACAAGGTGGGCAGGTTCTCCAAAGACGACAAACTGTCTGCTGTCGTACTGGAGCCATTGCAATCTCAGCCCGAACGAGTGTATCTAGGGGATATAACCAGTCAGTACGGAGCCACCAAAAGACGAGGCAGCAAAAGCAACAGTTCTGTGTTGACAGCATCTTCCATCACTAAAGAGAATTTGATAAAACCCTCACGATTACCCCAAAAAAGACCAGCTACAGAAAGCTCCACCAACTTGGTGGAAAAATTGTACATTAATGACAACTTAAAGAAGACCAAGATCATCGATTATCAATGGGACGACTTGGACGAAGAAGACCACGACGACCCTTTAATGGTGTCGGAGTACGTTAACGAAATATACCCATATTTGCACGAACTAGAATACAAAACCTTACCAGACCTGCAATATATCTTCAAGCAAAAGCACTTGAAGCCCAACATGAGGTCCATTTTGGTGGACTGGATGGTGGAGATGCATTTACGTTTTAGGTTGTTGCCGGAAACGTTGTACTTGGCCATCAATTTGATGGACAGGTTCATGTCTGTTGAGGTGGTGCAAATCGACAAATTACAATTATTGGCCACAGGCTCTTTGTTCATAGCCGCCAAATACGAAGAGGTGTTTCTGCCCTCGGTGAAGAATTACCTGTACTTCACCGATGGCTCCTACAGTGAAGATGAAATCCTTCAAGCAGAAAAATATATTTTGACCATATTGAATTTCGAATTAAATTACCCAAACCCAATGAATTTCTTAAGAAGAATATCCAAAGCCGACAACTATGACGTTCAAACCAGAACCCTAGGCAAATATCTTTTAGAGATCACCATAATAGACTATAAATTCATTGGAATGTTGCCGTCATTATGCTCAGCCAGTGCAATGTACATATCCAGGTTGATAATGAACAAAAGTCCCGTTTGGAACGGCAACTTGATTCATTACAGCGGGGGGTACAAAGTGGAGGATATGAAAGATTGCATAAACATGATTATTCAGTACTTAATAAGTCCTATTGAACATGACGAATTTTTCAAGAAATATTCAACCAAAAAATTCATGAAAGCAAGCGTATTATGTAGAAGCTGGGCTAAGAAAATAATAGCTGAAAAGAGGAATATTTTTGATAATTAGCATATAGACATTTTGATGATTTAATGGCATATCGGGCATTTTTATACCTTTTAGTCTTCCGTTCCAATTTCTGCACGACATTTCTATCAAACGCGATCGCGTTTGTTAACATTATGGCTCTCTTCGATGGTCTTTCTATTTTGGTTGTGAAGTCCTCGGAATCCGATAAGGACCTGGACAAGCTTATTCTTCAGCTAGAAACCCATGGTGCTAATGTGGTGTCGAAAAACCTACACGATAACTCCCTGAATGAGGTTCAAAAAACACTTTTAAATTTCATAGTGTGTAAATCGTTTGAGTTTATCGAATATGATTTCGCCATAGACCATATGGTGCCGGTGGTGAGTCCCAATTGGGTCAAAGATTGTGTATCTGCCAATAAGTTGTTAAACCACAAAATGTATCATCCTGACTCGAGGTACTTTTTGAAAGATTGTTTTATTTGTGTAGCTGATAATATCTCATCTGGAGATAAGGAGGTGATCTATGGCGGCGTACGGGCGTTTGGAGGCCAATATTTGGATATGTTAACCAAAAGAACCACCCATTTGATCACGGGTGATATTGAAAACGAAAAAGCCATCATAGCCAGCTGTGCCGACGTGGATATCAAGTTAGTTAGTCCACACTGGATTGATGAGTGTTTCAAAATAGGCAGAAAAGTCAGCGAAGCAGGCTTTTTGCTCACGGGCGAATCTCTGGATAGCGAGCCGATTCTTGCATCCGAAGAGCTGGAGGTGCCTCCTTCTGGCTACGATTCTTCGTCGTTCTTAAAGGATAAAACTGTGTACATATCGAACGACTATGAGCTTTCAGCCCATTTGAAGAACGCAATATCGCTGTTGGTATTCAAAAATGGCGGGAAATATCAAATCAAATTTGACAAGTCTGTGGATATCTACATTGGCAAATACCGCCAGGGAAACGAATTTGTAAAGAGCGTCAAATCAAATCGAATAATTGTCGGTAATTTGCCTTGGCTTTACTCAATAATCACTAGCGGGAAATGGAAATTGCCTTTAAACTCACAACTTCTTCATTTTCCGACGCCAGCCAACTCGTTGAATGAATTTAGTGGGCTCAAAGTTTGTATCTCCAATTACAGTGGAGATGCGAGATACTATCTCTCCAGATTGATAACAATAATGGGCGGAACCTTTACGAAGACCCTAACCAGAGAAAACGACGTGTTGGTGTTGGGGAAGAAAGAAGGAGCCAAATATGAAGCAGCAGTGGGTAAATTCTGTGAGCCAGACGGCCAGCGGAATATCAAAATTGTGAATCACCTTTGGTTGGAAGAATGCTACGCCAACTGGGAATTGATGGATTACGATACTCCCAAATATGCATATTTCGGCAATTACTCGGGAGTGGAACATCTCATAGGATACACCAAGTTGAACAAACAGACTTTAAAGCTTTGGGCCGATTTTGATGTAGACGATAGTTTGAACGAAGAAGGTACCCTTTTAGGGGAAGATACCGATTACAGCGAGGAAGAATTGGAGATACAGGTGCAAGAAGATGAACCTACACAGACCGAGAGTGTTCCGGTGACGGAAGAACCAAATGTGCTACCCAAAGATGAACAAATAAGTGAACCGAATGAGAATATATACCCATCCCCACATAACGTCGGATCACAAGATAAAGACGTTGAGCAATACTCCACAAACAGCACCCCTTCAACAAGTCAAACTAAGCCTAAAAGAACTAAAAGCTCCGAATCTGAAGCGAAACCATCTAGAACATCTAGTATCATCAAATCGGATTCAATTGAACCTAACGCTGATAATACTGAAGAACCTCCTCTTTCACGTGGAAGATCAGCTAAAGCCAAGGCGGCACTCAAATTACACGACGATATGACAGATTTAAACAAATACCAAGCTATGAAGAAGAGCACCAGAAAGTTGGACAATTTCCTTTCTGATTATAATACTACACCTACCGGAAAGTCTAAGGATAAGGAGAATATAACGCCGCCTAGCAAAAAAGCCAAAACAATTAGCTTTACAGAAACAAAGTATGATTGTATAATGACAGGATGTGAAAGTGAAATAACTCTTAACAAAGAAGACTCACAATTGCTTAAAAATGCTGGCATAAAAATAAGTACTGGGTACACTAAGGTAGATACTCTTTTTGCTCCAAAAATTCTAAGAACAGAGAAATTTTTGGGCAGTTTGAGCAAAGTGAAGAGAATTGTACACCCGAAATATTTGGTGGATTTGCTATCCATTTTAAAGACAGAAGGTCCGTCTGAACACACTCCTCTCCAAATCGAAGATTATTCATTAGATAAAGTCAGAGGAGAGAAAGCGATTAATGAGGAATTAGGATACAATGACGTTGCAATCAATGGAATAGAACAAATTTTGAATTCAGGCAAACAAGGCAAGCTTTTTAATGGATACAAGCTTAATTTGTCATCCAATTTAAACGGTGGCTATGACGTACTTTCGAATATCCTCAGCAGCCATGGTGTTGAAGGGCTCAAATTGATCAGCAAAAAGGGCGTTGATAAGAACGTGCTAAGTTGTGACGCTGGAACCATTATCATAATGCATAAAGAAAAAGACTCTAAACTCAAAACGAACTATAAGAGTTGCGTGATAGTTGAATGGGATTGGTGTGTAAAATCGATTTTCAAGCAAGAATTGCAGCCTTTTGAACAATTTTCAATATAGTTTTATATGAAATCCTACAAACTTTTCCTTTATTTAGTTATACACGTCTATACAAACGTCGACATATGTTACATCAAATATCTATCAAACTTGGACCATCAGATTTCGGATTAGCATTACCAAAACCATAACCCGTGTACACCGGTTGTTGTCTTTGTGCCTGTTGGGGTTGTTGTCCAGTCTGTTGAGTAACAAAGGGATTTCCTGTAGCGTGAGTATTCAACGTCTTGTCGGTGGTTTGAATTCCTGTACCAGTAGAGGTAAGGAAAGAGGCTGCTTGTGTGTAGTGGTGTGGAACTCTGGAATCACCTGTGTTACCGAAAGTATCCACGCCCGTACCTTGAGCTAACAAGTTGTTCAATTCCGAATGTGTATGATCACCAAACTTGGACGACGATGTGTTTTGAGGCTTGAGCTGTTGCTGGGACTGTTGAGCCTGTTGTTGAGCCAATAACTGGGCCTGCTGCTGGGCTTGTTGCTGGGCTTGTAACTGTTGCATGTCACTGAGTGATTGCTCATGAGGTTGAGGCTGTGAAGGACCAGCATTTAATGCAAATGGGTTATTGGACCCGGTTTTCAAGGGTTGCAAATCCTGTTGAGGTGGTTGGTAGTTGAAGCCAGTGAATTGAGGCTGTTGAGGCTGGAATTGTTGAGTGTACTGTGGTTGCTGGTAATAGCCGGTCATCATAGGATTCTGTATAGGGTTGCCAAAAGCGTCGTATTGAACGTTTGGCTGTTGCACGTAGTAGCCAGTGGCCATGTAGTATTGGGGCTGTTGCTGGTAAGCAGGCCCATCGTCCAAATCCAAGAGATTCTCATTCTGCTGGTTTTTCAAGCGTCTCATTTCCTCCTCTTCTAACGACAATTTCAACGCAGCATCCAAATCGGGGTCGCTGGAGGCGTTCAAGTTGTTTCTTCTTTGCTTCTCCTCCTCGGCGGTTCTTCTGGATAATTCCAAAGCCTCCTCGAGATCGGGGTCGTAGGCATCTCTGGGTCTCTGTCTATCTTTGGTTCTGGATTTTTTCGACCGGGAATTGGCCTGGCTTCTTTCTTGCTGTAATCTCTCGTCATCTCTCAACAACGACACCAATTCTTTGGCCTTGACACGAATGATGGCGCCTTGGTCGTTGTCGTACTCGTCGAAATGAACAAACTCCCTCAATGTCTTGACGATGTAAAGATTGTCCTTGGCCCACATCACACACTTTTCGGAGCCGAATCGAACCAAATAATCCAACACCGTCAACGACTTGGCTACATGGCGCCAGTTTTTCCCCTTATCATTCAATCTCCTGTCTAGCATATCCATAATTTCCAAAAAGTCCGTTTGCGATTGATAGGTGTGGGTGCTAATTTGGTCCATCTCGAAGGTGGTGGGGCCTGAGGCGTCGTTCGACGTGGCCTTCCTGACGAGAATTTGCACGGACGAGTATCCGTTTGCTACATTTTTGATAGAACGAACAAACGACTTGGACATGGTAGGGGTGAAATTGAGTGCGTACGAGCGGTAGGTTAAAATGCGCTAAAAGTGCGACAAGGAATGATGAGAGGCTTGGTACTGCGGTGCATACAACGAACGGTTTGGGTACACTCCGGGGAGGATCTGGGGTAGTGTATACAAGAACGGGGCGCTGAGTATGGGCAGAAGGACGCTGCTTTGTCGGATAGGCTGTAAAAGTGGATTTTATGCAGGGCAACACTTGCTGCAATATTTGCAGCCATTGCGAATAGGAGAAGCGCCAAGCGAAGGTAGTGACGGGCAAAATGGGGGCATTGAGGGCAGAAAAGCGCAGACTTTGTGGCAGGGATGGGGGACAAAGTAAAGCGAACGTTTGGGTAGGACCGACTAAGATACGGGGTAGTTAGACGATGGTGTGTTCTGGCGGCTGTTCTGGCGGTTGTTCTGCCAGTCAGTGGTGCCGGGCCAACTCCACGCGGCGGGTCGGTGCCAGCCCGCGCTAGTCCACACATGCTCGCACCAGGCTCGCGCCAGCCTGAACCAGCTCCACGCCAGCCCGCACAAGCTCCACGCCAGACCGCACCACATTCTCCAGCACTCCCTCAAACGCCAGCTGCTCCCCCGTACATTTTCACCACCTCCCCACGTAGCATTCAAAAGTCCCACCCGAGTTCCGACCCAGCCGTGCCCTATTACTAAGCACCACCCCCCAGTCATTTATTCGAGGCAAAAAGTTACACAAAATCGACCGTGTTGTAGCCGTCGAAAAGTGCGCACCGAAAAGTGCAAGTAATTTTTTCCTGTTTGTTTCTACCACTTTATCATGTCCGTTGAAGTCAGAAGATGTCGTAGATGTAAGAGAAAGAGAATGGACGACGAGCCTCCAGAAGTGAGGCAATACAAAACCTGTGCCAAATGTAGGATCATCGAGAGGCAGAAAAAGAAACTGAGAAAGCCATTGGCCGAAGAAACCATGCTTTACGGAATGAAACAATTCCAACAGCAGAACCAAAACCTGAACTTCACTCACGAGGATTTGTTCATGGACGACGACATGTTCAAGCAAAGAAAGCTTGAGAACAACAACGCCGAGAAAAACGGCAGCGGAGGGTACCAATATCAGTATCAATACCAATATCACCAACTGCAGCAAAATCAGACTGCCAACAATCAATCCAACTTACAGCAACAATATCAAACCGGGAATGGTGTGACGGTGTTGCCGGGCAATTTGGGATTGAATTTCCAGAGCATAGCACAAAGAGCTTTACCGATTCAGTCGACCAATTTCTCCAAGCCCGTCACCGTCACCTGTCAAGTATGCAATGATGTATTGAACAGCGAAGACGAATTGACCATAAATTACAGATTGTGTTTGTCGTGTTTTTCCGACCCAACTAGATTGCACAATGTCACCAAAGACTACAACGTTTTCTTGGGCAAATTGAGCGTATTAAAAGAGAACATCAACAACTTGATTTTCATCAAGGAGGTGGATATCAACTTCTTCGAAAGCTTGAACAGTCTCAACAACGCAGTCACCAACAACGAAAAAAGCTTCAGAGAGTTTATATTGGACAATTTGAAGAAAATCTTCTTGGAACCCATCATTGCTTCCACCGAATACCAGTTCAAACACGTCTCGTCCAACATCAACGAATGCAACCTGTTGCCACCAATCTTGAACCATTTGAACCAATACGAATACAAGAACACGAATCCCATCAAAACCTACTACAAATGTGAAAAGGAAATCAAAGACGAATTTAATTGCAACTCCAATTTGTTCCTCAACTTCAACTTTTTCACTAACTTGTTGATAATAAAGTTCAACCACGACAGCCACAACATGTTCCTCAATGTTTCCGCCGAATTGCTTGGCAAATTGTACGATATTTTGAAGGCCGACTTGGACAACGAATTTACCGCCGAATTGGCCCAGCAGACGTACGAGAAGATCTCCCAGGACAACGATGTTAAGGAGGAGGTGGAGAAGATCAATCATGAGGACTTTTTGACAGATTTCCCCCATTTAGAGAGCTTATTAAGAAAAACCCACGCCAAGTCAACCACTGCCGACTCTGAGGCCGGAACCAACGGCAATGCAGAGGAAGCGTCGGCCAACGAAACAGGCACAGATATCACCGCTGTATCCAACGCCGAAGAAAAATTAGTAACTTTAGACCCGGCCTTATAGTCCGGTTGTAAAGGATTGTATAGTATGAATATATTTTCAGATAATTTTAGCAGTGCGCGTGGATCAAAAATTTTCTCATCAAGACCCTAACAATGAAATACTTCGTTTTTGGACTACTACTTACGGTAGCACAATGTCTTTATTTGGACCCGAGCAACTTCACAAATCTTCAGGAGAACACAAAGCTCGTCGTTGAGGGGATAATGGACTACTACGATGGGAAGAACAAGGGAGGTGTTATAGGGATGTTCGTATGGCCCTATTACTGGTGGGAAGCGGGCGGTGTTTGGGGCGGTTTGATCGACTACGCCTATTTCATGAAAGATGACAGTTACGAGGACGTCATCAAGCAAAGTTTATTGTATCAAACGGGTGACGATAACAACTATGTTCCGTTGAATCAATCCACCACAGAGGGTAATGATGATCAGGGATTCTGGGGTCTTGCAGTGATGGCTGCGGCGGAAAGAAACTTCAGCAACCCGGACGATCCTGAAAAGGCATGGTTGACGTTGTCGCAGGCGGTGTTTAACACCATGTCGGCCAGATGGGATGAAAACGAATGTGGAGGTGGTTTAAGATGGCAGATTTTCCAGTGGAACTCGGGGTACGACTACAAAAACTCGGTTTCCAACGGGTGTTTGTTCAACATTGGGGCCCGGTTGGCCAGGTACACCAGCAACGACTCGTACGTGGAATGGTGTGATCGTGTTTGGGATTGGATGTACGGTAAGGGTTTCTTGACCGAAGGGGACTGGTGGTTGGTGTATGATGGGGCCAAAGTTGGCAATAATTGCAGCAACATCACCAAATTATTGTGGTCGTACAACCAAGGGCTTATGATGTCTGGATGCGCCTATTTGTGGAACTACACCGAGGATCTCAAATGGTTAGAAAGAACCGAATACTTGTTGGAAGGTGCACAGGTGTTCTTTAAAGATGATGTGATGTACGAAGCTGCGTGTCAACCGGTCAACAATTGTAACCAAGATCAAAGGTCGTTCAAGGCGTACTTTTCCCGGTTTTTGGGAAGAACTGCGGTGATGGCCCCTACCACCTACGATGTGATCATGAATTATCTCACCACGTCCGCTGTTGCTGCTGCCAGATCTTGCTCAGGTGGTTCTGATGGACATACCTGTGGACAGAACTGGTTCAACGAAACTTGGGACGGTTATTGGGGCTTGGGTGAACAATTGAGTGCCTTGGAGGTGATGACCAATTTGAGAATTGGTGACGTCGATCCACCATACACTGCCGAAACCGGTGGTTCTTCCATCGGAAACCCTGCTGCAGGTTACGGTACCAGTCAAAGTGACGCCTCTCCGTTGGTATTGAGCACCAAAGACAAGGCCGGTGCCGGTGTGATCACCGCAGTCGTTGGTGTCAGTTTGATCGGTTGTTTGGTGTGGTTGATTTTGTAAGCACTACATTGGACGCATGTACAAAAGAATTGTTTTAAGACGTTTGTTTTAGTCTAAAAGGTCTCAAATCGTAGCTGATAGGCCAAAGCATGGTTACGGCATCAAACAGGTATCTTCCGGCGTATTTGTTTCTCAAAACGGCCGGAAAAGCCATTTTCATGCACGCCGTTGCTAAAACTGGTATATGGTATGATAAAATCCCCGGGCTTCCTCTCCGGGTGTGTATAGTAGAAAATATACGGTTCATCTGTTATCTTATCACGCATCTTAAAAGTCGCGCGAATATTGCTTTAAGGATATGAGTGAAGATCAATTTACTTCCGTTCAATGGGAGCGTGATGAGAGTCCTAAGCATTCTATCGTTGGCGATGCCATACAGGAAGAGGAGGAGGAACCCTCCAACTCCTTGACGTTAGGAAATACCCCCGAAAACGAAACGAATGACGACACAGATAAAATTGACGATATAGCTATCACTTCTAAACATGACACATCTATTACCAATGATGAGACAGTTCCTGCTTTAGAGGATCAATCGGGTAATTTATTGAGTGAAGAGTCTGCAGAAGCATTTGAAAATTACAATATAAGCACATTGGTGGAGCAACCAATCAAAGATATCGATCCTGCTTCAAAGCCATACATTTCGTATTTGATTGTCACCACCACCGACAATCCTTCCATTATAAAGCTATCAACGAAAAAAGAATCCAAGGAGGTTCAATTGAGTGTAAGGAGAAGATATGGCGATTTCAGAAACCTCTATCATTGTTTGAGTAATGATTATCCCACGGTATTGATACCACCATTACCTTCCAAACTGAACTTGAAGTACCTTACGGGAGACACCTTCAGCGATGAATTTGTGCACAAACGTCTTAATAGTCTTAACAGGTTTCTTAAGTTCCTAAACACCCACAAGCATCTCTCGCAGCTGTCGATATATCATTTGTTTCTTAGTGATTCCAACGATTGGGTGAATTTCAGCAAGAATTTGAAGATACACAACATAAACGAGGTCGAAAAGGAACAATCCTTCACCAGCAGTATGGTCAGTAAGGTTGTAAATGAAGAGTTAATAACGGAAACCGTGATGAACTTCTTGACGCCCTCCAAACATAAAAAGGAGACCAACAAGGAAATCCTTGAAATCAGCGACAAATTGAAGAAGCTTTACGAAAATCTATTGAAATTGGACAAGATATTTGTTCGTCTCAATAAGAAGAACCACGATCTCAGCTTAGACTATGCAGCGTTCCTGGCGCAAATCAGCAAGTTGGCAGTCAATGAAAGCTCTTTAAGCGATAATTTCAGGTTTTTCGGCGAGTGCTTGCAACAATACCTGGACAATTGGTCAAATCTGTTCAAATTCATCAACGAATCATTCTTGACATCTTTGAAAGACTGTTCTAAGTATATCATTAGTTTGACCAATTTGATAGAGTTGCAGCACAACAAAAAAATCGATTTGCAAGTGCTTCAAGAGTACCTCGATAAAGCCAGGCATGAGTTGAACCAAATGCCCTCTACCGATGGTTCTCAACGAACAGGGCCTCCGCCCTCACCCATCAAACGAACTGGTGGAGTGGTAAATAATACTACCCAATTGATCAAAGATACCCTTTCCACGTCAGCCACCTCCAGCATAGGGTCCAGTGGTACCGAACAAAAACGAGCCAAATTGCAGAACAAGATCGAACAACTCGAGCAGGAAATCAAATTGCAAACAGACTTGGTCAATGACTTGATAAGCCGAATCATCAACGAAGAATACCCCAATTGGGACAAGTTCAACAAAAATGAACTCAAATCAAGCATGTTGGAATTATGCGATAATCAAATCGATTTTTACAAAAATCTCGTCGACAACTGGAACGAGACAGAACTGAAACTCTTGAAGAGAATCGACGAACTTTCCACCTAATTTATAGTCAATAAATAACCACCATGACATTCGCTTTTCTTAGCGTCACGTGATACTCTACCCAGGTATTTCTGTAGATCGGGTTGGCGTCGCGGAACTGAAAAATAGCCATGGTTTCCATTAAGATTAATTGGGTGTTTCTGCTATTACTGGCAGCTTCAATTGTTCTTGCCAACAGGGCTTTGTTCGATGATGGCTATAACTCTCACATCTGTGAGGGTATGTACTCCAAACATGACTGGGGTGGTAATTACAAGCCCCATATAGGGTTGAAATTATCGCAATATGGTAAAGACAAGTACCAGAAGGATAAAAAGAACTCTGAGCAACCCCACACGGAGGATATTGCTTTGACATACGTCATTTTTGAATATATGGATTTCTACGAAATCGGGCATTATTTTGACGATGGTACCGTGAAGTATATCTGTGATGATCAGGCCATCAACGAATTGGAAATCTGTGACAAGAGCCAAAAGGGACAGTTTATTGTCAATTCCAACAAAACACAGAATACCATCCTTACAGGTCAACTCAAGGAGTTGGGCCAAGCTAATATCAGTTATCCTATCAACAATACCGGTTATTACTGTGTTTCTACGTTTGTCCAGAGTGATAAACTCAAATACAAGGGTGTTCTCAATTTCCAGAACAGCTTTGGTGAATTGAGTGCCCTGGAGATTCCTAAACTTCCCGCCTATGGTATTTTGACCTTGCTTTATGCCATTGTGATTGGGTTGTTCGGATTCCAATTTTTCAAGAAGAGAAAAGAAAATCAAATTTTGCCATTACAAAAGTACTTATTGGCCATGCTTGGTTTGTTGACCTTTGACTCATTGGTGGTATGGTCATACTATGATTTGCTTAATCGCACCAAAAACCCTACATCGAGCTTTGTGGTTTTCTATATGGTCTTTTTGTCCATTTTGAATTCCTGTAAATTGACCTTTTCATTCTTCTTATTGATCATCATTTCCTTGGGCTATGGTGTTGTTGTGGTCAAACTCGATAAGAAAACAATGAACAGGTGCAAAATTTTGGCTGGTCTTCACTTTGTGAGTTCTATGGTGTACTCCCTCTCGAGTTACTATAATGCTTCAAATGCCTCCATGTATTCAAGTGAAAGTGTTGATTCAGACGATACCATTAACGAGCTTGGTGCTCTTTTACCCTTGATTCCAATCACCGTGGTTTCATGTGTATACTACGGCCTTATTTTGCTGAGTATCAAAAAAACAACCACAAATTTGAATAAGCAAAGACAAGTGATCAAATTAAGATTGTATGAGAGCTTGTTCAGAATCATTTTCTTGTCGTTCTTCTTGACCTTCGTGGGGGTCTTTGTTGCTAGTTTCACCTTTTTATCCATGTCATCGACCAACGTTATTGAACAGAGTTGGAAAGGTACCTTCTTCATATTCGAATTTACCCCCAGTGTGATTTACTTTATAATATTCATGGGTATTGCATGGTTATGGAGACCCACCGAAACAAGTTACATGTTGGCTGTCAGTCAACAAGTTTCAACCGATGAAGGCCAAGCGGGCCAAGGAACCGAGTTTGAATTGGACGATTTGTCGTTGTTAAGTCACAGTGACGATGAAAATGATAATAACAGACAAAGAGACAGTTTTGACTTGGATCCTCCAGAATACCAAGAAGACTATCAAAAAGTAGGAGGTCAAGATGATGCATTACAACCCACGGGAAGCAACACTTTGTTCGAATTAGGAGAGGAAAGTGATGATGAAAATAGAAGACATAGCGATGATAGGATAAAAAGATCTTAAGTAGCTCCACATAAAATATATGGAAATTAAATTAGTTTCTTTGTATGTATTCTTCAAAATTATACACCAGCCCAGAGGGTTCCACCATTCTTATATACTTCTTTCCCTAAATCTTCAACTTGTTTGTCCCATTTGTTCAAATGATCGTATAATGTCTTGATTTGATTCAAGTTCAATATTCTTGGTTGCAACCAGGTGACAGTTAAAATTTCATCTATTTGATTAATGTAGCCTTTGATCAATTTAAGTGAGAGACATTTGATAATTAAGTGTTCCACTTCATTTACATCTGTTCCGGTAAATTCACTGATATCCTTAAATGACAATTGTTTAGTGATGGTGGCTTTGACTGAAATCAATTCAACCAAACTCATTATTATAATCTTTTGATTTAAGAAGGATTCGTGTGATTTCAACATAGGATGTTTTTGGAAGCTGATACTCAACCATTGCTTGAAGTCGTTCAAATTCCCTGCGTTCAAATTAATAATCAAATTATATAACCAGTTGTAGTCCTCAGAATCCTTTAAAACATTCAAAATATCATGTAAAATCAATTCTCCGAAGTTATAAATTTTGTCTCCCAACAATGCACTTATCGAAAGATCGAAACAAAAGCTCAATTTGCTACCTTCCTTCAACTCTTCAACAGTAGACAAATATAACAATCCATTGGTGTAGAAACTATTATAATTCTCTTCGTTCTTGAAAAGTTGGCATTTACTGTAATAGTAGGCAGAATTGATTTTCGAACTAAATTCGTTGCTGATGGAGTTGAACTTATCCTCTAAACTGTCCAAAATTGCGGTGGCTTTGTCTTTTTGGTTGGTCAATAAGTAAAATCTGGAGATTTGGAGATCAACGTACACAGTGCTGTCAACATCACTGATTTTTGCCTTCAACTCCAACAATTTATCCAAACAAACGCTTTCTTCCGAAGAAAAACTATCCAATAATAAATCAACAGTACTGATAGCGTTCAACTTCGATGCATATTTGTACACAAATTGATTGTAAAGACGTTGTTTCAAATTAGTGGAACTGTACTTGTAAAACTCCTGCAAAGTGATGGTTAATTGATGCCATAACTTTCTTTCTGAAAAATCCTCTAATTGGTAGGTCAAGTTTATCAATTCTTCGGAGTCAAGGTCCTGTCTGAGCATAGCCAAGACAGTAGAAACATCTTCATCCATATCCATTGCCACTTAAAGGTGATTGAATCGCGAAAATGTTAGCGCCATTTCGCAGGTTTCGTTCGTCGCACCGCCCAATAGATCGCACCACAAAATAGCACCGACCAGGCCCAAATTCGCGCCAAATGGAAGCGAATGCTCTGTACGCTTTCGTATCTATATTAAATTATGCTATAAAATCTCTCAATTCGGTCCAATTCTTTACGTTTTCCATAAATAATTGCTTGGTGGCCTTGATGAAACTTAAAAATATCGTTAACCATTTCTTTTCAATCATTTTGTTGAACACATTCAAATTGTTCGTTATTTCGGTCGTTAAAGTTACTAGGTCATCGTTGCAAAGACCTATAAGTTGATCCAATCGGCTAATATCACTCTCAATCTGTTCTATTCGATGTTTGTTATCAGTGGCAGGATCGGCACGCGGACTCGCCTGATTTGCCATATTTACAGTTGAACTTTTACCTCCAAAAACCTTGTACCAAGACGTGGTCTTTCTCAAGGTTTGTTTTTTGATCACATTATTAATGGACGGAGAGTTCAAGTGTTCCAAATTCTTCAATCCATTGATGGTGAGGTTTAAGTTGTTGTTCAAATTGAGTAATTGATTGAATTTGTTGAATTTTAACTTATATAGGATTTTGAATTGAATGATTTTCAATTTGTAAAAATTGATAAGGTTGATGGCTCTGTTATAATATTGAATGAGTTGGTCCACCATTTCGTGCCAATCGGGTATAAATTGGTTGTTGAGGAAGTTCTCAAAGTTGAGATAGTTGACATCTATGATAGAACCAAACTTTTCAATTAAAGAGCTTAAGGTTTTGTTTAACTCGTAGATTTCAAGCGAAAAGTTATTCAAGTTCCCACCCAATTGGATCATATTGTTCAAAAGTATCTTGTGGTTTTTGATGTAGTTCAAGTTAGTTTTATTTAGTTGACCTAAGATCTTCACATTGATTTTAGCGTTTTTCTCAAACTCTATCAATTCAGCAGGAATTTCATGGAATTTATTGGGTGGAAACTTTACGTAATTCATTTGATTATTCAATTTCAAAAGATTATCATTAAGATGGTGCATTGAGTCCAAATTCATTTTGTACAAGTCATTAAAATTATTGTTGTTAAAATTATTCAACATCGGTAATAATAAATATAATCCATTAGGGTCCAACGGATCTATCGGATTGGCCAATAGCAAGTTCCTCGGCAAACTGGTCATTGGTGGTTCGTTAAGTGCATTGTTCCAGCATAATTCGTAATTGGGATCCAAAAATTTTTGGAACAATTCGTTATTGTTGAATTTCTTTAACTTGATCAAATCGTTAAGAAACTTATTGAAAAAGCGGGTTCTGATCTCCACAAGATGAAGTTCTCGATCGCTATCTAATGCATTGAAGAAATACGATAATAACGAGTGTTTTTCGGGTATAGGCGGTATTATAAACGTCGGATACAATTTGTTTAAGTTGTCTCTGAAAGACTTGAATTCGCTGTATCGCCTCTTGACGACGATTTTATCGTTATCAGCATCGTTCATGCCACTGATGCCGTTCTGCACATCGCTATGGGTCTCACTGTGCGCCACTTCCTGGTCATCCTCAGCGATCTCAGTGATTTCTATCAAGTAAACCACAATAGACGAATGTATAAGCTTCTCCGTAGTGGTGATATTGACGCTAATTCGGCCCTCCGAAAGCAACCGCTTGATTTTATTGGATATGCTGATGGAGTTGTTGAATAGAGGATCGTTGGTGAACCCATTGTTACCGTAAAGAGACGGATTGTTATCCTGCTCAATATCGAACGGGTGATCCATTTGATGTTTTTCGCGATAAGATTGCGCAGCGGTGTTATCTTCTGGTGAGTGCTTCTTAAGCGATGGAGATGAGATGGATGCAGGACGCGTGCATGTTTCTGCTGTTAGCCCCATTTTCTGTGCCATCTAACAAAGGGGTGTGTGTGCTTTTTCCGGCTCCTTGACCTTTCCAGGAGCCCCAAAACCTTGCTTCAACGTCCACTTCCGTCTCTTGTAAATTTTACAACCGTTAAATGAACCTTAACCCCTCCCCAAAAGCGTCCATTTGGCCCAAAAACGATACACACAAACCTAAACAGGCCTATCAATCGTCTCGTGTGCCCTAAACAAAAATAAACATTGTTTCGTAATTCCTTACCTAAGATTCTACCACATGGGCCGGCACCATTTGCAGCCTACAGTGCCTAATTTCGTAATAACGTCCATCCAAGGGCCTCTTCCATCCACAAAAACACACCAAAGGAGCATTCACGTCTCCCATTAGCCCATCCCCTCGCCTCAACGCATCAGGCGCCTTAACTTAAAGCTTATTGCAACCCCATGCATCCAAACGCCTATTGTTCTCGATGGAATCACGTGACTGCTCTGACGAAAGCCTCATATATCTTCAGGCACCGCGATCGCCCTTACTTAATGGTTCACTTTATCTTCAGACACCTACGAAAGATCGTGGCGGTGTTGGTGTTGTTGACGATATTTCACTTGATACACACCCTTGAAGTTTACGACATCGAGTACCATGTTTCGGGCAAGCCGAAAGAGGTGTTTTCGATCTACCACAAGGACGAAGAAAACAAATTGGTGATTCTTCAAAAGGGGTCTGATTTAACCCGAAAAAACACCGGAGGGGGGCAGAAGTCGGGCTCTTCGGACCATTTCCATCGATTCTCCAATGATATTAGCGAACAGCCGCTTTTTTACGCTAAAGAGAAGGACTTTAAAGGGTATTGGGTGCACACCATTGATCAGTATGATTACAACAGATTAGCCCAAAAAAGAGTGGATATGTACGACTACGAGTTGCAATCTGACGATTTGATCAAAACAGAGTATGAAACGAAGTTTATGAGCCTGTTTGAGTCGTTTTTCAAGAATCTTTACAAGATTATCGAGGAGTGCAAGCCTAAAATTGCTCTGATTAACAACGACGAACACTACAGAGAAGCCAGACAGGAGAACAAGTATCCCAATAGAGAGGGGAGAATACCGTTGTATGGCGGACACTGGCGTGAAAATTACCTGGAAGAACCCGTCAGAACCAAGGAAATGCTTTCGTATTATCTCAGATTAAGCGACGAGGAAGTCAAACTGTTGACCGAAAGCCATAAGCGATTCATGTTTAAAATGCCCACATCAATGCCCGACAATTTGCTCAAATTCAGCAAATACAATGACTTCATGAAAGGAGACGGGATTGTTTATTTGGGCGGGGACGATTACAATCAATTGGCTCTATTGTCTATAAAAATGTTGAGATCCGCTGGAAGCAAATTACCGGTAGAATTGATTGTCCCTGAAGAATCCGATTACGACATCGACTTTTGTAACAATGTGTTGCCCAAGTTCAACGGTAGATGTAAGGTGATGTCACATTATTTGCCCAAGAATCTCATGTCTCATATCAAAGGGTACCAGTATAAAAACGTCGCTTTATTGATCAGTTCCTTCGAAAGAGTATTATATTTGGATGCCGATAATGTTCCCATCTTGAACCCCGATAATTTATTCAGCAATGAACCTTTTACCAATAACCATCTCGTGCTTTGGCCTGATTTATGGAGAAGATCCACGTCGCCGTTATACTACGATATCGCCAATATTGCCACTTCTGAGCATGACAGAATCAGAAATACTTACTTCGATGGAGATAAGAGAGGTGATGGTGAGGCCAAACTGTTCCATGATTGCAGAGGTACGATTCCTGACGTGTCCAGTGAAACCGGTCAAATTCTTATCAATAAGAGAGTTCATTTCAAAACCCTCGTTCTTTCAATGTATTACAACTTCTACGGGAACGAATTCTATTACCCTTTGTTCAGTCAGGGTGCTGCAGGTGAAGGTGACAAGGAAACGTTCATTGCAGCTGCTCATAAATTGCAATTGCCCTATTACCAAGTCACCGAGTTTAATAGAGAATTCGGCCCGTTGGGCCCTAAGAAGAAACACGAATTTTTCGGAATGGGACAATATAACCCTGTGATTGACTATATCCAAAGTTCGGCAGGTCTTACGTCTTCGGATCACGAACACGACTATGCATTAAATGGCGTCGACAGTGAGCATTCCAACTATGATTTCCATTATTTCAGATCGTCCAAATTGATGTTTTTGCATGCCAATTGGCCTAAATTCAAGCTTCGTGAGATGTTCATAGATAATTCCTGGGGAAGAGGTCCCAAAAACAATGATGGTTCCAGAAGAAGACTTTACGATGATAACATCAAAGATGAAGTTAACGGATTGGATGTCGAGCTCAAAATCATGGAGAGTCTTAAATGGTTATATTGTGATTTGACCATAGAGATAAAAAAGATACCCGATTTCGGCCTGGACGATAGAAAGAAGATTTGCGGAGAAATCAAAAACCACATAAGTTTCTTAAGATGAACAGGTATTCTGTTCTTGTATAGTATTCATTTAACTTTAATTTTCACATCGTATATTTATAACATAATTAGTCGCATCTCAGATAAATAACGCGATCAATGATTAAAGAACTTACCATATCAAGAGCCGACATAGCGCCCACCTTGTGTGAACCCCTTCAATGGTCTTCAAATTCACAAATTGCTATCAATAGTGGACTGAGTATTACTTTGTTAGATCCAAAACTCCCCAATCTCCATCGTTCTATCGTATCTACACCTCTGGGCTTGTTGTTAGACACATCACAAATATTTAACCAGTCCACAGTTCTTAGCACAGATACCCTTGACATAAGGAAGTTTAACTTGACAATAGTGGACACGGATAACAAAGGTTTCGAGTTTTCCAGAATAGGAGATGTGACGTTTGTAAGACATCAATGGTCCCAAATAAACCCTTTGACAAAAGACTGCTTTTTGGGAGCTTTGACCAACAGTGGAGAATTACTTATCATGCAAAGAACAGGACAGTCGTGGGATTCTTACACTGTCAAGCACAATTTCTTCGATTTTTTATGTGACAAATTGAACATTGCAATGAGCAATGAGATTTCACTCGATTATGATCAATTTCTACAATTGAAGATCAGGGATTTCCTGTTTGTCGATGATAAGATATTGGTACTCAATGCCGCTGATGTGTTGAAGGTTTATAGCTTGGAAAATCTCGAGGTTTTGAGTGCAGTTGAATGCCCTAAGGCAGTCTCGATCGGGTGCACTAAACAAGGCGACAAGTATTATGTCGCTGTGACTAATGTGGACAACCTGGTGCTAGTTTTACAAAGCACAGAAACATTGGAATTTACCACTGACGTTATTTTAAAACCATCCAGGTTCAAAACCACCAAACTATCCTGGTACAATGATGAATTATTGGTGGTGAACAAAGTAAATCTCATATTTTACTCAATGAACCTGGGTACAAGCCGAAGTATCGATTTACAAAAAAACCCCATGGTTACCGATGTATTGTACATGCAAGATGAATTGATTGTTTGCTTTCAAACTGGAGAATTCCAACAATATAAATTTGAAAATGGCTCGTTCACGACCAAAGACTCCATATTACTCACAAAACTCGTGAAGGAAATCACCCTCAAACACCAATTAGTGAATACAACCACTTCTGAAGATGAAATTGATCGTCTTACACGAAACTACTTAAACGGAACAGTGGATTTCAACTTCTTAAACTGTGGCATTCAAGTCAACAACAATGGAATAATACTGTTGGCTTATAAATTATATCCAAGAAATTGTTTGAACTACACCATACTAAGCAAGTCCGAGTTCAACGTCACATTTTTCAGAGCCAACAGCGTATTTGAGTCCTACAAGGCTTCCGAAAGTTTGCAGACATCCTTAAGTTACCTCAATCAGATATGGTTTGACAAATACAGACAAGTAGAGGTGTTTCCTCAAAACTTCCAATTGAGTACCAATCTAGAGTTTGTGGACCAATTCTTGAATAAGTTACAGGCTTTTAAAGAGGAAACGTTTCTTTGTAGCACATCAGATCTAAAGATGGAATTTGTGGTTAAGAAGAGGCTGCTCAAAGAATACCTAGTGCACAATTTCACCAACAAATTCACCATTACAAATCTTCAAAGATTATTCAATTTCAACGATGTGTTTTTGAATTCTAATGAAGCCTTGATCAACAAATTGAATGTTCATAAACATGAAGAACAATCTGTGACAAAGAAGATCATAAAAATCTCCTCAGATATAAAGGAAGAACAACAAAATATCCAAAAAACAATTCTTGAGTATCTCATTAATTTAATAGTGGAATTCGGTTATCCTGTCAAACTGGATATTGACAAGTACTTGATGTTGAATTATTTTCTTTACTGTAAAAAGACATTTAACGTGCCTTTCGAGTCGAGTACTGTGGAGTTCAAAACCCCGTTTCTTACCGAATCTTTTACTGTCACTAGGTATGATGAATTCACCGAGTTGGCCACATCAAATTCCAAGCATTCATGGTCAAGGTGTAAGCTTACATTGTTTCCTATCTTGGATTTAGAGAATAGATCAGACGAATTATCAAAATTCAACTATTTGAGCAATACCATGGAAAATTCCTTAACCCACGAATTGCTCTCTGCACTTGATTATTGTATTTTTACGGGGAACAAAACGTATCTGAACCTTTAGGGGGGTGTGCGGTCCCGCTTAGAGCTGTGCCGTCTCGTATGGGGTTGCAGTTTACAGGCAACTATAAACTTTGACAGAGTCGCAGTTTTACTCTTCTATGGGGAGAAGTCATAACCAGAGTCAGCAAGATTCCCTCATATATAGCACTTTGAACACATAATTGAAGCCATACTGAAGGGATGATGGACTTGGAAACACAGGAACAAACTTGGGAAGCTCCTCATGTGGTAACCTCGTTGGTTGAAGTGACAGATTCGCTACCATTCAAACCCCCATGCAGGATCATGTTTAAAAACGAGTTTGAACAGCCTTCTGGTAGCTTCAAGTTAAGAGGAATAGGGCATATGATTGTAAATACCGTTCAAACCATCAAGAGGACCACACCGGGTAAAAAAATCCATGTTTTCGCTTCGAGCGGAGGAAATGCTGGTCTAGCCGCCGCGTATCTGGCACAATTCTGCAAAGTGCCTTGCATGGTTGCGGTCCCCAATTCCACCAAACCATATGTAGTAAAGGAACTTGAGTCATACGGGGCTCAGGTGGTGATGTATGGAGACTCCATCAATGAAGCGGATATGTTTTTAAAGAAAAACATGCTGATTATACCAGATGCGGAAGTAGAAAAATTATATTGTCATCCATTTGAAAACAAGTTAATATGGGAAGGGCATTCCACCATGATTGGAGAGATCAAAAGCCAACTTTCAGGTGAGATCGATAAATTTAAGGGGGTGGTATGTTCAGTAGGAGGTGGTGGTCTCTACAATGGAATTGTTGAAGGGCTTTTGGAGAATCAATTGGACCCTGAGATTCTTCTAATAGAAACTGAGGAGGCGCCCACCTTTAAAGACACGATTGCTAAAAAGGAGGTATTTGTGCTTGATAACGTCAAATCTATGGCCACGTCGTTGGCATGCTCTTATTTATCCCAACAGACCTTGAAATACTATCTTCAACAACCCATAAAAACAAATTTTGCAGCAATTAGCGATATGGATGCTATAAAAGCCACTGTTGAGTACAACAAGGTTTTTGACAATATTGTTGAGCCAGCATGTGGAGCAGCTCTTTCTGTTGTCATGAACAGAAATGACTTGCTTTACAAAAATTTTAAGCATCTTGATCAAAATGACATTATAGTGATTGTGGTGTGTGGTGGCTCGTGCACAGATGCAGCATGCTTAGAAGAATACAAAGCGTTCATATCTTCAAGCAAATTATAAGCATCTCATATATATTCATTTTATAACGAATTATACAACGTAACACGAACGGTGCTTAATCCTGCTCTATCATAGTTCCTCACGCATTTCCTGTTTGGGTATACTTGTCTTTACGCGTTCCTATCTGATGAGATGACTAAACCCAATAAATATGGCCATCCTTATGAGCCTTACGATATCCAACTACAGCTTATGGATCTGATTTATGACACCATTCAAAGTGGGTACAAAGTGGGTTTGTTTGAAAGTCCTACGGGCACTGGAAAGACACTTTCGATCATATGCTCCACTATGACATGGTTGAGACATCACAAAAAGTCGCCCGCTGCCGGTTCCCCGGAAGAAGAAGACGATGATTCGGAGCCTGAATGGGTCAATGAAGCATATCAGAGCAAAGTTGTGTCACGTGGTAAGCAATTGCTAACAGACTACGAGGTGCACTTGGACGAAGCTGCTAAAGAATACGAAACAAACTCCGTGAAGATCCATGAATTGCCGGAAAAACGCAGGAAAACCAACTACACAGAAACATTCTTGCCGGAAGACTACACGGATGAACCTCTTGAAGACAAAAGTGAACAGTTAAAGTCTGAAATACAATTGTTGATGAAGAAAATGGATAATTCAAAGGAATTTGAACATCTACAAAGTGATGCCCCAAAAATCCTATTTTCTTCAAGAACACACTCACAAATGAATCAGTTTACTAGTCAACTAAGTCTAACAAAGTTTGAGCTGTCGTTGAACGGAATTGCAGAAAGAATCAAGTATTTACCAATGGGTTCAAGAAAACAATTGTGTGTTCATCCTAGAGTTTCACTGTTGACCAGTGTGGATGCAATGAATGATGCTTGTAAAGATATGAACAAATCAGAGTCCAAATGTGAATACCTTCAGAATACGAAAGTTCTGGCGATACAGGAGCAATTCAATGATTATAGCTTGACTCGAATTCACGATATAGAGGAACTTCATGGATTGGGGACTTATTTGAAGGTGTGCCCCTACTATTCTGTCCGAAACAACATGCAATTGACAGAAGTAATATCATTGCCGTACCAAATGCTTTTAGAGACCAACACACGAGAGATCATGAACATTAATCTTAGAGATGCTATCGTGGTGATAGACGAAGCTCACAATATCTTTGATGTGCTCAATTCTATGAACTCTGTTCTGCTTTCGTTATCTGAGGTCACTAACATTGTCACTGGTTTGAAGACATACCTTAGCAAATTCATCAAACGACTCAATGCTGGTAATAGAGTTAATTTGATGAAATTGATCAAAATATCCCAAATCGTCAGGGATTTCATACGAAACCATAAAGAAACTAGTAAAGTTGCACCAGGAAAGGAAATTGTCATCAGTGAGATGTTCTTGGGTAATTCTGGTGATTTGTTTAATATCCATAATCTAGAAACGTATTTGGCCCGATCCAAAATAGCCTACAAAATAGAAAACTATCTAGAAAAAACCATAGAATCATATAAGGCGTCTTCTAATGCTGTCTTATTCAAATTCACAAAATTTTTAAAATGTGTAAGTTTCACCTCCAAAGAAGGAAAATTCTTCTGGGATTCATCGAATAAAGATGATCCTTCAATTAGTTATATCTTGTTGGATCCCTCGAAAATATTTCAGCCCATTGTAGAACAGGCAAAATGTGTGTTGCTATGTGGAGGAACTATGGAACCGATGTCTGACTACACTGACTTCTTGTTTCCCTACCTACCTGCCGAGAAAATCAAAACCTTCTCTTGTGATCATATCATATCTCAGGATGGTCTAAAAGCGATACCGGTATCATCTTATAAAGGCACAAACTTTGAGTTCCTGTTCAAAAATAGACACAACAAGGGACATTTTCGACAATTGGGATTATGTCTTTTGGAACTAATGCAAGTCGTTCCCCTGGGTGTGGTCATTTTCTTTCCTAGTTATAAATTCGTCGAAACGGTGGTTGATTTTTGGAAACAAAGTGGCATATATGAACAACTTCAAAGGATCAAAGGCTCAGTTTTTCAAGAGTCTTCTGGCACGAATGAAACCAACTCGTTGTTTAAAGATTATTCCTCTGCGGTCTCCAAAAAAGGCAGTGCTATGTTGTTGGCTGTAGTGGGTGGTAAACTTTCCGAAGGTATCAATTTTTCTGATGATTTAGCCAGGGCCGTTATTATGGTAGGACTTCCCTATCCCAATATTCTATCGGGTGAATTGGTAGCCAAAAAGAGATTCGTAGAGGACTCTACTTATGCTCGTACTGGCTCCAAAGATCTAGCGCAAGAACATGGTAAGAATTATGTTGAAAACATATGTATGAGAGCTGTAAATCAAAGCATAGGAAGAAGTATCAGGCACGTCAATGACTATTCGATGATTTACCTAATAGACGAAAGATATCAGAGGGAAACCATACAAGCAAAACTCAGTGGTTGGATTAACAAACGGCTTGTCAAAGATGTTTCCTTTTCCAATATTCTTGATCACACAAACGAATTTTTTATGAACAAATCAATTACTCGATTGCTGTAAATGTAATGAATAAATAAATTAAAATACCACATCGCTACGTAAAATCCATTTGACTCCACTTTTTACCAATTCTGCCTCGTGTATCAAACAGTCATCACCATGTTTATGCAATAATGCCATGCCTTTAGACGGGTGTATGTTCATGGGCTTTCTTGTGGGGTAAAATATGGTGCCTCCCCCAACGAAGTCATCGTCACCCGTCAAATATATGAGAAGAGTCCATTTTGTTTTACCTCCGGAAACCTTCACCGACTCATCATAGTGTTTGCCGAAATAATGGCCCTTTCTGTATCTATATATACGCAATTGCGGATTTAAACCTTTTGCTTTAGCAAAAGTATTCTTAACTACGTTTTGTTCGTAGTCTTCTTGGTCTAATATCTCGCTTAAATACTTCCAGAGATCTGAGGCTGCATTGGGATCTTCGATTAAGAGTCTGTCATTCACTCTCGCGGCGTAGTCTTTACTTTTTATAAGAGGTGTGGTCTCAAGCTGACACTTTTCAAACGCTTTTATCAACAAACCACATTGATCTGCGCTGAAAAATTTAGGTATGGTGATTATCTGGTCTTCAATAATAACTTCTGACGTTGGCTTGAAATACAGCTTTACAAATTCATTATACAAATTAGAAAAACTAACTGGAAACTTGTCTGGCTTCTTAGACATAGCTGCGAATTTTTTTTCCTCTTGTAGATGTTAAATCTATATTAAATATTACACTATAATCTATTTTCTAATTGAACCAAAAGACTGTAGGTTTCCCTTGGCATCTTATATTGGATCATACCGGCAAACACCATGCAATTCTTTCCTATTTTGCGTAATTTGTCGATCTCTTCACTTTCGTTACCGAGACTTTTGTATGATTTGGTCATGATTTGATAGTTTAATTGTGAAATGCTGGTCATAACAATGATAAGAAGGATAGGTATAACCTTGAGTATACTGTTATCAAGTGAATTTTGAACATACTCGGCCATTTTCCTGATTTCAATAAGGTCAATTTCGCCCGATGTGGGGACCAAATTAGTGTTTTTAATCTCCAATAATGCCGTGTTGTAGTTCTTGTTTAAAAAGCTTTCCCTTATGTCCACAATTGATATTAACAAGTCGCTGGTTCTCTTGAGAGTTTTATCAATCGAGCTTAATATAGTACTGTTGCTGTTGAACAAGTGCACGATATGCTTACTCAACAAGACGATATTATTTTCAATAGTGTTCTCTGAGTCCTTGACGTCCTCATAATTACCCATAGTGATCAAAGACTTGTCCAATTCAACGGTTGAAATCAATTCGCTTAACAATCTGTTAATTATAACCAAAGCTGTGTCGTACTCTTGGCACAATTGGTACAATAACAAGGAATCAAATACCCTGCCCTCTTCCTCGCATTTTTTGGCACTGACTTCGATTATTTGATAATAGAAATCTTGCAAGTTAGTTAAGCCAATCAATGATCTTTGAACCTCAAGCAAACCACTGGTCTTCTTACCGTCAGAATTGTCGATGTTACCTAACAAAAGATTAAATTCTCTGGAAACCAAAACAAGTTCTCTTAAAGCGTCATGGCATTTGTGTATCTCTTCTTTACAATCGCCTCCTTTAGACATAGCTATCAATATGAGGTATTGAGCAGCGACCTTTGGATCACTAAATTTGAATGATCTAGTGAAAGATCCAAGTAATCTTGCGAAGCTTACTTCATAATCATTAGTCCTAGGATTAAGGTATAAAAGATCATCTTTTGAGTTTATGCCACTGGAGATCTTCAACAACCCGTAATAATTTAATCCAATGGACAAGTGAACCGCATCTATTTCGTTGATAAATTCATGGGCATACTGAATAGCTAATTCATATAACCCAACCATCACTAAACACTTCAAGTACATTGGATTGTTGGATGAACTATTCAACTTACGAGATCCCAATTGAACGATTTGCTTTTGTAAATTGTTTAAGGTGTAGTTCTCATAAAGGAGATCAGACATTTCATTCAGCTCATTCACTATCGACAAATGGAACCATAACCAATCCTCAATGCTTAAGTTCAATGTCGAAGGTAAATTTTTCTTTGATAATTCACATTTACCAATGATTTTGTACAAACAATATTTATAAGGATCAAATACGTTTCTGAAGTCTTCATTTATAAACGAAAATTGTTGATTGAACTCCGAATTGATTCTTTCGTTCAATTCATTAGTTAATCTGAAACCGTTTTTGATATAAGTTGAGAAATATCTTGGGAAATTTTTATCGAATTTGTTGAACATTTGTTCATTCGAGACTATCAAGTCTAAGGCATCATTATAAAGCCCTGATCTCATCAAATAGTAAATTAAGGCCCAAATTGGTACACCATTGACTTTCAATGTTTTGTCGTTAAATTCGTTATTATTCTTCATGATTATTTTATTGATAAAAAATTTGACTTTATTGAGGTTTGTAGGAGGTTGAAACTGCTCCTTCTTATCATCTTTATTATAAAGCTCATCCATGTATTGGAAAAACTGTTGCTCGAGAAAACCCCTGCTCTTTGCTATGATAAGCCCATTGAGAGAAGTATCTGGATCATTATAGAATTTCTGCTCAGAATTGACTTTGATTTCTGCCTCGCCTACGAGTTGGATGAGGGTTTTATAAACATCAGTGAGCTGCTTCGATTTGAAATCGTTACTGGACTTGTTAAGTTCTTCAAAGGATGCAAATAAAGGGAAATTATGGTTTGCTAATCTTGCTTCGTTCAATTGGTATATCACGGTAGCATATTTCTCAAATTTATCTCTTGAATATTGCTTGGAAGCCAGAACGTTGTTCAAAGGTGCAAGAATGCTGTAATTACCGGGAAAACTTTTATTCCAAGTCTTTGAAGTTTGATTTTGATTGCCCGAATCCAAAATGGTTTCATTACGTCCGATAGAGTTTGACTTGATGAATTTCCTGCGGAGTTCATTTCTTTTCACCTTCCAATCAATTGAGATGGTTTTGTTTATATAGTCATCGAAATCCTTGGAAGCTGCAATCAAAGACTGCTCTATGGTGGACAAAATGTTTTCCTCTTTCTTGATGTTCAAAAAGTGGTCGATTCCAGTGTGCTTTGGTTTGACGACTTTATTGATAGATTGAGACGATCTATCGGGCACATTAATGGATTTGATTTCGTTCTCGATTTCTTCTGCACTAATCCCGCTCGAAGCCAAAAGATAATGAGCTCTGGTGAAGTTATTTTTCGTGTCGTCTTTATGCTTTCTCATGTCATTGGATTGCCTATGTAATTCACTCAAAGTTAAGTTGATTTGGCCCAATTCGTAATTATCGAGCTTTGGTAAGTTGTTTGCAGACTCCAACAAATCTTTCAACAATCTCGAGTTCGATTGTATAGAGGTGTTGGGGGTATTCAATTGATTATTTGTTGGTTGATTCGATTTTAATGTATTACCACTCAACGAATTTGAAGGGTTTGGTTTAGCTGTAGGAGCCGTGGAAGACGTGCTTGGGTTGTTGAGGTTAAATTCCACCTTTTTGTCCGATGCATTGTTTTGATTGCCCAAAAGGCCGCCTGAAGGCTGTCCAAATAAAGACATCTACAATTGTTTATTAGGTGAAAATTTCGCACTCAATGAAGCACTCGCGAAGTTGAATTCATCATTGATTTTCGCGGTAGTCGCACGACCCCATCGAGAGGTATATAAAGGAGAATTTTTCCTAGAAAAAAATTATTAACTTTGTCCAAAAGTAATCCATCACATTAGACAGTGCATGATAATGATCTTCATTTTACACCGTTCAACACATCAGTTCTTGATGCTGTTGGACACCTCGTAAAAGGCTGATACTTTATCGTTAATCATGCGATAGCTGATGGAAAGAGGAACCGAATCTTTTAAGAACCTGTCTGGAAATATATGAAAGAGAGGTGTCAGTAGATCCGTACAATCGATAAGCAAGCTATATAATTATTTTGAGCCCTTTTGTAACTTTATGTTAATGCCAATGGTGTATTTAGATCTCTTTTACTACTTCAAGAGTGCGTTAACCTTGAACTAACTATAAGATCAATTGATCTCTGGCAATGCTATTGAATCACGGATGTTTGCTTCTGGTATTCATTAAGAGGTATTAATCGCAGGATTAAATGCTGTTGGTAATTACTGTGCCATATTCATGTATGAAGTCATCGACATTAACTTTATCGATAGTAACCTTCATAGATGTCACTGACATTCACTTACACCAGTCACCTCCAATAAAACAAAACTTTTATTATCTATGGTATCTACAGTTTTATTTACATTAAATATCGTTTAAACAAACATTTGGGAATTCTTGTTCCTCGTCGTTGCCAATTCCTCCGGCAAACACTTGTCTACAAGAATACTTCTTGATAGGGAACCACCAGTATGATATCATGAAAACGAAGTAGACAAAGTAGACAGCAGAAATATAATTCATGGTGTTGGCAGTTACAGGCATAAACGATGGTAACGAGAAGAATACCAAGGCACATAAGGTCCACAACAAAGTGATGATATTAGCCACTAAACCAATTTTACCTAACCAGAAAGGACCATGTCTGATATTATTTCTACCTCTGTACAAGAGACAAAGCACAGGAACCGAGTAACTCAACAACAAGAAAGTGATACATCCAACAATCATGGAGTTGAAAGCGGCATCTGAAGCCAAGTACAAGCATCCCAAAATCGAAACAACCACAGAACTGAATAAATGGGCATTCAAAGGTATACCTAATTTAGGATCAATGATGGCCAAGTGCTTGGAGAATGGTAAACCATTGTCTCTGGCAAAAGACCAGCACAATCTTGCTTGCCAGGTGTGAGATGCAATAGTACAACCACAGGCGGTTAACAAAATAAGGACACCCAAACATAATGCACCTGCTTTGGAGTCCAAAGCTTGATAATAAATGTCTAAAATAGGCATACCAGTTGAAGAATTGAAAATGTCGTCCAAGTTACGAATGGAGAAAAACATGGCGATACAGTAAGTGAACGATGTGACCATACCAATGGTAACTGTACCCATAACTGCAATTGGAATGACTCTCTCAGGTTGCAACACTTCTTCAGCTAAGTGAGTGGCGCAATCCAAACAACTGAAAGACCAATTGGGGTTAATCAAACCGACAATGAAAGCAATGGCAGATGAGCTCCAACCAGTTCCGTTTTCAAAATCCTTGAATACAAAGTGTGCAGGTTGGTAATTGCCTCTTGAACACACCAAAACGGTGATGGTGATGACCACATAAGAGAATAAGGAAATGTACAATGCGCTGTTCCCAATAGCTGGTAAAATTCTTCCGTAACAATTGAACATCACCAAGAAAATATTGATGATTTGATAAATGACGAATAATTCCCATTTTTTGGTAACATGGTCAGGATGAGTTAAGTTCCAGAACCCCATGATTTCATTGGCAATAGATAATGCCATTGAAGCTGAAGTGAATATAGCACCAGCCCAACCTAAAGATCCGTCCAAATAAGCCAAAAAACTGGAGTATTTTCTTGGAGCCAAAACCCTGGTCCAAACATATTGACCACCAGCACTAGGAATAGCAGAGGATAATTCACTTAAAGTGATACCGATATTGTACGAGATGAAAGCGATGATTAAAATACCATACACAATCAACAAAGGACCACCAGATTGGATACCGGTGATCAAAGAAGCACTAATACCAAACCAGGAATTAGTTAAACCGAAACCAACACCCAATACTGACCACACAGAGAAAGTTCTTTTTAATTCACCTTGTTTCTTGGTGGATAAAATCGATTCTGAGAATTCGTTAGACTTAGTTTTGTTCAAATCATTAGTCTCAAGCACCACATCATCTGATTGTGATTCTTTAAAATTTCCGTTTACGGCACAGTGCAGCATCTTATCAGTTGTAAAGCCAAATGTTAATTATGGAAAAACTGTATGAAAACGGTTAAAATTTGAGATAAAAAAATTTTCTTTTTGGTCTCGACAATCACATGCTAATGTGCCAGATCTCAAAATTTTCCCGAAAAGGAAGGAGCTGCATCTATTCATATATGATAAGATGGTTTGATCTATAATCAGCTTTGGTGAGACTTGCAATACCGCTCAAATGATCTATATGAAACATGTTGGATGCAACTATTGTGAATTTTTCTAGGATTTTATGTTTTCAAATTGTGCTTTTTTCGTGAATTTTACAATATTTTCCACAAAGTCATAGGAGACCTGCTTAGATTTAAGATATGCAATAGAAAGGTTCTTAGAACAACTCTATAAAAATACGTGCATATTCTTACTGCACTGATAAAAGAAGAAAAATTACGAGGTCAAGTATGGGCTTAACCTGCAAAATTCTCTTTGGACTGAGCTGCAAAAAATTCCATTGTTTCGAAATAGAGCATTTTAGCTAGAATTTTGGAAATGAACTACTAAATTTTGTATGCCAAATTTGTAAGACAAAAAGCATCAATTTTTAACTATATATCAACATTATATTGTGCTGATAATTAATTCATGCAAAACATGGCAGCCCAGAATGATTTTAAGCGACCAAACTGCTTTTGGCCCCGCCAATTAATCACCATCGACTATTATTTTCTGCTGTAATCCACATAAAGCACTATAAATGGTGTTAATACACACGATGCAAATAATATAGATCGAAAAAGCATACCTGGTCTAAAACCAGCGGGCTGGATAGGCTCATCAGGAAAATACATAAGCGATTCGATCTTGTCGTTCAAAATGGTCCATTGTGTTGATGATTGGTACGCCAAATCATCCAAGTGCTCAGAAACGGTTTCAAGTAGTCGTGAAGATTCCCGTTGATTATACAACAAAGCCAAAACTTGGGATATGATATAGTTTTCAAAAGCTTTAGATCCATGAGCAGATTGTGGTATCCTGTTATCTACACACTCATCGATCATTTCGTTTTCCGTCAAGTCTGCTTCTTGGAAGGACATCTGGATACTCCTGTTTGGAAGAGCTTTGAAGGAACGTCTTGTTCTTGCCCCAGAAATCGGAGACTGAAGCTGAGAACTAGGAACATAATGCACATTATACTGTTTGTTCTGAAGAATAGACCTAATAAACCTCGAAGTATTCCCTTCAGAAGACGAAGGGGTAAAGAATGGGTTATTGCCTACCATCTTATGAGTTGGGATGTATCAGGGAAACCTGAGGTTTATATACATTGGATATGTTTCATAATTAGAAACCTGATACACCTCGAAATTGCTTTGAATCTCAGCATAGGCTGACTAGGCCGGATAGCAGTGAATATGATCCCAAAAAAGATATTTTTGTTTTATTGTAATCCCAATTGAACGATGCTAGCACCTAGAGGTCAAATAGACGTCTACAAATAATTAGAGTCTCAGCACAAACGGCTCAATTGGCTTAATTAAGAGGCTTAACAAGGCCGAAAAATACCTTTCAGATCCAAACCATCTACTCAATACAGGGTAACTATTGACCTACCGAAGGAATACCTGAAAATAACAAAATTGCACCGACTCTTCCGTGGGACCCTTTTGGAGATGCGCAAGTACTCAGCAAATTTCGCACTCATTTGCTCCTCATGCAATACGTTGGTAAAGTTGGAGGTTATGTGTATAACCAGTGGAATTCGTTGAATCCCGCCACACTATCAGGGGCAATTGATATCATAGTCATTGAACAACCCGATGGAACTATGCATTGCTCGCCATTTCATATCAGGTTTGGGAAATTTCAGATCATCAAACCACTGCAAAAGAAGATAGATTTCTATGTCAATGATGTCAAAACCACTCTCCCAATGAAATTGGGCGAAGGAGGAGAAGCGTTCTTCGTGTTTGAAGCCACAAACAACGACTTCATCTCTCAGAGCGTGATGACGTCCCCGCTTATATCGCCTTCAGGATCCCCCGATGTATCACCAACGTTATTACCCTCAGGAAGCACAAACGAGTTGGACGGGTTTGATTTAAACTCCATACCCGATCTTAACACTGAGGATATACAGTTATCGGAGGATATCGAACAAAAGATTAAATTGGACGATTCCAAGCCCATACCGCCTTCTTCAAGCCCCACACCTACCCCCAGCATTAACTCCAAACTAGCATTCGAGCAAGCAAGAAAATTGACCAAAAGGCTTAATATTCCCTCTATTATTGACAATAATGGTGATATGGTGCTTGATATGGATGGGTATAAGCCTACATCCCAGAAAAATATAGAGCATTCGGATGATGTGATCAGAAGACTATTTTTAGATGAAATCAGCAAATTGGGCGAAGATGTAAATGAGGCCATTCTTTGGGATCAATTGATTAAAATGGACAAGGATGGAAAAATCCGGATATCAAACATCAACGAATTGACTGATGGAATCAATTTAGACGAAGGGTATGTTGACTCAAACGCGTTAGAACAGCAAGACTTTTCATCTACCAAAAAGAAGTCCAAGAAATCAACTTCCGATAATGCATCATTGAGCAGTTTCGATTCACAGGAGTCGAGCGATGTCACGTATTTCAAAACGCTTCGTTTGACATCAGACCAATTGAAGGAAATGAATTTGAAGTACGGTGAGAATAAATTGATTTTCAAATTGAGTCAGGGAACTGCACAAATTCATCTGAATTTATATCTTTGGAAAAGCTCTACGCCCATAGTGATTTCAGATATCGATGGAACCATCACCAAATCGGACGCATTGGGACATGTTTTGAACTTGATTGGAAGAGATTGGACTCATACTGGTGTTGCTAGATTATTCCTGGATATCCACAGTAATGGATACAATATCATGTATTTAACTGCGAGATCGGTAGGTCAAGCTGATACCACCAGAGCTTACTTAAATAGCATAGTGCAAGAAAATGGCGTCAGACTACCTGCAGGCCCAGTTATTTTAAGTCCAGACCGTACAATGGCCGCTTTAAGAAGAGAGGTTATCTTAAAGAAACCCGAGGTATTCAAAATGTCATGTTTGAATGACATAAAAAGCTTATACTATAAAAATACCCCTCTCAAATCAGGTGCAAGCAATGACGCTGATGACGACGTTTATGACATTGAAAGAACTCCATTTTATGCCGGTTTTGGGAACAGAATCACTGATGCCATTAGTTACAGATCTGTGAACATACCCAGCCACAGAATATTTACCATTAACCCCGAAGGGGAGGTTCATATGGAGTTGCTCGAATTACTGGGGGTCAAGTCCTCGTATGTTACTATAGGTGAGTTGGTGGACCAATTTTTCCCACCTGTAAGTCAATTAGGCACATCTTCCAGCAAAGCAAACGTTAAAGTTGAAGAAAGGTTCACAGATGTAAACTACTGGAGAGACCCTATCAGCTTCGATGATTTGACCGACATCGAGGATGATGACGAGCCTGTAGAGCCCAAGTCGCCCAGCTTATTATCGATGAGATCTTTCACTAACGATTCGAGCGAAAAAGTCACCAGAGAAAAGGTTGCCAGAGATAAAGAAAGACCAACGTCCATCTCGTCCTTTACTTCTCCCTTGAAGGGATTCATGTCATTCAAAAAGGACTCAGCAGATGATTCGTTTGATTACGGCGCCGATGTTGACGACGTCACTATGCTTCCAGCTGATATCGATGTGTTGGACACAGCGCAACTCGAGGACCTAGACGCGGATGACTATGAAGCCGAAAACGATGACGAAGATGACGACGATGAGGACTATGAGGACGATTACGACGAAGAAGAGGATGACGAAGAGGACGATGAGGATTATGACGAGGACGACGACTACGACGATGACTACGACGATGAAGATATCGATTATGGTTCCGGAATGCCTTCGAGTCCTAGCCTCACTCATTCCCTGCAAAGTTTCCCTCGTGAAGGCTCCCTTGAGGCGAACAATGTGCCTGTGTCAAATGCGGGCCTGTCATCGCGCGAAGACGGTGGTGTCGGACGCACGTTGGAGATTAAACCAGCCAAAGATCTCCTAAAAAAGCCTCGCTGAGGCTGTGACGTCTAAGTTGAGAATTAGTTTAAAATAGCAACTTGAGCCCACACAAAAATAATAATTTATATAATTCATTTTTTTCATATTGGTCCTTATTTTGCCCACAATTCGATACCCCTTTTCCCGCGTAACTTAAAATCCCAATTCAGCTTTACACTTCTTCTTAAGGCTGCAACAGATCATGATGAGTAAAATCTCCAATAAAAGGTTGATGATCCTACTACTGGCAATAACGTTATCAATTATAATAGGATTGATATGGATCACAGATTTCAATGAAACCTTGGTAGACGTTGTGCACAATTACACCCCAAATGGTCAAGGTGATGGCCCAAAAACTCTTGAGGATGGGCCGATGAATCAGCCTCCCACAATTTACACGCATGATCCAAGTGACGAATATGAAGAAGAACACGAAAATGATGACAATCAGGCCATACGGAAGGTGTCTGACCACTCAAACGATGATAGAATCGTCTTGTTTCCCAAAAACTTCGGTGTTCAGGCCCGAGACATCGAATCGTTCTATTCGGATGCTTTCACCAAGGATTTCGATAGCAACACCAAATTTATAAAGTACAGCAACGGGAAACCCAAAGACTCCAAAGCCAGTGCCATAGAATTCACCAATATCAATCAGGAAGAGTACAAAAAGCACAAATTTCAAATATTCACGGGCCACGTGAACATGGGACCAGAGGATCAATGTGGAGTCATCACCAAAGACACCAGCATAGAAGTGGCTCGACTGGAGTCTTTAGACACCGATTTGGCGCCTATTCTTCGGAAATGGAAGGACGAAAACACTGAATTTTACCGTGAAATGTCGCCATACTTCAAAGACGATTTGCCAAAGCAATTGAAAGAGGGAACTATCAGCAAGCATTGGTATCGGTTGGCAGGCACCTCTGTTTGGCTAGAACAGTACGGTGTACATTTCATGATTTCCAGAATCATCTACAGTCCCAGAGCCGTCAGAAACCAGCCAATTATTAGTCTAACCTATTGTCAAGTGTTTAATGAGAAATGGGAAGAGCTTCAAGACATCGAGCTTATAATCCCCAGCAATGACCCCGATTCAATACACGATCAGGTGGATGTAGAGGGCACCTTCTTCACAAGGGTGACGTACCCCAGAATTTTGCCCATTCCTACGCTTCAGGATGCTAATCGACTTGAGCACAAATATTATGGACCAGAAGACCCCAGAATCATGTTGGTAAAGAACCAAAACAAGTACGAGGAGCCGTTGATTGTGTACAATTCATACCATCGTAAGATTGTGAAGAAGAAGGAAGACGACGAATTCACCGCCACAGTCAAATACAAATACTACAGATCAATGTATGTTTGCTGGCCATGGCAATTTCAAAGAGGCAAGCGTAACATAGATGAGCTTCCAAGTAGAGATACCGATGCCCGAATATACAACAGGGTTGCCGAGTTGAGAAGAAAGGGGATGAAAAGAGCCCAAATACAGAAGAACTGGACCCCATTTATTGACAACTCGGAACGTGAACAGTTTGGATATGACAAAAACATCTATTTTGTATACAGGTGGAAAGATCTCGAAGTGTTAAGGTGTGATTTGAGTGAAACTATTGCATCTATATCTCGTTGTGAGTTTGTGTACAAATTAAACCCGGACTTACCCAATGACCATGCTGTAGGTGAGCTTCGAGGTGGAACCGAGTTGGTGAGCGTCAATTCGTTAGTGAAAGAGCACAATTTGGACCACTTGGTGTCGATGCCAGAGGGTAAAGAGCTCTCAATCGGATTTGCCAGAGCACATCTCAAGGATTGTGGGTGTGGCCAGGACATGTACAGACCGAATATCGTGTTGATGGAGAAAGACAAGAAATCTGGAGACTTCAAAATCGAGCTCATAAGTGGGTTTGTTTCTTTAGGTGTAAAGGTATTGGGATGGAATTTGGATGCTCCCGATGATATTTGTGCCGGAGGCCACGCCAGTGTATTCATACCCAACGGAATTGATTCCTGGTCTGTTGAAAGCTCCAACAATGATTTGAAGGATTATCTCACTTTGACATTTTCACTTGCCGACTCCACGGTTGACCGTATACATATCAAGGGTTTGTTGAAAGCGTTGTTGACAGTCTATTCCCCCACAGATACCGGGTATAACAACAACAACGTCGACTGTGCCTTGGATAAGTCCAGAAAAATATGTGCTAGAATAGGCGAGGAAGCCAGTGCCAAAGAAGAAAATAAAGAGGAAACCAGCCCTTTAAAAGAGCCGAAGGAAAAGCCCAAGAAGTCAAAGGCCAAACAGAAACCCAAACAAAAGTCTAAAGGTAATAAGAACTCCAAAAAGAAAGGGCATTTAGGTTAATTAAGGTTTTCAAGGCGTGTTTTTTGACTTTCTCGTATCATCTCACTATTTTGGTTTATATATAAGTTTACAGTAACCATCACAAGTAAAACACTACTGCATTTGAATACACAGAGTACAATTTGTAAAAGCCGTAAGCGCCGTTGATTCTGCTCGTCACGAGATACGAATCAAGAATTACGCGGTGAAAAAATTATACTCTTGATCATTAGGTCTCAAAATGATGTTCAGGAGGAAAAGTAACCAGCTACTTCTAGCTGTGGCGGTGATATCCTCGTTCATAGTGCTACATATACTTACTTATAGCGAACAAAAAGTGGTACAGGACTTTAGGTCTGCCTATTACAGAGGAACGTACTCATTTACAAACTTGATAAAGAATAGGATCAATAAGAACCAACTTATCTTCCCCATGGGATTTCCTATGGACCAGAAGGATTTGAAGGGGTTTATAAAACAAAGTAAGGCTTTCAATTTAAAAGAATTAGGAAATCCTTCGCTCATCAAGCATGAAGAGCTGCAATCATTGTTGACTCCTCATATAATCAAAGCTAAATACCATGATTTTGACTTAAAGTTGTTCCACGACAGAAAAACTATTGACTTGGATTTGGAGAAATGTGCTTCGGAGTTGGAAACGTCGACAACTGTAGAAATAGACCACGTAAAGTCTATCGATGCCTCCTTGCCTGAGATTTTAAGTAGATACGTTGCCGAAATTGAAGACAACAAATACTATAAGGAAATGTCTCCATTTTTCTTGGATGAGTTGAAATTGCAATTGGAATACAAAGTGGTCGATCATTTCTGGTATAGATTGGCAGGATCATCTGTGTGGCTAGAAGAATACCAGGCCCATTTTATGATTTCTCGTATTTTGTATAGTCCCAAAGGAACAAGAAACCAACCCATAGTGAGTTTGACCTATGGCCAGCTTTATGACAAAAACTGGAAGGAGTTGACCAACACTAAGATTGTTGTTCCTACCAATAATTTAAACAAGCTTCACGAGCCCGAAAAGCCAAAGTCGAAAGCTGCCTCGGATAAAGGAGACGTTAAACTGGAAGAGGAAGAGGAAAGGCATTACAAAGTGATCAAATTCCCATACTTTTTGCCTATACCGTTCTGGCATGATTATGATGACACAGAAGGCAAATATTACGGACCTGAGGATCCTAGATTGATTTTAGTGAAAAACAAAGGAGGCCACGAAGAACCATTGATTGTATTCAATGCCTACCACAGAAAATTGACGCATTTTGATGATGATGACGACAACAGAATTCTTCTCAAAGCCGACTTTTACAGATCGATGTTTATTTGCTGGCCATGGCAATTTCAAAAAGGAAAAAAGAACACCGATGGATTCAGTGATAAAGTTTTTGACAACAATTACTATAACAAGATTGTTGAGTTGAGAATGAAGAACCAGCCAAGGCAAGGTAAGCAAAAGAATTGGACGCCATTTATAGAGAATTCTGCAAGAGACGTAGATGGTTATGACAAATACATCAATTTTATTTATAGATGGTCCAATTTCGAGGTGTTGAAATGTGATTTGGTCTACGGCACTGGTATTTGCTCATTTGTCTATAGGTTGAAATCTGATCTTTCCACAAGAGCAAAAGTAGGACCATTGAGAGGGGGTACAGAGTTGATTAACATAAATGCATTGATCGGAAAGGATAAAAATAAGTACATTCCAACAAACAGAGAAATTTGGGTTGGATTTGCAAGAGCTCACATTGATAATTGCGGTTGTGGTAACAACATGTACAGACCTAATTTGGTTGTCATCACCAAAGACACGAAGGTTGTCAATGAAAGGAAAAAGAATGCCGATGGTGAAATTACTTTTAGAGAAAAGAAGGAAAGCTTCTATAAGATAAGTCACATAAGTTCTTCCATTTCCTTTGATATACCGATAATTGGTTGGGACTTACTTAACCCTCAAGATGTTTGTGTCGGACCAAATATTTTAATACCCAATGGTATAAGTAACTGGGTGATTAATGATAGATCTTCTGACCATTTTGAAGATTACTTGACTCTTTCGTTATCCATATCAGATTACACAGTGCATAAGATCAATATCAAAGGTTTATTGAATAAGCTTTTGAAGATCAGTGATAATCATATCTTCAACGAGATCATTGAAGATGATAACCTTGTTGGTTTCAACAATGATAACGTTGTTTGCGCCTTACAAAGTTCCACACAGTTCTGTTATAATTACGGGTTAGAACATTCTAATAAGGAGGATATTTTAGTGCACAAGATTTTTGGTACAGATGATTTCAAGGATCACGAAGAAGAGGAAGAGTTCAACTACGAGCAGTTCACCGATTTCCAGGAAGAAGATGAGGATGTAGCAGAGTACAAAAGAGCATTATACTTGCAAAAGATTAGAGAGAAATATCAAGGCGGTATGCCCCCCGCTAAACAGATGCATCCTAGTGAAAGACCACCACCAAACCCTCCCGCCAACAACAACAAACCATCAACAGGGAAGTACAAACAGGGTAGCTCCAAGGCATTAGAAGAGCCTGAAGAGGCTTTTGAGGAAGATGAGGAAACCAGTGATTCGCAAAAGCCATCGAAGGGATCGTCTAAGAGCTTCAAAGATAAGCCAACCAAGGCAGACAAGGCCAAAGCAGACAAGGCCAAAGCGGATAAAGCCAAAGCAGACAAGGCCAAAGCGGACAAAGTGAAAGCGGACAAAGTGAAAGCAGAGAAAGCGAAAGCCGACAAAAGTAAGTCAAAGTCCGCCCAAGATAAGGCGAAAACAGGCAAGGCAAAGGCAGACAAAGCCAAAGCAGACAAAGCCAAAGCAAACAAAGCCAAAGCAGACAAAGCCAAAGCAGATAAGGCAAAAGCAGATAAGGCTAAATCAGATAAGGTTAAGGTTGGAAACGCCAAAGCAGACAAAGCCAAGGCAGACAAAATCAAAGCAGACAAAATAAAAGCAGAAAAAGCCAAAGCACAAAAAGTTAAAGCGGACAAGGCCAAAGCAGACAAAGCCAGTGTGGCCTAAGAGACCTCAAAGAAGGATAGCGCTCAACAGATCCCAAATCCCAAATCACCGATCTCCAGAAAAATGCCGCTTCTAACCAAACGCATGTGGTTGAACAGAGATCACAACGAATATCATAACGACCTATATAGAAATACAAATATTCTAGTGAAGAAGACCGAACTGAGGAATTGTCTTTGAATTCAATTCTTTAGAGAGAAAAAAAGTGCAAAAAAAAACTCCGATACGGGGAATTGAACCCCGATCCCGGCATGGAGAGTGCCATGTGATAGCCATTACACTATATCGGATTTGTTATGACTACTTTTATTAAAACTTGTACATATACACCTTCACATTACTTCATATTTCCACGACATTTGGGGGTTCTATCTGTAATTAGTCTAGTTGAATTACACGTAGATGTAAAGCATCTTAGCTAAGGTGATAAATCTAGCGTAAAATCATGTGACTTTCTTTCTAAACACTTTCTACATATCAACATAATAGAATGCAAATCACTCCAAGAGTTTAACCCCCAGATAAATAGTTCATTTTCGCCTAGTAAATGTAAAAGAGCATCATTATATAAAAAAGTGGGTTCATCATATTCTAAATGATGTGCGGCAACAAAAAAAAATAGTGAAGCGAACGAGATTCGAACTCGCGCGATTTTACATCAACAGAGAATTCATACTTAGTATGATAAGATAAATCTTGAATCTGTCGCCTTAGACCACTCGGCCATCGCTCCTCTATTTACATGCAGTATCTTTTTGCTTCATCACATTCGGTGTGTTGTATGGCTTCTGGTATTTCTACGAACTGAAGACTTGTCATATTTAATGGTTATAACAGCTTCACGCCTAATTGTTATTGTACTCGAGGAAACAAAAATATGCGACGTTTGTCTTGAATTGATTGTGCTGGCGCTCGTTTCCTAAATATTAAATGTTTCTAAATAGACGTTCGGTTATATAGATAAAAGTATTGTGTTTGGCACCTTTATGCAAATAATCATTGGTTGGAGCGATGTTTTTGTTTTGGTGTTTTTTTGGCCGTGCTGTGATCTGCTATGTCAAAAAACAGTTGCTGACAAAGATCATCACAATTAGCCCAAAAGTCATTGTCTTGCTACATAGATCAAACAAAATTAGCACAAGCGAACCAAAAACATAGCAGACAAAGTTTGGGCGGGCCCAGACCTGTTCTAGCGTTTGTGGGTGGAGCCTTGCGTCAAACGATTTGGCCAAATGAATTTTTCATTGTTCTCTCTGATGGTATGCTATATTTATCTCGTTTGGGCTATTTTCCTCCAATGTAGTACAATTATTGTGAGCACTAGTCGAATCAAGCGCCTTAGACCAGTGTAGTTCTATTAACATGAACTTCAAAAATAAATAAAGTAAATCTAAAAAAATAATGAAGCGAACGAGATTCGAACTCGCGCGATTTTACATCAACAGAGAATCCATACTTAGTATGTTAAGATATTATCTTGAATCTGTCGCCTTAGACCACTCGGCCATCGCTCCAATTATATCTATTTGTATGCCTGCGGTCAATACATCATGCGAATAAAGGGTCTTTGGCCAACTATATGAAGTATTGGTATAAGACCCATAAAAGAGCAAGCTTTGGTCGCTTTAGAAGATCGGCACATGTATGCGACTTATTTATATAGGATATTGGTTAATATCAACCGAAAAACAACCAAAAAGGTAGATTTTTCAAACCTCAATAAATTTTCACCGCTGCTAAAACCGTAAAAATTTTGCTTAAGTGGGAATTTTTTGCCTTGAATGTGCTTTATATCACAAAGAGGCATAAAACACCTATCATATCATGTTATACTGCTTATTTTTTATATTTTTGGTTTACGTAAAACCGAATGTCATTCAAATGTTAAAGTCTCTAAATACTTCATCCACGACTTGGTAAGTACCAAGTATTCCCACAGTTCAAACGACCAATGCAACGTATCAGAAAAACAACCCCACCTAATAGAGTTATTTTTTACGTGTTAAGTTACAGTATTACTTTGAGATAAGTTCTCATGCTTCTGCCGTACGTCTTCATCTCACAACTGACACGTACAATGCCACCAATTGCCTAAATCAATGAACCAATTTCAAACACTAGGAGTAAAATCAGAGCCACCAGCCACTACTATTTCCTTATCATTCTACAAAACACCCCCTCTGCCATTTTTTAGAGTGCCCTAACCGTTGCAAAAGCTTTCAAGGCAGTTTCATTGTTGCCACGTGAGGGACCAAATATTTGCAGCCATATTTTCTCCGATGGCGCGGAAAATAAAAATTTTCAAAAATACACATCATGTCAGAAGAATTTGAATCCAGTAAGGTTTTCGTCAGACCATTCCCACCAGACGTTACTAGCGAAGAGTTGCAAGAACACTTCCAAAATGCCGGACCTATCACTGAGGTCCAAATGATGAGAGGTTACGCTTTCGTTACCTTCGAAGCCCCAGAAGGAGCTCAAAAAGCCATTGAAGAATGCAACGAGTCTCAATTCCGTGACCAAACCTTGTTGGTTGAATTAGCCAAGGCCAGAAAGGAAGACACCAGAGGTCAATTCAGAGTCAAGGTCACCAACTTGCCAGATGGTACCGCATGGCAAGACTTTAAGGATTTCGTCAGAGAAAAGACTCAATCAACACCCAGTTTTGCTAAGGTGTTCAGAGACTACGATTCTGGTGAAGTCATTGGTGCTTTGGAATTCTCCACTGCCGATGAATTAGAAAGTGCCATTCCATTATTGGATGGTAGCGAATTCCAAGAAGCTGTCTTGAAAGCTGAACAAGACACCTCCCCATTCATTCCTCCTCCAAGAAGAGGCAGAGGTGGATTCAGAGGTGACTCCAGAGGAGGCTTCAGAGGTAGAGGCGGATTCAGAGGTGACTCTAGAGGAGGCTTCAGAGGAAGAGGAGGTTTCAGAGGCGACTTCAGAGGTGGCTTCAGAGGTAGAGGTGGATTTAGAGGTGACTTTAGAGGTGGCTTCAGAGGTGGCCGTGGTGGTTACGACCGTGACTTCCGTGGTAGAGATGATGGACCAGGACCTGAAAGAGACTCTTACCATACTGACCGTGAAAGATCTCCAACTCGTTTCTAATTTATGGGTTGAGTTTTTGTTGTGAAAGAAGAAAATGGATTGTTTTTAAGATTTGGAATGATTGTTTGTGGGTTATAAGAAATTATGAATTTATAAATTAGAATATTGAATGTAAGAATAACTAGTGTAGTGAAGTAGTTGATTGAAATGAGTTATTCATGAAATTTAAAATTTGAAAGGAATAATGAAGTTTAATTGAATGAAAATATTTCCCATGTTTGTATATGTATCAACGTTGTATTTTCCCTTTTGAAAGAAGCATTGAACAAGTTTCAAGTTTTTTGGCTTATGCCTTTCTGAATTGATCTGAAGTGTGAACAGAATGTAATCTGCTAAACCACAATGAATGTATTATATCATGTCTAAACACCTAAAATTGAGAATGAATGAACCTATCAAAGCAATTCAATCGAAGAGTTTTCGTCTGACAGCCAAGCTGTGTTTCCTTTTATTTCACAATTATGTCTAAACTATACCGCAAGAACTTGTATGAAGCCATTTACTGAACAATGCCCACTTAACTTTGAAAAATGCTTGTTCCTGGAGCTTTCTAATTGAATTGTGCTTTAATATGTTTCCAAGGTTCATATATCACTTCCATGTTGTATTATAAAAAAGACTACTATGTTTATTCAAAATTGTATTATTACTTTTACTTTCAGCATCTTCATTTCCAATTCCAATGAATTTTTGTCTGGCTCCGGCAGTTTGACAAATCTGAATAGGACCATAGCGTTCATGTTCTATCTAAAGTTATCTTTGAAGTAAAGCTCAGGCAGCTTTGGTAAAACGACTCTGGCAGTTGATTACCCAAGATGGCTAACTTTTAAATTTTATAGCATAATATAAAGCTTGCATTGCAAGAGTTCACTATTAAACCTCGACTATTCTTTCTTTCATTGATTAAGGCATCTCTTAGCACCATCAACAGATTCGAGATCAAATTCGCACCTAAAATGTCAGTGATTTCTTATGGAGAAGATCCTTTACAGACTCTAAAAGTATTTCATTTAGCTCAAAACAGCAAGAAAACTATTGTTTTCATACATGGTGGAGGATGGAGAGATCCTGTAAATACTTTCGATGATTTCAAGCCTATAATGGGGCACTTAGAAGCCATGGCGGTTAATTTGGTTTCAATTAATTATAGATTGTCAGAGAAGGTAGAAAACCCAGAAGAATTGAAAAAACGACCACATTTCAAACACCCGTATCATTTGCTAGACGTTATGAAAGCATTGAAGTATATAGTGCAAAATATGGGACTCGAAATTTGTCTGTTGGTAGGACACTCTGTGGGTGCTTCGTTAATGCTACAATTACTCAATTATGATGAGATTTTGTCGCTTGGGCTTAAGGAAGGTGTTTTGAAGGAGTTTTTACCTAGCGAAGAAGAATTGTTACAAACAAAAGCTATAATGGAGCAAATTAGATTAAGTACTCTATTTTTCGTCGACGGCATCTTTGACGTGCAAAAATTGATCGAGGAATATGGCGATTCCTACAGAGGGTTTGTTGCTAGTGCTTTTGATACCGATAAGCAGTTTATCGAGGCATTTCAGCCTTCTAACCCCCAAATTTCGAAGCCCAATAAACTCATGGACTCTCAAACGATGATTTATATAGTGCATTCAGAGGAGGATGAGTTGATTTCTTTGCAGCAATCCAAACAATTAGAGTCCTATTTGGTCAAGCATGATGTTAACCATACGTTGTTGACAGGAAAATGGGGCAAACACGAGGAGGTGTACGGGCGTGAAGAATTGGCAGAGCTCATAAAGAAGCATTTCAAGTAAAAGCCACAGCTGTTTCCCAGAAAGTACAAAAATGTTCACACATTTACTGTGAAACCACTGGTATCAGCCACAAAGCCAATGAATCTGCTGGAGCCTCCCAAATGGCCCATACACAATTTTGCAACCCAGACGGTGCCAAAGTACGTGCGCGAACCCTGTTCGTAGTGCGATCAGAGAAATTTTTCACTAAACTCATCAAACATGTCTACGAGTGTTATTAATTCATGGGCAGACGCCGAAGATGACTTGCCTCAACCAGAAGTCACCACCAATCCAGACGGAACCAAGACGGTGGTAAGTTTTAGATTGAACAACAAGGGCCAAAAGGTCAAATTAACACAAAAAATAAAGGAAATCAAAGTCAAAGAAAAAGTGCATCCTTTAATCGCCCACAGAAGAACCTGGGTCAAATACGGCAAAGAGAAAAACACGCCTCCCGGACCCGACACTAGAACCACCCAGCTCGGGGAAAAAGTGGAGTTGAAATTGGGTACCTCATGGAAAGAAAAGGAAAAAGAAGAAGAAGAGAACAAGGCGATGGAGAAATCACAAATCGTAACGAAACAAAAACTTACTTGTAGAATCTGTGAAGGTGACCATTTCACCGTCAAGTGTCCTTTCAAAGACACCTTGGGAGACAAGACCACCAAATCAGACAACGTTCCACCGGAGGCTGCCTCCAGCGCTTCTTCAGCCGCTCCATCCAAATACGTTCCAAGACACTTAAGAAAAGATGCCGACGGTAACTTGCCACCTAAGGATTTGAACGGAAGAGACGACTCCACCACCTTGAGAGTTTCACAGCTTAACAGCATCGTTAACGAGGATATGTTGAGAAACGAATTGTTTGCCGCCTATGGTCCATTACAAAGAGTCACCGTAGTCAGAAACAGAGAAACCGGTGACTCCAGAGGTTTTGCCTACGTTGCATTTGCCACCGAGGACTTGGCCCAAAGAGCATTGGACGATTTGAACGGAAGAGGGTACCATTCGTTGATTCTTCATTTGGAATGGTCCAAAAAGAAGAAGTGAGTGTATATATAGACTTTATGTATAGCAGAAATCATTAATGAGGTGAAATTGCAATCACAGCCAGAAGTTGCATTTTGGCTAGTTCGCTCTAGGAAACTGCAAGTGTCTACGACGTTGCTATATGAATCTCGGAAAGCTCGTAGCGCCGGTATTTCACACCCGCTTTTTTATTTATTACTGACACCTATATTGTCTTTACAGAGTTATATAATTAAGTGGCTTGGGGATTTGGCTTTGTAGTTTCAGTAATGTCCAAACCCGTAGCATCCGCCGTGAGTGCTAATGGGTCTCCAAGCAGCAGCAAAAGAATATTCAGCAAATTGCTTGGGAAAGGGTCTCTGGGGTCTCTCAAACGGCCTTCTTCCTCACCTGCATTCACCGATAAACCCAGCCGTAAAAGCTCCATAGGGGTATCCCGAAACTCCAGTGTGAAGAGCAAAGGCTCTTCGTTCAACGACCCCCATTATATCGACAAAGACGACGAAAGTATCTTCAATAGCGACGAAGGCAACGATGACACTTCTGAAACTTCGAGTATGTACTCAAGTTTGCAGAAAACAGGGTCCATGACGTTTCTTGATCATTCCCAAACCGACAGTTTAGACGAGAACTACTCCGAAGACGGAAGGTTCTTCAATGAAAGCTTTCCTGCTTCTGACAATGTGTGGGAAGGATTGCGAAGAGAAGCCATGGTCACACCGAAATACGTCAAGGTGTCACGCCGGAACAAGAGCAGTCCCCTGGAACTCAAGCGGATGTTTTTGGCCCAGGAATTGAACACAGAAACGGACGATCTGGACACCGATGTGGCCGTTGATCACACCATTACGTCGGATTCGGGTGTGGATAAAGAGTCCGAGAACATAGTGAACCATAACAAGAAGAAGAACCCTGTTCTCAATAGCAAATTGAGCAAGGAATTGTTTGTGATGCAGTTCAGCACCGACGGGAAGTATTTAGCAGTGGCCGGAAGAGATTCGGTCATAAAGGTGTGGAAGGTGTTGTGTTCTCCCTTAGGAAGAATGGAGTATGACAATTACGAGCATTCTCATGCCGATAGCAAGAAGAAGACCAAGCCGGAAGATGTCATCTACAAACACGGCCCCGTGTTCCACCAGCAGCCCGTGAGAGTGTTCAAAGGTCATACAAATAGTGTTTTGAACTTAGACTGGAGTAAGAACAATTTTCTAATTTCTGGGTCGATGGACAAAACCGTCAAATTATGGCACTTGGACCGGCCCGAAGCTTTGGCCAGTTTTGAACATGAAGATTTTGTTACCACCGTGAAATTCCATCCGCTTGACGACCGTTTCTTTTTAAGTGGCTCTCTTGACAATTATGCCAGATTGTGGTCTATTTTGGAACGAAATGTTGCTTATAGTTCTCATTTGGGCGACGGCATGCTTATAACGGCATCAAGTTTTACACCAGATGGACACCATTGTGTGTTTGGTGGGTTCAATGGGACTTTGTCTGTATTGGAAACCAAAGGCTTACACACGTTACACCAATTTGACATCAAAGCCAGGTCAATTGTGCCATTAACACACAAAGATAGTAATAAAATTACGGGGATCAAAGTATTTTTGACGGAATCTGATGATTGTGGAGAGCCCGGCATGTCCAAATGGACTTATCTTATCACCACTAACGATTCCAAAATCAGAATCGTCAACGGAAAACGCAGAAAATTGGTTACCAGATTCAAGGGCTCAACCAACACGAGTTCAATAGCTGCCTCCATTTCTGACGATTCTCGTTATGTTTTATCTGGATCTGAAGACCATTGGTGCTATATTTGGGAGAACAATAATAGTATTATTAACAACAAGCTCAAGGTTGCAGTAAAGGATATTCTAATTGATGGAAAACATCACTTGAATGACTTGCTGCATAAACACAAGAAGTATCACAACTTACTTAACAATAACAAGTTGTTGAAGAAACTCAACATTCATCAGTTTTTAACTGATGATTCCAATGATATAATTTCCAACGAGAATAGTAGTTATGCATCCTTCCATGCACACCATTCTTCGGTGAACGTAGCTATCTTTGCACCAAATAATACCAAAAGATTACTTGAACTTTCAGACGACAATATCTTTGATTTGATGAAGCGTGGTCGCTTAACGCCAGAATTGACACAAAAACTTACAATTCCTTCCGATGAAGAATTGTATCAGGGCAGTTCTGGTTTTATCATTGTGACAACTGACGAGTTTGGTGTCATAAGAGTTTTCAGACAGGACACAGCTTATGAAATCAGAAAACAAATTTTGAGCATCTACAAGAAATTCAAAGATTCTGGTGGTGAGTGTAAAAATCTTTTGAGTATCAGAGGTAACAAGGCAGGCTTAAGTCCTATCTCAAGTCTGTCGAATATAAGGGGCAAGGTAGGGAACAGGGTAAACTTTTTGGATCCAAATCAAAGCCCTATATTCGCTCCTGCAACAAGACCAAATGCACCTAGAACTACAACATACAGTCCCACTAACACGGGACAAACACCTATAACAAGAACGAGTGGAAGACAACCTCTGAAGTCATTGTCTAATGGAATTCTCGATTACCATAGTGCCAGCTTATCAATCAAAGATAACTTGGAGGTACTTGATAAGCAAATTCCTAAAGCAAGAAGCAATTCTGGGGTAATAACTCCAGATAAGGAGGCTACAGTTGCTTTCCCTGCTATAGACTCGAGCGGTACTCCAGAGGGCAACGATGACGATGAAATTCTTGATTTAAAACTTGGAAATGTAACTTTATGACGAAATGAATGGTTTCAGGGACTGTACATACTAATATATATATTATTCATTACTCATTCTAATTCCTTGAACTAGTTGGGGACCTCATTTTCGGCATCATTTGCCGATGTATCATTCATAATCTTACTAAACAAACCCCCAATTGATTTAGAATTCAACTTCATTCTCTCAATTATCGTGTCATTTATCATTTGAAGATTACCAAGTGTAACAACTTTCATACTGAAGACACACAAATCTCTTTCAGCTTGCCACAACGACTCTTGCTTCGATTTCTTGCTTTTGAGCACCGCTATTAACTTCTTGTACTTGATAACGACAGACGAAATAACATCATCACCAGTTTCATCCTCGAAATTATTGAATGTAGACGTAAATTCACTGGGAGATTCGTCATCGAATTCTCCTGCTGCTTCTGTGTCATTTCTATTGATGGCAACCTTCAACTGTCTAGACACGTTTGATTCTCTTTTGAGAAATTCATCGAGAACCTTACTTTCAAGTTCACTGGGTAATTCATTTTTGATATAATGACTTACTTTATCATCATCAAAGTACTCATTGAAATTTGTGAAATCATTAGCATTCTTAAACTTTTCATAGAAGACTTTTAAAGACACTATCAAATCAATTAGCTTAGCAATATGCAATCCTTGTAGATCACCAAGTTTGTCGATTACCATTTTGGCTTCTGTAGCACTAATTTCCATGCTGGAAGTCCCGAAAATATCATTCAAATACATTTCGGCTCTCGAAATTTTGACAATCTGATTTGTTAAGCGATCAAGTACAATTACAACTTTGTCAAAAGTAGCGTTGATGTCAATAGTGCTTTGTGCCACTAAGTTAACCAAATTCTCTAACTTAATGGAATTGTTGATTAAAAAGTAGTCTAACACAATAGAGCACAGCTCGTATATGGAGTTTACTACTGTTTTGATCTCAGCTTTCTTCACTTCTTGCTCTATATCAAAGGAGCTTTCTAATTGGTTCGCTAAAGCTAACTCAATAGAGGGCAACTTGTTTTCATATTCTAAACATTTGATTATGTCAACATAGTTTCCCAATAGGTTCAATTTCTTAATAGGCTTTGCAACTTCTAATAATTTTTTTGGGCCTGCCTCTAAAGACTCACAGACATAGGCGACTTGTTCGTACAAAGCATAGATTATATCATCCATAACCAGGGTGATTTCTGTCGATACATTCAACTGGTTGATAAACAAAATGGAAAAAAACCTATCGAAGGTCTTTAATGTTTGATGATCGGCATCAACAAAATCATAATTCTTATAGTATTTCAATATTGAGTTATTGATTTGGTAGTATAGTTCTTGCTTGTTAGCTCCCTGAAAGTAAGTTTGAACTTCAGTGTGCATATTGAAATCGTGCAAAATTAAACACCAAACTTGAACGAAGCAGTCGTGATTTGAATGCAGTTTTTGTGAAAATTGGTAGAACTGATTGAGCACCGAAACCAATTGACTCATGATATGGGAGACGTCATCCACCTCGTTATCTGCTTTCTTTTTCCTTGCTACATACTTAAATGCACCCAAGACAATATTATACAAAATATTCATATCGGTGTCATGAAGATCCAAAGGGAAAACCATTGTTATATCAGAATTTATTTCGAAGAAGTCGTATGTGACATAATCGATTAAAGTCAATAAGCTTTTGTTGAAAAAACTCAAGGAATAAAGACTTTCAAACAAGGAGGATACTGGATATGGGTCAGTGATTGGCCCAGAATCGAACAACAGCTCATCCACCACAAGGAGAGAAGCCTCTTTCAACACTTCAATCAAGCACTTGAATTTAAAAAATTGCTCGATGTTCGGTACTTTATCCTTTATGTGTTGTGGATAGTCATGCCCATGTTGTTTCATTGACTCCACAGTAGCCACATGAGCAAATTTTGCATACTCGTATGTCAATTTTTCATTGTGCACTTTGGAGAATCCATGTCCATGTTCAATCAGTTTTAAAGAATATGCCACGACTTTGATCTGATCTTCAGAGGACAACCAGATAAGCTTGGCCAATTCCCCCAATACGTTGGCTAAGGCAGACCTAACGCTTGGATCACTATCTTTGAATGTCATCAATATCACTTGGTCCCTTATGGAAGTCGTGAAAGCACTAACAGAAGAACTCTGAATGCTGTAATTATTATTCCTCCTGTACAATTTAAGCAAGGCCTTGGAAATTTCTGCTCTCACATGATTAGAAGGATCAGATAATAGTATTTTGAAGTAGTTTAAGTAGGTCGTGGTCGTGAATGACTCTGGAAAAGTTATCATACAATCGCCCAACGCCCTAACACATTCCATTCGAATAGCAGGATCGACATCCTTATGCCTATAGACAAAAAACTGAGCATGTAGTTCAGCAAAATATGCTTTGAGGGTGCTGAGCTTCTTCACCGAATCATCTATATTGGCCTCAATAGTATCTAATCTGACCCGCTGATTTTTTCTTGATTTCTTGAAGTTCTGTAATTGCACTTGTTGCTTCTGTAAGGTCTCGCTCACCTCATAGGCTATATCTGCCAATTCTACTTGCATACTCAACAAAATGCAGGTGGACACGTATCTCAATGGTCTCACAGTGCACTTGCTTAGCTCAATTAACCAAGTAAATACCTGATTGCCAAAATTTGAAGCTAAGGAATCACCCTCATCTGTTCTATAGAGAAGCCCTTTCTCGTGAGCCAAACCTATAATACTTTGAACAAACTCGGTGACATTTACCCTAAAGAACTTGATATCTTTATTATTCGATATGAACGGGTATTCATGGGATTTCTGATTTTGCACAGACAAACACAATTCGCCTACTGTTTCGTGGGCCGACTCCAAATTCACTAGATCATGGGGCTCAAACATATGGATGCATCCACAGCAACGCAAAAACATGTTTACAAGATTGGTGATACTTTGATCGCTATGTGTATGATATTCATTGATCCAACCAATCGCCAAGTCATCAACCGATATATCTGGGTTACAAAGCTGGGAATAAAGGGGGTTTTCTTGGAATTCGCCATCAAGAATGTTTGATACTACGGCACTCCCTTTGTGTTTCTTGTTAGGTCCTTTTTTCTTCGAGCTCTTAGCATTCTTACGCTTCTTAGATGTGTTCACCACATACTCTTCCTCCACATCCAGAAGCCCATTTTCGTCCATACTTAGCCCAGGATCATCTTCAAACTCCAGGTTATCCAGATGTGCATATACCACACGAGACTTACTTCTATTCAGTCTTCTAGGTTGTGCATCAGTCATTGTTAGAACTTATAAATGTTACTTTACGCGTTATTTTTAATCACCAAAACTGGTCGTGTCCCTTACTCAACTTTTCTAGCTCTGAACGAAGTGCGAAAAATTCCCAACGACTGTTTATTTGATACAGTAAATTCACCTAATCTATCCAAGATATGTCGGTATCGAACAAAGCATCTGTTGAACCCGAAGCAGTAGAGACCGCTGAAGTCACCACGAATGGCGTTAAAGCAGAAACAGCCACCCCTGTGGACTATGCAGAGGCCGCAAAAACGTTTCAAGACAGAGCACAAGGCTACTTTATGGATCAAAGCAGAACCATCGTGATTCCTTCATACGCCAAATGGTTTGATATGAACACCATCAATGACATTGAAAAGAAGCTGTTCCCTGATTTTTTCCCTGGCCCAGACGGAAAAACCTCTATTTACAAGACTTCCGATAGCTACAAACATATGAGAGATTTCATGATTAATTGTTACAGATTAAATCCGTTGGAGTATTTGACTGTCACTGCAGTCAGACGTAGTTTGGCCGGTGATGTGTCTAGTGTGATAAGAGTGCATCATTTCTTGGAGAAATGGGGGTTGATCAACTACCAAATAGATCCAAGAACCAAGTCTTCGGTAGTGGGACCTCAATATACCGGTCATTTTCAAGTTGTTTTGGACACTCCAAGAGGGTTAGTGCCATTTATTCCTGAAGATAAAGAAGTGACAAACGTAAAAGCAGTCAATCTCAGAAGCGAAGGAAGCGAAGACTCCAATGTGGCTCCACCATCGCCAGCCAATTCGGAAGATGTCAAATCAATTCCATTAAATGTGGAGATCAGACGTAACGTCTACAGTGACTCCAAGGATTTCAAGGAGAACACTAATCAATTTATCTGCAACATAACAGGCAAGGACACCAATGAAGTGAGATACCACAACTTAAAGTCTAAAGGATTTGGCAACAACCCTAATTCGACCGTCAACAATGCAGCCAATATTTCAAAAGAAATTTTCGAACAAGGATTATTCCCTTCCAACTTCCAATCCACTGATTTTGTCAAGATCGAAAAGAACGAATCTGCCGAGACATGGACCGAACAAGAGCTCTTGTTGTTATTAGAAGGTATTGAAATGTTTGGTACTTTCGATTTATTAAATCACCAAAACATTAATCTGGCTAACAGCAACGCTAATGGCCAATGGCAAAAGATTTCAGAGCATGTGGGTAGCAAATCCAAAGAACAATGCATCATGAAGTTCATTAAATTACCAATCGAGGACAGATATTTAAACAAGATGATCGACAACAAGAACAAGGAATCCTTGGACAAGGAAACCATAATCTCAGATATAGTAGATAAGCTTTTAAGCCAGAAGGATGGAATGGATATTGTTCAACAAAATTCAGATAAACTAGCAAACGATATTGACAAAGACACAATTAACTTGATCAACCAAGTCACAGAATTGACTATCGAAAAAGTGAATTTGAAGTTGGACAACCTCAAAAGTTTGGAAAAGAATTTGATCGATGTTGAAAGCAAGTTGAACTTGGAAAGAAAACAATTAGCTATTGAAAGATGGTTAGCTTACGAAAGAATCTACAAATTCAAACAACAGAGTAATTCCCCAGAGTTAAATCAATTGTTGGATGATTTGCTTGTGCCTATTAAATTGAATGAGATTAATTCAAATTTTAATAAGAAAATTGATATGAATGAAACAAACGAACAAATACTGAAAGAAGAGGTTGTTAACCCAATAAGTTTGGCACAACCACAAAGCTACAAGTTCTGGAGTGCTTAGATGTAATAATAGAATATACGAATAAATGTATTAGAGATTTGATTTTTTGACCCGTATATTGATACCCCCATTTTCTTGACTCGACTCTTAATATTCTTAGTTGAAGCAGGGTTTTATTGTCTTGGACAATTGTTTATGTGTGTGTGTGTTTGTGTGGAAAACACTCCTTCAACTAAGAATACTGTACAAAACATTTAATCTAATTAGAGGTGGATGATGTTTTCTTCGCAATAGGATCACTGTCCTCATCGTCACCAACGATTTTTTGGTTTCTTACTCTTTCAAACAATTCTTCTTGTTCGGTAGCAGATAACTCGTTTTTCTTCTTTCCTTTGATGTAATACAAAGGATTCAACTTGTTCAAAGTAAGGTCCTTAGTGAATGGCAAATGACCATTCTTCTCTTGATAAAGCATCAAGATCAAAACCGCAATGACCACCAACCAGTAGATGTTATATGAGATAACAGAACCGTAGGTGGCGGAATTTTGCCATCCCAACAAAGCATTGAAGATGTCCCAACCATGATCCAATTCAGGATGACAACAGTTAACGTGCCAGACCGACTTCATGATGTTGTAAGTACCTGGACCTGAACCACCTTCGGTGGCATCACCACCTGTGGCCTTGTTGAAAACGTACGTTTCAAAGTACCAGATACCTCTAGAGAATAAACCAGCAGCCAACAAGTAAAGAACACAAGTAGAAATGATCAAGAAGATTTGCAATGATGAAGTTGAACCTGAATAGTACAAGATTACACCAACTACAATTCCCGCAATTAAACCAACAATCACAGGAAGAGGAAATGATGAAGCTGGCGAATTTAAACCTACACCACCAACGAAGACCACAGCTTCCAAACCTTCTCTCAAACATGTAATGAATGGCAAGAAGAACAAAGCATATTTCTTGGTGTAATGAGAAATGCTAAATCTAGAAGATGGCTTAGTCAAGATAGCTTGCGCTAATTTAAGTCTCCACTTTTCCCTCATCTTATTAATTCTTAACATAGCAATCCCCATCAATCCAATTAAGACACTAGCGATGATGCAAAAAACACCCTCCCATATTTCTTCTGATTTAGACCAAACATCGTTACCCAATGAGTAAAAAGCACCAATAAAGGCACATCCTAAAACAAGGGTCACCAAAACACCAGCTATAGAGCCTAGCCAAACCTGTTTTCGTAATTTCTTGTAGACTACTGGGTCATCAGTAGCTCCACCAAGCCCTTGTTTTAAGAACGCCAAAAGAACAGAGACGATAATCACCGCCTCTAATGTTTCTCTGAAAACCACAAAGAAAACTTCAACGTTGAACACATCCACCATATCGAGTCAAGAGGTATGAAAACTTTAGTCAGGTTCCACCTATTTATAGCAGGAAATTATTAAAAGAAGCTAGTCCTGCACGATCGAAGCCAAGAAATAAAGATTGACATTTGATTGAATAGATAACTTTTAGGCTTGGCGCAATTCTCGCTTCTCATACGCTGAAATTGAGATTAGTGCTGCAACACATGCATCAAAGACGTGCCTTCGATAATAGCCAATCTTTTAAGCCTCGTCTAAAACATTTTTGTCCGAAAACCTTGTTCGGTATCGTTTGAAAGCTAATTTTCCACAAAAAAGCGGTACTAACTCAAAAAGAATGTTATCTTACCACAACATTTATTTCAAATCTTTTCCCGTAATTGGTCTTATAGTGTCAAACGCTCAATTTAGACAGGAGTGTCAAATGCTGCATTTAAATTTTGCCGCAGTGTCAAAGTTTTTTGACATGGAATATGCAAGTGTTAGCGAATAATGTGCCAATACGCATTTGTGACTCTGGGCAATAAGCCAATAATAAATTGCAGTCGAATCTCAAACTTCACCGAGTTGCTAAATAGTGGGTTGAAAGCCCCTTTGTACAATAAAAGCCCCTTTCTACAAGGCAAGCCACCCAAATCAATAAATCAATCTTGCTAAGCCTTACTCCTGCCTATTTTTCTTGCATTATCATATAAATACGCAGGTATACTATCATGGAAGGCAAATGTTGATGCTTAGTAATAAGGTAGTGAATTCAATATAGCCAAGAACTTTGGTTTTATAAGTATGCACCCCGTAAAATCATGCAATATGCTTCAAAGCTATTATGTGATACGCTTCAAAATAGAATTTCATTCAGTAATGTAGCCAATCTAGCTTTAGAACGCCAGCTAATTTTATAACTAGTTCAGGTTGCACACGTGATATAAGCTTCAGTAGAGCGATTCACCAATTTATGTCGTGACAGGATCAATGTCGCAGAATGGCGGTAAAGCTCGTTTGACATTGCGAGCTCTTAAATATTCTACCGAATGTCAACCAAGTACATAGATACTGCTAGAAAGATTCTCTGTATAGGAAGAAACTATGCAGCACATATCCAGGAGCTTAACAATGCCAAACCTATGCAGCCCTTTTTCTTTTTGAAGCCATCGTCCTCAGTTTTGAAGCCAAACGAGGGACCTTTCTTGGTCCCCAAAGGTGTTGTGGTCCATCACGAAGTGGAATTGGCATTCACATTGAACAAAGACTTGAAGGATTTGTCGCCTGACTTTACTCACGAAGAAGCTATGGAGTGTATTGAAGGATACGCCTTGGCCATTGATATGACTGCCAGAAACGTGCAAGATGAGGCCAAGAAGAAAGGTTTACCATGGTCCATTGGTAAAGGGTTCGACACTTTCTTACCTGTTTCTAACTTCATTCCTAAACTGCAAATCCCAGACCCTTACAATGTGAATTTGAGTTTGACCATCAACGGGGAACTGAAACAAAACGATATGACCAATTTAATGTTATTTCCTATCCACAGAATCTTGAGTCACATGTCATGTATCATGACCTTGCAAAAAGGCGATTTGATCTTGACTGGTACGCCAAAAGGTGTCGGTAAGGTCGTTGCTGGGGACAAAATTGAAGCCAAGCTTGAAGTTGACGGGAAAACGGTGGAAACCATCAGCATCGAGGCAGAAGAAAAACCAGGGCCATATGTATATAAAGAAATTTAAATAGCCATATCGTGAAAATGAATATTTAAATTGTTAGCCCTAGGCAAAGATTCCATCCTTAGGAGGTTGGAACTGTCTTAAAACAATACCCGCCTCGCTCATGATTCTATGAGTGGCTTCGTCCATTGAATAGCTTTGTGCATAAACAACTTCCTTGATTCCACTTTGAACAATCTTGATAGAGCATGTCAAACAGGGACAGGTATTGCAATACAACACTGCACTTTCTTCACCTGTTATTCTATCTCTTCCACTCTCCAACAAAGCATTCTCCTCTGCATGGAGACACAAACATGTAGATAAGGCAGCACCACTACCTTGGCCCTTATTGCATCTGTCACAACCTCCCTCATTACAATTAGTCAAGTGTCTTGGTGTACCATTATAACCAGTGGCTATAACTCTGTTACCTCTTACAATAACGCAACCCACTCTTCTTTTCATACAATTGGATCTGAGAGACGCCAAATCTGCCAATCTCATAAAATACGAGTCCCAGGTGGGCCTTAATCTCGAATGGTCAAGCAAATTGAGTTCTGCAAGTTTGTTAAACAACGTTTTGATGGAATTGGAGGTGTTAATAACCTTTATATTAGCTTGATTGTTAATTTCCAGGAGAGAACTCTCGTTAAACATTTTCTTGTCGCCAATATTAATGAACTCTTCTAACGTGATATCTGCATTATGCTTCATTCTGTACCTTTCGAATCTGACTTTAACTGGTGCATCCACTGAAATGTGGAGAAAAAACGGTCTTTTTTGTAATGCAGACAACACGGCCATATCTTCAATGTTGGTCATAACAAAATGAGTTCTCCAATTGTATGTGACGTGCTCAAGCAACTCATCTAACGTGGGGAATATTTGGCAGTCTGCTGATGACGCATGCACGGTCCCATTTTTGGTTCCATTCAAGCCACTTGCACCTTCATTTTCGCCTATTGCTATAAGTTTGAATCTTTGATATACCAAATATCTAGCTATCTCTGTTTTTCCACTGCTTTCTGTGCCTGAAATACCTATAAACATACTCTTTTGTGTGTGTGATGAGTAGATTGAGTAGATCGCGTTAAAATCACCGCGTTATAGGTGCGACCCATTGGTGCCAACTTTAGGGCCGTGTTTGGTGCCGCTGGGGTCGCAATTTTGGTCCCACATTTCCTCAATGCGCAACTCTTATCAGAATAATGGTTAGTATCAAATGGGTCTCCTTGTGGACTCTATTGGGTACATCAATTGCAATTTCGGGCACTAAGAATGAACCTGGAATGTGTGCAATGTATGATAACTGTGGAAAAAAATCGTTTTTCGGGTCTTCTTTGCCCTGTCCTGGCCCTGTCGCTGCAGTGAAGCCTGATAAGGACTCAGAAACACTACTAAAAAGCATCTGTGGTGCTGAGTTTGATACCCTGAAAGTGTGCTGTAGTTATGACCAATTGGTGAACTTGCAGTCTAACCTCAAAAGGGTAGATCCGTTGATAAGTTCGTGTCCTGCTTGTAGAAAGAACTTCTACGACTTTTTCTGTGAATTTACTTGTTCTGCCAACCAGTCGATGTTTGTGGACATCACTAAGACGGCTATTGCTATGGATACCAAAAAGGAAATTGTCACAGAATTGACTCAATTTGTGGAACCGGAAACTGCTGGTAAATTTTTCGATTCCTGCAAGAATTTGAAATTCTCTGCTACAAATGGATACGCCATGGATTTGATTGGGGGTGGTGCAAAAAATTATTCCCAGTTCTTGAAATTCTTGGGCGACGAAAAGCCCTTGCTCGGGGGGTCTCCTTTTCAGATGAATTTTAAGTACGAAAATGACGATTCAAAGTTCTCTTTGAGGCATTCCGATATGAAAGATTGTAACGATAAACAATACAAGTGTGCTTGTTCAGATTGTTTGGAGGCATGCCCTACACTTGAAAGATTTGATGGACTTAAACTGTGTACGGTAATGGGAATGCCATGTTTTACATTTCTGGTGATTATATGCGTTTTGTCCTTCATAGTGCTTGTGGGGTTATACCATGTGTACTTGTTCAAAATAAAGCCTAAAGCCATACAATTGCCACTTCAAGATACTGGGACAGAGTCACTTGAAGCAAGAGACTTAGTACAGGAGAATGGCATTCTAAGAAAATATAGTATCATAATTAACTCCAACATTGAAATGTCGTTTTTGAAGATAGGTGAATTTTGTGCCAAATTCCCCGGATTTGTGCTTATCAACACCATGATAATATGTGGCTTACTTTCTTTGGGAGTTTATTGGATTGAATTTGAAACCAGTCCGGTGGGATTATGGGTCAGTCCAGAAGAACAACAGCTTAAGAACTACCAATATTTCGAAGAGAATTTCAGCGAATGGTATAGAATTGAGCAGATTTTCATAAATAACAAGGATGGTACGCCTATCTTGAATTGGGAAACCATTAAATGGTGGTTTGAACAAGAGCTTGCTTTGCAAGAGTTCGAGATTGATGGAGAAACTTTAGGCTTAGATTCTTTCTGTTTTAAGCCCTTGGGAGAAACATGCGTGATTGAGTCGTTTACCCAATATTTTGGAGGGGATATAAACTACTTATCAGAAAACACTTGGAAACAAAAGATCAAAGAATGCACGGACTCGCCGGTGAACTGTTTGCCCACATTCCAGCAGCCCTTGAGAAAGAATCTTTTGTTTAACGAAGATGACGTAATAAATTCTAAAGCATTTGTTGTTACATTGTTATTGAATAGAGACCTGTCAAACTTGGAGTACACTGAGAAAGTTATGAAATACGAAAATAGATTAAAGGACTGGCTTCTCGATCTTCAAGATAAAAACCCACAGTACAATATTGCATTTAGCACAGAGGTTTCTTTAGAACAAGAAATCAACAAATCAACAAATACTGATGTTGGTGTAATTGTGGTGTCATATCTTCTTATGTTCTTATACGCATCGGTTGCTTTAGGAGGTCGTATCCCCACAAAATTGAACTTTTCAAGTATGGTCCACACGAGGTTTGGTTTAGGGCTCGGTGGAATTTTCATTATTCTTGTATCTGTGATTTCCTCCTTGGGAGTTTTTTCATTGATAGGACTCAAGTCAACTTTAATTATTGCTGAGGTTATACCTTTTTTGGTATTGGCAATCGGCATTGATAATATATTCTTGATTGTACATGAACTTCATCTTGTGAATGAAGCAGATCCTGAAGAAGAGCTTCACATTAGAATATCCAAAAGTCTTCAAAGAATAGGCCCATCTTGTTTGATCAGTGCTTTAATTCAAATTTCCATGTTCTTATTAGCTACTAAGGTTGATATGCCTGCTGTCAAGAATTTTGCCTGGTACTCTGCAGGGGCCATTTTTATCAACTTTTTGTTACAAATGACAACATTTATATCGTTGCTTGCTTTAGACCAACAGAGATTAGAGGACGGCAGAGTTGACGTTCTATTTTGGATAAAGGCTGCCAATCCTGACTTACAGGAGCACGCTGAGTATAATTTTGGTAAGTTAATTGCAAAATATTATGCACCAAATGTATTCAGCAGACCAATTAAAAATAGGGTGTCGATTTTGTTTGTTGTGTTGTTCGGAATATCACTTGCTAGACTTCCTTACATTGAATTGGGTTTAGATCAGAAATACGCATTGCCCAAGGAATCATACCTTGTGAATTACTTTGACTCCATGTCACAGTATTTAAATTCAGGACCTCCAGTTTTTTTCGTATTAAAGGATATCGATCTTACCAAAAGAACGAATCAACAAAAACTTTGTGGTAAATTTTCAACCTGTGAAGAATTTTCCTTGGCCAATGTTATCGAGCAGGAATACGAACGTTCTGACGTCTCAGGAATAAGCGATCCACTTTCGAATTGGCTAGATGATTTTCTTACTTGGTTGAACCCCAATTTGGACCAATGTTGTAGATTCAAGAAAGACTCTGATGAATTTTGCTCCCCGAAGGCACCAGATCGTGCTTGCAGAGTATGTTATGCTGACCATGATCCGCCTTATAACATTTCGATGGAAGGATTACCAGAAGGAGAAGAATTCATGATGTACTTCCACGAATGGATTAATACACCGAGCGACCCTTGTCCACTCGGCGGTAAAGCACCCTACGGAACTTCCATTGCTTACAATTCCACTGGAATCAAAGCATCGTACTTTAGATCAGCACATTCACCGCTCAGAACCCAGCAAGATTTCATTGATGGTTATAAAAACAGTTTACGAATTGTCGACGAAGTCAAAAAGTACCAATCTGATGATGTTGAGATCTTTGCATTTTCACCATTTTATATCTTTTTCGTTCAATACGAGAACATCGTCAATTTCACCTTGAAATTGTTGCTTTCTGGATTGGCCATAATTTTGCTAGTCAGTTTGGTGTTATTGGGATCACTTAGAATGGCTATGATTCTTATGATAACTGTCACTCTGATTATGGTCAATATTGGAGGCATACTTTCATTGGCCAATGTGTCTTTAAATGCAGTCAGTTTGGTTAATTTGGTGATCTGTTTGGGTCTAGCAGTGGAATTTTGCATTCATTTAAGTCGTGGGTATATAAAGGCCGACACTACAGTTGAAGGTTATAACTCAGAGACTGCAACAGTCAGAAACGCCAAAACTTTCAACAGTCTCACCACCATTGGTGGTTCCGTTCTTGGAGGCATCACGATTACAAAATTCATAGGAATTCTTGTTTTGGCGTTCACAAGGTCCAAGATCTTTGAAATTTACTATTTTAGAATGTGGCTCACGTTAATTTTCGTTGCAGCCATTCATGCTTTATGCTTGTTGCCGATTTTGCTTAGTTTCTTCGGGGTCAAGCTGAAGTATTAGCTAAGCGCCTAAGTCAACGTTTTATGTAATTCAATTCACAACCAGTCATGATATTAGTGTCATTCCTCATCATCAACTAAGACACGGGTAGCCTCGAGAAGACGGGGCACACAACCTCTTTTACCGCATCGGGCAAGCGACCCTTGAATGACCTGTTTGATAATTACCGTATTGGTATTAATTGACTACTAACAAAAAAAGCACAAAGTGTGCGGCGCACGTCTTTTTTTCTCAACATTATTTTTCGAATAGACGGCAATAATTTAATTTAAACTACTGATAATTATGTCTTCTTATACATTTAAATGGTATGTTATATTTTAGATGTGATATATACTCCACACGATGCATGTAGGTTTATTTCAATGCCTGTGTAGCGCTATGGCTAGTCGCCAGCCCCTACTCAAGTTTTTTTCACATCACGAGATCCTTTATGGGGTTACTAACCTATCAGGCCAAAAGGTCCTCAAGAAGTTATTCTTACTGGAACATTCGATAACTGGAGCAAGTCTTTGTATCTTGTCAAGCAAAGCGACGGAAGTTTCGAATTGACTGTTCCTTTGCCAACCGATACTGACGAAATTTTGTACAAATATGTTGTGGATGGTGATTGGGTTGTGTCTAAGGACGAAAAATTGACCAAAGATTCCAGCGGAATTGAAAACAACGTTTTAAGCGCTTCCGACTTGGTTGCTGTCAAGGGAGCCTCGGGAGTTGCTATTCCTGAAGCTGGGGGATTACCAGTTTCCACCAAGGCAGAAGAACCAGAATTCAAAGCCACAGTCATGCCTCAAACCGAACAAGTGAAAACCACTGCCGGCGAACCAGGTATTCAAATCCCTCAAGATTCCGAACAAATGAAGGTTTTTGAAACTGTGAGCGATGTGGACCCAAAGACTCTTAACGAGCCAGAAAGCTCCGAATTGACCCCTGCTTTGAGTGCTGAAGAAAAGAAGAAGCAAAAGAAAAAGGTCAAGAAAAGCAAATACAAGGCCAAGAAGAAGAAGAAGGCAGCTGAGGTTGTGGGCGCTAGCGCTGCTGCTGGTGCTGTTGCTGGAGTTGCTGCTGCCGCTGGAGCCTCTGCTGGGTCAGAAGTTAGTGAAAGTGAGACCTCGCCTGAGCCAGAGACCAAAGAGACTGAAAATGCAGCCGAAGAGCCAGTTGCAGCTGAGGAACCGGTCTCAACAGAAGAGCCAGTTGCAGTCGAAGAACCGGTTGCAGTCGAAGAACCGGTTGCAGTCGAAGAACCGGTTGCCGAAGAACCAGTTGCCGAAGAACCAGTTGCCGAAGAACCAGTTGTAGCTGACGAACCGGTAACAGAAAAAGACGCCGAAGCACCAGTTGTCGAAGAACCAGTCGTCGAAGCACCAGCCGTCGAAGAACCAGCCATTGAAGAACCTGCTGTGGAGAAAGCCGAAGAGCCTATCGAAGAATCGGTTGCTGTCGCTGAACCAGAAAAAGAGGCCGCCTACCACTCTCTCGATCCAAAGGCAGATGTCAAACCAACCTACACCAGCGAAGAGATCATTGTCGCCCAGGGAAACAGCAAAGACATCGAACAGCAAATATTAGCTGGTGAAACTGGTGACGTTACTCTCGAAGAAATCCAACCTACCGAATCTGAAAGAGCCGAATTCACTCAAAGCATCCCCACCTCCAAAACATCCAAACCTAAAGAAACCAAGAAGGAAGTCAAAGATACCAAAGAGAAAAAGAAATCCGGCTTCTTCTCCAAATTAAAGAAAATTTTTAAATAGTTAGATGATTGAATAGTGTAATATTAATATATATTCTAATATACATGCGTGGGATTTATCATATTATATGTTTTAAACAAATTTCTCATTATACGTTTTTTATCTGGCTTCAAATTGCACCATTCTTCTGGTTCTGGCCTTGTAAATAACTCTGTGTCCACAGTCCTTACATCTGATGGCATCGTTTTTATTCAACGAGAAAGATGCACCACATTGCGCACAATAGTACTTGACACCTAACGACTTAGATGCAACGTATCCATGTGCTGCATGTGAGATCGATGATGGTGCAGCAAACCCTTCTCTTTGTGGTGATGACATGTTTCAGTTAACAATCAAAGGTTGGTAAAGATAAAAAATTTCCTCCATCGCATTTCGCACCATGTCTCTCACACGACTCGCACATTTTATTGATTGAATATAGACGTAAATTTTTTAACATTTGCCTAAACTCTCAAGAATGCCCATTTAACAAGCTAGTTATATATTGAATAATTAAGAAATGAACAACATAAAGGGTGCTATAGTCAAAGCATCCAAACAAGCGCGTGTTTTGGATAAAATTCTGAAAAAAGAGCCGGCTTTTTTGCAACATAAATCAAGAGAATCAATACCGAGAAAACAGTACCCCAACTTCAAGTATACGCAAGAAGTCCGAAACCAAACGAAAGAGACACTTAAAAATCACGAAAGGAAGAAATTTCAGGAATTCTTAAAACCTTTGGGTGTAGAAAATTTGAAGATATTTAATGAAAAAAGTCCATTTGACGTTACATTGGCAACCAACAATTGGAAATCCCAGAACTCCTCAAATAATTTTGTGATATATAAGGGGTTTTTGGACAATCAAGAAGCTTACAATGAAATGCTACAAATGTTGCTTGATCTTACGCCTGCAGAATTAAAGGGAGAACGGTCCGAATTTACACTTCTCAAGATACTTAACGAGCACGAAGAATCATTAAATGAGTTTAAAGTACCGCCAATTTCATTCAAACCAATTCCCCGATTAGATCCTGGCGCTACAAGAGAGGAATTTGAGCAGTACATACGATATTTGACATATTGTAAGCATTACTATCCGAATTCAGCGTCGTTAATCACCGACATTTTATTGCACACCCACAATTTGAGTAATAACGAGTACAAGGACAAGAGATCCATAGACACATATAACTACCTTATCAAATACTTCGGTTTTGATAAAAATCAAGGGTTGTTTACCAGGTCGTTGTTGTTGGTGATGGAGAAAGATGGATTGATACCCAACGTTGATACGATCAACAACTTATTGAAGATGTCCAAATTGAATTCTCGTCTAAGATCCACCTCTAACGTTTACATGAATGTCATCAAGATACTAAGAATTGCCAAGTTGTACAAAATCAACCTCAATTTGAGCACATGGAAGAGAGTGCTAGACATCATTAACAATTTATACTTAAAAGAGCATTTTTTGAACCAGGTGTCATTGAATAATATACCCCTCACTAAAGACATGGCGTATACGATAGTGGACGATTACATGAAGATAAGCGAGAGTCCCGATAAGTTAATTCGCTTAATTGAGTCGGACCTCCAGTACAAGAATTGGGAGGATGATAGTTTTATGTTGAATAAGGTTTATTTCCAGAAATTAAAGCATTGCAGTAATTTCCAGTTAACCATCGACAAACTAACCAAACGAAACCAATTTACGCTCAAGTATATTTTTGATGCAATCGACAAAAGTCAACTCAAAGACCATGAAAAAGTTAACCTTATGGTCCGAAATTACGAGCCGACCGACAATTTTAGAGTCTACAAACTAATTTTTGATAGATTAAGCACACTTGATTACGATTTAGAGGTACAGCAGAAAATAGTCAACAAATTAACTTTCGATTTCATTAAGGTTTTTATGGCAGACAGGATGTCTTGCTCAGATAAACAACAGGCAAGAAATAGTAGCGATGCACCTCCACCGGTCTCATTGATGAAGCTTGCTATCAACTCGTTATACGTTCAAGAAGTCAAGATGAAGCACCATGGCATTGCAATTGAACCTACCGATGAGCAAATCATTAACATCCAATTGAATCCCCAGCGCCTATTCGAAATGCCCCACAAGAAATTGGTGCACAACAAATACCGCAGAATCAACTCAATGAACAAGAGAAAGTTGACAGAGATGTCTCAAACGGTCGATGATAGATTAAATTACAACAGCGTAATTGGAAACCCAAAATGAAATAATCTATTGTCTAATCTGCAATTCCACTTCCTAATTGGGAATACAAGCAATGGTTGAATAATTACACCAACTAAATCGAAAGGGCTAAAAGTCAGTTGCTAGATGGCTAGCTGCATTAGGGTGGGGATACCTGGACCATAATGGTTTAGCTTTGAGACCCGGACTATGTATGAACCTTATGAACATGGCTATTAATGGAGCATTGCTATCTCAATTGTTCGCATTGAATTTGGGATTTCCATTGACCGATTGAGAAAAAAAGAAAATTTCTATTTTTGAGATTGGGAAATTTCATTATTTAATCCCTTCATTATCGAAAATAAAATTTTTATCCACGCCGAATCGTTTGCATTTCCCCCATGTTGTTTGTGTTGTACTTGATAAGCTCAATTCACGCAGTTCAATTGGGTTTGTGCTCAACCTCCAACACCGGCTCGAGTTACGACGCTAAGTGGTCCCAGTATATGTCCAATGGATACTGCCAGGACCAATGCCTTGGTGACGGCTACAAATATGCCATTCTCCAGAGCAAAAATTGTTGGTGTTCCAACTCCTTGCCGGACTCCGCCGTGTCATCAGACAACTGTGACATTCCCTGTGCTGGTTTCCCCAGCGATAAGTGTGCTGGAGCCGGCTACTATGGCTACATCGATATGAACAACCCTGATAGTGATATCACACTCCCCAGCACTTCCAGTTCGGCCTCATCTTCGACCACTAGCTCCAGCAGTCTGACCAAGAGGTCGTCCAGCACCAGCGTGAGCACCACCGATTCGTCGTCCAGCACAGCCCAGGACACCAGCAGCTCCGGTTCGTCAACCCTGAGCCCATCAAGCACCTGGTCTACAATTTCCAGTACGAGCCCAAGCCCCAGCCCGAGCCTGAGCCCCAGCGCCAGTGCGAGCTCAGTACCGGCGAGCTCCACCGACGCTCTGTCGAGCGACGGAGAGTCGTCCCTGGCGGATACTACGACGTTGGCGCCATCTTTGAGCAATGGCGAGGTGTCGTACTCCGTGACCACCGTTCGTGGGAGCCAGTCGATTGTGGTGCGGACGGAATTCGTCACCACCGTGCCCACGCACGAGGCAGAGCTGCCGTCACCATCACCAAGTGCCGAGCCCCAGGCCAAGTCCACGTCGTTCTTCGACAGCAAGGGCAAAGTGGCTGGGACGTTCACGGCGGTGGGCGTGGTATTGTTGGCGCTTATTCTGGGGATTTTGTACTGCTGTTGCTGCTACAGGCGAGACGATAAGGACAATGACGATTACACCGATGAAGAGCAGCGGTACTCGAGCGACGAGTCGTTCCAAAAGGGTGTTCCCAGCACCCCGGTGGTCAAATCCACTAACCATTCATTGAAGCGAGACAATTCAAGCAAGTCGCTTTTTACCATGTTGAGAAAAGATTCCGTTGGAGGATTGAACCGTAGTCTTTCTAAGAAGAAGCTAACCAGTCCGAAACAAGAGAATCAAGAGTTCGATGAGATTGTAATGTTTCCAATCACCGAATTCGAAAGTCGGAAGCATGATTCCAGGTTGGAACCCATGTTTATTAATAATAATACCTCTAATTTGACATTTGGAGATGACGTTGATTACTCCAGAAAGTTGAAGGTCACCAATCCCGACAACGAGCATTAATAGATATCATGTAATATAGCTTTGAATATAACTAACGACGCTTATGGTCCGACTACACAAACTAATGTTTTATTATTATAAACTGCTAAAATGAAGCTTATTTTTCATGAATGTAATTTTGAGCCTTGCCCATGTCAATTTTGCGTTGCGTATGAACATGGTATAACTTCCGCTCTTGCTACGAAGATGAGCATGTGGGCATAACGTGAATAACCTGAGGATACACGCTGGGAGAGGGGTCACAGGGGCACAATGTAGCGTAAACTTACGAAAACCCGTTGTTACAGCGATGTTTATAAAAACGCCTGGGGAGAGCTCATTTCCGGTACCTGAAACTTTCATGTGCTTCGGCCGTAAGTCGCTTTTTGGCTCCAACTCGTACACACTCCGTTCATGTGCTCTTTATATGTTGTGCTCTTCGTATACCCGGCTCTATGCGCTCCAGGTATCAGATGTGACATCGCTCTGCCTTAGTGGCTGGCGCCTGTGTCCCCACAATTCATGTTGAGCTATGGCGGGCGCATTGTGCCATAAACAGTTGCCAATTTTAAATTTGACTATTTTAAACATTTGGCTATTTTAAACATTTGACTATTCTAGACAGTTGCCGATTTTAAAAATTTGACGATTTCAAGCACTTGCACTGTATTCAAGGAGTCTCTCTGCTAGGAAGCCTCGTCGGCACCAATACCCACATCACACTTTGCATGAAGCCGTAATACTCAAACAATGCATGTATTCTGCTGGGCAATACAATTGCCGATCCAAGACCCTTCACTTTTACATAAAAGAGACAAAGCCTTGAATTGCTCCCCACCATTAAACTAAAAGGCCCCTCTCAGAAGTATTGCGGGCACCACACCCACACAAAAGCCCCCTACCCCTGAATCATCGCATCAACGGCTCGCATGGCATTACTCTATGCCCTATCGTCTGCCCTATCTGCCGTATTTGGGCTGTTTTTCATATGCATTGGGGCTATTGGACCCATTCTCTTCATCACTCTTATCGCTTTCTGTGTCACTTCCACTGGAACAGTCGGAATGGTCAAAATCCTGCTGGGGATGGAATATGCAACAGATCTTGGTCTTTTTTTTATTCATATGCTCATTGTCCACGGTGTCCTCGGCCCACGTCACTTTCGATTTCTGTTTGTGCTTTCGTAATTTCAAAATGGGCTTAGGCTGCTGCTGCACCGTTTCTGTCTGTGTGGAGGATGGGCCCGTAGCATCCGAATTTGAAGATTGATTCATTCTGAAAGTTCTATGAAAATGGTGCGCTAAATGTTGACGCGCACGTGACCGGCCACATTTGAAGCACTCGAGGGTGTCAGACTTCGATTACTAATGGTGGCCTTAAAGCCAGAGAGATTCGAGGAGTTAATCCACTTCAGTGTAGATAGATTTATAAGCAGGTACCATTTGTAAGCGCCAGGTCAGGCCTGGCCTCTTCGGCAGTAACCCAAACGGCGAAAGATCTCATTACCCGATTGAGAAGTACTCGAAGGCTATACGACATTTAAGCAGAGGCTGGTGAGTGGGACAATTGGACTTGTATTTTGGTCAGGAAAAAGAATATACATATACAAAAGGCATCAATAAGCTCCATTTCAAACTTTTTCCCTTCCAAATACTCCATTTAAGTGCGGTTTGCCATATCATCCGGATCACGACATCGCACCATCTCACCCACCTCGCGACATCTCCACCACATCCGGTCGCTTTTATCGATCCGTTTCGTCGGTAATTACACCGACTGTGCTTGTACCCGCACCGTCGGCCGTAACTTCAGCCTTCTTTCGGGCATAACGCTTTTCCATTGCTTATTAAAACGGTGCATTTGCTCTTTCTCAAAATCTAAATAACAATGCCAGAAGACAATTTTGATGTTGAATACGAAAGAGACGTGGTTAGAGCCAACTCAATCACCTACGATGACGCTGTGGAAGAGGTCGAGCCGCAATATTTGGGCAATGGGTCCGATGAGCTGGCTGCAATTGACCATGACGCTACCAGCTCGGGCAGTTCAGAGCACAAAGTAGAGCCTTTTCAGCCCAAAGAGGACGAAAACAACACGTTGGAGAGAAGCCCTTCGTTGTTGAAGAGGGTTTCCAGCAAGGTGTCGTTTTTCAACACCAGTTTGAAGGGTCCCAGAAAGAAGTTGGCGAAGGATTTCGGTACCATATACTTGTTAATGGTAGTTATGATCTTGGGGGTGTTTTCGATTTACTGGGGGGCCTCCTACGGCAGAAACGGCAGACTTAAGAACTTGAGGATGTTGGTAGTGATCGGTGATAACGAAACCATCGATAACCAAAGCCCCGTGATAGGCGACACCTTGAAGCAGTTATTACAATCGACAGCAGCCCGTCAATACGGCAGCTGGGACATAGTGGATTACGACCAGTTTGCCAAAGATGCCGCCAGTCGTAACAACACTATTTACGAGGAGGTGGAGAGACAAATCCACCACCAATTGTACTGGTCATCTATTTATGTGGAAAGAAATGCAACCTTGCAATACAAGGATTTCATCATGAACGACGATTCCACCGTGAACATCACCAATTTGATTTCTTCCGTCTACGAAACAGGAAGAGACTTCACCAGTATGAACTCGTACGTGTTGCCGGCGGTGCAAAGAATCGAAAAGACCTGGTTAAGATCCGGGCCTTCCAATATCCTGCTGATTCTCCAATCTGACACCTTTACTGCGGCCCAGGCCAAACGAATCGGCATGCCGCTAGAATTCAATTACGTCGACCGTAGACCATACACGGACCCGGTTTTGATAGCTCCTTCGCAAGTGGGGTTGATTTATATCATCATTTTGACTTTTTTCCAGGTCAACATGTTTACCGAGGTCCATAAGGACGTGGCCAAGTTGAAGTTGAAGCCTTTGCATTTTGTGCTTTATAGAATTTTGACGTCGTACTTCTCGTACCTCGTTTTGAGTTTGACGTATTCGTTGGTCACATTGGCGTTCCAGGTCGATTTCACCAAAGCGTTTGGTAAGTCGGGGTTCTTGGTGTATTGGATGTTTTCCTTTATCACCATGATTGCCGTGGGTATCATCAACGAGGTGGCTGCCATGATTTTGATCATGCTTTTCCCACCATTGGTGGGGTTCTGGTTGTTGTTCTGGGTTTTGATCAACATTTCTGCCACTTTCAACCCAATTGCATTGGTGCCCAAGTTTTACAGATTTGGTTACGCCATGCCTATCCACAATTCGTACGAATTGACCAAGGTGGTCTTTTTCGATACTTACAAGGGTCAAATGGGGAGGAACATCGGCATAATGTTTGCATGGATTATTTTGGGGTCCATAGCATTCGTGTGTTTGATCCCTGTGTTTGGTAAGACAATGCATAAAAGGGCAATGGCTGCCGCCCAAGCAGAGGCACGGGCCAGAGCTGCAACAGCTCCACCTAAGGGGGAAGCATGAGCAACGAAAGGACATAATTAGGGTTTTATAGATTAATAGTGAACGTATTTCTTGAGAGCAAAGCGAAGGAGAGTAAAGCGAAAGTGGAAGTAGCATTATGTGAAAATTGCCAGATTCGCAGCTTAATTTCTTTTCCTATGCTTCCTTGCATATTTCTATGCACCATCAAAATACCTCAAATGTACCGGTTTCCTTAATTTCTCCACACAATCCACACAGTGACACTCCTAATCACCTTGTGTTCACCCAGGCCCAGAACCTTTCCCTTGGATTGCCTCTTTCGATCGCCTAGCAATAACGACATTATTGCAACTGCGACATAGCACCTAACCGGTGCGACACACATAGCCAATCTTCAAGCCACCATTTGTCCTTTGATCGTTTTTTTCATCTATTGCCCCCACCGAACACCACACAGCACACCACGCATCATAGCCCTATCATTTCCACCGCCAATGTCGCCGGTCCGGCGCTGCTCATCGCTTTCTGCACACGAACCACATGGCTCAGCCGATGCGTGAGTGCCAAGATTTCTTGTCAGTTGTATAAAATTTCTTAACTTCCCAAGATAATTTGTTGAAAAAGACAAGAAAATGAGTATAAATAAAACAGATTCGGACATTAACATGAACGATATATTCGACAAATATATGAACATGAATTACAACTTGCACCCCATCAGTTATTTGAACGGAAACGTCTCAAACAGTAACTCCACCACACAACTCCAAAGCCCCTTGAACAGCTTGCCTATCCCTATTCCAAATCCGGGCCAAATTCCACACCACGACAGTATTGGCAGCAATAGCTCGTTCCAGGACAACTTGTCGCTTACCCCCCACTCGTCAATCTCGTTGAACAACTCCCCCTCCAACTCCTTCACCTCACAATCGAACTCAAACTCGCCCAACTTCTCCGACAACTCCCAGCCGGTACAGAAGAAGAAGAAGACATACAAGAAAATCAAGGATGAAGACTTGAAGGGCCCACACAGATGCTTGTGGAAGGATTGTACCAGCATTTTCGACACGCCGGAGATTTTATACGACCACTTGTGTGATGACCACGTCGGCAGAAAGTCCTCCAACAATTTGTCGTTGGTTTGCTACTGGGACAACTGTTTGATCAAAACCGTCAAAAGAGACCACATCACCTCTCATTTGAGAGTTCACGTTCCTTTGAAGCCTTTCCACTGTGATTTGTGCACCAAGTCATTCAAAAGACCACAAGACTTGAAAAAACACCTTAAAATCCACAGCCAAGACCACACCCAAACCAAAAAGCTCAACAAGAAGTTGAAACAGCAACAAAAGAGACAAAACATGACGGTTGTTGACAGCATCTTGAACGATTTCTCCATCAAGAAGGAGCCCATTTACAACTTCGACATTTTCAACAAACTTAATGGCTTGGACAGTCAAATGTCAAACACCATGGCACATTCCGCTCAACCCCACTTGCAACATTCCAGCTTGCACCCCCTGATGTCTGCACAACAACCAATAAGTACGCTTTATGAAGCAGAGAAGTTCTTCTCCACATTGAACAACTCCATCGACATGTACCATCAACCACTTCAATATCCTCACCAACCTAACCAACACCAGCACCAACACCAACACCAGCACCAACACCAACACCAGCACCAACACCAACACCAACACCAACACCAACATCACCAACAACCACACGTTGCACACCATGCAACTACGTCCCAGCAACAACACCAAGCACACGGACAAGACGGAGTCAACCCATACCAAAAACAATTCCAATTCAACTATCCTATTTCTTCAGATTTTGGCGGAGTTTCTAACAACCAGAAATCGTCCAAGAAAGCCGCTGAAGAAGACGATGTTGATGATCTTGCAGACTCTTTCAACAAAGTATCGTTAGAGGACGTTCAAAGACATAAAGAAATGATTGGTTCTGTATTGAGCTATTTACATGAGAAGATCAGAACCTCCAAAAACTTATACCCACAAATCACCAGCTTTTAGATGAATTCCACTGTTTAGTTTACCCTGTATTTTAGTAACGATTAATGTAAGATAATTATACCTCGCTTGTTTCTAGCAAAACCCCACTGCCCAAAACTCGATCGCCATCATAAACAACGATGTTTTGCCCTGGCGCCATTGCCCTCTGCTTATCATGCAACTTTATTTCAAGTCCATCGCCGGACCATTCAAACGACTCGATTTTGATGGGTTCTTGCAATGAACGATATTGTATGGTCAAACTATCGCTGAGCAAAGGCTCAAGCTTATTGAACGCCTGGAATTTGCCCACTTTAAGATGATTTTTGTATAGTTTAGGGTTATCATTCCCTCGCACAATCACCAACTCATTGGTGTCAAAACGCTTTTCACTGATGAACCATACACCTTTATAGTTGGGATCTCCTTGGGGCATAGAAATCTTGCTTTTTTGCCCTATTGTTCCGTACCATAAACCTTTGTGCTGACCCCATATTTTGCCGTCTTCTGTGATTATATTGCCTGGTTTGGGCTGGATATACTCTTCAAGAAACCTATCAAATTTTTTCTCTTCTTGACTCACAAAACACAACCCCATCGAGTCCGGCTTGTCCTTGTTGACCAAATCGAGTTCGTGTGCTATTTCTCTGACTTTCGGCTTGGCTAAATGACCTATAGGAAGGTGTATCTTCGACATCACTTGCTTATTAATGGAAGAAAGATAGTACGACTGATCTTTGGGCTTGTAGACAGACCTGAACAATTCGTGTCCCTGAGGGCCCAGTAGGATCCGCAGATAATGTCCCGTCACTAAATGGTAGTCCTTATACTTGGAATCGAGGTAATCCGTTAGCTGGCCGAATTTGATGAATTTATTACAGTTCAAGTCCGGATTGGGGGTCAACCCCATCTCGTAATGCTCGATCATTGGCGCAAACACATGCTGCCAGTACTCCTTTTCGAAGCTGACCCGCTCACAGGGTATATCGAGCTGTTTGCACACATCTTGAACGGTTCTCCATTCCTCTTCGTTACATTTAGCATCCTTCAGCCAATTGGCCATGTATATGCCCACGACGTTGGGGAATTTGCGGTAAAAGGATGCTGCCACCGAACTGTCAACACCTGAAGACATCGCCACCACCACCGTGTCCGAAAAGGCCGGTTTGGCTTGTGTGTAAACCGATCGTAAGGGCCATCTCATGATTAAACTGCGAAGAGTTTCGACCCGCGAATACTCCAGCCATTTAAGTCAAATTGGGCTAAAATGCAATTGGTGGTTTTAGTAGGTCTCTGGCAGGGTAACTTGCAAATTTCTTAGTCTCTGATTGACGTCTATGTAGAATTCGTTTTCTTCGTTGGCGTGTACAATATACTTTTCGAGAATAATCATAGAATGGATCATGTGATTCAAGTACATTTCACTCAACTGGAGGAGTTGGCGTTTTCTTTTCAAAATTTGGTCAAGATCAAACTCATATACGGGACTTATCTCCATGCGGTTGAACTCGATGATAGTTTCAACAGCGCTTTTATACTTGTTGTAGTTGGCCATGATCAAGTTGATTTTGTTGTCGTCTTTCTCAAGGACGTTCAACGAAGACAATCGGCGCAATTCCGGCAATTTTTTGTAGGCGTCCAACACAAGGGCATTCAAGGCGTTGATTTCCCTCGCTATGTTGGTGTTGCCCACGATACTTTCTATGTTTTGAAGACGTTCGTGAAGAGAGTCCATGTATTTGGGAGGCCGTCGCGGTAGAACCTGGAGGTAGCATTGGATCCAAGACCGGGACTATATGCAGGTCACTTATATGGAGATAAAAAGGCCCTTGTGAAAGGGGTCAAAACGGGCGTTTTGAAGCGGGAAAAGGGCACGGATGTGGAGGGGTGGGGTGTGAAAGGGCAGTTGGGACTTTTACGGGAGAAAAGGGGTACAAATGGCGGCTTTTAAGCAGACAACGCCGTGGAAGAACATGGGAACTACTTGGCGCGAGCAAACCGTGGTGGCTCTGGGTTCACACCGCCCCGTCTCGCCACGACATGCTAGCATTCTCGCCCCGTTTCGCACCACGCCAGGCTGGCCTTCGGCCTACTCCTCCTCGCTGCTGTACTCTTCTCTATCACCCATAAACTCCCTCAAACTCATCGGCTGGGCACTGCTTTTATGCCCCGACACGGGCTTGGAGTTCTTGGTGCTCTTCTCCTCGATGATCGTTACAAAATCGTTGTCCAAAACCTCCTCCAATTGGTCCTCCAAGTCCTTGAAATCATCGAATTCCTCCGACTCTGACTTGGCATCCTCTTTGGCACTTTCTACCCGGGGGTTCTCCATGGGCTTCTCCTCCATGTCAAATTCCACATCGTTATCATTGAACTGCATGGGAAACTCGAAGTCATCCTCAAGCCCCTCAAAATCTGACTCGCTGATGATGTTTTCGCTCTGCACCTTGCTTCTCCATTTCTGTATGGTATTCTTCCATTTGATGGTGTTCCGGGTCCGGGTGAACTTGATGACGCTATCCACTTTGTGGATGGCTCCGTGGTTCAGGTCCCGGTCTACAGTAATGTAATACGACCCCAACAGATTGGCGTTCTGGAGTTGTTTGATGCCTTCAAAGATTATACTGTCTTGCACGCCAGACTCCAACAAAACCGTCTTATCCTGCTCGTACAAGGTCAAGTTCTTCTCGTCAAAATCAGACGGCACCATGCCATACCGGATGGCCAAGGAACCGTTGTTCAAATCGCCGATATCGAGCTCGTACTCACCGTCTGGTAATTCCATTGTCATTAATAGGTGATAATTTTAGTGAGACGGTCTGATTTTGGGGCTCTTTTGGAACGCGCACTCCATTTCCATTTCTGGCTGAGATCAAATCAAAATACCTTTCGATGCCACCTATACCACAAACGGACGAGGTCACCTTCATCCATCCCAAGGTGCTCTTGCTATCTGCAGGCATCACCACGTCGCTAATCTTCGGCTACAAGTTCTACAAGCGGTATCTCCACCGTATTCGGAACTATCTTGATTTGACGCCTGATATTTTAGATAACCACAGACAGCTCTACGGGAAGGTCACCAGGGTAGGCGATGGCGACAACTTCCGTTTTTACCATACGCCAGGAGGTGTTGCCACCGGGTGGGGCTGGCTACGAGGCGTGCCCACCTCGAGGGGTGCTCTCAAAGACGAAACATTGATGATCAGGTTGGCTGGGGTAGACGCTCCAGAAAGGGCCCATTTTGGTAAACCAGCACAACCTTACAGCGAAGAGGCGTTGATGTGGCTACGAAACTACGTCGACGGCCGCTACGTCACCGTGACGCCGTATCTGGTGGACCAGTACAAAAGAGTGGTTGCGAGGGCTCAGGTGTGGAAATGGACTGGCAAGAAAGACGTCAGTGCCGAGATGATCAGAAGCGGCATGGCCATCGTCTACGAGAGCAAAACAGGCGCCGAATTCGGCGACCAGGAGTCGTGGTATCGTTCGTTGGAGAAAAGAGCAAAGGCCTTGCGCAGAGGAGTTTGGCTGTTGAAGAAGTTCCAAACACCGGGCCAGTTCAAAAAAGCATATGCGAATTAGACGTTTATATTCATGCTAAGAGCTGGCTGACTTCATCGGCCAAAAGAGCAGGGTCCTGGGAGGTTTCGGCGTACACTCTGACGGCGTCCTCGGTACCGGAGGCCCTAACAAAAGATCTACCATCTTGGTATTTGTCAACAATAGCATCGATTTTCTGTTGCAATCCCTGTGGTTGCACCAAAGTCCGTTCTGCATTGGTGGTTTTATATACAGTTCTGTCGGGAACAACCACCTTGATTAATTTATTGGGCAAATCGGTGTAGGATTTGTCCCAGTCTTCTGGGCTATAGTTTAAGTATTTCAATATAATCAAAATAGCCAAAAGATCGCTAATTGCGTCCCCCACGGTTTGATTGATAAGTTTAGTGAATTCCTGGAGGATTTTCAACGAGGGGGCGTCGGATTTAAACTCAAAGATTTTCTTTTCTGCTTCTGGTGAAAACAAAACCGTTCCATGGCCATTGGCTTCGAAATAAACACCAATGTCGAATTTCTCTGCTTCGTGGTGTAAATGCTTGACCCCGGTTTTTGCACACACCACAGGGATCTTCAAAACCTCTTCCACGTATTTGGTGCTGGATCCGTTGGCGTAGGCGGTTTGAACCACTCCAATTTTCAAGTCCAATCCGGAAAGGTCCTCAAAGATCTTCTGGAAGAAAAGGGCGATGATCGTGGCCAACTTGTCCCCATCCAACAACTTGAATTCCCCCTCTGCGTCTTTGTAGTAGCAGATCAATCTATCTGCGTCCCCATCGAACGACGCAAAGAGCTTATTGGCGTCGATTTCGGCACCCACCACACCCTTGGGGTATTTTTGGTTGGTCTTGACGAAATCGGCACCACAGTCGGAGTTTAATTGGTCTGGCTTGGTGTACTCGGCGTTAATCGAAGTCAAGGTGATTTCACTCGACAAATATTGCTCCACCAAGGTGTCAATTTTGGGTGCACCTATTCCATTGGCAGAGTCGACAATTATGTCAATTTTGTTGTTGTTGGCACAAAGTTTGCTGATTTCCTTGAAAGCATCTGCCATCTTTGCATAATACGCCTCTTCGGAGTGGGGTCCAAACAGAGGATCGTTTTTGGTTCTGGTCAAATAATGCAATTGAGGTGTGGTCAACAAACCGAAATCAGTAAAGGCCGATTTCTCTAACGACTTAATCCCCTCAATTGTGGACTGACACAAACGTTCACTCGATTCTCTCAGATCTCTGCCGATAACGACGTGTGCTTGCTGGTGGAGATCGATGTTTAATTGGTCCACCAACTTGGCGATATTCAGGGCCAAATTCTCGTGGCTCAGATTGGCCAACAACGTAGCGTGTTCTTCCCAGGAACTTTCCAACATGTTTCCCATAGGATCCACCACTTTAACCCCGTTGTCAGGTGGTGGGTTGTGAGATGCAGTGATCATCACACCGATTGTTTGGCCTTTGAAATACTTCGATCTCAAACTGGCGAGGATCCCCACAACGTAATTGACATAGTCCAAGTGGGAGGCATTCATACGAAACCCGGCGGTACCGTAGGTGTAAGTGATACCCTCAGGTCTGGGGTGGTTGACGAGGAATTTATCGATGGTGGTTTTAATAGTCTCAGACATGATCTGAAATATTTACCTTTCGCATTTTCTTTCTCTATATTTAGAAATGGCTGAGAGCAAATTCAAAAACTCCAGTTTCCACAAAGAGGGTAGACTGGGGCAAAAACAGAAACCCAAACCTGTACCTAGCAACACGCTAAAAAAGGACCCCACAAAGCTACATGGTGACAGCGAGTTCATTAAGGAGTTAGTGGAGACCGGAAGAGCCAATTGGAAGAAAGCACCTGCGGCGGTTAAAAAGAGATATAATGGGATTTTTTTGATTCTTTTTTCTATACCCATGATAGCGTTGAGTACGTTTGAGTTGACAAGACGATTGGAGGGAAAATCAACCAAGAAAATTCAACAGGGGGAGATTCTTGAGGACCAACAGGTTCGTAAATTCGATGAGGTAGAGAAATGGCAGGTGGAGAAAAATAGTATTATGTATAAGATATTTGGGAAAGACTTCTTTCTAGATGGCTTCACCAGTCGAACCATGAAAAAGGACGACGTGGAATTGAAGAAAAACTGATTATTTCCAGGGTTTATGGATTTTCAATGGCTGCAACAAATGCTCATCATCGAATCGCGACCCAATTGATGACGACGGTCTATCAGGGGAAGTGGAATGGTATGATGGTGACGATTGGGGGTACATCAAGTTGGGCGTGTTGCCGAGATTGACCGGGGAGGTAAAATTATACGACGACACTCTCGAGGTGTTACGGGACCTTGGTGTGGGAGAAATTCTATCATTGAACACAGCAGGCGACTTCAATCTTCTCTTGGGAGGACTAAGAACCGGGGAATTGAATACAGGATGATGAGGCTGGATAGTGGGGATCTGGGATGGCTTATCGGAATACTCCTTTTTGATAATGGGGTATCCCTTTTGTATATAGTGTATATCAATAACAGGAATTTTAGATCTGAATCCTTTTTTGGGAGACCTCATATCTGCAAGGCTTATAGCTGTAAGTCTTTGGGTCAAGGAGTCTACTTGGTCCTTATTGTCTTTTGGTATGCCCAGGCTCAATGCATTCGACTTCAGCACTTCCAGGTGCAACACATTCAAACTAACATTCGAGATCATCACATTCAGATCTACGTTCGGATTCACTATCGCCAGGTCCATCACCGGCGATTTCATCGCATCCAAATCCAATGATTTTTCCTCTTCTCCGTTTAATGACTCCGAAACAGATTCAAACTGCTCCAAAAGACTCGGCTTACTGGATCTGACGAGTCCATCCAAATCTCTGATTTTATTAGCATTTTTAATACTAAAAGGCACCTTCATGTCCTGCACATCTATACCAAGGTCTATTCCCAAACCTGTGGAAACATCATTAATAGACAGATACCTTGGCACTGGAGGCGACTTTTTCATCTTGAGGTCCTTAAGTCCCTTTAAGTGGTTCGTATATACTGATAAATCGTCAATGTTGTTTGATGAAGATATTATCTCGTTTAAGGACTCCCAGATAGGCCACAAAACGTCATTGAATTGATTTATTATCAAGTCACTGCTGATAATTCGTTCCTCTTTCGCCTTATTCATCATGGTGATCCCATTAGAACAGAGCTTGTAACTCTCACCGATTCTCTTAGAAATCTTTTTGTTGGGATTGTCATGGAATTCCTTCAATAGGCCAGAAGCCAACTTTACTGTCTCTTCAAGCACATATAGTATAACCTCGTTCCATTTTGTATCTATCGTTTGTCTTTTGAAAAGATCCAACTCGCTGTTTACCACCTCCCATTTCAGCATCAACTTATCGTATATATTTTCAACGTCATGAACAACATGTATAAACAACTGTCGTGACATCGATTTAAATTCTTCAATCCGAAGGGGAAGAAAGTCTATGGATACTTTTAGGGGTTGCAAACAAGCTTCTATCGTTATAAATTCGTTATAAAGTAATTCGTCAATTTCGTTAAATGTAGGTAAAGATATGGGTTTGGTGCCTGAATGGGATTTCATTCTAGCTAGTATGTCTCCCACACTATAAAGAGAAAGATCCTTCACTGGGCTCCCCACAGACATCTTTTGTAGTCGTATAACTTTTTCATTTATGTGTTCAATCTCCTTACTAAGGGACGTCATGGTGAGGTCTATCAACTCTTTGTAGTTTATGGATATGTCGACCTTTTTCCTCAATAAAATGAGAAATTTTTTAACGTCCAATAGCAAATCACTTGTCTCTTCAAATTTATTGAGCAAATGTGTGTATTGGAGGTGGTTTGTGGGTGTTGAGTTGTCTATGATCATCAATAACTTGGATATTATATCATCGATGCTCTGTACGTGTAGGTAAAGTTCATGGACCTTTTCACGGCCCTCAAAGTACCAATCAAGGTCACAATTCTCTTCCAACCGAGAACTTCGTATTTGGGTGAATAAAAGGTTAAGTTCTTTCAAGTATAAGCCTATATCATCTACGATCTTGTTGATCTTCAAAAGATCGTGCGGACTTATATGGGCGTCCAACTGTTTCACATCTATAAGCTCGTGAAAAAACAGAAATTTGGGTGCAGTGTTGACGATGTCCGACAATAACAACACATCATCACTCATTGAAACTGTAAGGGTGCTTCTTTTCTTTGTATTACTCCAGGTTTACTGTTTATTTTCTGTCGCACTTTTGAGACACTGATAAAAAAAATTATCTCATCGCAATGGCTAAAGCTGCTAACAAGAAGTTTTCCACCGCCTCCAACCCTACGGGGAACAAGGTGGCTGCTGATAAGAACATGAACTCTGTTTTCAAGTTCAACACCGATTTGGGGCAACATATTTTGAAAAACCCGCTTGTGGCACAGGGGATTGTGGATAAAGCTGCGATCAGACCTAGTGATACCGTTTTAGAGGTGGGGCCTGGTACCGGTAATTTGACGGTGCGTATTTTAGAGCAGGCCAAAAACGTTGTGGCGGTAGAAATGGATCCCAGAATGGCGGCAGAATTGACCAAGAGAGTCCACGGTACGCCACACCAGAAGAAATTGGAGATTTTGTTAGGTGACTTTATGAAGACCGAATTGCCATATTTCGATATATGTATCTCCAACACCCCGTACCAAATCAGTTCGCCTTTGGTGTTCAAACTATTGAACCAGCCAAGACCTCCCAGAGTGTCGATTCTTATGTTTCAAAGGGAATTTGCATTGAGATTGTTGGCCAGACCGGGCGATTCGTTGTATTGTAGATTGTCTGCCAATGTGCAAATGTGGGCAAACGTTACACATATAATGAAGGTGGGCAAAAACAATTTCCGTCCTCCCCCACAAGTGGAATCTTCGGTTGTACGTATAGAGGTGAAAAACCCCAGACCTAATGTGGACTTCAACGAATGGGATGGGTTATTAAGAATCTGTTTTGTGAGGAAGAACAAGACCATAGCAGCAGGATTTAAATCTAATAATGTGTTGGAGATCTTGGAGAAAAACTACAAGACGTTTTTGGCCACCACCAACGACGATTCTATGATGGTTGACTCTAAATCGTCAATGACCGGGTTGATTAAAGAGAAAATCGAAAAAGTTTTGACCGAAACTGGTTATTCCGATAAAAGAGCATCCAAATTGGACCAAACTGACTTTTTAAAGTTGTTATATGCTTTCCATCAAGTAGGTATTCATTTTGCATAGAGACTGTATAATAGGTAAATGTATATATAGTGTTTTCGTCTATTCGTTTATGCTATTAACGTCTCTTGGTTGTTTTGGTGAGATCCTTTTCAATCACATCACCAACACCGCCCAATTCTTCCAAATTGTCTTCGGCAATACTAACTTGTTCTCTTCTTTCCCAGAATCTGTCTTCACACATATCGAAAGCCTCCTTTTTAAGGTACTTACCTCTGGCCTCACGGTTTCCAGAAATGGCCCATTGCAAGAAATCGGCACCAGTACGCACATAAAAGGCCCTAAGCGATTCGAATGGTTTTGGATGTGGCAACCAAGGTCTGAGATCTGGAAATTCGTCTTCTTCCTCTTCAGGCTCTTCTTCTTCTTCCTCTTCCTCTTCTTCAGGCTCATCGTCGCCCTCGTCGCCATTTTCTTCTTCTTCCTCCTCGTCATCGTCGTCTTCTTCGTCGTCGTCTTCTTCTTCATCAGAACCAACGTATTCCTGTTCCAATTCACTGTGGTCTTCCCAATATACTTTCACACCATCCAATTTACCCAAGTCAATAGAGTAGAATGAATCCAAACAAAATTCCTGCTCTGCTCTTTCAAAAATACCGCCAAATATATAATAATGGTCGTCCACAACGCAAGTGGCAGGGTTAAATCTTGGATGTGGCAATTGGTTTACTACCGGGTATTCCACCCTGGCGTCATCTTCGTCGTCCTCATCTTCTTCTTGTTGTTTGAGCTTTTCGATTTGTGAAATCTCCTCATCGTCTTCGTCGTCATTCAATTTGGCTTTGGCCAAGATTTGGTTCAATATATCTTCCAAATCTTCGTCTCTGGTTTTTTCCTTGACTTGAACTTGTTTCTGTTTCCTTTGTGGTTTTAAAGACAAGTTATACCACCTATTGGATTCTAATTGGTATGAATAAAGGTTGTTGTAGAATTCAGACTCAATTTGTTCTTCACTCTCATCATAATCATATACACCACCAAACATGATACCTCTATTTTTATGGAACACTAAAGAACACCCAACTCTAGGAGATGGATTGAACCCTTGCTTTCTTCTTCTCTCGAAACGAATGGCTTTAGGATCGGCCTTCATTTTCAACGTCCATATATCGGTCAAAACCTTCCCTTTTTGTTGGCCCTTACGGGCCTTAACCTTACAGTAACCACCGTAAATGATGGCACCTTCCTGACACGGAATCAATGAATGACCCGATCTGGCATCCGGAATGATATGGTTAGGAGGAAATTCCACTTCGTGCCATTTATAATTGGTTATGTCGAACACCCACACATCCTTCAAATAAGTCGAGGACGACCCCAAGTCCCTGAAACCACCATGAAGAATGATGTAGTTCTTCCAACATGCTAATCGGTGGCCAGATCTTGCAGAAGGACCTTTCTTCTGGTCGATTTTGGACCATTCCTTGGTCTCGGCGTCTAAAATCCAAGTATCACCATAATGGTAGAATGTGGACTGTTTGGGAGACGAAAACTCACCTCCAAACATCAACACAATACCAGATGGATGTGCACACATGGCATGTGAAGATCTGGGCAAAGGTGAATTCTTGGAGGTGATTCTTCTCCAGGTATCATTGTCAATTGAGTAGGTCAAAAGATCATTATAGAAATGAGACTGACCATTTTCGGTGTATTCTCCCCCAAAAAGGAAAAGCTCCTTCTTTCCTTGTATAGGATTGGCAACCATAGCGGGGTTCAATCTTTTGCTGGGTTTCTTGATCACTTCTATGTTGACAGCTTCAAACGCTGCTTGTTCTTTGGCATATTGTTCCAAGATTTGATCAATGTCCTGATCTTCTTCCTCTTCGCCGGTTTTTTTGGCCATTTTCTTAGTCTTTTGTTCGGCCTTGCTCATATTCTTCTTCTGTTTCTCGGCAGTACGAGCCTTTTTGGCCTCTTTCGACTTTTTGTCTTTTTTAGCCATGGTAAGTTGCAGCAAAAATTTCAATGAGAAGAGAAAAATGTCGAGACCCTCATGTCGTCTTGTTGCAAATATTTACTGGTTGTATTTTATTACATGCAAGCTATGATACAATGTATAAACATATTCAGAAAGAGCCTCCGGAGCCCCTTAGACGGAAATGGTCTTCCATACGTTCAAACCATCGCCACCGGTGGACACCAAGCATCCAGGGATTTGTTTGTGCCATCTCACATCTTTGACGTCTCTTTGCCAATGAACAAACAACAATTGTGGGGGGATGTCGTATAATTCTTGTGCTTCTTTTCTTTGTTGAACGATTTCTTCATCGTCGGCTTCCACCGCCAAATCCCACAAGGTCACGGTGTTATCTTCGGAAGAAACAGCAATGATGGATTCGTCCAATGGGTTGAATGAAATGGAGGTGATGGCGGACTTGTGGAAGTCGTAGTGGGCCACTGGGGAAGGCGTGGATTGTCCGTTGAAATTTCTTAAATCCCAAACGCCCCAAGAACCGTCGTCATGGCCAGATGCCAACAAATAACTCAATTTGTCACACCAGGAAATCACATTGACGTCAGTTGTGGAGGCCTTGACGGAAATAGCCGGCTTGTGCTTTTTGGATCTCGTATCCCACACACGTACGTACCCGTCACAACCAGCAGTTGCAAAAACGGTGTTTTCGCCTGTGGACCATTGAATATCTTCGATGGAGGCGTCAGACGCATAAAATGGCGTTTTGTCGGTGACCCAGTTGGTGCTGGTTCTGTTGGTCAAGTGAATACGACCAGTGCAATCACCTGTAAGCAAAGCGCCCGTTTTGATCAAAGGTGACCAATCCAAACCGTACCCTTCCACGTTTCCATGGTTTCTGATGGTGTGAAGAGGTCTTTTGGCGGTTTTTGGGATCATGAACCCCGGCGTGTCGAAAGCCTTGTATTGTGCTTGCAAATCGTAGATCAACACTTCTCCGGTTTCGCTCATTAAGGCTGTCAAGTATTCACCAGTCTCAGCGGCATGTGGTGATACTCTTACTCTGTTGGTGGTGCTTTTCAACGGAATGCTTTCGCTGTCCATGATTGGGTCCACGTCCTCGTCCTCGTCGTCTTCTTCGTCGTCATCTTCGTCCTCGTCCTTCACCAAGGTTTTGGCCAAAGATGACAATTTCATGGTGATAAGTTCATTGTCCTTGGCACGAGACGCCTGGGTGGCAGTGGTGACGTAAACGGAGGCTGGATAGTTTCTTCTTTCAGATCCCAAACCGTCAGGCAAAATGTCCAACGTCAAACAGGGCCATGGCAAGTTAACATTGTGTAACATTTCGTACACACTTGGATCGGCCTCTAAGACCTCATCGGGCCCCAAAGGTTTTGATTTATGGGGCAAATATATGGTGGGCTGGGCAGTTTCTTCTGTGTCCAACTCCTCGATTTTCTCCTGAGCCATCTCGGCGTCAATGTCCTCTCCATCGGAGTCGATTTCGATAATCTCTCCATCACTTTCAAACTCATCTCCATAAGGGTCTTCGAATTCTCCCATTTCAATGTCATTTCCTTCATCCACAGTGGTCTTGGGGACGTCGTCTGCGCTTGTCTTCACGGCCTGGTTGCCGTTGTGCACCAAATCGTCGCTGGCGGCTCTCTTAGACATAATAAAAGTTTTAGCGATGAGGTTTGAATTTTTCAGTCTCACGCAATGAGCCTCACGTGAACATGGAACGTAAACCTTTCTTGGATCAACAACCGCCCCCTGGGTACGTTGCAGGGATTGGGCGGGGTGCCACGGGGTTTCTGACTGGTGCAGACACCGGGGCATTGCAATCTCTTCGAGCATTTGATGTACTGGATGCCAGTGACGACGAAATTGATGGGCTCCAAAATGAGGTAGGTATATTGAATAATTCTTCTGCCAAAGATGAAGACGAGGCCGAACGGGTTTACGAGGAGATAGAAGCTCGTATGAAATTACGAAACAAGCGGACTTTGACTGAAGCCATTGAAGAACCGCCTCAGAACCAATTGGAGTCGAAGTTCAAAGACCTCAAATCAGCTCTAACAGCCGTGAGTGTTGATGAATGGGCGAATATCCCTGAAGCTGCCGACTTGACCAAACGTAATAAACGAATGAGACTTTTGGAACAATCGAGACAGAGATACTACGCCACTCCTGATACTCTCTTGAGCAATGTGGGGGACAATTCAACAGGCTCATTAGATCCGTCTCTAACCGCTGAGGAAGAAACCGAACAAGCCTTGGTGGAAGATATCGACAAGGATAATCAAATGGCAGACATACGTAAAAATAGGGCCATTTTGGCATCGCTTCGAAAAAACGAGCCGTTGAAGCCCAGTTCGTGGATAGCTTCAGCTCGATTAGAATGGGAAGCCAAAAAGTACAATGCCGCCAAAAAGATCATCTCTGAAGGGTGTAGGAAGATACCCAAAAACGAGGATGTGTGGCTTGAAAGTGTGAATTTACATCAAAACTCCACGGATGGAGTGAAGATGGCCAAAATCATTGTGGCCGAGGCACTTAAATTCAATAGCAAGTCCGAAGCATTATGGTTGAAGGCCTGTGAATGTGAAAACTCCACAGATTTGTTCTCGCAAAGGCGGGTCTTGATGAAGGGTATTGAAATGATTCCCAATAGTGTCCGACTTTGGGAGAAATTGATTGAATTACAGGAAGAACAAGATGAGGTCAAGAAATTACTAGCGAAGGTGGTTGAGTTATGTCCACAGGAATGGAAGTTCTGGTTATCATTAATTAACTTATCGGAGTATTCAGAAGCAAAGTCGCTTTTGAACAAGGCCCGTAAGCAAATGCCTGCAAGAGCAGAAATTTGGATTGCAGCCATCAAATTGGAGGAAAGAAACAATAAGCAAATATCTGAGGAAAAGATCAACAAAATGCTAGAGAAGGGAATAGACAAATTGAAAGACCATATAAGGTCGGAAGATGCGTGGAGTCGTCATCAATGGCTCGAAGAAGCAGCAAAAGCCGAAGAAGAAGGCTTTTTCGGTGTATGTAAAGCAATTGTGGTGAATTGCATCGACATTGATGTGGACGATGCCCATAGGTTGGATTCATACTTGAAAGACGCCCAAACTTACGCCCAGGCCAACAAGTCCCACGTCTCTAATTGCATTTATGAACATATCACTAATAAGTTCCCCACTGATGTAGAGACGTGGATGATCTTCTTTGATGCATACAAGTCTTCACACGCTTCTTCAGTAGAAGCAATCTACCAATATTACGATAAGGCTATCCAGCTTAATCCATCTATGGAAATATTTCACCTCATGTACGCCAAAGAGAAATGGAGGACGTTCAACGATATTGAAGGTGCTAGACAAATTCTTGATTCTGCGTTGACACATTTCCCCAACAAAGAGGTTGTGTGGTTTGCAAAGATCAAGTTTGAGGTCAAAAATGGGTTCATAGAACAAGCATTCAAACATTCGGAGAGAATGATTTCTGAAGTTGGTTCTAATTCTTCAGCTGTATGGTATAAACACATACATTTAGCCAGATGCCGAAATTATAAGTCTAAGTCTGATGAATTTAAAACAAAAGTAATGGAGTTGGTAACAACAGCTATAAAGAAGTACCCAAATGAGATAAAGCTTTGGATTCAACATGCACAAATTGTTCTTTATGACCTCGAAAACGCCGAGGAGGCCCGTCAAGTGGTGACTGAAGCAACGAAGAAATTTCCCCAATCGGTAGAGCTTTGGCTTCTCTTGGTTGAAATTGATGACAAACACTTATCGAATACTATGAGAGCAAGATCAGTCATTGACAGAGCTCTTCTTTCTAATCCAACCAGTGATATCCTTTGGGTCACTAAAATCCAATTTGAAAGGTTCCACAAAGATATGGTGGCGGCAAGACAAACATGCAGCAAGGCATTAAGAACTATGCCCAAATCGGCGCTTATATGGCTTGAGAACTTGAAGCTCATATCCAAAATGTCCCAAAGAAAGAATGCATTTCTTGATTCCTTAAAATCTACCGACAATTCGTCTTTGATCCTATTAAATATTGGTATATTTTTCTGGATAGATGGTAAAATCGATAAGGCAAAGTCGTGGTTCGAAAGAGCCCTTTCCAATGACAAAAGCAATGGTGATATTTGGGGCTGGAACTATATTTTTAATAGTCAACATGCCACTGAAGAGGAATTGCAAATCTTCAAAAACTTGTATCTTAGATCATTTGACGATATAAATAGAGGAACTACATGGATTAACGTAGTAAAATCACTCGAATTTTTTGACAAAGGAGGGATGGATATCTTAGACGAAGTATCCCAACGATTAAAGGTTGAAACTAAAATATAATTACTATATACCTAACAGGTACTTTTTATACAACTTAATATTTAATGCACTTAATATACACAGCAATTGATTTTTATCGTTTGCCCATTCATTTTGCAACTCATTCAATACTTGAATGAATTCTGAATTACCATATGCTTTGAGTGTTTGTGTGGTCAAATCGAGAATCACATACGAGCTCTCCATGTCTACATTGCTGGTGAATTTGCTTGTCAATTTAATTCTAGACCCAATATCGTTGGCGTTTATGGAACTCTCGAGAAATTCTATGTTAAAGCCAAAGAATTTCGAAATGGTAGACACCACAGCCTTGGCCCTTTTGGTGAAGTTCTCGGTTAATCGTTTGTTCCTTTTGATCAAATCTTTCACAGAATCTTGAAGATTACTAATATCTAATTCCTGTCTCTCAAAAACTCCCTTTGGAACCTGATCAATCTCCGTGTCCTCTATGAATCTTTTTGTAAGCTCGGAATTCTCCTTACGAAGAGCTTCAATTTCAGCTTGTTTGACTATTTGGTGATCATGGAATGGATTTGACTTCAATTGAAGGATCTGTAATTTTCCGGTTTTCTCTTCAATTTGTGTCAAAGATTCGATTTCCCTGTTGAGCAGCTGTATCGTAGATTCCAATGTTCTTATTTTTATTTGGAGATCTGAAATTTCGTTTTGGTACTTGTTAACTTCAATCTGTGATCTTCTTCTATACTCATCATCAATTCTAGGTCTCTTCTCTCCAATTTTGACTTGAGGTCTTGCTTCGATTTGCCTTTGAAGATTTGAAATTTCGGCCTTATAATCATCCACAAGTTTTTCAAGATTCCCTAGGTACTGGTCAGTAGATTTAGAAACCGCTTCCTGTTGACTTTGCATATTGATCTTTTCGAGCTTATTTAACAGATTTCTTAAGAACTCAATTTCCTTTTTGTTGAGATCATTGGAACGCTTATGTTTATCGATTTGGGATTCCAAGGCTTTCTTTTCATCGTTCAAAATTTCAATTGTTGGTTGCAATTGATTGTTGATTTGGAATTCGATCTCGAGCAAATTGGTTTTGAGTTCGTTGTTTTCTGCTTTCAATGCACCCATTCGCTCCTCTAATACGGCGTTCATGCTTAGGCTTTGGTTGTATCGTTTGAGGAAATCATTGACCGAGCTTTCGTTTATCGAAGAATCGTGTGATTGTAACACCAGTAGGAAATTCAGAAGTCTATTTTCAGCTTTTATTTTATCAATTTCAAGTTTTGAGAATTCCTGTTTCATCGTATCGAATTCCTGAAGCTTATTGATTAGCGATAGGTTTTTCTGCTTTAAAATCTCGTTTGATGTCTTTTTCTGTAAAAGCCTGTTGATTTTGATTTTCAAGTCGTTGTTCTCCTGCAGGAGTTTTTGGCTTTTAGTAAACAAAGCATCATTATATGTGGAGAATTCCTTAGTCAGTTGAGAAGACTCCAATTTACGGATCAATTCATCGTTATACTTTAATAGTTGGTCGTTATCAGTTTCGAGATTCTTTAAGCGTTCGTTCAAATTGGCATTGAGGTCTTTGGAGAGACGGAAATCGCTGTTTAGCTGTTCATACTTTCTTTTGTATAATCCCACCTCCTGGACCATTTTCTCGTTCTCACTGACTAACTTCGTGTTTTCTTCGATCAATTTGGTATTTTCTTCAGTCAACAGAGCCAATTTGGAGCCTGCAATATCGTCCGTATTGGTCATTTTGGAGGTAAGCTCTGTTTTCTCCTTGAAAAGGAACTCAAAGTCGTCCTCCAACTTCTGGATTTTGTCGTTTTTTTCATGAATCAATTCTTCGTACTCTTGTTTGAGCGACTCTTTGCTTTGCAGAAGAAGCAGTTTTTCGGTTTTCAAAGATGAAATTTGAAAATTCAAATTCGAGACCAATTCCCTCAACTCCAAGATATCCAAATCAGACGGCATCTTCCCTCGAAGGACCGCCAACGGCTCGGTTAGCGTGGGATCTGGTATGAATGGTGATGAAGACATGCGCGATAAATTTATCATGTCTAAGATGTACGTTCTTTATACAGTCACCACAGATGCTGGCACCACGCCGGCCAAATGAGGCGATTATGTAACTTATGGCACCCCCATGTACTAACTAAACAGTCCGAGAAATTTTAAGCTCCTTGAAGAGTTGGAAAAGGGGGAAAAAGGATTGAGTGCCGAATCGATTTCCTACGGATTAAGCAACCAAGATGATATCACCATGACCCATTGGAACGGTACGATTTTGGGCCCACCACATTCCACCCATGAAAACAGGATTTACTCCTTAACTATTTTGTGTGACGAGAAGTACCCTGATGAGCCGCCCCAAGTGAAATTCGTCTCCAAAATCAATTTGCCCTGTGTCGGTCCCGATGGAACGGTGGTTTCGGATAAGTTTGACACTTTGAAGAACTGGAAAAGAAATTATTCTATGGAGACAGTGTTGTTGGAATTGAGGAAGTCCATGGCACAGCCCGCCAACAAGAAGTTATCCCAGCCACCTGAAGGGTCGGTGTATGAATAGCTTATTTCGTCATACATTAAGTAGATGCAAATCTATATACACTAAGAGCATGAACAGGGTATTGGAGTGTTTACAAAGGTGTTTGTGATGTACTGGAGCAAGAAGATCCGTCATCGGCATGGCATTTTAATTTTGTTCGTTCACTGTGGTTGTCTTCTGTTACCGGTGCTTTGTACCTTTTGGTCTCTATATATCTTTTCGTCTCTACTCATCGTTCCTTCCCTGATTTGGGCGCTGAACAGCACTTCTATTTGCTTTGTCATAAAAGCTTTACTGCAGTCAATAAAACCACTTGTAGCCGTAACGACCATTACAAATTTGAGTTGCACCGTCTGCTCATTTCCTTTGTTCTCACACGTTGCCTCCGTTTGTATCGCTCATCTTTCCTCATCCCCTACGTCTCCTCCGCCTCTAACAACCTTCGAAGGTCCTTATCGGCCTGAAGAAATTCCTTTATCAACGGCGCATACTTCGCCTGCACGTACATGTCGCTGTTTGTACCTTCGTTGGTGGTTTCTATGTTCACCCACTTGTCCTGCATTATACGCTTACCCTCTTTGGTTGTATGCGGCGTGCTGATCAAACATCTTTGAAACTCTCGTTTGAACGGTAGGCAGATCACCTTGGGTATATGATACGGGTCCGGATACGATACCTGAAACGTACATTGATACTGCTTTAGGGTCTTCTTTGTGCACTTGTACTTTTTGGGGTCCGCAAGCACCTCGCCGTATTTGGAATAGACGTCAAATTTGGTAAGCACCGGTGTAGGTGGAGCCATGGTGCAATATTTTTGGTGATGCGACTTCTTTCTTTAGTGTACCACATTTGAGCACCACGTACTTTGGTTGCATTTGCACAAAGAGCCTCTTTTGTAGTTGAAGTGCACACAATTAGAACCGTCAAATCACCAAAACCCGGTGGATTAGTTGAGTTGTAGGTTCTTTCCCACAGTCACCTGACCACATCAAATTGTGGCTTTTCATCAGTAATCTGGGGTTAATTGAGTGAACCCATTTTTTCTCCACGGCATGTCTTTCGATAGTATTCCGGTGTTAGATTTGGCATTGGTACACACGAACAAGCAGAAGTTCATCGATGATTTGAGAGTGGCCTTGATCGACGTGGGGTTTCTTCTTTTAGTGAATTATGAACAGTATGGACCCAACGAGACTGATCTTGCCGAAATAAAACAGCAGGCCCACGAATTCTTTGAGCTTCCACAGGAAGAGAAAGAGAAATGCTCCATGATCAACTCGCCACATTTTCTTGGCTATAACAAGCTTGCTAACGAAATCACCACTTTGAGAACCGACTGGAGAGAGCAGATCGATTTGGCAAACGAATTGCCGGCACCCACGTCGGGGCCTGTTTATCGAAATATCGAAGGTCCCAATCTTTGGCCCGATAAGAAGGTTATGCCCCGCTTTGAAGCGGTAGTCACTAATTACATCCTGAAAATGACTTCCCTCTCGGCCACATTTCGTGGTTTGATCTGTGAGGCGTTAAATTTACCTCCACAGGCCATGGATTCTTACTTCAAGCCCAACCAGCAAACAAAGATGAAGATAATAGCGTATCCGGATTCGAAGCAATTGGAAAATGGCGTGTCCAATGTGCTCAACGACGACCCTTCCACCGGCCAAGGCTGCGGACCTCATCGAGACTCGGATCTCGTTACATTCATCTATCAGGCCACCGACCACTCCAATTCCTTGCAGGTGCAAAACTTCCAGGGCCAATGGGTCACTGTGCCCAATATCCCCGGATCCTTGGTGGTGAACGCTGGCCAAACTCTCGAGGCCATCTCGCAAGGTGTATGTAAAGCCACCATTCACCGTGTGATGATACCCCAGGCGGGCAGCGGCACGAGAATCTCGGTGCCTTTCTTTCAAACAATTGATGTGGATGCTTATAAGTCGGTCATAGAGAACATCCCCTCGGATATTTTAGTTTTAAGAGACGAAAGAGACAGAAAGATCAAAGATTGGGCCGGCGACACTGGGTTTCAATTCACGCCCGAGATCTCCAAATACCCCGTGGGCCACTATGTGTTTCGAAACCGTATCAAATCTCATCAAGACGTGGCGGCCAAGTACTATCCGGAGATTTTGAAGGAGGTTCTTGCTTCTTACCAGCACTGAAAACTTGAGAAGAGCTTATAATCACCCCTAGGTGGCCAATTCACGTTGTATTTCGGTGCTACTTTCCACCCCCTATATTTATGTGTGTGTATTTATGACTGTATATAATCGTGCCTGTATTTCTGGCGGGCAGAATGCAAGGAGGTTATGCCTTTAACAGACCCCGGGCCTGATCTGCGCGAATTCTCCGGACTTTTTCATACGATGAAAAGAGATGATCATCTTCAAAAGGGTGCCCAGGTTTCTCCGTTGGAGTCAATGATGGCTGGTTCCATCTCTGGGGCCGTTGCAAGGTACGTTCATACCATAAGCTTAAAGCAATTCTGGTTTTATTGCGTTTACTAACCGTCTTTTTTCAGAGCAATAACTGCACCTTTAGACACGGTGAAAATACGATTGCAGCTCCAAACTGTAAAGTACAACAGCTACCAAGGGGTATTCGCCACCGCAGAAAACATCATACGCCATGAGGGGATCCTGGCGTTATGGAAAGGTAACGTTCCTGCAGAAATCATGTACATTCTTTATGGGGCAGCACAATTCACGTCCTATACCACATTGAACAAGATGCTTTCCAAAGTGGAAGATAACACCCCCAAATTGCTGCTTGGTAGATCCACCCACTCTTTGGTGGTGGGTACAGGGGCCGGTTTGGTAAGCACTTTAGTCACATACCCGTTTGATCTCTTACGAACCAGATTGGCTGCAAATAACAAGAAACACTTTCTTTCCATGATGAAGACGGTAACCGGTATATACCACCTGGAAGGGACTCGAGGCTTCTTTGTAGGCATTAAACCAGCAGTGATATCAGTTGCATCTAACACCGGGTTGATGTTTTTCACCTATGAGGTGGCCCGGGACTTTTCCTCCAAATTCAAAGATATGCCCATGATCGAAGGAATGTGTGGGTTTGTTGCAGGGGCAGTAGCAAAAGGCATAACATTTCCGTTGGACACATTGAGAAAACGGCTACAAATGAAGCGGTTTGATCATAAGGCCGGCACCAAGTTGCTTCCATTGATGAAGAACATTATTGTGAATGAAGGCATGTTTGGGCTCTACAAAGGGTTCAGTATCAGTGTTTTGAAAACAGCACCCACCAGTGCCATCTCCATATTCGTGTATGAATATTCTTTGGACTGGATTAAGAAATTTAATTAGTAATGCATACGTCATATTTTGAACAAGTAGTCGTCGTCTTTATCATCATCGCTTTCCTCGTGTTGAAACTCGAAGCTTGCGTTGACGTTCACAAAGTCACCATCATCGTCCTCTACTTCGGGCCCGCCGTAATACCTTGTGAGTGAATTCGGCAGAATATACTCCTTGTCCGACTCACTAGAACTCTGATTAAAAGAAGACTCGTTTGTTTGGACGTCTGATCTCAGGCTCGATACGGCCTTGTTGTGTGCATATAGAGATTGGGAGTTTTCCAAGATATGGGTCATCCGTGACTGTTTCTTATTGAGTTGTTGATCACCAAGAGCCAGTAGCTGGTTCTTGATGTAATGGGGGAGGTTTGCGCCCACCAACGAGAAACGTCTGTTGTTGATATTCAACTCTAAGTTCGTGGGTCGCTTTGGAACTATCAGATTGGCTTGAGGTTCCACCAGGGGCCCCAGAACCTGTGGAGTAGAAGAGGATTTCGGTAATTCAGGCCGAGCCATAATATTCACGGTAGACGTGGTCGGTACCGCCGGTCTGCTCAAGCTGACGGTTCTGGGTTGGTTGGAGTTGATGCTAGGGCGGGACTGCATCAAATCCAACGACATCCGCCGCTGTGTTTTAGATAGTTTGGGAAGCACTATTTTGGACGTTGAAGGCTTATAATTATTCAATTGAGTCGTCTGCACCGACGAAACCGCCGTGGTATCTTTTGTGTGGTGTTTCGTTTCCTTCTGTGGTACATCTTCCTTGGAGGCAGCCACCGACTGTTGGGGAGAGTCAGATTTGAACGGTTGAAGGTTCAACGATAAAATGATATTATCCACTTCATTCAGAAGTTGCACCCTGTGGTTGTCCCAACTAAACTCGTCACCCGAGTACCCGGTTGAAACTAGTGCCAATTCCCTGGCCCGTTTCGCCAAAACGGTGCTGTCACAGCGTATATGTTGGCTAAGAAACTCCAATTGCAAATCGTAGAGATACTGGTTGTTTGTGTTTAAGCTTCCAAATTCCTTGAGATAAAACACCAATTCCAGGTCCTGGGCTTCAGTCAAAGGCTGTAACGTTAGTATATCGTAAATTTTCCCCTTGTTTATTACGTACTTCGGGCTCTATTCTACTCATATATACATGTACTATTAGAAGTTTCGCGAGTGAGGCATTGAAAACTCCTAAAGGCATCTAAAACTCCTAAAAGATCCACCATTTCTTCGTAGCCACCTCCTGCAGCCTCAACATTTGCTCCTCTTGCTCCTGCTGTATTCTTTGTGCCTCCAAGACGTGTCTTTGTGCAGGCCTGTTCAAGGCAAATTCTCCCTCCTTGGTCTTACGTATGTCTTCTGGAATATAATCGGTGTCTCTGACGTTCTTCACCACAATGTTGGAGCCCTTGGGGTGGTGCAAATCCATGAATTCCTCGTCCGTAAGCCCCATCATACGCTCCTTGACCCTTAGACGGGCCCGGTAGAAGTCAGAGGTGACATTTTCGTACCCATCGTTCCACCTATAGAAGAATAGCCCATACACCACCAAAGATCCGGTGATGAAGGACCCAAACCACCGGGATCCCAAATTTAATCGTCTATTGGTGTCGATACGACGAAGCACCTTAAATTGGCCTGGATAGAGCTCGCTGGGCGGCCTGGGTGTGTAGTTCAACCGCTTCATGGTCTCATTGACTTTTTTGTATTGTGTGGGAGTTTTCGGTATGGAGGAGAACCCTGAAGGGGCGTTTCCTGGGATATTATACTCCGAGGGATACCCTTCGGGCGGTCTGATATCGGTGGGATCGTAAGGGTTGTAGGGGGCCTTGGGTGGGGTCCATCCCTGGGGATTGGGTCGTCTTTGTATTTGGTCTTCAGGCATAATTTTTTTCACTCCGCGTTAAATCATTAAACTTGCAAGTATAACAGCAAAACCATGGAATACTTACAGACGGTGCTCCGATTCTTTGCATTAGAGACGTTGGACACGAGGCTTTTTGCCCCCACAGACCCAATGAGGAAGCAGGAGGTGATGAAAAGGGCTAGTGGGAAAAGCAAGTGGTCCACGCTAGAATTCAAGATCTATTTATTGGTGTTTGTCATCTTTGTGCCCATGTTATACAAGACGGCCATGGACGCATCCAACGAGACGAACCCGAATTATCCCAAGTTTGAAAGATTACTCAGCGATGGCTGGATTTGGGGCAGGAAAGTCGACAATTCTGACCTGCAATACCGTTTTTTCAGAGATAACTTTTTCTTGCTAATTGGCTTGATTGTATTACATGTGGGCATCAGAAAGGCATTGACCCCGTTGTTAGGAATCAGCAAGCGTACCACTTTTGATTTGGGGTTTGGCTTAGTGTTTCTTTTTGGCGCCCATGGCACCAATAGCACCAAGATTCTTCTCCACGTTATGATCAACTATTGTATTGGAAAATACGTTAAATCCAACAAGGTGGCATTGTACTTAACATGGATATACGGAGTTCTGAGTTTGTTTTTGAACGATAAATACCGTAACGTGAAATTTGGCGTGCATGTCATTGACTACGGGTTCAAAGGCATCATTGAAAGATGGGACGTGTTCTACAATTTCACTCTTTTGCGTATGTTGTCGTACAATTTGGATTATCTCGAGAACAAAAGAAACGACACTAAACCAAGCAGTTTGAATGGTTTGGATGACAGACAACGTTTGGTGGCTCCATTACCAATTGATGATTATAGTCTCAAAAATTACCTTTCCTACATCACATACACTCCATTATTTATAGCCGGTCCTATAATTACCTTCAATGATTATATTTATCAATCAAACTATGAAACATTGCCCTCGGTGAAGAATTACAAGCGTACCGCCATTTATGGTGCCCGGTTTTTGTTCTGTGTGTTGGTGATGGAATTTCTCCTTCATTACATCTACGTTGTTGCCGTTTCGAAGACCAAAGCCTGGCAGGGTAACACGCCTTTCCAGATGTCGATGATTGGACTTTTTAACTTGAACATCATCTGGTTAAAGCTTTTGATTCCCTGGAGATTATTCCGTTTATGGTCCTTGATTGATGGCATCGATCCTCCAGAAAACATGATCCGTTGTATGGACAATAACTACTCAGCTGTGGCGTTCTGGAGGGCCTGGCATAGATCCTATAACCGATTTGTTGTCAGATACATCTACGTGCCATTGGGCGGTGGTGGTTCCTATAGAGTTCTCAACACGTTATGCGTGTTCAGTTTCGTGGCTATCTGGCACGATATCGAGTTAAAGTTGCTTCTTTGGGGGTGGTTGGTGGTGTTATTCTTGATGCCTGAAATCAGTGCCAGAATATACTTCAAAAGATACGAACATGAATGGTGGTACACCTATCTTTGTAGTGTTGGGGCGATTGCCAATATTTGGATGATGATGATCGCCAACCTTTTTGGGTTTTGTTTGGGCAAAGAGGGGACCGTGGCATTGTTGAAGGATATTTTTGAGACCTTCAGCGGCATCAGATTCTTTGTGGTGTCGCTGGCGGTGTTGTTTGCAGCCACGCAGGTGATGTTCGAAATGAGAGAATCAGAAAAGAGAAGAGGTGTGGACGTGAAATGCTGATGAAACAGCTGAAAAACGCTGACGAATATTCATGAATGCCAACAAAGGTCACATGAGCTGTGTATACCTCATACCTTGGTCCCCAGCCTGGCTCAGAGTGCATTATTGCAAATAGTCTATGCTGCGCACACTAAGCTATAAGATAAACGAAATCAGAGTTCCTTTAAGTTATTAGATTGATATTTCACGTACTTCACATAAGTCAAATTTACATATGAATTCTTTCCTTTCCATTTTGCCAGTACCCACTTTTTAAAGTGTGCTTCTCTCAATCTCACTTATCGCTAAACCTGGTTTATCTACATAGTTAAAAAAATTTTCGTCGCAGCGGCAAGATTAGATCAATGTCTGAACTAGTGAATAATCCAACTGTGGTTGGCTCTGAACTATTAGTTTCAAAACCATTAATCGCAAGACCTTATGTATGGCCTTTCACGATTATATATCCGATTTTTGGTCATTTCTACTACAATGAATACGATACATACATCAAAGGCAAAGAATGGACATTTGTCTACTTGATGACAATTATCTCGTTCAACATGTTATTCTGGTTGATGCCTTTCTGGAATTTGAACATCAACACCAAGTTCAACTTCTCTAAAGTGCAAAACATCGATGAAGCCCAATTCATCAAGATTGACCCAGCTCCAAACTCGGGTGTTGGAGAAATCTCCAAGATTATTAGAGAGGTATTTGAAGATGGCGAGAGACAAGTCAGTTTCTTGTACCAAAAGAGACGTCACTTGTTCCACAAGGACTCCGGTAAGTTCACTCCTCCACAGTTTGTTTTCGACGAAGAACCTGCCTTACTGGTGTTTCAAAGTTCCAAAGGTTTGAAAGGCGATTTGACCAAAATGTACAGAACTTACGGCCAAAATAAATTCGACATTCCAATTCCTACCTTTTTGGAATTGTTTAAGGAACACGCCGTTGCTCCATTCTTTGTGTTTCAAATTTTCTGTGTGGCACTTTGGTGTATGGATGAACAATGGTACTATTCTTTATTTTCTTTATTCATGTTGGTGTCTTTCGAAATGACCACTGTCTACCAAAGAAGAACCACCATGTCGGAATTCCAAAGCATGGGTATCAAACCTTACGAAGTTTATTGTTACAGAGATAACAAATGGGTTAAGGTGTTTACCAATGAGTTATTACCAGGTGACATTATTTCTTTGACCAGAACCAGCGAAGAAAGTGCTTTGCCCTGTGATATGTTGTTATTGGACGGTTCTGCCATTGTTAACGAAGCCATGTTGTCCGGTGAAAGTACTCCTTTATTGAAGGAATCGATCAAATTGAGACCTGGTGAAGAAAACGTTCAACCAAACGGCTTAGACAAGAATTCCATTTTACACGGTGGTACCATGGCTTTACAAGTCACTAAATCTGAAAACAGCGACATTCCAAGTTCTCCCGATCATGGTGCTTTAGCATATGTGACTAAGACCGGTTTCGAGACCTCGCAAGGTTCTTTGGTTCGTACTATGATTTTCTCTTCTGAAAGAGTCGATGTGGGTAACAAGGAAGCTTTTTTCTTTATTTTGTTCTTGTTGATTTTCGCCATTGCCGCTTCTTGGTACGTGTGGGTTGAAGGTACTAGAATGGGTAGAATCCAAAGTAAATTGATTTTGGATTGTATCATTGTCATCACCTCCGTTGTTCCACCAGAGTTGCCCATGGAATTGACTATGGCCGTTAACTCTTCTTTGGCTGCTTTACAAAAGTTCTACATTTACTGTACCGAACCATTCAGAATCCCACTTGCTGGTAGAATCGACGTTTGTTGCTTTGACAAAACCGGTACTTTGACCGCCGAGGACTTAGTCTTCGAAGGTTTAGCTGGTTTTAATTCAAACGATATTCACCACCTTTACAGTTGTGATGAAGCTCCAGAAACTACTTCATGGGTTTTGGGTTCTGCTCACGCTTTGGTCAAATTGGACGATGGTGAAGTTGTTGGTGACTCCATGGAACAGGCTACCTTAAAGGCTGCCAAATGGACTGTTCAAGGTAAAGACTCTGTTCAAAGACCTAAAAAGAGCAAGACTGAAAAGATTAATATTTTAAGAAGATTCCAATTCTCCTCCGCTTTGAAAAGATCCTCCTCCATTTCGTCCATCAACACTTTGCAAAATAAGAACTTTGTTTCCGTGAAGGGTGCTCCAGAAACCTTAAGAAATATGATTACTGAGTTACCAGATAACTACGAAGATATTTACAAGTCTTTCACCAGAGCTGGTTCAAGAGTCTTAGCGCTTGGTTACAAGTACTTGGACACTAGTGTTAACGTTACCAAAATTCGTAGAGAAGATGTTGAATCGAAGCTTATTTTCGCTGGTTTTATTGTGTTCCATTGTCCATTGAAGGATGATGCTATTGAAAGTATTAAAATGTTGAACGAAAGTTCTCATCGTTGTGTCATGATCACTGGTGATAATCCATTAACTGCTTGTCACGTTGCTAAAGAAGTTGCTATTACTACCAGAGAAACTTTGATCTTGGATGCTCCCGAAGATCATCATAATGCCTCTGCCGAACATGACTTGGTGTGGAGAAATGTTGATGAAACTACCATCATTCCTATCAAGAGTTCTGACAAAATCGACATTTCCTTGTTTGACAAATATGATATTTGTATTACTGGTTATGCTATGAAATACTTTGAAAAGCACGAACAAATCATTGATTTGATCAAACGTACTTGGGTTTATGCTAGAGTGTCTCCTAGTCAAAAAGAATTTATTTTGAACTCTTTGAAAGATTGTGGTTACAGAACCTTAATGTGTGGTGACGGTACCAATGATGTTGGTGCATTGAAACAAGCCCACATTGGTGTCGCCTTATTGAATGGTACCGAAGACGGTTTAAAGAAAATTGCAGACAACAGAAGAATTGAAGCTACCTTGAAGGTTTATGAAAAACAAGTTGAATTATTCCAAAGATGGAATAAGCCAGCTCCACCGGCTCCTTTACTTATTGCTCATTTGTACCCACCAGGTCCATCTAATCCTAAATATCTTGAGGCCATGGAGAAGAAAGGTATTGAGATTACTCCAGAAATGCGTAAGACTGTTGAACTTGCTATGAAACATAACCAGACTATTGATATTAAGAAGACCACCAGTGGTGGCCCTACTCAACAAGGTGGTATTGCTGACGCTTTTATGACTGCCTTGAATGATGCTGAAGATGACGATGAAGCGCCAACTTTGAAATTAGGTGACGCTTCTGTAGCAGCTCCATTCACTTCCAAATTGGCCAACGTTTCTACCGTTACTAACATTATTCGTCAAGGACGTTGTGCATTGGTTTCCACCATCCAAATGTATAAAATCTTGGCCTTGAACTGTTTGATTTCTGCCTACTCTTTATCTGTGTTATATTTGGCAGGTATCAAGTTTGGTGATGGACAGTCCACTGTCAGTGGTATTTTGTTATCAGTTTGTTTCCTTTCTATTTCTAAGGGTAAACCTTTGCAACAATTGTCTAAGGAAAGACCTCAAGACGGCATTTTCAATGTCTACATCATGGGTTCTATCTTGGGTCAATTTGCTATCCACATTATCACTTTGATCTACATTACGCGTGAAATCTACATTTTGGAACCAAGAGAACCACAAGTCGACTTAGAGAAAGAGTTTACTCCTTCCTTATTGAACACAGGTATGTTCTTGTTACAATTGGCTCAACAAGTGTCTACATTTGCTGTGAATTACATTGGTTTGCCATTTAAGGAACGTATTTCAACCAATAAAGGTATGTACTACGGTTTATTGGGTGTTGCAGGATTGGCTTTGGCAGGTTCTACAGAGTTCATGCCGGAATTGAATGAAGCAATGCAATTCGTTAAGATGGACAGCGTTTTCAAGACCAAATTAACAGGCTCGATTTTACTTGATTTAGGTGCTACTTATTTGATTGAAATTGGATTCAAGCACTTTTTCATGAACTCTGCTCCTGCAGACATCGCTTTAAGAGATTAAGTACAACAATATGTTGCTTTATAGATATTAGTATTAAATAAAAGATGACTATTGATATGCTATATTATTTGAGTTTGGGGAGATCTTCTCTACGATTGAAGTTTTTCACCTTTACCACCCCCAAGCCTCCTTTTATCACCACATCCACTTTGGCAGGCAATCTCTTTTCTAGGAGCTTCAATGCGTCTTCAATCTCCTCCTCGTGTATGGGGTAATCAAGACTATCTTTGATGACTGTCTTTAAAGACGTGATTGAGTATACCGTGGTGGTTGAATTCGACAATACATTATATACAGAAATCAATTTGTCTTGTAGGAACTTTTCACGTTTCATTTCGGGTGTTTCTGTCGAGGTCTCGGCATTCAGCTTTTGTTCCTTCAACCGTATACGTTCCAATAAAGAGAGCCCGCCGTTTCTTTCAGCCGTTTCTTTCTCGTCTTTTTGAATGAATTGAAACTTGGAGGCATCGTTTTTCAATACCAATTTCGGCTTTGTGACCTTGGTTGGTGATTTCTGAGGACTTGCAGAACGCCTGGGGCTGTTCATTGCTATCAATTCCTCCACTTTTGGAATATTGAAATATGCGATGTCTTGATGCGTCTTGATCCATTTCGTCAACGCTTCCAAAAACGACCTTTTCCGTTCCTCCAACAGGCTGTTGAACTCCTTAACACTAACGTAGAGCCCCACCTTGCAAGGTGAATAGTCAATGGCGTCAGAAGCGTCGTATATCTTGTAACAGTGCTTGTCCACCATTAAGATGCATAGAAAATTGTCGATTTTAGTTCGACGTTTCAATAGGCTTGCAACCTGGCTGAAAAGCTCATGTGCAGTCATCAAACGTGTATGTGTGGTGTAATGCACCGCCAACACCGAATCCACTGCATTGTGGAGATGGTATATGTGAATTAGTGCATCATAACTTAAAAAAGGATGGGTAGGTAATTCCATTACGCGGCAAAATACTGAACACGTCTTACATAGGATCGAATTAGAGATTGAATTAAGCGAGTAGGAGAGATGTTTGTCAAAAGATAACCAGTAAATTTCTACAAAAAATCTATTTGTCTTCTTTCTTTTCCTTCTTTTTGTCTTCTTCTTCGTCTTTCTTGTAGTTTTCGTAAGCGGCTTTAGCTTTGTCGGTGTTAGAACCTTCGGTTTTGCTGAAGGTGGAGTAAGCTTCCTTAGCGTCTTCGGTAAATTCTTTACCTTGTTCGGAGCTTAAAAATTCTTTACCTTTGTTGATGAAATCCATTGTAATTGATACTAATTGATATTCAATAGGAGACAATTCGTCCCCTTTATATAGTTTTGGGGGTACGGTCGTGCGCCGCTCGTAGATAAATTTCATTACGGATATTCCATTGTTAGAATTAGTGGACATGATTAGGAACCGATTGCAGGGATCATTACGTAATAGGGCTAATTCTGAAACGGCTTGTAATTACACAAAATATGGCCATAGCCAGCTCACAGGCCCGTATGGGATTCTAGAATATCTCGTATAATATTTCCAGACATCTCAAAGGATGCTTCGACGATATTGACGTCTTGCCTAATGGGGGAGAACACGGTAGACCCACGATCAATGACAGTAGCAGCGCCACGACGTGGCTTAATTAGACGAGTGAAATTAGTGCCCGGCTCTTCGCTACGTGTTATGGTAGCACAAATCACTAAAACAGACTTTATAGGCACCAGCAGAAGCTTCTTTTGCATGACGAGAAGTTTTTCAGGGATCAGCATTGCATTGCATTACAGGCGCAGGTAGACCCATGCAATAGAATTGATCCTCAGAATTGCACTGTGATCCTAATACAAAATTCGTGTTATACAATTACATCTACTTATCACTATCTATAACTTCAATTTCTCTAAAATCTCAATGGTTTGTTCGTAACCCAAAATCTCGGCCTTATAGTTTTCTGCCTTGTTGTAAGCGGCCTCTTTGGCTTGTTCCTTGGTCTTTTCGGTAAACTTCGAAATGGAGTCCTCGTTCTTCTTTTGGTATTCCAAAACGGTGCTTAATTTCTTGTTAACCTTGGCGATTTCTGCATCAAGATCGACTTGTCCCTTGACCAACACATGCACGTTACATTCTTTGTTGATGGATTGTAAGGCACATCCGCTTTCGATATCTTTGTTGGATTTGACAACTTTGATGGATTGCACACCTTTGATCAAAGATCCAATGGATTCCTTTTGGGTCTCAACAACCTTGTAGATGTCATCAGTCAAAGCCTCGACGAAGATTTGAGAGTTCTTCAATATACCATATTGAGATAATAAGGATCTGGCGCCTTTGGTGATTTCCAAAATCAATTCGTAGGCTTCCAAAGACTTCACATCGTCGAATTGCTTATCGTACGTTGGATATGGTGCCTTGACAATGGTCTTGATTGGTTCCCCAGCACGTCTAGGCAATCTTTGGAACATTTCCTCGGTGATAAAAGGCATGAATGGATGGATTAATCTTAAAGCACCGTCAATACAGGTGTATAAGGTGTCTTGTGCAGATTTCTTTTGTTCTGGGGTACCATCTTGAATCAAGGATTTGGAGTTTTCGATGTAAACATCACATAAATCATACCAGAAGTTGTATACACCATTGGTGGCTTCGAAGAAATCACGTTGTTCGAATGAATCATTGACTTGTTCGGCAGCTTTAGTCAATTTGTGTAAGATCCATTTTTCGACCAAAGATTCGTTACCAGTCAAATCTCTGGTTGCTGGTGGAACATAGTCATCACCTAATCTACCCAAAACAAACTTAGTGGCTTGATAAATTTTGTTACAGAACTTTCTGTAACCTTCGACTCTCAAAATGTCCAAATTGATATCTCTACCACCAGTAGTGTAGGCACAAAGGGCAAATCTTAAAGCATCGGTACCACATTCTGGAATACCGTTTGGATAAGATTGTTTTTGACCTTCCACGGCTTTGGCGACTTCTCTTGGATCCAAGTTACCTTGGTTGAGTTTGTCATGTAAAGCTTGCAATGGAATACCAGTGATAACGTCAATTGGATCAACAACGTTACCCAAAGATTTGGACATCTTTCTACCTTGGGCATCTCTAACCAAAGAGTGGCAGAACACCTCAGTAAAGGGAGACTTACCAGTCAATTTACAACCCAACAAGACCATTCTGGTGACCCAGAAGAATAAAATATCCCAACCAGTTTCTAACAAGGACATTGGGAAGAATTTTTCCATGTCTGCAGACTTCTTTGGCCATCCCAAGATGGAGAAAGGCCATAAACCTGAAGAAAACCAAGTATCAAGAACATCTTCATCTTGCTCAAGAGTGAATTTCTTTCCAGCGAACTTCTTGTTGGCTTTTTCCAAGGCTTCTTCGTATGTTCTACCGGCAATCCAGAATTTGTTGTCCATGGCGTCATTGGTTTCGTTTTCGATATTTACAAAGTACACTGGACATCTGTGACCCCACCACAATTGTCTGGAAATACACCAATCTTGAATGTTTTCCAACCAACGGAAGTAATCAGCTTCAGACACTTTTGGTGTGATTTTCAACTCGCCAGATTTGACAACCTCGATAGCAGCTTTGGCCATCTCTTTTTGATTGACCCACCATTGAGGTTTCAATAATGGCTCGATGATATCACCAGATCTGGAACATGTTGGAATAGTCATTTCATTATCCTTTTGTTCAACAAACAACTCTTTTTCTTTCAATTGTTCGATGACTTTGTATCTGGCATCAAATCTCTTCATGCCAGCCCATTCTGGACCACAGGCATCGTTCAATAACCCGTCGTCGGTGTAAATGTTGATGAATTCCAAGTTGTTTCTCTTACCAGTGTTGTAATCATTCAAATCGTGAGCTGGGGTGATCTTGACAGCACCAGTACCGAATTCCATATCAACAGTTTCGGCATCAGTCACAATTGGAAGCTTACGGTCAACAAATGGATGCAAAACATATTTACCGTGCAAGTGCTTGTAACGAGCATCGTCAGGGTGGACAGCCACACCTGTGTCACCAAAGATGGTTTCAGGTCTGGTGGTGGCAACGATAAGCTTTTCATCAGAGCCTTCGACTTGGTAAGCAAAATAAGTTAAAAGACCAAATTCGATCTTGGAGTCGTAACCCGGCACAGAAATGAGAGTTCTACCTGGGATGGTTTTGTTTTCAACTTCCAAGTTAGAAATAGCAGTGTTTAATTTTACAGACCAATTGATCAATCTGTTGTCTCTGTAAATAGTACCATCCTCGTGCATTCTGACGAAAGCCTCGTTCACGGCTTCAGTCAATTCTGGACTCAACGTGAAGGCTTCTCTACTCCAATCATATGAAGCACCCAATTTCATGAACTGGTTTTTGATTTTTTGATGGTATTCTTCTTTCCATTCCCACACTTTGGCAACGAAATCTTCTCTGGTGAAATCATGTCTGGTTTTCTTTTCTTTGGCCCAGATTTGCTTTTCAACAACAGCTTGGGTGGCAATACCGGCGTGATCGAAACCTGGCACATACAATACGGTTTTTCCTTTCATTCTGTTGTATCTTATCAAAGCATCTTGCAAAGCAACGGTCAATGCGTGTCCAATATGTAAAGCACCAGTGACATTTGGAGGAGGTGCTGGGATTGTGAAGACACCTTCCTTTTTGTAATCGCCATTGGCTTCGAATTCTGGTTCGAAGAAACCTTCCTTAACCCACCAATCGTACCAGGAACTTTCGACGTTCTTGGGGTTGTAGGCCTTAAATGCAGCATCATCTAAAGACGCTAAAATTTTCTTATCTCCAGGAACGGTCTTATCGACAAATTCAGGAGCTGGTTCAGCAACCTTCTTTTCCTTCTTTGGTTTCTTTGGTTCATTTGTTTTCTTTGCTGCGCTTTCAGCTTGTTTGGCCTTCTTTGCGTTAAATTTGGCTAACTTCTCAGCCTTTTTACGTTCTTTTTCAATTTCTTTGGCGGTCTTTTCTTTCACTGGAGGGTCCGCTTGGGTTTGTTGATCGGCACTCATCTTGATGAATCTATGACTGTATCTAAAACTATTAAAAGGTACACGTTTATATGATAAATTTATTAATACACTCCGATTCAAGAGCTTTATCATATATGAAAAATTTTTCGAAGTGAGTAATCTTGATAGGTCGTGTGAAAAACATTAGATAACTATGGTACATTAAAATTTCATCTATAAATTCATAATATCACTAATCCACTTGGATTTGTGTTTTTTATTGACATGGGTAGAGTCTTGGGATAGTTTTGGAGACTTGTGGGAAGTGTCGTCGTCGAATACGGAATCCAAATGACGCTTCTTTTCATCGTTGTTTAAGCTGTCAAGTGATTTCTTCATTTTCTTGGATAAATTGGGTTTGTTTGACGTCGTCGGCTTGATGTTTCCGGCTTTGGCCATACCCAATCCTATTTCTTCCCCAAAGTTGTCCAAATAAGACTCTTCCTTATCGCCAAAAGTCATTTTATTTTGCGCTTTAGCCATTTCTGATAATTCGAACTTTTGTTTCAACTTCCTAATTTTCCTCCCGCCTCTTCTTTTGGACCTATATTCGGTTGGTACGGGTAAAGCCTTCACTGCCGCTGCTTCGGGAGGCGTAAGCAACTTTTCTACTTTTTCCTGGAACTCCTTTTTGTACTTGGTGCCCATCTCACCGTCAGGACACGATTTGGAGAGATCGATTCTTGCCGCCAAGATTACTTTCCCACTAAGTATCCTCAATGCTGGTTTTATCACATCCAATGGTAGATATTTGACGAGTTCGTTGTCGTATAAGTAACCCATTGGGAATTGTTTGGACTTGGTGATGGATTTGGTGGTTGAGGCCAATTCTTTAACTCCAATAGACGCCACATTACACGATGGTGTAAGACACAATTGATTCAATGAGCCACAACTAACAAGAAGTTTTGATGCAGTGATGGGACCTAGCAACTGGTTGAGATTGGGGGTGAATTTGATCGATTTGTTCTGTACAAATGAAGCTAAATGGTTGACATTCAGTTCAAGCTCAAGTACAGCATCGCAGTTGTTAAGAAGGTTTGTCATATCGGTTTCGTTAAGGACAAATTGGGTTTTGGATGCTTGTAGACCACCCATAATCAAAGCCAAAATCTTTTCATCAGATATAACTGGTTTCAACTCGGCCTCGTGAGACTTGATGCCAATTAGATCCTGTTTTATGATCTTCAAGACTTTTACGTAATCATACGGATTGACCATGATAGATTCCAATTCTGCAAATACCACCTTATATTTGAATTTTATGAATGTGAACAAGAATTCAATCTCCTGATTGATTTTGTTGGTAAGCTCATTTATTTGGATAAGAAATTTATACTCTTCGTTATCGAAATCAGAGTTTGAAATCATCGACAAGAAGTCCGACTCCTCTTCGTTGAAATGAATCATTCTTTCCTTGATTTTGGGCAAGACCTTAAAGATTTTTAGGTGGTCTATAGGATCTTCAATCTGATCGAGGTCCAATTGATTAAGATGGTTTTCGATGTTTTTCTCCGACGAAAGTATTTCCATAAGTTCTTGGGATACATCATGTTGCTCTGTGGGTTCTTCGTACACCTCTGGTGCATCATTTTCAGCGTCAGAAGCGTCTGAACCGCTGTCAAAATCATTCATTAAATCATCTTGATAGTTCATATCTTCTCATCGCACCGAAATTTTGAAAATTTAGCATCTTTAACAAATCTACAATGGACATCAAAACATCATTTTTGACCAATGTGGACGGGTCCGCACAGCTCGTAAGTGGCAATACCAAAATAATAGTATCGGTAAGTGGTCCTGTTAGGCCCAAATTGAGACAAGAATTACCCCAAGTGGCCAGTTTGGAGGTGATCATAAGACCATCGGCTGGTTTGGCAGCCACGAGAGAGAACTTTTTGAACGACAAATTAAGCTCCATTTTAAGTGGACTCATTATAAGACACAAATACCCATCACAACTCATACAAATCGTGGTACAGGTGGTCAGTCTTGAATCAGATGGCTTGATTATCAATAATTACGAAGACACCGTCGATGATTTGAAGGTGTTTAATATGGAGTTCAGCCACATAATCAATTGTTGCTATTTCGCCTTAATAGATGCCAATATGGCGTTATTCAACTCGTTCATAGCTTTAAACCAGGTGATAATGCCCGATTCCCAAATATTGGTGGATGCCTCATTGGACCAGGTGGTGAAGAGTAACTCCACGCATATAATAGTGTTGTCCATAAAGGAACGAAAACCAGAAAAAATCGTTTTCGTTGACTCCAAGGGTATATTTAGTGAAGATGAATTGTTCAAGGTTTTGGACAATGGTTATGAAGTGGCTGCTGAAACATTTAAGCACTTTGTTAATGTTCTTGAAGCCAAGGTGGAGAAGGATTTCGAATGGAAATAAAACCACACAAAGACATGAAGGTACCTAAGTCTTGGTTGCTAATAATGGTGTAAGTGGATAGACATGTAGATACGATAAATATATTTTTCAAGTGGAGCCTGTAGAGACCTCTGAATAATGCACTTGTTTGGCTGAACTGATAATCTGTTAATTGCATTTTGATATGTAACTAAATGACCTTTTTGCACCCTTTGGCCTCGTAAGTTTATGGATATGATAATCTTATTCTTTCCAATTTCAAAATTTGTAAAATCTGCAAAAATCTCATTAACCAATCTATACAACTTCATTGCACCCGGACAAAACCGTTGAAATTCCTCCAAATTAACAACCACGACAACCCCAAGCATATACACATACCAATTTAGCACCAGCAGCAAGTTTTCCTGGTCATTTTGGTCGTCTGGCCCCGGTTCAAGTGTGACAGGCGTGTCTCAGACAAAAAGGGCCCAAGTGAGACAAAAGTGAGACATTATTTGGTCCAGGCGATACTGAAGGCCGGTAAATATTTTTCTGGTGTTGTTCAGACCTGAAATGTAAATAAGCATAGAATTTGAGGTCTACCAAGAAGAAAATGTATTGACATCATAAACAAGAATACATTTCTATAAACATAAACGAGGGACTTTATATGGGGCGGTGAGCATTACTGAGATTCTAAAGTGCTATATCATTTTAACGGGTCATTAACAGGTCTAGTACAACGTACTTAATGGATTGGAGTTCGAGTTGGTCACGCTCAATTCGGCAAACTTGTTGTTTGGATTCGATTTGTGTTTGAAAGTGAAACCAATGAAGTTGGAATTCTTCAATTTCTTGGAGCCATGCAACAATTTTTCGTTATAATTTTGTCTTTCGAAAACGTCCTTGTACTTTTGCATGGACTCTTCGTCCTCAAAATCATCAAAGTACCCTGCATCTTCGTCATTGTCCAACTGTGGAGTGAAAGGTGGGGTTTTGTTTCTTAAGCCCTCCCAATCGGTGATATCGTTAAAGTAGGTCATCTTTTTTATTTGGTTAAAGTTCTTGAACCTCAAACTAGGATGGGTGATTAGCTTTTTGATCAAAAGCCAAGTTCTGTCACTGAACACAAACCTGCCATCTTTGGTCTGGGGCCTTCTTAATGTCTTTTCCCAGTTTTTCAAGTTGTAATAAGTCTCTTCCTGTTTGGAACCACTGAAAGGTGGATATCCACACAAACTCTCGAATAAAATACATCCCAAAGACCAGTAATCAATGGTGAAGTCATAATTGTTACCTTCCAAAACTTCCAAGGCCATGTAGTCGGGGCTTCCGACGATGGAGTTGGCGTAGTTGGAGTTGGAGTTCTGATAGTTTTTGTAGATTTTTTGTCTCTCATTGATGTTGATAGAAGGCAACTCATTGATGAAGTTATTGAAATTAGAGTAGTTCTTCAATTTTAACTTCATGCTTTCAATTCGTTCGTTGGAAATGGATCCACTGGCCAAGCCAAAATCGGTTAATTTTATGTGTCCTTTCGAATCGATCAAGAAATTCTCCGGCTTCAAGTCTCTGTGAATGTATCCCAATTCATGCAACGAATTCACGGCCAGAAACATTTCGCTCATGTAAAACCTAGCATGTGGAGGTATTAAGTACCCGGTGTTGTTCAACAAGGTCCTAAAATCACCACCGGGGACGAACTCCATTGCCAAATAGACCTTTTCATTGTCCTGGAAGGCATATAATAATTTAACCAACCAATCGCTTCTGGTGTTGGTCAAAATGTCTCTTTCGGTCAAAACGTGCTTTGTTTCGTTCAATTTGATCAATAAACTCTTGTTCAAAATCTTCAAAGCACAGATTTCCTTGGTGTCCTTCTTTTTGGCCAAAAACACTTGACCGTAACCACCTTGGCCCACCTGGGTTAATATTTCGAAATCTTTGTGTTTTGGCTTTAATCTCTTTTTTCTAAGATATGCCCTTTCTCTGCTGATGTAATTCTTCCATTCCAAGGCTTTCTGATTGTCATTGGCACAGTTCAGCAACTTGGACTGCACCATTCGGGTTCTTTCTCGTCTGTTGATGATGTAATCGAATTTGTCACAATAGTAGTCCAAAAAGTAAAGCTGGCACACATTGGATAGTCTCTGGGTTTTGCTGCTTACCTTTTTAGGCGAGTTGATCATTTTGTTAGGTGAAAGTCTCTTTCCAGGCGAGTTCAAAGGAGTGATATTCTCCTTGTTTAACGAGTCAATGTCCATCAACGACACGTTGTCCATACTTTGGTTAAGGTCTTCCATGGCGGCGCAGCTGCTGGTACTTAAAGGAGTGAATTCAACAGGGTTTGATTGCTGCAGAAGAGGATTGTGGAATTTTTATATGGTACCTCGTACAATGAAATTCTTGTGGTGTTTACAATTGTCCCAATGCGGAAGGGTAATGAGCATCGAGGCCGCGCCGCACGCGTGACTGGGCACGTGAGTGTGTGTGTGCGCATCAGTTGGAGTTAAGAAAACATCATGCCAGGGTAGAGTTGCTGGCGTGCGCGAACCGGACGATATTTCCGAAGTTCGAACTACTCTAAGAGCCGGTGTCATGCTTGGGCGTGCAAGGAACAGGGAGTACATGGGATTTTGAACCCATTTGAACAGGCCAAGGCTGGCGCTGCGTTGATGGCAGTGTGTGGGTTGAACCCGTGCCATTTCCCCAGCATCGGCCTCCAAAAAATGTGCACGTTCCTTCTAAACGCATACCTTCATAGCCAATTAGCGCCAGAACCAGGCCATAAGGCCACCATAAACCACCCCGGCTGCTCAAAGCACATAAAGCACACACGTAGAGCCTCAAGAACACCTAACCGAATGTTCCTCTCCATATGCCCTTGAATGCCCCACAAGAAGTGGGTCATTACCAATATTGTGGGGTCAAACAGCCAGTCGTGCCATTTTCGTATAATAAAATAATGGAAAAATCTTTTCTATAAAGTCCGAGCAGACGAATAGTATAAATAACTCAACAAATACTGTGGGGTTGTCGATCATTTAAATAGTCGTTACATCCCAGATTTCCAACCAGTGTTTTTCATCATGTCAGATCTTGAAAACCAAATTCCCCAAGAAACCAAGTTGGCCATTAACGCCGACCACCCTGTACCCAACGAAATCACAAAGGTGAAGACAGAGGGAGAATACGTTCAATTTGGACACGAAAGATACCTCAGATCCGAGTTGGTGGAGGCCTTTGGCGGGACCTTAAACCCAGGGTTGTCGCCACCTCCCAAACATAACATGGCTAATCCCGGTCCCTTGGGACTTAGCGCTTTCGCTTTGACCACCTTTGTTTTGAGTTTGATTAATGTCGAAGCCAGAGGAGTGTCGATTCCAAACATCGTTGTTGGCTTGGCCTTTTTCTACGGTGGGTTCACCCAAACCGTCGCTGGTATGTTTGAGATAGCTGTGGGTAACACTTTCGGTGGAGTTGCTTTGAGCTCTTACGGGGGCTTTTGGTGTTCCTGGGCTGCAATTCAAATCGATGGATTTGGTATAGTTGCTGCTTATGACAATCCGGAGGAATTAAGGTTTGCTCTAGGGATATTTTTGTTAGGATGGTTCATCTTCACGTTCTTCTTGATGGTTTTAACTTTAAAGTCCACCGTTGCATTCTTTAGTATATTTTTCTTCTTGTCCATAACCTTCTTGTTATTGGCTATTTCCGAGTTCCAAGGCTCCACCTCCGTCAAGAAGGCTGCCGGTGTCTTTGGGTTGATCACTGCTTTTGCTGCCTGGTACAACGCCTACGCTGGGGTTGCTAATAGTCAAAACTCCTACCTCACTGTCAAGGCAATTCCTTTACCTGATTTGGAGGCTAAAAAAGCTAATTAGGCCGTGGTATTTATTAATGTATATTTATTGTTGTAAGGCTTGCTGCTGTTGCACAGGCTTGCTGCTGTTGCAACGCTTTCGGGCCGTTGCTTCAACTGCTCTGAGACACTCAACTGGATTGCTGAAAATCCCTCTACTACTCAGCCATGTGCTGTCAGAGATCATAAATAATGGAAGTTTCACATTTCCTACAAAGGTGTAATTAAACCAATGATCATAACACTGTGGGTTTAATTTTGATCACTTAACCAAATCAGGAATTAGGTGCGTGGTACTGGACCGTTATGCACTCTTGAGTAACCTTATTTCGACTCAGGCACCTCCAACATGCAACAATGTCGTCACCCTACATGAGTTTACATAAGCTACAATAGCCACAAATTCACACAAGAAATCTAGCTGGGTTATACCATGTGTTTCACCAATTACAGTTGTGAGCCTCATTTGCAGCAATTCAAGCGCAGTCAATGTATTTGAATGGCGCTTCTGTCAAAAGCCCCCAATGGCACACTTCCAGGCTGCCAATCGTACGACGATAGCAACGCACCGTAGATCACTGTTCCTGGCATGTCTAAGAACTGAACGGCTTAATGCTTGTGCTTACACGTGCGGTTGACACACGCAACCTAAAACAAGTTGCAACTCTCTTGCACGTTGCAAGTTTAACCTAAATCAGTTAAATCCCAGGACCTAAACGTGGTGGAATGTCATTAAACATAGATCCTGCTATGTTTTGTGGTGGGTTTTGGTAGCTTCGAGTTGTCCGTGGTCTAAACCTTTGGAATAAGCTTGCAGAAGGGCCCACACGTTTTTTTTGCCCTGTTCTGGCTATAAATATGGCCCAAAGTCACTTGGTTGTATCATTATCCAACAATTATGTTATTGAAAACACTCACATTATCACTTCTTATCTTGCAAGCTTTTGCTGCACCTGTCGATCAAGCTGGAGGGTCAGGTGGTCAAGATAATTTCAAATTCAAGCTCATCACCTCCAATGTCAGAAATGATGCTGCCCCTAGTAAGAGATTTGCCCATGAACGCTCCTGGGACGAAAGGAAAGTCGGTCAGATCGAAGCTCTTTCCAGGGAAAGCGCCGAGTACCCAACTTTAATCGGTTTACAGGAATTAAAGAAGAATCAATTGGATGATGTGTTGAATGGGTTGAACAAGAACGACTCCTCCAATGGCTGGGTCCACTATGGGGTAGGAAGAGACGATGGTAAAGAAGCCGGTGAGTATGCTGCTGTTATTTACAACAACAATGAGTGGGAATTAGTCAATGGGTCGTACAAGTGGTTGAGTGAGACCCCAGATGTTCCATCAAAATCGTGGGGTGCAGGAAACATCAGAATTGTTACCATTACCGAGATGAAAAATAAAAAATCAAAGGCTCATATCAATTTCTTGAACACCCATTACGACGATAAGTCCGAAACTGCAAGACAACATTCTAGTGAATTGATCATTGGCTGGGCCCATGAAATTGAAAACGATTATCCTGTATTTTTGGTTGGCGACTTCAACTCTCAATCCACCGATTTGGCTTACGAGACCGTCGTCAAGGACATGGCTGATTCGAGACAAACGGCCAACAATAAGATCAACACCTTGCAAACGTTCACCGGATTCGAACCAAATGATACCCATAGCACCATTGATTTTATTTGGGCACCAAAAGATTCAAATGACTATGGTTCCAAGTCTACTGTCTTGGATTATAAAGTAATTGATACATGGACCCCAGAGGGATTTAGGTTTTCTGACCATAGACCGGTTGTAGCGGTTGCAGAAATCGAACCATAGAAGTGTGAAAAGTAAATATTGTTTAGCGAATATAGAACAGAAGTACACTTTGCATCGTTTATTACTATTATTACACAATTAGAAGATCCATCCTAAGAATTTTTCGTAAACCCATTTGAAGTCTTTTGGATTACCGTTGGCGGCTCTCAAGGCCTTGTCTTCTTCATCTTCAGCAGCCCAAGCTTCTTCTTCGTTGTCTACCACATCTCTATAAGTGGTCATATCAACATCGTATGCTTTATGAGCCTTGGTTTTGTAGAAGAACTTGAAACCAGCGTACATGATCAAAAATACTGGTAAAACAATGTAACCGGTAATGAAACTCTTGTAAGTAAAAACATCACCCAAGAAAACGGTGAAATTCTTGATCAAAATGACCAAAATACAGATGGCCAAAGCGATGTAAGAACCATACGGTTGGAAAGGAGATTTGTAGGCCAAGTCGGTCTTTCTGTCAATACCTTGAGCTTTACAAGCCTTCATGAATCTGATGTGAATAATCAAAATACAAGTCCAGGCCAACAAACCACACAAGGAAACAACATTGACGAAATAACCAAACACCTCAGAAGCGTCTTCGGAAACAGTCATGTAAGCCAAAAGACAGAACAAGAATGATAATGCAACACCGAAGTATGGGACACCCATTCTGTTGGTCTTGGAGAAGAATTTTGGTGCATATCCAGCAACAGCCAAACCATAAATGGTTCTGGAGCAAATGTACATATCGGAGTTGGCAGCAGACAACACGAACAACATGATACAAGCGTTAATGACATGGTCCAAGCCGCTGATGTTGGCGTTCTTGATGGCAATGACGAATGGAGAGGCAGAAGCGGTGGAACCAGAAGCACTCAATAAGAGAGGGTCTTCAGGACTCACACACATACCCACAAACAAAATCGACAAGATGTAAAACACAACAATACGGTAGAAGGTCAATCTGATGGCTTTTGGAATGGCGACTCTTGGTCTTCTACATTCGGCAAAGGTGATACCACACAATTCGGTACCCAAATAAGCAAACACAGCATTGACCAACACGGAAACAAAAGAAACAAATCTACCGGTGGAACCACCAATAACCAAGTCCTTCGAAGAATCTCTATAGATCAAGAATGCACCTGGCTTGTTCCAATATCTGAAACCGGTTCTTTCGTGGTTTGGACCACCCCCAAGAGCAATGATCCACAACAATAAAATTAAACCCAAACAGGTGAAGACCTTCAACAAACTCAACCAGAATTCAATTTCACCAAAAAATTTGATCCCCAAGATGTTGATGGCTAAAATAACAAGCAAGAAAATGGTAATCCACACCCCTGGGTTCAATTTATCTTTCGAAACCCAGTACTGGACCGTCAAACTTCCGGCAACCAACTGATTGGCAGGAATAATCAAATATTTGAACAAATAGACGTATCCACAAGCAAAACCCAAGGCTGGGTCGACGTATCTGTTACAGTAACCGGTGAAACCATCGGCCAAAGGAATAAAAGTAGCCACTTCACCCAAAGCGGTCATCACCATGAAAACAACAAACCCAATCACAGTGTAAGCCAACAAAATAGCACCAGGACCGGCAACCCTCAACGCAGAACCGGTACCAATCAACAAACCAGTACCCAAAGCACCCCCAAGGGCAATCATCGAAACATGTCTGGCGTGCAAACCCTTTTTCAACTCATGGCCTTCGTTGTGGGCCAAATTGGTGGATGGGTTGGACTTTGCAATGGTCAAATTGTAATCCTCAGTGTGTCTTGACAAGAGAGAGTTGGAGTCCACTCCCTTTTCGGCGTCGTTACTCATTACAACAGTTAGATGGAGAAAAAATTTGAGATGGGGAATTCTTGGTATTTATATGAGGGTAGCGGAAAAAATGTTATCATGACGAATTAGGGTTGGAGCAGAAAAAAGCAGGTGTGCCAATCAAAACGGCGAATTGATCAGCGGTGTCAAGCCAAGTGGCATGGCTGTGGAGGCGTTGGAAGGGGCTCAGGTCGGCGTAGAGGTGTGGGCCTAGAGGGACCGTTGTAAAAATAATTCCCGAATTAGCATATTTACGAGACCCTACAGATAACAACACAAAGAACTTCACACGGTGTTGTGGGTGTGTGGCGATATCAGCGTCCCCTCCAGACGACGTAGATAGCACCACCCCGACAGGGGTCGAGAACCTGGCGCTGAACCCAGGTCGCTGTTTTCGTTTGCTGGGCACATCTCCTCTCTTAGAGGGCACCGCCGTGCGCAGGTCAAGCAAAAAATAATGCAAGGCATTTTATTGGTAATTCCAACGCCAGCGGGCAAGGCCAAGCACCAGCGACGTGCGGGTTTTGGCGACCTGGAGCCGGGGTGCTGCTGGGCCTGCAGCGACTGTTGCAGGGGGTTGGCTCCGAAGGACGGACCATGTGTGGCCGTGGTGGCTGGCGCAACCTCAACGGCTACAGACGGTATCTCATCTCAAAATTGATGGAGCGACGCCCAAAACGGCTTATCTGGCGAGCCAAGAAAAACACACGGCGGGGCCTCTGTGCACTCCGGGATCCCAGAACGCCAGCACCAATTGTTGGCCGAGATAACTGATAAGAGGCGCCATCTCTGCCCTGATGGGGCCACTCCAGTGGGGCGTAGCGCCGTGGGCGCAGATCTTAGAGAGCCGAACAGGATGGGCGGCTTCGGTGCATCCTTCGAAGCACAAAATGCAATTTATTATTACTGAATACAATATATTATTACTCGCACGACTGTTATACACGGTAGGGCCGTCACAACATCACCGTTGGACCAAAACACCATACTGCAGCACCGTCCAGGTCGGGGCAATTGGCTCGCAACTGCCTGCTGGATTGCGTCGGTGCGCTTCGGTTTCTGCTCCTTTTTGGCGCTTGGTCTCGGTCTCTTTATACCGTATGGGTCAATGTTGCAGCCGCCCACACAATCTCTCTATCCAAAACAAATATCACAGAATTTATAGTAAAACTTCCAAAGAAGACCTGGTCTGATGACTCTTTGGGCATATTCCTCCTCTTCAATGGCCTCTTCTCTATCAATCTTGTCTTTTCCGGTGGTGATGTCAGCTTCCATAGGGTCTCTGAAATGGGTCTTTTTCAACACCTTCCAGAATACGAACAGCCCGACAAAGAACACCGGAGCAAAGTATGCAGTGAACAAGTTAGCCACGGAGAATTGCCCGGGGAAAAAGATCCAGAACCCGTTGAAGAGCAAGATAACAGCAAGAAGGAAACACGAGAAGTATGTCAAGTAAGGATGCACGAACTTTGGTGGAACGAAGGCTCTGTCTTCTTCTGTGAAACCTTGGGCAGCAAAGGCCTTTTTGAATTGGAAGTACGACCACCATATGCACAAATAAGTACACAATATACCGGTGGTACTCAAGTTAATAAACCAACTGAACACGGTACCGGTGGAGTTGGTCACATTCAAGTAGGCAATACAGGAAACCAATATACACATAATGACACAGTAGATAGGACACCCGTTTTTGAGACATTTGGAGAAGAATCTTGGCAAGTATCCGGCAAGGGAAGCAGAATAAGCAGATCTGGTGGCACCATACATGAACCCGTTACCACAACTCCATGCAGACAAGGCGATGACGGTGTTGACCAAGGAATCTAAGCCGTGGACACCAACTTCTTTGACACCAATGACCCAAGGACTGGCTGCTGCACCGGATTTTCCAGCGGCTTTGGCTGCCAATAAGGTTTCGTTGTTGGAGGCACACAAGGTGTTCATGAAGAAAAGACCACCCAAGTAGAAAATGTAGATTCTAATATAGGCTCTTCTTCCGGCCATAGGAATGACGGTTCTAGGTCTGGACACCTCACTGGAGATCATCCCAAGCAAATCGGGACCACCACATGAGAAAGCAGCGTAAACCATGACATTCCACCAGCCCAAAAATCTACCAGTAGTTCCTGGAACCAAGTACTCTTTGACTAAGCCACCTTTTGGCCAGTTTTCGAACCCATAGGCATCTCCTCTTGGGTTACCACCACACATGGAGATAAAGGCAAATAACATCAACCCAACCACCAATAACACCTTGGTGATGGAAGCAACGAATTCGATTTCACCGTACCAGTTGACACCGAAAATATTGAACAATAAGGTCGACACCAACGCCACGGTGATCCACACACCCGGATTAAGGTCACTCCAGTACGACACCACCCCAGCAAACGCTGTGGCCTCCAAGGCGATGAACATAAGTGAAGTATATAAATAAATAATGGTACATGCAAAACCCAAAGCAGGATCAACCCATCTAGCACTGAAATGCAAAAATGAACCATGAATCGGTAAAAATGCACACATTTCGGCAACACCCTGCATTAAGGGCCAGATTGCAAAACAAGCATAAAACACAAACCCTGTGAATAACGATAATGAACCAGAAACTACCAAAGGCGAACTCAAACCGACGAAAAGACCGGTACCAATACTTTGACCGATGATCATCAAAGCAACATGTCTAGAACTAAGCTTTCTTTTGGTTTCACCGTATTTGGCTGGATCGAGTTTATCGTGAAAATCTTCAAATTGGGTAGCCACCACCTCATCGTCTCTACTGGAATTATCACCGTATTTTTCGATGTCCACGTTTATGGGACTTATCTTTTTTTCCATTGTCGATGAGATGAAGATATCAAGCCAATATATACGAAAAGCTTCTTAGCGGAATTGTGCCGGGCTTATCACATTTTTTTTTTATAAGGGACCGGCGACCAAAGTGGAATTAATTGCCTTATCGGGGGATTGTCCAATTATTCCACTTAATCGCGATATAAGATAAAAAATCCCTGATGTTCACTTGGCGCTTAAATTAACCAGTAGTACCATGGGTAAGTAATACCCGCCTTTGCGCTTAACCCGTTTCACATAAATCATTTTTTAGGCTCTTGTAGACTGTGCTACTTCTTGAATTTCAACCAGATGAGCTGTGCGCCGCACAAGCCTTATCGTTGCGAATCAGATAAGGTTTGTCTCTTAGCTCGAATTAGGAACATTAATTCCATTTACCTGTTCTGGCATTTTTATTCCCCATCTTCCTTGAATTTTGTATTGAAGGTCAATCCTAGTAGAATACCTAGGAGATGGATGGACTTTCCCTAAGCTTTGGAGGTGTATGAGTTTCCCCAGTTTTTCGGATGTCTCGATCTGTGCATCCCGCTTAGCGGCCCGTTAAAATTAGGGAATCTTTGTCGTGATACCCATTAGGCATATCAGTATAATAATTTAAAATAATACCTCTGTTCAAAAAAGCTTGACCTTTTTTTTTCAAATATTTTGGGCGGGAATCTTCTTTTGGTAATTAATGATGAAAGACGCTGCACACGTTGAAACCACCTCTATCCATTCGGGCCCTGTGTTGGAGAAGCGTTTTGATATTTGGAGCACTAGTGCGTTGCAATTCTCTTTGATATGCTCCTCTTTGGCGATAGGAACATTTCTAAGCACCGTGGTAGGCGTTGGCGGCTCGCCTGTATTGATATATGGTTATATTTTGGCTGTTACCTTTGATTTAATTATATGTTATAGTTTGGCGGAAATAGCAAGTGCTTACCCACATTCGTCTGCTCAGGTCCACTGGACTTACGTTTTGGCTCCCGAAAGATTCAAGAAAGTCGGCAGTTTTATTGTGGGTATATTGAGTTGTGCAGGTTGGATATTTGCATGTTTTAGCTCTACTTTTGTAGCTGCCAGTTTTGTATATTCTTTGGTAGCACTTTATCACCCGGATTTTGCAGCCTCCAATTGGCAATTTTACTTAACTTATGCTGCAGTTTTGCTTTCTGGGTTCGTTATCAATGCCTTCCTGATATTTATTATTCCTCACATCACAAACTTCTTAGTAGGATTGGTCAATATCGGTACATTGTTCATTTTGGTTACGTTATTGGTCAAAAGTAATCCCAAACAATCTGCCAGCTTTGTGTTCAAGGACATCATCAATGAGACTGGCTGGAGTTCCAATGGTGTGGTGTTCTTTTTGGGTCTTTTACCATCCATAGCTTCCGTTTGTTTGTATGACGGCGCATGCCACATGACCGATGAGATAGAAAAACCAGAAAAGAACATTCCTTTGGTGATGGTCATCTCCAACACCTCTTCTGCCGTGTTGGGTTTCATCAGTGCCGTCATATACATGTTTTGCTTAGTCGATGTGGCTGCATTATCAGACCCTATAGGAGGGCAGCCAATTGTGCAATTAATGATGGACTCGTTCGAATCCGATGCCTTGACCACAATCGGTATCATGATTCTTATTTTGACATTCATCGGATCCAGTTACATCTATTATACTTCAACTTCAAGGCTTTTCTGGTCATTTGCCCAATCAAATGGATTACCTTTTGGTGAGTTTTTCGGGAAGGTTCATCCTACCTTCAAGGCTCCCATCAACGCTTTGGCTTTAGTCACGGGTATATGTCTTATCATTGGTTTGTTGATCTTTGGTTCTTCAACTGCATTGAATGCAGTCTTGGGCTCAGCTATGGTATGCATCAATTTATCATACGTGTTCCCAATTGTATTATTATTGGTCAACTCCGGATTCTCAGCTAACCCATTACGGAGATTCACTATAGATAAGGAGATTAATGTGAACAACACCGTACCTCCTATCTTAAACCCCAAAACAAACTTGCCATTCTTCAATTTGGGAAGATTTGGTGTGATCTTCAATTTCGCTTCGGTGTTCTGGGCTTGTTTTATTATGGTGTGGTTAAATTTCCCACTTTTCAACCCAGTAACTCCTGATTCTATGAACTTTGCTTGTGTTGTTCTTGGTGTCACGGGGGTTATTGGAATTATATTTTGGTTCGTTGCAGGAAGACGTCACTACAACCACGATGTGGATGTAAAACATAATATTTAGAATTTTGGTTTTATTATATAATCTGTTTGCACATTTTTAATTCTTATCTCTTACACTTGTAGCTCTTGGACATTATTGTGTGTTTTGGGACTGCCATTGTTCGGATTTGCATCTACTATACCTCCTTCTACTTGTTGAGTGGTCGGACTTATTGGCTGCAAAAAGTGATCACGTGAACTGACGTTCGCTTGATAAGATGTGAATCAGATATGGCATCTTTTTACTTCTTTCAATATGGGTAAAATCAGCTCCCTATCTGCCATGTCTCTTATCGTGAATAAGATGATAGGCACAGGGATATTCCTGACGCCTTCAATCATTTTTCGTTATTGTCAGGGTAATGTGGGGCTTTATCTTCTGTTGTGGGTTTTAGGCAGTATAGTCATTGCATGCGGAATCTTGATTTATTTGGAGTTTTCTTTGAATTTACCGGTCAAAAACGGCGGAGAGAAGAATTATCTCCAGAAGGCTTTCAATGAACGACTTATTGGATTTGTTTATGCTTTTCAAATCGTGCTTTTGGGGTTTAGTTCTGGCAATTCGTATGCGTTTGGGAAGTACGTTTTATTTGCATTTTCGGGTGATTTAGATGGGGAATCGAATGGTTTTTATGTGAAATTGATAGGCACAGCGTGTATAAGTTTCTGTTGTTATCTACATTTGTTTCACAATCACCAGCTGAACTTCATTTTTGTATTTTTAGGAATAACCAAAGTGTTGATTTTGATGTTGATAATTTTGTGTGGAGCCATGGTGTGGCTTGGACTAATTAAAGTTCCGACAAACTCCAACTTCCTGAACATCTTTGAGCAGACAGGCAGTACCAACTACTATTCCATATCAGTAGCGTTGTTGGAGATCATCTACTCATTTAAGGGCTGGGAAAACGCCAATTATGTTCTTAGTGAAACCAAAGATCCTTACAAAGTGCTTACCAGATCGGCTCCTTTGGCAGTCCTCGTCACCACGGTGCTCTATTTTCTTGTGATTTTGAGTTATTTGGTGGTGATCCCCAAGACCGAAATTATGAATAGTGGTGTGTTGATAGCAGGCATATTCTTCGATAAAATCTTCGGGGAAAACCTCACGTCCAGAATGTTGCCATTATTTATTGCCATCTCCAACTTTGGCAACGTGTTGGTGGTCTCTTACGCTCATTCTATCGTCAACAAGGAGTTGGCTATGGAAAACCTCATACCATTCTCCAAGGTGTTTCTGAAGTTCAAATACGCTTTGGGATTACATTGGTTCGTCACTTTGGTGGTGTTGATAGCTCCACCTTCTTCCGAAATCTACGAGTTCATTGTTAACTTGTACATATACCCCGGAACTTGGATTAATGTGTTGATCGCCGCAGGGCTTATATACTTAAAAGCTGCAGATCGGTCATGGAACAACAAGGACAAGAACGATGAAACGACGCTGTTACTCTCCAATCAAATGTCGGTCAATTTCAGCACTCCCTCCGCTTGTATTGTAGTGTTTTTAGTGGCCAATCTTTTCATGGCCCTTTTGCCATTTGTGAAACCGCCGGATTACTCGCTGGTGATTCCATATTGGTGTTTCCCGGTTATCGGTACAGGCATATTGTGTCTTGGTGGGCTCTATTATTATGGGTTAAAATGGGTTAAAGGTGTTGCTTAAATGTACAGTAGATAATTTGCATATAATATAGAAATAGTCATTTACACATGAGGATATTTTTGAAAATTGGAAATTCGCAGTTTCTCTTCACACTCTCCTCGGCATGAATAACAGTTATATGACAGGATCGCTTAGCAGTGCCAATATTATAGAGAACAACTACACGTTGGCACTTAAGTTTTTCATGAACAAGGAGTTCAACAAATCATTTGATATAGTGAAGGCACAGTTTGCCAGTATATTTTATCATTTGAAATCCGGGGTAATTGGTGAAGATCTCTTTGTTAAGATTTTGAACTTATACTTGACAGAAGTGGGACTTATCCTTGAACTGAAGCACGAATTTAAGGTATCCAAAACAGAAAAGTTAGTTATATCGAACCAATTGAAGGACGATATGGTGTTGAACAATCTCGTTGAAATATTCCAAGATTTACACACTGTTCCAGCAGATATATTGTACAATTTATATCTAATCAATTACATAGGATTAGACTTGGAGGAAAGTTTGAAAAAGTTCCAAAATCTATATGGATCACTCGATTTTTACCGATTTCTCGATGACGAACCAAATAAGTATATTAAGAAACTACTTGAACTTTATGTGTTGAAAGTGTTACCTGAACTCAATAATGTTTCCGACGCAAGACAAATCATCTTGGAAAACCCTTTATTACAAGACAAGGACCAATATTACAAAAAGTTGGACCGCTATGAAGAGGATAAACGGAAAGAAAAGGAAAACCAGCAATTACTTAAGGACAAGCAAATGAGAGACCAAAAGCAACGGGAAGCACAAGAAAGGAAGAACAAGGATTTGACATACAAGTCCTTGAGTCAAATAAGGCAACAAAGCGACCCCATCACTCCAAGACAACCGGTTGTCAAAGAAGATCGCTTGGACGTCTTGAAGGACAAGTTAGTGTACCATTTCAATATTTGCAAGGGCTTCCTTAAGGAAAACTCCCCAATATTACTATTAAGCATTGTATTGTTGTTTATTTTGCAACGGATCATAAAGGTGAAGAAAATAAATATCAAGGAAACCCTTAAGGAGACGTTGAACATGGCATTTAAAATCAGCTATTTATGAGCCCAACTCTAGATACAACAATGCAATGGTTTGGTTTCTATTCATAATAATAATCATAACATTGAATAATATACATAGCTATAATACAAATCAAAGAAAAATGGGCATCTCAGGTTCGGCCTCTATGACCTTTCTTCTTTTGAGCACGGGGTCCTTAAATGATGGTGTAACCTCCACCTCATCGAACAACGTATCAAATGTATCCATATCGGCATCATCCACATCCTGGGAGTACTCAAGCATGTTAATTGATATTAAAGTACCGGCGTAATTGGTGTTGCTTTTGCAAATCAATTGAACTGCAAAAATGCCATTATGGTCACTTATAATCTTGCATTTCGAAGACAACTTCACAGCTTTTAATATTTTTATGAAAGTTTGGAACTTGAATTTCGATAGCACCTTATCCTGATCGAATATTTCCAATTTTTCAAGCACACTTCTCTCGTTTGGGTATATCAATTTAGAGTGTCCTATTGGACCTTTGGATATGAAGCTCAATTCTTTCTTCAGTCCTTCACTAACACATAAATAAACCTCCTCTGTGTTTATCAGCTGAAGGTCTTGCAACAAATTTGAAAGCAGATCGCTCTTTAGTATGACTTCATATTGAATGTTGCCATAATCCACTATCAATTCGTCTTTTTCTGGGTCTTTCTCTTCTCCTACAAAGAGGCTCGAGTCCTGGATTTGTACAGCATCGTATGGATAGTCGAAATCCACGTAAAAGGTAAGAAATTCTATGGACTCGCTCATCATCGAGTCTTCAAATTCGATGATGAACGGTGTGCCATCTCCATCGTAACTAAAATAACATGTGGAATTCTTGTTATTAGACAGAACATCAAATGCATGTGAAACTAGTCCGAAATCTATCCCGAATCGTAGCTCAACGTCTTGGTCTGCATCATCTAAGACATAGTTATTAAACAATGTGGAATCTATGATTATTTGACAGTTTAATATATGGTTACTTTCGGTATAGATGACGATATTTTTAGATGATATTATTACAAGACCATTTGAACTTATAGCATTGGCCGCCTGAAACACTTCTGAAAGGTGTAGGATGTTAGAAGTGGAAGCAATGAACTTCTGATCAGTTCTATTCATCGCGTTTTGTTAGAGATTGAGATGCCTGTTATAAGGACTATAATTTTTTGGTAAAAAATGTACTTTTTACGGTATGATTTGTACAATGCATATCGTAAGAATATGTATTCTATGCTGGCTGGTAAAAACTACGCATATGTCAAAAGATGGCACACACTAAAACAACTAACCATTGGTCGGCGTTTAGGCCTTAGTTTGACTCAAAAGATTATATATTTATAAGTAACATCTCTAATAAACAGAAATGTAGTTATCAATTCTATTTTTCTGGTTTTGTGCAATACATTCGGCTATCCATGTAACGTTTCTGATTTCTTGTTCCTTAGACCTTAACCAAGCCCAAATGGTAGATAAAGTGAATTGTTGGGTAAATGCGTTTCTGCAATATTGCATTTCCAAGTAATAGAACCAGTCTTCTAGAGTCTTGTCTCCGTCTTGTTGGTTATTGAACAAGTCGCTGTATTCGGCCACGGACCCAACAATGGTTTTCAATTGCTCAGGGTCATCTAAATTAGACAATTGGTTGTGATACAAAGGATATAACTTACCATATTCGGGGAACAAGCTGATTTTGTCCTCGGCTGACAATTCACTGTTGCTTATGGAGTTTAAAGAAATGTTGATCACACGCTTGTCACTTTCAAAGTTCAATAAGTTCAACATAATGGTCTTGTCGGGCTCGCCAAAGTTCTTTTCAACAAACTTGATAAAGCTTTCCAAGTAGTTCTTGAACAACTTATTTCTGATGATTTCGATGTTCAAGTCGTCCAAATCCTCGGGTGATAAACAGTCCTTGAAAAATGGTGCTAATGGAGTGTCGACCAAGACAGTACTGTACAAACTTTCAATGTCTGTAGCAATGCTCAATGTGGGCAAGGTATCAAACCAGCCCAAAGGATGGCATTTCTGCAAAATTTCGCTCTTGTCTCTCTCATGAATGGTACCAGTGATCATCAATGCCACATTGTCGATCATATACCCGTACGAAATATAGTTCAAAAATTCCAACAACACCCCCGAAGCTTGTTGTTTCAAGTATTGGAACTCCTGGTAAAGCTTTTTCGACAAGTTGTCCCTGATTATCGACGTGGACAATGCTCCTGAGTGAGAGGCTAAAAAGTTACCATAATCCGTCGAAGACAATTGCAATTTCAAGTCGTCCAAGGTGTCACATTGCGTCAAGTTCAAGTATTGATTACCTGTCAACAATCCATTACGATATCCCCTGACAACACCCTCGACATACCCATAATCGATATTAAAGAATAAACCTTCCATGTTCGGCTACCTCCTTAATGGTTAAAAATGCGACGAAGATTTTGGAATGCGAATTCAAATCATTTTACTATGTCTAAGGTGTTACTAGATAATTTGTTTTCCGATTTGGACGATAGTCTGAAGAGATTGATCGACGGGGGATATCGACTGGATGCAGAAACGTATCTACAAGAACTATTGCAGAATGAGGAATTGCTTTCGACCGATGTGTTCACCACTGTCTCTGATACTAAACAACGCACACTAACTGAAGAAATCGCTGAATTGGATAATAACCATCGTAATATCAACGTTAAGCTTTCGAAAATCACCAATGACAACAGAGACCTCGTGATAGATGTGAGTGAGGAATTGGAGCATGTCAAACGGGCCATTTCTGTGGATATCAAAGGAGAAGTCGACGACATTATCACGTTTTTGAGTACAGACGCCAAAATACATATCCAAGAGAAGGTAATAAAATCAATAGAGCTCAACAATTCGATCCTTTCTAACATAGACTCGGTTTTGGATCTTCTAGAATTGCCCACAATTTGTAAAATCTGCATACTCCAAGGTAACTATCAGGAAGCACTAGAAATATCGGTGTTGTCCAAGACGCTTATAATGAGATTTCCCAAGCTAACGGTATTTCAAAGGATTAACGAACTGATAAACAAAGAACTTGACAATATGGTGAAGGGTCTCATCAGATTGTTGAACACTAATTTGAAGCAGAATGTCTTGATAAAAATTTTCAATATCTTAAATAAACTAGACAAATCCTTCTTCAAATTCAACGAAGAAAAGTTCGATAAAGCCCAATTCTTGAAGATAATATTTTTGAATTCCAGATTTAAATATATTACCAACGAGTTGGCTAACTTAAAGCCTTTAATTAGCTATAATAAGTCCACATACCTCAAGCGGTTCATCGAGGTATACCGTTCTGAAATGTACCACGCATTATCCATGTACAACACCATCATAACACACTCATTAAACTTGAAAGAAGATAAAAATATTGACGCATTGCTTCTCAATCAATTTGTGAAAAATCTAGTGCTAACACTAATAAAAGAATTACGTGTTTATGTTCCTACAATATTAGAGGAATCAGAGGACGAATTAGACACCAAAAACAAAGTCAATGGATGGATTCTTCAAATACTATACTTATGCAAGTCGTTAACGAAGTTTAATTTAAACTTTGAGTCGTTAATAACCTGGGAGTTGTGTTACAGCGCAAGTCCGTTAATAAAAGAGGAAGACTGGCTCGCAAACTCAATAAAGGTTAAGAAAATAAGAGTTTGAATTATTAATTTAATGTACATACAATAGCACTATCTATTGACTTGATGGTGGCTCCAATTGCAAACCGAACAAGAACCCCAACTCAGATCTACTCATCTTCCCTACCTTCCGTATTCCTGCTTCATCCAAAGCTGCCTGAATGAGTTCTCTCTTCTGTTTCTGAAGAGCGATGATTCTCTCCTCTACTGTCTCCTTTATCAATATTCTGTATACATAAACCTCGCGCTGTTGACCAATTCTATGTGCCCTATCTTGGGCTTGATCCTCGACATAAGGGTTCCAAAATGGGTCACTAATAATAACATGCGATGCACATGTCAATGTGAGACCAACATTTCCTGCCTTCAAAGATGTAAACATAACTTTGGTGTCGCCCTGGTAGAACATTCTCACGGCTCTATCCTTTCTATCCAACGACATGGTTCCATCGTATCTTAAGTAAGGTATACCCTCTCTCCTGAAGATTAAATTCAAAAGTTCAAAATAAGTAGTGAATTGAGAGAAAATGATAATCTTTTCTCCTGGAAACTCTTTGAAAATCCTCTTAACTAAGTCTAATGTCTTTTGCATCTTTGCAGATATGACAAATGAACCAAATCGGTCAACTAAATTCTTTATTCTCTTTTGGATTGCATTTTTGCCCGTAGCTTCGAAACTGTGAATATAATCCTGGACTGAATTGGGACTCATATGGTCTTCATGAATTAATGAGAATATTCTGTAATCTACGAGGTCTTTTTGTTTTACTTTGGTGCCACATTCGGGACAGAGGGCTGTATTAGCTTCATCTTCAACCTTGTTTTCTTCAAAAAGGGCTTCGATACAATCTTCACATACTTTGTGGTCACAGCTGAGGGCAAATACACCTTTAGGATTCATTGGCAAGAAGCAGTAAGGGCATTCCTCAGAGGCTGCGTCCTTCCCGTCTTCATCTTTGGGTGATTCTAAATCCGTGGAGACCTCAGAGCCAGTGCCCGAAATCACACTTGATGAGACTGTTGGCCTCAAAAGGTCAGTTAGAGTACCATTGTTGGCGGACAAGTTTGATTTTGCATCAAATGTGGTCCCTTTCATTGATTCTAAATTCTTTGCATCATCGTTATTCTCTGCCTTGATGACTGTATTTTCGGTTTCAATATCAGAAATACCATCCAAGTTTTCCACTAGCTCTGATTTAACTCCGATATCGTCATAATCTGCGTTTTCTGTTTTAGCATGATTGCTGTTTTTTAATGTAGTATAATTATCTTCGATATGTATCTCGTTTTCTTTTGCCAGCCTTATGTCGTCTTCATCCTCTATTTCTATAAATTCGTTAACATCCTTCTTGGCATGCAAAGTGTACAGATCAGGCTCTGCATTGGTTTCTTGAGAGCTCCTTTTCGTAAGATGATTAATATTGTTGACATGTTGCAAAGTTTGAAGACGTGCATCATCTTCCTCTTCATTCTTGATCTCCTTTGCAAAATTGCTGCTGCTGTTTTCAATAGGGGTATTGTTTGGCGACTGTTGAGCTGCGTTCTTGTTCACCTCTTCGGTATTGAAATCCTCAGTTAGAGTCGATTCATCTTTGATTGAACTTTTAGGTAAATTCAAAGCTATAGCCGAGGTATCGATTAGTTGTAAATCGTCTTTATCATCATCACTGTCTAGCTCCTCTATCGCCGAGTTCTCGTCCTCCAGTAACACCTCTATTTTATTTTTATGCAAATTGCCTGAGTACTCTATTGAAGAATTACCAAGATACAACTTAATCTTGGCGACAGTGGATGGATCTAAACTGGTCACAGTACGTAAAAGATCATTCAAACGGTTAACACGAAAAGCTTCATTCTTTGTACCGCCTAGTTCACATAAAAATGTATGACAACAAGCCTGCCTTAATCTTAGCAACAAAACCAATGCATTTGAAATACTATATGAATTAGCATTAAGCATTCTCTTGGCCTTAGTAGCAGTTCTCTGTTCAATGGCTTTATAATTGCCGAGTTCTTCCGGGTCCATCTCAATATACTCTTCTACACTATGCTTCTCAGGTAAAATTAAAATGGGTTTACCATCTATTTTTGACGATTTAGATCTTCTCAACATGATAACCTTGAGTAATGCTCTCAATTTACTCAAGGATCTATCGTTCTCATAATTACGATCAGATTTAAGCGGAATCAGGATATCTTGTCTGAATCTACCCAAATCAAGATAGGGTTTGATTCTTAAGAATCGTATCAAAGGATACAATTCATCTATGTTATTTTGCATTGGTGTTCCTGTCAAGCATAATCTATATTTGGATCCCAAAGCCGCAGTGGCCTTAGAACTTTGGGATAATTTGTTTTTGATGAGTTGGGCTTCATCCAATATGACTCTAAAGAAAAGGGAATTTGAGGCATAAAATGGTGATTTGTATTTGGAACCTCCAGTTCCCAAATCTGGAACAAAATCTCCGTTAAATGCAACGCCTTCTCTCTCAAGATCAAACTTGTAATGCTTTCTGTACTCTGATGCTAATGTCCCATACGATGTTAATATTATATCGTATGGTTGAAAATCTTTGAAGGTTTTAAATTGTGATTTCGAATTCCCGTGGAACACGCCAATTTTTATTTTAAAGTCGTCCTTCACTTTAGCTCTAGCTTCTCCTTCCCACTGTCTTAAAAGAGAGACGGGAGCCACGATCAAAGTAGTTTTCGACTCATTGTCGTCGGCCTTATTGGCCATCATTAAAGCCAAAGCCTGGACTGTTTTGCCCAAACCCATGTCATCGGCTAGAATGCTGCCCCTATTTCTACTATTTTCTGACCTTAGAAGCCAGCTAAGACCAATTTTCTGATGCTTCAACAATGTGATCGTCAATTCGGAAGGAGTCTCAACCAAGTCAGAATCGTCAACGTCGGTGATGTGCTCTAACAAATCATTGATCTGCTCTTTTTCTTTTACCGATACCATGGTAACTTCTTCTGAAAGATCGGCAACATTGGTTGTTGGAAATTGTTGGGTGTCTGCCCACAAACTGGATACACCAAAACCACCATAAGGTGTATTACGAAACTGATCCATAGTGGTTGGCTGATTTATTTGCTGGGTGACTCCTGCGTCGTTAACATTGAAGTTATTGTAGATTGTGTTGCCGAATGCTGAAGAGTTTGCAGTGGGTATCACCTCGGAGCTCTGCAACTGCGATGGGTCTATTAATTTTTGGTTGTATTCCTGAAATTTCTCTTCTGCTTGATCTCTCCATAAAGTAATTTGTTTCCTTATTGTCTCTGGTATGATGTAATATGCGGAGTTATCCAAGAATTTATACAGAGCATTGGGCTCTTTGATTCTGATTTTCAGTTTGATCACATTAAGTGCATCGAGTAAATGCGTCACATCCTGGGCATGTCTCATGGCTCTCAGGGAATATATTTGGATATTACGCCTGACATCAGGCTTATAATGTTGCTCTAGCACTTCTTTACAAACTGCACTCAATCTTCCGAACCGTCTTTCACGACGTAGGATCTTGGTTGATATTTCGTAGCCCTCTTGAACTAATTGATCGAGTGTTTCAGGCAATGCAGGTGAATCATGAGAAGATGACTCGCCAGAATTTGGGTTGAAAATAGGAATCTTCTTGATGCCATTGATTATATTGCCTACTATGGAGCTCTCTCTATCGTTAGATATGACATTCGTTTGCTTAGACCATCTTGTGGCTTCCGGATTATCAATTACCACTACATCCTCGTCCAGATCCGCTTTTGGAAGGCCTTCTTGAGGCGTTGCAGATTTCATGTGGCTTGTCTGGGTGGATACCAATGCACCAGATTCATCATCGATCTCCATAGGACTCCCTGGACGGTTATCGTCTTCTTCTGTAAGATCTATTACCTCTGGTGTTTCAGGCCTGGGTGTGCCAAAAGAACCGCCACGAGCACCATCGAAGCGCACATTTTGCGCGGGTGGAGGCTTGTTTAGACCACTTAGTCTTCCTAGGATACCTACGGGGTGGAGTACGGGCCTGTTAGGGGGTGTTCCTGAGCCATCCCCAGAATTTGACATATTTGTAAGTGATAAATGTAAGTCGCGCATTGCAAATCAGATAAGGAAATACTTGCAGGGTTGATCTTGGTGAAATAGATGGAGGCGTTCAATAGAGTGTTTATATATGAGGCTTATCTTCGTATATATTTGTTCTTACTTGAAGACTTGAGCAATTGAGCTAGTAAATAAAAAAAATCACTTTGTTTAGCAATCAGCCGCGAGGTATAATTCAGATCTTTAATGTTATGGTTTATCATTGGTGCCACTATTGGCACGTATCAGTGTAATGTGCTAGAGTGTTCAAAAGAATGGAAGCCGAAAGATTCAGGCAAAAAATGTCAAAAACAAGGCAATAACCCCCAAGGGGCTTCTGTTTTATTTCAAGTGCCCATTTCGAGAAACTCATTTACGTCTGCACCAGTGTTCATTCTATACAGTAAGCTAGTTGGTCATAAATAATCGCCGTTTTCCTCCAAGATTTTATCCAAGCAAATCTCCAACTCGTCCTGCAAACGTTTGTTGCTTGGATCAAAAGACAATCCTCGTTGATAATCGGCCCTGGCCAATTCATAATTACCCAAAAAGAAGTTGGCCACACCCCTTCTTAAGAAGTTTTCGGTGCTGTTTCTTTGCATACCAATCAACATGTCGGCGTCGTTGTATGCTTCCAAGTACTTTTTGGCCTTCAAATAGGCGTCACAACGGGACATCAAAAACATACAAAGCTCTTGCAAGGTACCTTGAAACGACTCGAATTTGGTTCTTCTGGAGATGGCTTGGATTCCGATGGTGAATTGCTTGATGGAGTCTTCGGCTCTATTTTGTTTGAACGCAGTCACGCCCCCTTCGTAGAGCTTCTTGACCATTTTGCTGATATCTTTGTTGAAATTCTCCACCGTAGCCACAGGAGGCACATCGGCGCCGTTACCAATCACCTCGGCGATAAGGGTGTTGAGCTGTTCCGTTTCGAGGATAAGCTGCTTGGGAACTTCCTCAATTTCGGAACACACCAACTTCTTGCTCAGCGGCTCATACGTTACGTACTGTTCGACTTGCATGTTTAAGAACACCTAAAAGAAAATTTCGCGAATGCGCTACTTTTGGCTGCAAAAAATAAACCATCCACATGGACCGTTCTTTTGAAAGCACATTGAGCGGTTCCAGCTCCTCAAATTCTCTGGAAATGCCGCATGTGACAGTACAATTGGGTTCACAAGATATAACCCCCGACCTCGCTCTTAAGCGACCCAGTGTAGGCCGTTTGCACGCATTGGACTTCTCCAGTGCGTTGGTAAATCCCAGGCCGCCGTCAATACCCAGCTCCGAGTGTGTATTTCCCGGCTCAAACCACAGCTCTATTGGCCCTGACACCAAAATAGCACTGGCGGTGCTCCATTTGCCGTGTGGGTCTGCTGGTTCCAGCATAGAGGAGGTGTGGCCCCAACAATGGCAGCCGCACACCAGCACGAACTCATCCAAATCATTGACCCCATACGATCACCGGCCGCCTACGCCTACACCGTTGAGGAACTCCGTAACGGCACACTCTCCCATTCCGGAAATGTGCAGGAAGTCTCTTGATTTTTTCGATTCAGATGATCTCAATGATACAAACGGTGATGTGACCCATAAAATAATTGTGAGGAAAATCATCCCACTTTCAAAGCCTCTATTTAAAACCAAATCCAGCACCAATTTCAAAAGCATGAATAATAAAAACCACACTTTCGACACACTCAAATCGTTCCTTACGTGGAGCAAAGTCAAACTCACCCCCAGCGCCGAGTTGGAGAATAAGGTGTTTTCCCCCAACACCCATCGGCCGAGCGACCTCGACGTGCCGGGCATAAGCCAGGTCGAGAGCGAAGAAATTGTCGACCCGAGCATACTACGCAGAAAACGGACCAACTCGATAGTCAATTTGTTCCGTGCATCTTCGGGCCTAGGCCTGAACTACGAAGGTTCCGTGCAAGACGAGGCTGACGATGAGGACGACACCGATTTCGACCACGGCAACGAACAACTTAGTTTCTCCGTCTCGCCCAAATATAATTTGCAGCCAAATGGTGCACCAGACAGAAAAGGCGGTTTCAGAACATACCTCCACGATCTTAGGCAGAAAACAAAGCATTTACATGTGAAATGGCGCTCGCCTGTGACGTCGGCGTTGAGCTCCTGATTAGACTCCGGCTAGTTTAATTTATAGATTAATGTATTACGTAAGATACACTGTATAATGATTCACCGCGATAAGAGTCATAAATCTTTTCAATATTCTTTGAAGACGTAGAGTAAGTTTCTTTTGAGATGGTGGACTTCAGCAAGCTTATCAGGCCCAACATATTGACGTTGGAGCCCTACAGATGTGCAAGGGACGATTACAAGGAGGGAATTCTTTTGGATGCTAACGAAAACACTCATGGGCCTGCATTGGCCAAAGTGTCTGAAGAGGAACAAGTTTTGAGCTTAAATAGATATCCTGACCCACACCAAGCCGAATTAAAGCAGCAGATCATTGATTTGAGAATGCAGGCCCCAAACAAACACTTTTCTGATGACCTGTTGAAGTTGACGGTAGAAAATCTCTGTTTAGGAGTGGGTTCCGATGAGAGCATCGATATGCTTTTAAGATGTGTTTGTACCCCTTCAAAGGATAAACTATTGGTGTGTCCCCCCACCTACGGTATGTACAACATTTGTGCCACCATGAACGACGTGGAATTGGTCAAAGTGCCCCTCTTGTACCCATCTTTCGAAGCAGATGTGGAAAACATCGTCAAGACAGTCAAAGCAGACTCCAACATCAAACTCATCTATTTGACATCCCCCGGGAACCCTACCGCCAAAGTGTTGGACGTGGACAGAATCGTCGGGTTGTTGGAAGAGTTGAAAGAGCAAAATGTATTAGTGGTCGTGGACGAAGCTTACATTGACTTCACTCCCCTCGACCAGAACAACAAGAGTCAATCGATGTCCACATTGGTGAATACCTATACCAACTTGGTGGTGATGCAAACACTCTCCAAATCGTTTGGTTTGGCCGGTATCAGATTGGGTATCACTTACTCGTGTAAAGAACTTTCACACTATTTGAACGCCATGAAATACCCTTACAATATTTCGTCCTTGACTTCTGCAGTGGCAATTAGAGCCACCAATGATGAAGGTGTGGCCACCATGAACTCGTATGTGTCTAAGATCGTAGAGGAAAGAAGCCAGTTGCTTGAAAAATTGCTGGAAATCGACGGAATCGGCAAATGTATCGGTGGCCTCGACGCCAATTTCCTCTTGGTAGAGATATTAAACAAGGAGGGCGTCCCCTGCAACGATTTGGCCAAAAAATTGTACCTTAAATTGGCAGGTACCGACCAAGTGGTGGTCAGATTCAGAGGAACCGAATTGAACTGTACCGGTGCATTGAGAATCTCAATTGGAACCAAGGAAGAAAACAAAGTATTGCTTGAAAAATTTGCTTCTTCATTAAAAGAGCTTAGATAGTCATTATACAACTTATAGACAATTTTCACCCACTGCATCCCATACCCTATAGTATCAACTCCGGGTAACTGTAATAGACTCGCACTGAAAAATTTTGGTGTGAAAAATTTCAATATGGCTAGACAGAATTTTGTAGGGCTTGTGGTTTCACAGGGCAAAATGCAGAAAACCGTCAAGGTTAGAGTGCAAAACAGGTTCTACGACAAGAGAATCAACAAGGATGTGTTCAACAGAAAGGACTACTTGGTGCACGACGAAGGAAACTTGTGTAAAGAAGGCGACATAGTGAGAATCGAAAGTATACCTAAAATCTCCCCCAGAAAGTTCTTTGCTATCGCCGAAATCAAGATCAACAAGGGTCAGCAATTCGAAGCATATGAGACGTTGGCCAAGCAAAAAGTGGCGGAGGAGGAAAAGAGGCTCGTCAAAGAATTCATAGACAGAAGAGACAAAGTGGAATCGATAATCAAGCAAGTTGAGGATTTGAAAATGTTGGATAAAATCGCCAACCAGTACCAAAAAATCGACGACGAAGCCGCCAGGCAGGAGCTCGTCAGCCAAATCAACGATATTAAACAAAAGTACAACATCAAGTCGTGGCCCACCGACGAACCAGTGCTTGATTTGGAAATATCCAGAGATGAAAAAAATCTCGATGAGATACAACGTAGAATGAGCATAATAAAGCCTCTTTTGGACACCTTAATGGGAGACGAATACCTTGAAAAACGTAACGAGATTTTGACCATGGTGTCCAAGAAGGACATCGCCAGCTTAAAACCAAATATCCAGAAGAACTTGTTAAGAAAATACCTTTTGAATCCAAATAATGAAATCCCCATACAATTATCAAAACCATAAATTATATAGCTGAAGCACTCGCACTGTAAATAGAGAAAAAATACACACCTGAACATCGATGTCATGGACATCCCGGAATACATCGACGCAAGCCGCCTTGTAGGCTCCAACGGTGTTCCCGTACAGGGCCGTGCCATTAGGTCCAAACAGGTGCTACCGTTGTTATCAACTGGTTACAATTATCATAACCTTTACCGTGAAGAGAAGTTGGTGCCGCCGCTATCCATGTCAAAACTCCTTGATGCCCCCATCAAAATCGTCGCCAACTTGAACATACAACCGGGAGAGCCGTGGTTTATGTTCTGGTTCACCATATCATCGTTTTTCCCGCTAATTTCTGCCAGTGTGGGGCCCTTGGCGAACATGATTTCAATTGTAGGTCTTGCGGAGCCGTGGAGAATCGACGACATCACCCACAAAACCGTGGCTGACCCTGCACCAATACGGGCTTTGAATATTTTGAGTCTTTGTCTTGGATTGGTGGGAAATACTGCCCTTTTCGTTAACTTCACCAACGCTAGGGTGTATAGTGTGGCACAAATTATCTCTATTTTGTGCTGGCTTTCGGCTTCCATTTTGCTCCTTGTGGGCGTGATTCTTTTAAACGTGCATCACATGGAGGGACATTCCCATTCGGAGGGCCATTGGATGTCTGTGTTCACCATAGGCTTTTATTTTCTCTGCACTGTAACGATGTCCTTCAATACTATGGGGTACTATCTAGGCAAATACCCGCCAATTTTGAATTTGAACACCAAAGAAAAGGCCCTTATGAAATACACCGTGATGCTCTGTGTATGGATGGTCATAGGAGCTTTGGTGTGCAAACGACTCATCCCAGACTTGGACTATGGCGCCTGTTTATATTATTGCGTGGTTTCGGCGCTTACCATAGGGCTTGGAGATATTCTACCGCAAACCTCGAGCGCAAAAGCCTTCATTCTTATATTCTCGCTAGTGGGTGTACTCCTTATGGGGTTGGTGGTGGCGATGATTCGCCAGGTGCTGCATAACACCAGAGAACCGGTGAGATTGTGGAATCAAATGGAGATTGAACGAAACCGATGCTTGAGAATACTTGAGAAAAACGACATCTCTATCACCCCCGAGGACTCGTTCAATATTATGCGTCGGATCGATCATAAGGCCACTCTGGAGCAACAGGCGTTCTCCTTGGCTGTTTCGTTGGTGATGTTTTTGATCACATGGCTCGTTGGTGCATTGGTGTTTCATTATGTGGAGAAATGGCTGTATTTCAATTGCGTGTATTTCTGTCTTCTTTGTCTTATCACCATTGGCTATGGGGACTTTGCTCCCGTTACTCCATTAGGAAGGACCTTCTTCATCTCGTGGGCCATTGCTGCTGTTCCCTTGATGACTATTTTTATCTCCAATATGGGCGACACATTGTTTAGTTCACACAGTGTTAGAGGCATGCTCAAGCTGGTATTTCGACACATAAAAAGCCTTTTCCTTGTGACGTCCAATATCAGCCATTCTAATGACACAAACACCCTTCGAGCTATCAGATCGCTTAACAGCGAGTTGGGTGAAGACATCATAAGCGAAAACAACAACCTGGTGGCACTCACTGCAGACTCAGATACCGCTAGGCTTTTCGAACCTATCAATGCCAATATCGATTCGGGCCTCGTACGAAGAAGAAGCCATGTGTTGGACATCTTAGACTATGTGAATCAGTTGAAACCTCTTTTGGAAGACACTATCGAATCGCCTACCATGGAATATGATAATGAAAAGTGGGAAAAGCTTGTTAAGGGCCTTGCTCCACCCATCCATAAGCACACAGAGCTCAATGAACGGTACTGGCTTAGCGAAGAGTCACCGTTACGATTGCCGCTCAGAGAGCCAAACTACTTCATCAGTCGTATATTTTATAAAATAGAGACCGATTTGGTTAATGTGGTCAATGAATTGAACGAAGAAATTGAAACGGTAGAGAAATCAGACCTTAACGACAGAGGTATTATGTAAATATGTAATGACTAATGAATATCATTGTATGCCATATCGGGCATTCACGTGAGTGGTCGCCAGTCGCGATATCTTATCATTATCTCGCTGGTTTGAATGGAAATAACTTTATAGAGAGCTCGCTAGAACTAGAAAGCATGACAAGTCACCGATCTACAGATGAGGGGCCCACCTCAGAGGCCCCTTACGATCCAGTGGTGCTACAACTTTCCCCGAAAATAGCCTTTAAGTTGTCGCAGCTCAGGTACATCACCTTTTCACTTATCGGTATAGCTTTATTATGGCCTTGGAACGCGTTCCTTTCTGCGTCTGCTTACTACGGTGAAAGGTTTTCCTCGTCAGAATCGTTGGTAAAGGTATATTCCTCGACAATGATGACTGTTTCGACGCTTACAAGCACATGTTATAACTATTATCTCTCGCAGGTCCAACAAGGCGTAAATTATAATAGGAGAGTCAACATTGGCCTTTCTATGACGGTGGTGGTCTTTGTGATCATGGCCATCTCGTGCATATCGATGCTTTTCATCAAAATGAATGATAAGGTTTTTTTTGCTATACTAATGATCATGGTATTTGTGTCCTCTGCAGCCACCTGTTTGGCGCAAAATGGTACCATGGCGATAGTCAATGTTCTTGGAGGGATCTTTGCTAATGCTGTGATGGTGGGACAGGCTGTTGCTGGTGTTTTGCCGTCTGTGGCTTTGATAATTTCCATTTTGTTGATTGGAGAAAAAGTCAAGGATGACTCCGAGTACATCGATAAGAATTACGGTGTTTTCGTTTATTACATCACCGCCAGTTTGGTGTCGCTTATCTCAATCGGGCTTCTTTACTGGGTCAATAGTTACAAGGCCAGCGTTGGGTATAGTCTTCTTAACGATGAGGCAGGTGGCGAGCCCACACAGCGTGATAGCACGCAAATTGACGATTTGCATTTGAATGAGCCGGTCCAACAAACATACGTGCCATTCTCTGTGTTGTGGTCGAAATTGAAACTCATTGTGCTGACCATTTTCTTAACATTTAGTATCACCTTGATATTCCCTGTGTTTGCATCGACCGTGGAATCGGTGCACTTCAATCCTCGCTGGAGGTTCTTGAAAAAGGACATCTTCATTCCATTTATCTATTTGATTTGGAACCTCGGAGATTTGCTGGGCAGAATCCTCTGTGGCACGCCAAACAGTAAAGTGTTGGTTAAAACACCCAAAAAGCTTATCACATATTCTATTGCAAGATTGGTATTTATACCGCTATTCTTAACGTGCAATATTCATGCTTCTCCTGAAAAGTCCAGTGCCTTGATAAACTCCGATCTTTGGTATATCATGTTGCAATTTGTTTTTGGTTTGACCAACGGAATTCTTTGCACCTCCTGTTTTATGGTTGTAGGTGATTTCTGTGACACCGATGATGAAAAGGAGGCTGCTGGTGGTTTCACCACGGTGTTTTTAAGCGTGGGTTTAGCAGCCGGAAGCATTTGCAGTTATTTATTGGTGTTGTCCATCAAATAGAACTAAATGTACGCCATTTTGGTTTCGAAACTTATTTTCAAACTCTGTGAATTATTGGTGCTTATAACAATAGTTTTGATCTGGAGCTTTTTAGCTACCGTGTTTCTCTTTCTCTGTCACTCACATTTTGCAGCCAAATTTACTGCGCATAGATCAGCGCGAACTCAACCATGTCTTTCTGGGATAACAACAAAGACTCTTTCAAAGCGGCAGGCATTGCCACTGTCAGAGGCATAGGCAAAGGTTCCAAGGCCCTTGGAAAGGCTGGCTATCAAACATACAAAAAGAACGAAGCAAAACGAAAGGGATTGGATGAACCTCAGTTCAATAATGAGACATCCACTGGTTTTCAAGGCCCCGTCCAAATCAACAAGGTGGAACTCAACACACTCCCAGCGCCACCCAGACGTAATGTTGGTGCCACAGGCTACGTTTTAGGCCAGACGTCTCAGCCAGTACCTCCTCAAGGACCTTCAAGTGCACCTGTAACTCAACCTCTACCAAGCAGACCAATTCCAGCCCAACCCCAACAAGCAGTCCCACTACAGCAACCAGTGATGCCCTCGCAGCAAGTACAAACACCTTCTTCTGCACATCCGCCTCCACCTCCTCGGACAGCACTGTCTATTTCAACCAGGATGGCAATGCCATTGCCTCAAGAGGCTATGTCCACCACTGATCCAAATGGTACACCTGCTCCTCCTGCCTATACTTCACAAGCCGCTATTCCACAAGCTGCCGCAGCTGTGTCGGTACAGACGCCTATGCAGCCAACTTCTGAACCTGTGACAGCAGAAGCCTCCCCCGGCGCAGAAACCGTGAAGCCAGCACTTCCAGATCCCGCTAAATTTGCACCTCCGCCTGTACACAGAAACCGTGGTGCCTCTCCTGCAACGGCAAATCCCAGTGTTCCTGCTGCAGCCGGTGCCAACGCTTCTTCTGCAAGCCCTACGCCTCCACCCCCTCGAGCTGCAGTTCCGGTGATATCTCCTGGAATTGATCCCTCAAAGTTTGCGGCTCCTCCAAGGCCATATCATGGAACTAACCCACAAATGCAGCCTGCTAGGTCGTCTCCGCCTCCTCGACCATTGCCGGTGCCTGGTACTTCAAGCTCGCTGATTGTAACTGGCTCAAGCGCTCTGGGTGCTCCAGTTCCTTTGCCGCCACGAACTGCGTCAATTGAGAAGAAACCACCACCGAAACCTACCAAGAAGCCTAATATGCAAATGCCGCAAAACCCTCCTCCATATAGGCCTTCAGAAACTCCGTTGGCGCTGACGCCTGATATTCTGGATATTTCATTAAACTCGAGTCCTGTGACACCCAAGGTGGAGCCCAAGACTAATGAGAGATCCATTACTGCTGGTATTAGCGGCGTCAACTCTGAACTTGAAGCTTTGCTCTCCAAAAGAAACATCACAGCCAACAATACCTCGGATAATGACCGTGAATCTATGATAAAGCCTAAGCCGCCAGTGGTTTCTAAGAAATCCGAGGTGATGTCTAAACCTGCTCCAACTTTGGCACCAAAGCCTGTCACAGCCTCAACATCAAAAGTGACACCAACACTAGCACCAAAACCAGCACCAAAACCAGTGGCCTTAAAAGAAGAGCCTACGCCGATGATTGCCCCAAAACCTATAAGTACCAAGCCTGTGGTTCTCCCTTCCACCAAGCAGCCACCTGCAAAACCATCTAAGCCGTCACTTATCAGTAAACCCTCCATATCCAGCAAACCAGCGATATTAAGAACGTCGAGTGGAACTTCTGCTTCGGTTTCACCTTCACCACCTCCTCCTCCTGCAAGAAATTATTCCAGAGCAAAGGCTCCGCTGCCACTTAAAGAACCATCACTCGATCTTGAATTATCCACAGGCTGGTTTACCGATATTAGCAAAACTCCCTCCTCTATGCGGGGGCTAAACTATACCACGTCCACACAAAGTGCATCCAAATTCGGTAAATCGATCAATACAAGGTTCATCAATGTGCGTCTCAAAGACTTAACCATCGTCAGGTACGAAATATCTTGGGAAGGAAATGACATAAACACTGTTGAGGCTAAATTGACTGAAACATGGAAACCCTCTGTCCCAACAAAGCCCGAGCTAGTAGCTGCTAGTAATCAGTTTGGAGACCATATTGCAGCCTGGTGTGAGCACAATTATGGCAAACAAGTGGCCAGAGGTGAGTGTTGGGATTTGGCACAACAATCGTTGCAGAAAGCATGCGGTAATCATGCGTTTGTGTCAACTTATACGCATCATGGGTATGCGATTCTTGGACTCGAAGGAACTTCGTCAGGACTCAACATTTTGGTGAGAGAAGACGAGGTTAAAAGAGGCGATATCATACAGTACAATCTGTGTGTTTTCTACAACGATGTCTTGCGTAAGACGTCCACGGTAGGGGCCCCAGATCACACCGCAGTAGTGCTAGGAAAGGACCAAGATGACATCAGAGTGGCAGAACAAAACGTAAACGGTGTCAAGGTGGTAGTAGAAGGTAAAATATCGTTCAAAGACTTGAAACAAGGAACGCTTTATGTATACAGACCAATGCCCGCAGCCTGGGGCGGACATTTATAGAAAATCATATAATACACATTTTCGCAGCCTGAAGTCCATTTTTCAATCTCATCGCATCATGACTTCTGATACACCCACACCTGTAGCGCCGGTGCTATCGACGTATCAGGACGAAAACACCTTTGAGTTTTCAAAAGTGCAGAAACAGCAAAACGACCGTTCACATTTGAGTTTGAATCCCGTCACCGATCCTGAGGAATTGAATGTACTTATAAATCGTTACTATAACATAGATGATACCGTTGAATTTATTAGATCCAAGCCCGATTGCAAACGTATCACCTTACAATTTCCGGACTCTCTTGTGTGTGATAGTGCAGCTGTATCACAACAGATATCCCAAAAGTTGGATTTAAATGTGTTTCAAGGAGACTGTTCTGATAGTTGTGGATGCAAAAATGAAGATGTCAAAGACAAAGAGCAGAGTGTGTGGATTTTAGCTGACACGTCGTATTCTCCGTGCTGTGTGGATGAGGTAGCTGCTGACCACGTGAAGGGTGATATGGTGATACATTACGGAGACGCCTGCTTGAACCCTGTCAACAGAGTGGAAGTAGGTTATGTTTTCGGCAAACCAGCATTAGACAAGGAGGCTCTTTTGGCGAAGTTCAAGTCAACATACACAGACACGGAAGCTAAGATCATATTGATGGCAGACACCCCAAATACTCACAATCTCGAGCCTATATTCGAACAGTTGAAGGAAACATACCCCAATATTGCATACGCTGATTTACTGAAAGACACTTTTCCTGGGGCCACTATCATCGGCTACCAACCTAAGCAAACTGCTAAAGAATACCAGCTTCTTCATAGATGTTTTCATAGCATTGTTATAGACGGTACGCTTGAGACCGCCCTTTCAAACTACAATTTATTTCACATTTCTCAGCCTGAGGCACCAAGATTACTTCAATTGACAACAATTTTTGAAAGTGTCACCCTTTTTGAGCCTTCTTCCAACAAGGTGATAACAGGACCTTACCCAAACCTTATGCGTCGTTACAGATACATGCAGGTGGCCAGAACAGCGGGAACAATCGGGCTTCTAGTAAACACCTTATCGTTGGCCAATACCAAAACCATTCTTAACAAATTGAAAAATAAAATCGTGCAAGCAGAGAAAAAGCATTACATGTTTGTGGTAGGTAAACCCAATGTTGCCAAATTGGCCAACTTCGAAACAATCGATATATGGTGTGTGTTGGGATGTGATCATCAAGGTATAATTGTGGACCAGACCAACGAGTATTTTAAGCCCATTATCACGCCTTTTGAGCTTTTGCTTTCATTGGGTGCTGATTTGACCTGGACTGGAAAATGGGAGGTCAATTTTGAAAAGCTATTACTTGAAATAGGTGAAGAACAGGAAGAAAGCGCAGAAGTCGAAGATGATGATTCTGACAAAGAGCCCGAATTTGATATTGTGACCGGTAGATTAGTAAGCACTTCAAGACCGTTAAGAAAGCAAAATCATCTTACAATAGAGTCAGCACCACAAACAGAAGAGGATGCCCTTGTGCAAAGATTCTCCACTGACATTGTCATCAAAGGCACTGTTTCGACTGGTGCAAGTGCCTTGCAAAACCGTCTGTGGAAAGGGCTTGGAACCGATTTTGATGATGAAGAGGAGTCCGAAGGGGCTTTAGTAGAGGAGGGTACAAAAGGAATAGCCAGAGGTTACGAATTTGATGTAAATAATAAATAGGTAATGAAGTATATTTATTCGATTTCTCACTAGTTGAATTTCTCAATGTTCAGTATTGACACGATCATTGATTTTGTGTGTCAAATCTGGCACATTCTTGTCTTTTTACTACTCTTGGTGTATGTGCGGAACTTAAGGACGTATAGGTGTATGACTAACAATTTAGGTTGCATAAATATGTCGTTGTATGGGTTTTTAGTGTAATTTGCGTTGCCCTCATCTGCTTAAATAGAAATGCTGTAGTACCCCACAATTGGAAGCCTTTGCTGAAAGAAGATGTAGCCATTGTCACTGGTGGGTCCAGGAGCCTAGGATTAGATATTTGTCAACATATGGTGGATAAGTACAACGTAGGACGTGTTTACATCCTCGACGTAATTGAGCCAAAAGCGAATCTCTCTAATGAAATAGTTTTTAGAAGATGTGATGTTGGAAACGAGCAGCAAATCCATGAAACCATTCTGAAAATCATAAAAGAGTGTCAACAAGATGATAAGTATGTCAGTGTGTTTGTCAATAATGCAGGCATTAGACATTCTGAGAGCTTATTGCTGATATCAGAACAATCGGTTCTAAAGCTATTTGAAATCAACGTATTTGCATTTATGAGAGGTGTTAAGGTTATTGTAAACGCCCATTTGCTGAACGCTGTACAAAAGAATAAGCAGCTTTCGATCGTGACAATATCTTCAGTTCTTGGGACTTTGGCGCCTAAGAATTTGACAGTTTACTCTTCCACCAAGGCCGCTTTAACTCAACTACACGAGGGCCTTCAAGAAGAACTTAAGCACAATCCCAACATAAGGCCATTGCTAGTTCTTCCAGGACAATTACTGGTGGGAATGTTTGATGATGTTGTTCCTTCAAGACAATTTTTAGCACCGTTGGTCGACCCCAAGAAATTGGCACAAATCATTGTTGCTAAGGTATCCCTGGGCGAAATTGGGGTTGTTTGTAAACCTGTTTACGGTAGATTCTTGCCTATCATCAAGACCATGCCTTATTTTATTGTCAGCTTGTGCCGAAAGTTTTCACAAATGGACGATAAAGTGCATGGTACGAGTGCACCCTACCTGAACGCCGGAATTTGCAACGACAGTGGATCAAGGACAGAGGTAACGGCTCAGACAAATAACAACTTAGATAACAACGTAGACGACGATTATATAGATGTATATAGAGACATTAAAGAACGCTGAGGTTGAATGATGCTAATGAACGATGCAGCCGAGATAGAACTTCTTTAATACCACAACTTCAGCTACAAAATGAATTATACCAAGTACTCCTTTTAGTTTACATTTGTGAATTACAAACCATTATCTATTGTGATTTTTTGTTGACCTTGGCAATTTCCTTTGCAAATACTTCCTTTAAGTTTTCGGCATGAAACCCGTTAAAAGTGTCGAACAAGTCCTTGAATTCAACCTTGGTTTCTACAGTTTCATCGTTGATTTTGAGTTTAAGTTGATAAATTGGTTCGTATCCTTTAGTGTAGGCTACTATGCTGATCTTGTTACCTGAATCGTCGTGGCCCTGGTACTTTATGTCTTTATAATTGAACAGACTGTAGAAATACAATATTGCGCTGGCTAAAAAGTATGCTGCGAGAATAGCTGCAGTTATTGATTGTGTTTGACCATACGGGGTCTTTTTTTCGATGAAGAAAAGCCCTCCACTCAAGAGTACAGTTATTAAACCGAGACCTAATTTGAGATCGACTAATTTGAAATCCTCTGTGTACTGAAGACTGCCGAGTATATCCAGCAAATTTTCATCGCAAATTGTTCTCAATTGCGTAATTGAGCTGATTGATGTTAGTAATTAATGTATTACCCCTACTAATAATGCTATATTACATACTATAAATTGGTTTTGGTAGCCATACGTGTAGATTTTCAGTCCCGCACTTTTCTACAGATGCTTAAGCATTTAAAATCGTACATTCATTTCCAGAAATTAAACTACATTAGAGAGATAACAAAACGAGCTTCTTTTTCTTCTTCTTTTTGCTTGATCCGTTTTGCTTTTCCATTTCCTCTTTAGCCTTTCTTATCATTTCTTCTGCGTCCCAATCGTCCAGGTCTGGATCACTGGCAGTTTCAGATTTTCTTATTTTGGTACCCCATACTGTTGTTTCATACTTAACATCCTGAAGAGCCTCTTCTGCCTCCACACTGTCAGTTTCCCTTTCCAAAGTGGGGAGTTCCCTATTGTCTATTATGGATAATGAGCCCATATTTCCCGTGGCATAATACAATTCCTGGTCTTCATTGTATGCTGGATTGTTTTCACGCTCATAAAAGAGCCTGGTACGTTTCTCTTCCTCGTTTTCTGCCCTTTTTCTATTACGTTCTTCACGCTGAAGCTTGTCGTTGGATTTCTTGGTCCTTTTGGTTAAATCACTTTTAAAGTATTTCCAAGTTTCCTCAGAAATATATTCATTTTTAGACCAATTGCACTGTATAAATCCGATTGAGGTTCCCAAAGGCAAATGAGACAAATACTTGTACTTTCTTAACGAATTTTCAGGTGTGAGCTCTTCATATTGAATGTTTTCTATCTTGGCAACAATACTCAGCGGCAAATTGGCGTAATCGTCTCCGTAATTGGTTTTGAGTACTTTAATATCCAATGGCGATAACACATAAGTAGATCGCGTGTTGAATCCCGTTTCGTAATAGAAGAAACTATTACTGGAGGAAATTTTTTCGTTGGTCACTACAGTTTCTGACCCATCGTGACCTTCTTGATTGTATTTGAGAGTCCATTCTTCTATGTCGTTGTCAATGTCTGCCAAAGCCATCGTCACAAACTTACCGTCCTCGTTGTAAAGAAGCTTGTCTTGCTTATGAGCATCGATGATGTCCTGCTTTTCTTGGTGGTACATGTCTAGGATGTATTTCAAATCAGCTTTGAAAAGTCTCAGATACTGACTCAAATCTGGGTCTTTCATATTCACATAAGGAAAGTTTTTGATGTGGTAATGGGCTTCTTCAAGAGAACGTGGAATAGCAAAAAGCTTGTTATAAGGACGTGACATCAAAGTCAAAATCACATCGTCGCCCACCTTGGGCGTCTCAAAACGCTCATCCACGTTCGATATCAAAACTGGCTTAATGTCTTTCTTCCTGATTATGGAAGCACATAATGGGCAATCTCTATACTTTTCAACAACAGCAGCAGACTCTCTTTTCTTGAAAGTTGGGATTTCTGTATCCAACAAAGATATCAAGCATTGTAAGCAGAGTATATGGCCACAAGAAGTTATCATCCGGGGGGCCACGGGCTCATCTGAAAGACATATCGGACAAACGTTACCTCGTGGTACCACTATTCTAATCACATCATTCAATGCCACAGGAACGTTCGGATCCAATTCCTGGGGCTTGTAAACTCCTCTATAATCAACAATAAATTTGTAATTCAAATTAATGAATGACATACCTCTCAAGGCTACCTTATACCGATCAGGCGTATAATCATTAAACGATCTTCTGGGTGGTCTATTTCTTTGGTTCCTGTTGTTTTTGTACTCATCCAGCTCCTTGTACGATTCATACCTTATCAAATTGTCCAAGGAGATCTGGTTCCTCTTATTGGAGCTTTTGCGGCTCTGATACATCTTATTAAATTGTGTGGTATCAGCTTCTCTCCTTTTATTTTTACCCTTTGATTTCAGCGAAGTATCGTTCGTCTTGGTATGATTTTTAGGTACTCTTGACAGTGAAGGATTCAAGATTTTGGTATTGATCTTATTATCCATTTCCGTCATGCAAAAAGAACTATAAAGGTCCTGTCGAATGGTTCAACCCTCAAGTAAAAGGATTGTCTTTCAAAATCGAGCGCGGGAATTTTTATAGTTACACCTACCACTAGAAGAATTAATTTATATACTTCGTTCTTTACACCGACAAAAGCTAAGCTTAGTAACCATAACATTCACATACCATGGTACTGAATCCTTATAACGCTTTGAATAATGACATGCCTCATATGCCGCCTTCATATGACGAGTCGAATATCGATAATGCGGGCAATGCTATGGAACAATTCGAAATAGATGACGAGTTACCCATACCCAAAGAGAGGTTTTATAAGAAAATAAGTTTGCAGAAGATAACAAGAGGCATAAATAACACGTTGATACAACCAATGACAAAAATGATCGATCCAATATATGAAGGATTGGAGTATTTGAATCTGCAATACGAGAAGTCAATCATAAAAATAGGAAATCCCTTGGTGGTAAAGCGCTTACTATACGTATTTTTCATGGTCACGGTGGTGTTTTTCGTAACAAAGTACACTGCCAACGAAGGAATCAATGGTTCCAGTGGAGGGGCGTTTTCAATGGGCAAGTTTTACGATATTGAAAAGTTGACCGACGTAATCGACCGCCACATAGACAACCAACAAATGAAAGAGAATTTAGAGTACCTTTCGTCAATGCCACATTTGGCCGGAACTGCTGGTGATTTAACCCTTAGCAAATATGTTGCAAAGTATATGAAAACGAATGGCATTCAATCAATTGAGACCAATGAATTGCATAGTTTTATTAATTATCCCCACACCAAAGCATCGGAACAGTCTTATGTCAAGTTGGCGGATGGTTCCTTTGAGGCCAATTTGAGAGAGTTTAACGAACCCGATATGGAATATGCTGCATACAACCCCAATTCTATGGGAACTGACTCCGAGATTGAAGCACCTATGATTTATGTTAACTATGGTAGCGCAGAAGATTTCAAGACGCTAAAGACCAACAAGATAGACATCAAAGGCACTATACTTCTTATTAAATATGGAGGGTCGACACCTGAACTGACGAAATTAAAATTGGCCAAAGACAATGAAGCCTTAGCCGTCATATACATTTCGTCAAAAATCACTATTGAAAAAGACGATTCGAAACTCGACATCGATACGTTAATATCCAAAGAAAATGTAGGTCTTATTAGATATAGCACTGGTGACGTGTTAACTCCGGGCTGGTCCTCGGAAGAAGGTTATCCTAGCAGAATGCTGTGGTTTAATACTAAGAGTGCGCCACAGATCCCATCAATACCCATATCTTATAAGGATGGAATGACGTTAATCAAGAAATTGTCAGGATCGGGTTTCAAGTTTGATCATGACTTATACTCAGGATCCAAGAGTAAAGATAAAGATAAGTCGATCAAATTAATGGTGTCAAACATAGCCAGGGACACACAAAGGGTTTGGAATATCATTGGTACCATTCCTGGAAGAGAGCAACAAGACAAATCGATCATAATTGGTGCCAAAAGGGACTCCGAATGTTTTGGAACTATTGGAAGCAACACGGGAACTGTGGTTTTATTGGAATTAATCAAAATTTTCACTACAATGCAACGTCAATTCAATTGGTCACCTGCCAGAACAATCAAGTTTGTATCTTTTGATGCATCCTCCTACAACTTAGCGGGACTGACTGAGTGGACTGAACAGAACAAAAAATGGTTGCAGTCACAGGCCTACACCTACATTGATTTAAGCGATGCTATTGCGGGAGACGAAATTCTGGTGAAGGCTAATCCCTTCTTGCATGATATCGTCAAGGAGTGTCTTAAGGGCGTCGGAAGTGATACTTTAAGCACAAGAGATGATGATAAATTAGTCAATTTGAATCTCTACGAGTTGTTCAAATTGCAAAATAATGGGAAAGACACCATTTCAAACAACATGATCGAGGAAAAGAATTACCTTCCTTTCATCAATTTGATGAACATTCCATCGATGGAAATCAAGTTCAAAGGCACCAAGTATCCAAAGAACTCGTGTTACGATGATTTCAAGAGCTTTGAGGATAACAAAATAGATCCATCCATGAAGAAACACTCCCAGCTTGTCTCTTTACTTTCAAGAATTATTTTGAATCTTGCAGAGCAGGCGGTCATACCGTTCAATTTCGGCACTTTCGTCGATAGGTTATATGACTACGAAGCGGACTTGGAGAAACATTGTCTTGCAATGTCACACTCGAGTAAAAAGAGAGGCATTCAGCAATTACACTTTGAGGCTTTGAAGAATCTGTTTAATACTTTGAGAGAAGTAGCAAGTAGATTTGACGAATGGACCTCAAGCTGGAAGAAATACATCGAAGAAGGTGCTGATATTGAACCTTCGATCATCGCCATGAAGAGGTGGAAATGGAATGAATGTTTGGTTGATTTCAATGCCAAATTTGTTGCCAAAGAAGACTCAAAACCTTTGAGACCAGGATATCTCAACCATATCTTCGGGACTCCGTTTGATGCTCCTACTTGGGACACAGCAGATTGGCAATGGAATACCTTCCCATACATCCGAGATTTGGTTGCCAATGGAGATTATACGAAAGCGCAAGAGCAAATCGAATATATCGCGTCAATTATCGAGCAGACAGCTACACAAGATTGCACATTTTATAGTTAGGTTATAGGTATATATGGAAATACAAAATTGGATTACTGTGAAAAGCGGAATGCCAGCACCATAAGAACTGTGACTACAGAATTTAAAAAAAACAAATCTCCCCGGTGTGAGTCGAACACACGATCCCAAGATAACCGAAAATTCTTACAGTCTTATGCTTTAAACCAGCTAAGCTACGGAGAGGCTTGTGGGAAAAATGGTGAAATCAGCCCTCATGGGATTGTAACATCCTGAGGCATTTTATGTCGATAATTCTAGCTAAGATGCCATTGAAGTATGAACAAAGCATCAGAGGAAAGAACGGCGTGAGATTCTTGCAAAAGTAAAATTCATGCAGGAAGCGACTGAGTGAAGGCCAAAATCGTAGTCTCCGTTCTCATTCTTCAAAAACGGGAAGAGTATAATAAACACCGGGTCTCTCACCTATTCGTTCTATCGTGTATGAATCTATTAAATGTATAAGCAAAGGAGTTCATCTATCATTTTCAGCGAGTTCGAGCAAGTCCTCGAGGTAGTAATCGACTGAAGAATCACTCAAATCTCTGACTGCAAGCACCAAGTTACTTAAATACTCCAAGTTGTCTCCGCTGGGCCCTTTACTGGTTCTTATCACCTCTGCGGTTGCCTCTACGTCCTCCGGTCCAATAAAGGACTCGTTATCAGTTGTGCCGATGTAGATGGAGGAGGTTATATAAGAAATTCCGTCATTAGTAGGCACATCTTTGAGAATCGACAATGCTAAGGGATTATTTTCGGGGATATCAGTAATCACAAAAGGAACCTTGTGGGTGGTGTACCCATCCTGCTCTCTTACGTCCAAATATTGCTTCATCTCCTCCACATTTTCTGGTGCTATATAATAAGCACAACCCCAAACTTTGAGGTCCTTGGGCCTTAAGTCATCAATTTTGTGCAGGGTGCCTTCAATCATGGCCAGATTTTTCATCTCATACATGGTAATGTCATTGTGGAATTTGCTGTCTGAAAGTAAGTCTTGAAGAGAGATTAAAGTCACCACTCTTCCAGGACTTTCTGGTGTTCCACGATGATCCGAAGAACTCTGCCAAAACCGTCTGATGTATCCCTCAAGATACCCCGTGACCTTGAATGAGTACAAAGGCGGGGGTTTAAATATAAGTGAGCCGTACCCGATGATCCAAAGTCCACTCATGGTGCAAAAAGCTTAAAAGAGCGTAAAACCACCGTTCCGATTCGAGATACTAAATATGCGATTTTCACACTTTTTCTGCAATTCTTACGCTTTTTTCAGCCAATACTCACAGACAAATTGCAGCTTTAACAGAACATGCATATGCCAAATCGACTTTCGTTTGTGTTCGGCACGCAGAAGCTTTAGGTGTAGATAAGAAATCTCGACATCATTTGTTGGCTTATCTGTGACAAAGCTTATTTCAGGTCGAGAATTACGACTCTTCCATTTTGGGTCTGATTCGGACCCTTAGATCATCCACTTGAGATCGTTTTTGACCACAACAAGCGCTTTTTTGGATTAAAAAACTTCTTTCGAAACAAGCCGCTTATTCTCTGCTTATCAGTCGTCTTCTATCCCCGAAACTGTTCTCCCAAGACATGTCTTGGTTCCTGCATCGGGCCGCATCCTTAATTTAGCGTCTTGGCGTGCGAAATGTTATCAAATTTAATACCTTAGATGGCATGGACACAACTTGAAGTACGTACAAATAGGGGCGCTTAACGGTCGTTTAGCCTGTCAAATACTAACATATACTCAGCTAGAGGATTCTCATATAGCGTATGCTTGTGTGGGGATTTTTAGTACACTTTTCTCGCTAGTGTCACTTTTTGTGAAAGAACGTTTATACATAGGTGAAGCCACTGTTGCAACCATAGCAGGGTTGATATTGGGCCCACACTGTTTGAATTGGTTTGACCCTTTGTCGTGGGGAGAGAGTGAAGTTATCACTCTCGAAATAAGTAGAATCGTCTTGTGTGTGCAAATTGTTGCAGTTGCAGTAGAATTACCCAGAAAATACATGAAGAAACATTGGGTTTCGGTGGCCATCTTTTTGTTGCCAGTTATGACGGTAGGATGGTTGGTAGTGGGGCTTTTTATATGGGCCTTGATACCGAAATTCACCTTTGGAGAGGGTTTATTAGTAAGTGCTTGTATCACTGCCACTGACCCGGTTTTGGCTGCTGCTGTTGTTGGTAAAGGAAAATTCGCCGAAAGGGTTCCTGGCCACTTGCGTAACTTGTTGACTGCAGAGTCTGGGTGTAATGATGGGATGGCTTTCCCCTTCATTTTCTTGTCATTAAATATTTTAATTCATCCTGGGAACGCCGGCGAGATCGTCAAAGATTGGATTCTTCTTACCATCTTATGGCAATGTGTTTTTGGTATAATCTTAGGTACGGCCTTAGGGTACGTTTTGCGTAAGTTGGTGGCATTTGCTGAGAAGAAAAACACCATCGACAGAGAGTCATTTTTGGCCTTTTTCATCTTTTTGGCTTTCAACAGTGCTGGTTTAGGTTCAATCTTGGGTGTGGATGACTTATTAGTGTCGTTTGCAGCAGGGACAGCCTTCGGATGGAATGGAAACTTCGCCAGAAAGACTGAAGAATCTCATGTGTCTACGGTTATCGATTTAATCATCAATCTTGCATTCTTCGTTTATTTCGGTGCCATTGTTCCTTGGGAAGAATTTAACAACAGTGCTTTGGGATTGAGTGTCTGGAGATTGATTGTTTTGGCTTTTGTCGTTATATTTTTAAGAAGATTGCCTGCGGTGGTAGCCTTAAAACCATTCACACCTGATGTCAAATCATGGAGAGAAGCCTTTTTCTGTGGCCATTTTGGTCCAATTGGTGTTGGTGCAATTTTTGCCGTCATCTTGGCCAGAAAGGATTTAGAAGAACATTACAGTCACCATAGTTCTGCTTTGGACTATGAATTGGGAGAAGATTATCAATACCATCATTTATTGAATACTCTTTGGCCCATTGTAAACTTCGTGGTTATAACTTCGATAGTGGTACATGGATCATCTGTGGCTGTGTTGACTTTAGGAAAACGTTTGAATAGAATGGCCATTACCATGTCGTTTACTAATACCACTGGTAACGACCAGGGTCCTAACTGGTTGAGTAGATTGCAAAAGCTCGAGAAAACCACAACTTCTTTCTCCTTGCACAGAATTGACAGTGATGCTACGACTTTAAACAATGGAGGCGACAACTTGAATAGACACGATACCATTGAAACCACAGGTATCAAGGTGAGACCTGCAGGTGGAGCTACCAGAAGAAAAAACAAGAAACACAGAAGCAAGAAGTCTAAATCTAATATCATGAAAACATTATCCAGAGGTGGAGGTGATCACGAAGTGCACGAGGATAGACAAAGACCCCAAGCGGAATTCTTGCAACTCGGTAGGCCAAACCAAGGTCAACAAGAGTCTCCTGTTTCAAGTAGTACTAAGGAAGATGAGCTCGTTTCTTCAAATGACAGTCATTTGATGGATGCAACCGCTTATCAAGAGGGTCATAAAGTTGTGATTGAAGATGCCAACGGAGAGGTTATTGAAACCTTACCTCTTGAAGAAATAGACAAGAAGGATCCCGGCGCAAAGCGTCCAGGCTTCCACTCACCAAAGCTTCCAGGCTTACATTCACCAAAACGGTCAGGAATCGCTTCGCCAGGTCCTGCTCATACTCATACACACCCAACCGGGGACGACAATATGAGTTTACACTCGATGACGTCTTTACGTCGTCATATGACCGAATATTCATTGGCATCCTCCGATGCTAGTGGTGGAAACGAGATGCCTAGTCTCGATAAGGTCCAAACTAGCGTCAGTAGAAAGGCCTACTATAAGAAGAACGACCCAAGTCAAAGAAAGGTTTATGCACATCAAATCGACGATTTGTTTCTTATCGAGAACGAGGAAGGTGATATTATCAGAAGATACAGAATTAATCGTCACACATCTAGACCAAGATCTGGATCGATGGTTGATAGAGCATTATCATTTGTTGGTATCAAAAGAAAAGATGCCAGTAGCCTGGCTGATCCAGAAAAACACCAACCTGTCATTTCACCAGAATTCGATGAAAATGTCCTCGAGGAACCACATGATTCACACATCAGCACGAAGCTTGAACAACATCTTACATCAATGTTGAATGACTCGACTCAGAACCATCTACAAGTACCATTGGCTGATGTTGAAGAAGACTCGGAGGTTTCTGAAGACTCTGAAGCCAGTGAAAGCGAATCAGAGATCGATTCTGAAGATAACGAAGAAACCGAAGTTGAAAAGGCCAGAAGATTGGCAGCTTTGGGTCAAGTGTCGGCAGAAAGAAGAGATGACGATGAAGAAGATTAATACATTTATTTACATATATAGAGATACCCAGCCTAATTTATGAGTAATTTAATGATGTGCTTTTGGAGCGTTTGGTAAATCAGCCAAAGACTTTCTGATGGCTTCAACACCCTTCAACAAATCTTCCTCAGAAATTACCAATGGAGGAGCCAATCTAATAATGTGGTCGTGTGTTGGTTTGGCCAAGACCCCGTAGTTCTTCATGACTAAACAGAGATCCCATGCGGACCTGCCGTTGGTCTTAGTGTCGTCAATGACAATAGCAGACAATAAACCTTTACCTCTTACTTCGGAAATAACACCATCGGATTCAGCCTTTAATTCTTCCAACTTTTCGGTCAAGAGCTTACCCAAGCTAGCAGCTCTTTCGACTAAGTTTTCGTCCTTGACAACTTGCAAAGCAGCAATAGCAACTCTACAAGATAATGGGTTACCACCATAGGTGGAACCATGAGAACCAGGTTCTAAGCACAACATGATTTCTTTGGATGATAAAACAGCAGAAACTGGAGTGACACCACCGGAAATGGCCTTACCCAACAAGACGATGTCAGGCTTAACGTTTTCAGAGTGTTCGTAACATAACATCTTACCGGTTCTGGCAATACCAGTTTGAATTTCGTCACAGATCAACAAAACATTGTGTTCTTTACAGAGTTGTTGGACTCTAGGCAAGTAGTCTTTAGGAGGAACAACAATACCGGCTTCACCCTGGATTGGTTCCAACAAGATAGCAGCTATCTTATCACCGGCATTGGCGAAAGCCTTTTCGACGTCTTCAATGACACCGTATCTCAATTTGGTACCTTTGGCTTCACCGGGGATTTGTGGACCCACACCTGCAAGGTAGGGACCGAAGTTGGTGGTAGCATCTGGGTCAGTGGACATGGAAATGACACCCAAGGTTCTACCGTGGAAATTGTTTTCGGCGGCTAAAATGATGGCTTCGTCTTCTTTGATACCTTTTTTGACGTAACCCCATCTTCTGGCCAATTTCAAGGCGGTTTCCACGGCCTCAGCACCGGTGTTCATTGGCAACACCATTTCGTAGTTGAAGAATTCGGTGACGTATTTGGCATATTGACCGAAAATGTCGGAAGAAAAGGCTCTGGAGCACAAGGTCAACTTGGAGGCTTGGTCGACTAAAGCTTCGATGATCTTTGGGTGGCAGTGGCCTTGGTTGACGGCGGAGTAGGCAGACAAAAAGTCCAAGTATTCGTTACCTTCTGGGTCCCACACATGAGCACCTTTGGCTTTGGTGAAAACCACTGGCAATGGGTGGTAGTTGTGTGCAGAATATTCCGCTTCGTATTCTTGGGCCTGGGTAGAGGAAATGTTGAGGTCTAAAGACATGGTGATTTTTGTGGTGGGAGGAATATCTGATCAATTTATATTTACTGGGGAAACTGAAAAATCCGTCAGTGGTTTCCTTCGCATAAAAAACGAGGTTGAGCTGAGACGCTGCTGAGAGTGTACGGCAACTGCGAACGAGCGCACCTGATGGAATTGACAGCGGAATTGGGCCGATCAAAATAGAAATTTCCGAATAAGGTCGATGGTAGAGGGAGCCATTGAGAGCAGCTTGGGAGAAAGACGAGGGAGGAGGTGGGCGTTGCTATGGGGGGGGGGGAGAGGGTTGGGGCTGGAACGACGGCACTGACAGACGGCACCGACAGACGGCACCGACACGTCCTTTCGGCACCATCGACCGCACTAACTTCTCGGCACCGACACGTCCAGGCGGCACCAGCTCTCCAACTCATCTTCAAACGGGGCTTCCTTTTCGCACACTTATTACCAACTATGACCTACAAAAGACAAATGAACATAGCACCCCCTCAGGTGTCGGAGGAGGACAACGCTTTAAGGGTACTTGGTATGAGAATCAGAAAGTCCGTGGCCGATGGATACCAAGTGGGCACAACCGAATATAACGGCTTCAGTGGGTACTCCTCCGTCAATGACGACAACATTGTGCCCAATGAATTACGTCGTATGCCGTTGCCCAGCCACCTCGAACAACCGCCCCTATTGACCAACCAGGGCTCTACGTTTGAATCGAATGCCTCAGAGTGGGAATCAAGACAATTTGTGCCCCAGACGATGCCACAAATGATGCACATGGACGGGAAAAAGAGAAGAATGGAGGACGAGAGCTACAACCACCCCGAATATGGGCCCCTTCAGTTTACTGAAAATTTCTAATTCTTTTATGTGTATTTATGTTGCTTTTATAGTATTTTGTTTGTAGGTTTAAATTGACAGGGTTCATTATTGCCAAATCAGTGTATTTTCTGCGCGAGCACATCCCATAACCACATCATCCTTAATTACTAATGGTACGACTACTACACAAGTTTGTAGGTGCCTTCAGCAATCTAACGCTTGAGGCCCGTATTTTGCAGCTTTTCCGCTTCTGCATGGCGTTTGTGTCGTTTGTGTGCGTGTTGTTGGTGCTTGTAGGACCGTCTGTCAATATTACCTTTTTCACAGCGAGGATAAATTGCTCCCATTTGGATGTCAGTAACGGCATTTACGAGTCTCTTCGTTCGTCTGTGTACGACTCATACAACAGCCCCAATCTCAACGCCGGAAAGAGCGAAGACGAGAAACTTAACGATATAACGGCGGAGTTTCCTGTGGATTCTTCCTTGACGAACTCAGAGATCTCCATTCTTACCAAATATGCAGAGGAACAGGTGATGAATGCCCCGCAATACCTCGTGTCCTCGTTGTGGATATGGTGTGTGGGTAATTACAGCACCACCGAGTACCAGGACCACGATGGGACCACCAAATACTTGAAACACGACAATTCTTTGAACTGTATGAGGACCAAAAACCAGAACTTTTTGATCGACTACAGAACAACTCTTGAAAAGAATAATATGGACGGGGTACTTGCATATGCTTTCCAAAGCTCACAGTATGCCGACGAGCAATATAGAAACGAAACCAAACAGAGGTTCCATACTTATAAATTGGTGCCGATCACTCTTATATTGAACGGGGTCATCATGGCCTTGATACTCCTATTTCAATACGTGTTGTACAGCAACCGTGGTGACAAAAGAGACTTGAGTGGATTGCCGGAGTTTTTGTTTCATATTGTTTCTATCGCATCTGTCATTACGTCTATTTTGATGACCATAAGCTCCTGTGCCATCACCTCCATCTTGTTACAACTCAGAGCCGACATAAAACACAATTTAGGAAGTTTTGGTATGTCTTTACAACTTGGTGCCTTATGGATAGGCCTTTTATGGACTGCATTTGCAACAAACATATTTCTCATGTTTTCCTGGATAATTCCGATTTGGTGTGCCAATCCACCGGAGGAAGACATCGAGGCCAGCTATTATAGATCAGGCGACTTTGGTAATAGGAACAGACCACGTAACTTTACTAGTTCCTCACTCGCTGCTCCGATTGCAACAGACAAACCATTATATAACGAATCCGAATCCGAAGTTGAAGCCGAGCTGGACCTGGAACAACAACAAGAACAAGAACAAGAACCATTGCATAACTCCAATTTTTTTAACTATGCAGACAAAGAAGAGAGTAAATTAAGAAGATTGGGCGAAAGCTTATCGAGAAACCCTTCGGTCAGACATTTAAACAAAAAGCTTTCGAAGAAATCCAAAACAACCTTGAACGAGGTGCCGGAAATGACAGAGGAAGAAGTTCACAAAGTGATTTACAACGATCATTCCCCATTACCACATCATTATAAAGTGGAGACATTTGAAGGGTATGGTCAAGTCAAGAGAAATAATAGTTCTTCCACCACAGACTCTCAAAAGTACAATTTTGATGACGAGTCTTTTTACGACCTGTACTACAATTGATATAACAATAGTACACACTTTAGCATTGTTTTTAATATTATATAGGTGATAGAATATTTGACGGTATAAAACTGACCAGCCGCACCTCTCGATAGCTTTTCTCATGAATTTTGATATTAAGGATAAACTATGGAATGGGTCCATAAATATTCATGTTGTTTACAAACAGACTAGCTATATGTTTTGGGCATACAGAAATACGTATTTGCCTTTATATTACGAGCAAATGATGGATTATTTTGGCAACATACACGAGATAGAGGACACTTTTTGGTTGCAGCATGACCAAGAGCCTCTTCAATGGAACTGGCCCATAGGCGTCCTATACGATTTCCATACTTCACAAAAGAATTCTTCAATCAGCAATGACGGGGTATGGCATTTATCGCTAGAAGTAGGCGCTTTACCCGATAATGTTTTGCCTTTTATATATAAATACCCTAATGACACTATAAACTACGAGAAAGCGGTAGAGGAAGTGGTATTTCATCTGCTAAAACAAAGCAATTTTGTTCTTACGGGCAATTCCAGGCTCGTTATGAACCTAAGTAAACAGGATTCAGACGATTTTTTCGAATCCATCAAATCACATAACCCTGTAGATTTCGACCAAATATCTGCCAAAGTAACTCCCACCAAAATTAATCGAATACCCATAAAATTCTACGTGGCGGGCTCAAATATTGCTGTTTATACTCCTGTAGAAGATAATCTGTTGGGCGAGTTGATAAACAGAGTATATCCAGGGGCCATCGAAACTGTAATTCACGGCATTGATGGTGTTAGTTTATACACAGAAGATTTACAAGAAATATGGCGCCAGTTTAAATATGCTGATAATTTCCTATACATAGTAGTCAGAATTTAAAACAAGATCTGGTCCTGACATCAGAAGAAAATAGCATAATTACATAAATACATTAATCTAAAGTAAATACCGCCTGCAACCAATTTCTATACATCTTAAGTTGTTTCTTTCTATTGACAAGCAATCTTCTATCAGTGGCAATCTTTTCCTCCGCAAATTTACCTTCACCACAAAAGATTTCTCTAAGTTCGTCTTCGGTGAAAAAATACACTCTGGTACCATCACCTCTGACATAAAAGTTATCGTCCAACAATCTTCCTTTTTTGAACCTGACTTGAGCTAAGTCATATCTGCCATAATCTCTGAACAAGATTTTTCCACCGGGTTTTAATATTTTGAGTAAATTGTTTACAGCGAAGGTCCATTGATTTGGACTTAAGGCAGAGAAAACAAACACCATGATCACCACATCGGCGGAATTTGGCTCCATGTCTTCGGGTAACTGACCCTCTTCATTCGCCAAATCCCAAACAGATGAATAAGCTACTCCTTTTTCGCTGTTGACCTTGAACGAATCATTGTTACGAACCAAATCCACAGCTACCTTTGAATAATCGCAGCCATAAATTTTCAAGTTTTCGTTCTTATTTTGATCCAAAATCGGGAAGAATGTGTTACCAGCACCACAACCAATTTCTAATATGGTGGTGGGTTCCTGGTAGTCTTCGTTAGTTAATTTATATAAAAGAGGAAACTCTATTTGCAACCATTTTCTGTCCTTAAAAAAGTTTTCCCTATTGTGTTTATAAAATATATCCCAATATTTTGCAGGATTGGCATTGTAGAGAGTCTTTTCAAAGTCTTTGACAGGGTGTTCGTACTGTTTTTCGATCATTTTTTGTGCTTCTTGGATCTGTTCTTCTCCCCATTCTACATGATCCCACGCATTGTGGTTGAAAACGTCGCTTTCGTCCTTCAAAAAACGCTGACCAAAAGTGAAGGGTGAATCCTTCCCAATTCTTGAATCAGTCTCCCATGGAATGTCACCAATTCTCACGTCTAGAGAGGGTTTGGCGGGACTTATATCATCAGTAGTCATATTAAGCGATGAGATAATTTTTTTGGCTGCGAAAAATATCATTTCCAGAAGTTCATAATATACCTGTATTAGTTATTTACTCTATAATTACATGGGGATTAAGACATTGGGATTACGCCATAGTCACCAGATATGTTGTTGTTTACTTGTTCATGAAGTGAACTTCACCGTCAAGATCTTGAAGCCTCTTGGCAGCTTGTTCAGCGGTTATATCTCTTTGAGCTTCACCCAACATCTCAAAACCAACGCAGAATTTCTTGATTGTAGCAGATCTTAACAATGGCGGATAGAAATGCATGTGGAACCACGAATTGTTCTTTTCCTCCTCGGTTCCATCCAAAGGAGCTTGGTGAATCCCCATAGAGTATGGGAAGAAAGTATTAAATAAATTGTCATATTTGGTGGTCAAGATCTTGATCACCTCAGCCAAATCAGTTTTGTGCTTGTCATTAAAATCTTCAACAGACCTTAAATGTTCTCTAGAAACAACTAAGGTCTCGAATGGCCATAAAGCCCAGTATGGAACAACAACTATAAAAGAATCGTTCATGGCCACAATTCTTTCCTTTTCTCTTAATTCCAACTCGACGTAGTCTCCCAACATATGTGAGTGGTTTTCATGTTGGTAATCTGTCATGTTCTTGATTTCGCTAGCAACTTCGGTAGGAATCACGTCAAGACACCAAGCTTGTCCGTGAGGATGTGGATTGGAACATCCCATTGCTGCACCTTTGTTCTCGAAAAGCTGCAAGTATTTGTACGGAGCATTCTTCTCAACAATGTCGCCTTTTAGCGTCAAATATAATTCCTGCCATAAATCGACCACCTTGGTGATTTGTGGTAGTTGCATCAATGGCAAACTTAAACTGTGATTTGGCGAAAAACAAATGACAAAACACTTCCCTTTCACGCCTTGTGTTTTCATCAACTTCGACTTGACCGAGGTTTCTTGGTTTTCAACGTAATCAGGTTGATCCAATTTAACCGCTGGGTAGTCATTTGGGAAATAAAAAGTACCATCATATTTTGGATTGGTTTCACCGGTTGCCCTGATATTTCCAGGACACAAGTAGCACTTTTCATCAAACAGAGGCAACCTTGTTTTCTTTGCCTCTTCTCTGGCACCTTGCCAAGGTCTCTTGCTTCTGTGAGGAGAACACAAAACCCAGGTGTCAGTTAAAGGGTTGTGTCTTCTATGAGAATGGTCAGTAAAATCAAAACTTTGAGTCATTGTAGCTCTGTGTGGATATATGTAGTCTGTTTGGAGCAAACTTTGTAATTCCTGTTTCATCGTAAAGTGAGGATTCGTGCTCTATTTATATTTTTTTCTCTGAACAAATAAAAAAGGAAATACAAAAACGTTTTGATGATAGTTTCACACAAAAAACCGTAACCCGATAGTTCGCGGTGAAAATTTGTTACGTGATCCTGTTATCGCAGGTGCCACATTCCACATTGGGCAGTCGGGAGACGTCGTTTGGGGAAATCCTGCATACAAATTAGGAGCCTCCGCTTAGAACAGGTAAAAGCCATTGCAACGTTGCAGTTTTGCTCCAGTTTGTTAGTGTTTTTCTCATCTTCGTATCTCAAAATTTTTCCGCTGACATCATCTCCGGATTATATTTTATTTGTCTGTATATTTGTTCCGTTCATTACCCCATTGATAAAAATAACGCAAGCGCCTGTTATACATTGCTATATTCTTTATGTCTTTTACGAAACGTGTGTTAATAACAGGCGGTGCTGGGTTTATTGGATCAAATCTCATCAACTATTTAGTTGCAAAATATAATGATGTGCATTTCACGTGTGTTGATAAGCTCAACTACGCTTCGAATTTGGACTATATAAAGGTAAATTCCAACACAAACTTCAGATTTGTTCATTTAGACCTACTAAACTACCAACAATTAAAGGAGTTGTTCGACGTAAACAACTTCACTGATGTTTTGGATCTTGCAGCAGAATCATGCGTAGACAAATCCTTTTTGGATCCACTATATTTCACCAAAAATAACATTCTCGGTACACAAACACTATTGGAATGTATTCGTTCTATGAACACCCCTATCAGATATATCCACATATCTACAGACGAAGTATATGGAGAACAAATGAATCATGTGAACGAATCGAACAAATTAGTACCCACTAATCCATATGCGGCTTCAAAAGCAGCCATTGACTTGATCCTTCAATCCTATTGGTATTCATACAATCTACCATGTATAAACATAAGAGCAAATAACATTTACGGACCCAATCAGTTTCCCGAGAAAATTGTGCCTATCACCATAGATAGACTCTTGAAGGGCCAAAAAGTATCGATTCATGGTGATGGTACCAACATGAGACATTACTTGTATATTGATGACTTTATTCAGGCTATAGATTTATTATGGCAGCGTATCGATATCGTCAACGAGGTGTTTAATGTGGGCACTCCGTTCGAAATGGACAATTTGTCATTGGTGAAAAAGATAATCGATATCTTCAATGAAAAGGCCAATAAATCGCTAGTTTATGACGATTGTATTGAGATGGTTCCAAACAGGAATTACAATGACTGCAATTACTCCATTGATTATAGTAAATTGGTATCATTAGGGTGGGAACCCAGGACTGATCTAGATCAGGGTTTAAAAAAGTTGCTTGATCTTCATGTCAAACAATGAGTTTTTTATAGGCATATCTAATGAATAAAACGGGTCTTTCATCACGTAATCCGAATAGAATGTGTATACTTGCTTGAAGATATCGTTACTGAGCTCGAGTTGGTGATTGAACTCCCCTTTGGTGATTGAGTTGGCCTTGGTTTCCATATTTAATGGCGACGTTACCAATATGAATTTCAATCCCGTCAAGGTTTGAAATACGTACATGTTGAAATGGTCAGTTTCAATGCTTTGAAGACCTGTTTTGTTGGTGTTGGGGCTTTGTGACTTCCCTGTGCTGATTATAGAACTATTACTGGGCTGGTCTCTATGGCCCTTTTCTATTCCTGATGTGAATCTCGAGGTGATTGCATGCACACCATGAAGCGTACCTGCCAAAACAAGATAATCGTTTGCATTAAGACGGTTTATGCCGGCCGCCACGTCGTTTTGATATATCAAGCCCCCAGCCTTATTTAGTATGTATAAAGAGTATACCTTCATATATTGTTGATGCGCGAAATGAATTTTACCATTTTATGTATTGGAAACCATATATACGTTTTTTTTTATGAGCACTAATGCACCTATTCGAAAGTGTACTTGACCTTTGAGCCGTAAACTTCACCTTTTTTAACCACCACTTGGTTTGCCCACTCCTTGTTGTTAATAGCATTGACAAATCTACCATTTTCAATACAGAACCCAGCTCTTGGCTTGAAGCCATCACAATTGATACCAATACCGGTGTAAAATTGGAAAGATGGGTCAGTAGTGTGGGCCACAAACTTAATGTCTGATTTAGGATGTGTAGCTTCAAATACTTGTTTCAATTCCAAGTCTCTGGTGTCAATGGAGCTGCCGCTTTCATCAACCACGAAGCAGTAATCGAAAGTACAATCCTCATTGATTTCGGTAGGCTTGGTGATATCTGTGTGACTAGGGGCGAATTTTCCTGTTGGCAAAAGGCTGTCATCAACTTCCAATTGTGTGGTGGTTGACGACTTGACGATGGTGCCATCAGTGGAATCAGTACCCGAAATGTTGAAGTAGGAATGGTTAGTCAAATTAATGATGGTAGCATCAGCCTTGGATGATTCCAAATGTTCACCAATGAATTCGATTCCTACAGAGTTTTTGCTGATGGTGTATTTGATGGTAACTTCCACATCACCAGGGAATCCATTGTTGCCATCCTTATCCAAATAGTTGAATTCAGCTGTGTATTCATCACCAGTTTGTTTGACCACAGGCCCAAAAAAGTATTGTTTGTCATAACCATCAGCACCACCGTGTAAGGTGTTTTTGCCTTCATTAGGAGCCAATTCGTAGGTTTTACCGTTTAAGTCGAATTTGGCTCCACCAATTCTGTTAGCAACTCTACCCACTGTGGTACCAAAGAAAGGATTGGTTTTGTCAAGATAGCGTTTTGGTTCTTTGAAACCGCAAACAACAGATTTGCCTTTTTTCACAATGTCTTGTATAATGGCACCTCTGTTGGCCAAGCTGACCTCGAAATCATCAAATTTGAACTGGTGCAATCTGTTTTTGAAGTCCAATTTATCGTCACTGAAAACTTCCCATTTGTAGCCATTGATGTTGAAACCGTAAGGGTTTTCTTGAGTCCATTTCCATAAGTCTTTGCAGGCATCTTCAATGGTCAATTTGGCATCCCATTTCAATTCGGTGTTGGCTCTGGTGGCATTGGCGGTTAAATTCAAAACATCACCATCTCTTCTGCCAACAACCTCGTAAGGCAATTCCTTTCCGACAGCTTTACAAAAGGCATGGTAAACATCGAAGACAGTGGATCCTTTACCGGTACCCAAATTCCATTCTCTCAACAAACCATCTTGTTCGTTCAAATTGTTCAAGTAGTTCAAAGCAGCAATATGACCTTTGGCCAAATCAACCACGTGGATGTAATCCCTGATAGGAGTTCCATCATGAGAATCGTAGTCACTACCGAAAATAGAAAGTTTATCTCTTCTACCACTGGCTACTTGAGCCAAATATGGCAACAAATTGTTTGGAATACCCAAAGGATCTTCCCCTAACAAACCAGAAGGATGAGCACCAATTGGATTGAAGTATCTCAAGATTGCAGATCTCCATTTGTTATCGGCAGTATACATATCTCTCAAAATGGTCTCGATCATTAACTTGGTCTTTCCATATGGATTGGTTGGATCGTTGGGACAATGCTCGGGAATTGGAATCATATTTTCAAATCTGGTAGCATCCCCATAAACGGTAGCGGAAGATGAAAACACAACGGTTTTGACATTATTGCTGGCCATCACTTGTAATAAGCTGATGGTACCGTTGATGTTATTATCGTAGTAGGTCAATGGAATTTTGGTAGATTCCCCAACTGCCTTTAAAGCGGCGAAATGGATAACCCCTTTGATTTTGTAGGTTTTGAAGACCTTGTCCAAGGCTTCACTGTCTCTTAAATCAACGTTACAGAAAGGAACGTGCTGCTTGACAATGTATTCGATTCTGGCAACAGCATCGTAACTCGAGTTACACAAGTTGTCTACTATCACAACTTTGTAGCCATTGTTGACCAACTCAACTACGGTGTGGGAACCGATGTATCCAGCACCTCCAGTAACTAAAATGTATTCAGACATGTTTTTCGTCGAAAGAGAAAAAAAGGGAAAACGTTCTTATATACGAAAATATTCACTGTGGAAAAATGATCGCGATCCCGTTAAAACAGGTGCATGCAAAGGTTTGGAGCTTGCGTCTCGAGAGTTCTCTCTGGCTTTTACTCCGGATTATGTTGCGAGATTTTGGGCTTGAAAAATTTTAGTATATATACCGTGATATCTTGAAATTAAGGACCACTTGAAATGTCTTTAATACCTATTTATAAAGATTTGAGTTTCTACTCCAATCAAGAGAAAGCAACCGCCAGATATGACCAATTGTTTGAGAGATTCAAGCAGTTTGGCAAGCCCGAATTTATTGCAAGAGCCCCAGGTAGAGTCAACTTGATCGGTGATCACATTGATTGCAGTTACTTTTCGAGTTTGCCCATGGCTATTGAGACCGACGTGGTTGCTTTTGCATCCAAAAGGGACGATTTGGTCATCCATTTGATCAACACCAACGAGAAATACGAAGCTACTCAATTTGAAATCCCAAAGTCTGAAACATTAACCATTGACAAGACCATCTTTAGCTGGGCCAACTACGTCAAATGTGGGTTCTTGGTGGCACAAAATTACTTGTTGGAAAACAAAAAAGTCGAACTGTTCCACGGTTTGAATGTGGTGTACGACGGTACGGTTCCAACTGGTGGGGGATTATCATCATCTGCTGCCATCAGTGTTTGTAGTGCCTTGTTATTTTTGAGAGCACATGGAATGACAGAAATCACAAAGGAAGACTTAACCGCCATCACTGTTGTTTCTGAGCATTACCTTGGAGTCAACACTGGAGGAATGGATCAATGTGCCTCGGTGTATGGAGAAAAGTCCAAGGCATTGTTGGTTCACTACAAACCCAAATTGTACGGTCAATTATACACCTTCCCAGAAGTCAAACCAAACAACATGGTTTTGTTGATCTCCAACACATTGGTGGAAGCCAACAAGTTTGAAACTGCTCCAATCAATTACAACTTGAGAGTGGTTGAGTATGCTTGCGCTTCCGAATTATTGGCCAAAAGAACTGGTTTGACATTAGTGCAGGACTCCAATTTGGCCACCGGGACCTTGAAAGGGTTCCTTGATAATTACTGCCAAAAGAAATTAGGCTGGGACAAATGGGACGGACACGATATCGAATTGGGCATTAAAATGTTGAACAAAGGTTTAGAATTGGTGGAAGAATTATTTTCCGAAGACGAAAAGTTAGGCTTCACCACGGAGTACTTGGCAGAGCAATTTGGCGTCTCTGTTGAACAATTTTCCGACAGATTCTTAAGCAAGTTCACTGTCAGATACGAGAAATTGAAGCTTTACAAAAGAGCCAAACATGTTTATTACGATTCATTGAATGTGTTTAAAGTGTTGAAATTGTTAACTAACCCGGGTTCCAACTTTATGGAATCGTTGGGATCCATCATGAACGACTCCCAACAAACATCCATCAATAACATCGAAAATTCTACCCCGGAAATTAACGAAGTATGCAAGATTGCCTTGCAAAACGGTTCCTATGGTTCCAGAGTGACAGGAGCCGGCTGGGGTGGCTCGGTGGTGCATGTCACCACCTCAGACAAAATCGGCCAATTGTACACCGCGTTGCAGAAGCAATACTACGAGAAGAAATTCCCCGGGATCGACCAAGAAACATTGGAGTCCGCCTTGGTCATCACTGAGCCTTCAGCCGGAGCATCTTTAATCGAACTTTAAATGCACGTGACCGCGGGTAAGGCTAAAGCCATCACGATGGTGCGAGAGTGGCTGATCGCAGATTTCCGAGTCGGAACCCCAGCCGTTTATGATATTACTTAGATTACAATATACGAAATGTTAGGTCATTTATAACGTGGTATAAACGTCCACCCCGCATAAGCGGTTGCATGTTCAGGATATATGACGTTACAGCATGCACAAAATTGGTGCCATTTAATTTTTTGCAGGCCAAATGATCGAATGGTTCGATTATCGTTAAAAGTCGGAAAGAACCTAAACTGAATCAGCCGATTAAAAAATCATCCAATGATGAATTTATATATAAGGCAAGAAAAAGTTTCATCTTCATCGTGAATAAACAACTTAATGCCCCTTCATATATTGCCCCTAATAGAAGACCCCATATCTAAGCCATATGTGCCTCATTTGAAATACAACCCTAACAAATATTTAGATGGCTTTTACTTGACAGAATCATTGCAAATTATCAAAAAAATAGGTGCAGGTACCTACGGCCTCATCTACCTAGTACAGGATCTAAGAACGGGATCCAAGTATGCCGCTAAAATCATTTTGAAGGAACAGTTTGGAAACCTTCATCAAAGAGACATCGAGAGCTACAAAAAGTATATCCAAGAAAGAGTGTTTTACGAGTTTTTGAATAAAAACATCTCTTTTGAAGATTTGGACTTGGATTTGGTCAGGGAAAAAGGTGGAGACATTCCCTACTTGAAGGAAATCGCCTTGCACTTGAAAGTCCATAATCATCCGAACGTGGTGAGAATTCACAAGGTGTACAACTTTAGCATTGGTATCATCACCGTGATGGATTACTACGAACAAGGCGACTTGTTCGTCAACATAGTGGAGAACAACATCTTTGCTAAAAATCAACTCATGATGAAAAATTGCATCATGCAAATCATAAACGTATTGAAGTACTTCAAGAGCCTCAACATATACCACTGTGACTTGAAACCCGAGAACATCATGATTAAAACCAATCCGAATTATAAAAGAAAACCAGGCAGCAGAAACATCATAGATTATAACGAACTAATGATTGGAATCATTGATTTTGGACTTTCCATTGAAGATGATTTGATATGTTGCAATTCCTGCAGAGGCTCTCTGTTCTACATGTCACCCGAGAGAATCACAAATTATACTAAAAACGAAGCCATCAAGTCCAAAATCGACTTGTCACATTACACCATTAAAGATGACTTATTATACTTCCCTACTTTGAAGGGTGACATATGGTCTCTCGGTGTTTTACTAATCAACATAACATGCGGTAGAAACCCATGGCCCAACAGCTCAATCGTACCAAACGACAACGACGTTTTTCAAACCTACATAAATGAAGATACTTCGGTTTTGAAAAGAATCTTACCCATTTCTGCCGAATTCAACAAATTACTAAACCACATATTTAGGTTAAATCCAGGCGAAAGAATCGAATTAGATGACTTGGCCAAACAATTGGTCAATTTAGACTTTTTCTACGAAAAATTACCTTCACCTCCGGAATCTCCTACAATGAAAGCGGTTTAGGAAATATGGAAGCCATTTACATGGAAATGCAAGCGCAAAGCTTATGCTGGGAAAAATTTGTCCGCAAAACCCACAATTATAGAGACGTAAATAACGAATAAACGAATAACGAACAGACACTCGTAACCAGCTGATGGCTATTATAGTAATAGCCGTTAAATCTCGCGTATATCATATGCAGAACGAGTATTCACGTATGCACAAATTCCACCTTGGACACACCTACGAACCGCTTCATGCACAAGATGCGTTACTAAACCAAAACCACAAAGCTGTTGGCAACAGCACCTTACCCCATAACGATCCGGCCGATCCACCACGTTACGACTCCGATAACAGTTAAAGCCTAAACCACCCCACCACCTCCACATTGGGGGTCAAATTTGGAGCACCACGCTATGGCATGTCGTCGCCCATTTTAGGATTTTCCGAGGCACGAAGGGATCTAGATGTTTTTTCCGAGAGCTGGACAAATCCCGAAATTGTGGCCTAACTTTAAATGTGATACACTACCAGCACAATAAAGTTTCGATGAATTACCCTCTTTTTAGATCATTTTATGCATGATTGTTGTAAATTAGGACAATATTTGAAAATGAGATGGAGTCTTGACGGTGGGGCAGAAGCAACTCATGACCAAAAATGTAACATGGTATTTTTTTGAGCTCGGAAATATGGGGATGCCGTACGACATTCCCCAAGAACGGTCGGGATTTTCCAATTTCCCCAACTGGGGTTTGGAGAAGCATACGAGCTCTGGGTCCTAACATGGCAACTGAAAATTTTTACATGCAAATTTTCCGATGACATAACAATACAATAATATGTACATTGTAGGACGTGTGCTGGCGTTGTGGATGAAATGAGCGATGGTTACGCTGGTGGACCTTGGATTTTTGTATTTCTTCACAAACATACCCCTTGACTCCGGATTTTAATATGTCTGACAATAGCTACATAAAATAGCATGATACTCGGGTAAACTCAATATGTCACCTGTTGAGATATTTTCGTGTCTGCGCTGCATGAAATTGCCTAATTCAGCGAGGCATGTAAGATTTTCCTCCATACTAAAGGTCATTGTGGGTCATATGCAGGAAAGTGAGATTGTCTGGAGAAACTTTATGGGGTGCCGAAAAATTATAAATACAGCATAAAATTCCAAGAATTTCTCATTCTTATTGACTTATTTTCAGTATGGGATACGAAAACAAACTTATGGGCCCAGCTTTAGGGTTCAGAAAATTTTTAGATAGAACTCCAAATATTACAAACATCTTCGTCATTGCCATGATTTCTTGTATTTCTGGTTTGATGTTTGGTTTTGATATTTCTTCCATGTCTGCCTTCATTGGTATTGACGAATATCAAACTTTCTTCGACAAACCCGCTTCTGACATTCAAGGTTTTATTACTGCTTCTATGTCTTTGGGTTCCTTCTTTGGTTCTTTAGCTTCCACCTTTGTTTCTGAACCATTCGGTAGAAGAGCCTCGTTGTTGATTTGTGCTTGTTTCTGGATGATTGGTGCTGCTGTCCAGTCCTCTGTTCAAAACAGAGCTCAATTAATTATTGGTAGAATTATCTCTGGTATTGGTATTGGTTTTGGTTCCGCTGTTGCTCCAGTTTACGGTTCCGAATTGGCCCCAAGAAAAATCAGAGGTATGATTGGTGGTCTTTTCCAATTCTCCGTCACCTTAGGTATTTTGATTATGTTCTACATTTCTTACGGTTGTTCCAAGATCAACGGTGTTGGTTCTTTCAGACTTGCTTGGGGTCTTCAAATTCTCCCAGGTTTGGTTTTGTTCTTTGGTTGTTTCTTCATTCCAGAATCTCCAAGATGGTTGGCTAAACAAGGCTACTGGGATGAAGCCGAAGCCATTGTCGCTGACGTTCAAGCTAAGGGTAACAGAGAAGACCCAGATGTTTTGATTGAAATCAGTGAAATCAAAGAACAATTGATTGTCGAAGAACATGCCAGAGCTTTCACTTTTGCCCAATTATTCAACAAGAAATACTTACCAAGAACCGTCACTGCTGTTTCCGCCCAAATTTGGCAACAATTGACCGGTATGAATGTCATGATGTACTACATTGTCTACATTTTCAAGATGGCCGGTTACGAAGGTGACCAAAACTTGGTTTCTTCTTCTATTCAATACGTGTTGAACTGTGTCATTACCATTCCAGCCTTGTACTTGTTGGATAAAGTTGGTAGAAGACCAATTTTGTTGATTGGTGCTGCCTGTATGATGACCTTCCAATTCGGTGTTGCTGGTATCTTGGCAACCTACGCCGAATACATCCCACCTGCATTAAGAACTGACGAAACCGTCACCTTGTCCATCCCAGATTCTCACAAATCTGCCGCTAAAGGTGTCATTGCATGTTGTTACTTGTTCGTGTGTTCGTTTGCTGTCTCTTGGGGTGTCGGATGTTGGTTATACTGTTCCGAAATCTGGGGTGATGTTGCTTCCAGACAAAGAGGTGCTGCTTTATCTACTGCTGCTAACTGGATCTTCAACTTTGCCATTGCTATGTTCACCCCATCTGCCTTCAAGAACATCTCATGGAAGACTTACTGTATCTACGCTACCTTCTGTGCTTGTATGTTTGTCCATGTCTTATTCTTCTTCCCAGAAACTAGAGGTAAGAGATTGGAAGAAATCGGACAAATGTGGGATGAAAAGATCCCAGCTTGGAGATCTGCATCTTGGGAACCATCCATTCCAATCTTATCTGATGCTCAATTGGCTGCCAAGATGAACGTTGACCACAAGGAAAATGAATCTGACTTGGTCAAATCAAGTAACACTTCTGAGGATGAAAACAAAGATGCTTCCGAAAAAGTTTGATACCTAATGTTAATAGCGAAGTATAATATAATGTATGCGTAATATTACCTTTTGCAGCCTGTGGGCTCATAATTGTAGATCATGTGTGGGTGCTTACAACCTGCTACGACCCGTCGATTAATTTTGATTGTAATGTGATACCTTTGCTCTCTCGCTTGGCATTTATGTGGTGCTTCCGAAAGTAACTGGTGCCAAAAATAGCTTCTATATTTGGCTATAGCTTTATGTGTGGAGGTGTCGAAGTGTCGAAGCACAAACTGCTCCACTTTTCCATTTATGGACCCGGCTTTAAATTGTATCGAAACCTTAACTCAATTTGAACCCTTTGATCGATTTGTCGCTTTTCACCAATTTGCAGCGCACAGCTGTGTTAAGTTGAGTTGGTGCTCAAGAGTGTGGCTGCTGGGTTGAAAAGACCTGCTTCAAGGGAAAGCTTTGTTCTGTGGTGTTATCCGACGCCGTTCTTGTAAGTACAGTTGCACTGTGATTTCCCCGTACTGCACCCCATTTAAAATACCATGCACGACATTCCTGAACAATACCCTGGGTAGGCGTCCGAATTGTATATCCGTAGGACGGCTTAATTCACCGGTAGGCTCACTACACGTTAGGCGGATTCGGTCCCGAATATATCACAAACTTTTGAGCGCCTGAATGGCCCTGTACCATCCCGGCAAGCCCTTCTTGGCGGACCTACAAAGCTGCCAGAAGTTCATTCATTATCACCAGGATCTGCTACGAAAATCCACGTTAGCCAAATTTTTGGTTTTCCATTTCCCCAAACTGCCCCACTTCTTCCCCCGTAAAGGGGCTATATACCGGACGTGTCTGGGGTTTAATCATAGTTATTGTTCCAGCAATATATAAAGAGTCCAAAATTTGCTGAATTATTCAAATTTTAATTGCAATATGGGCTACGAAGAGAAATTGGTCCAACCGGCTTTAAGGTTGAAAAACTTTTTAGACAAGTTTCCTAAATTTAACAACATCTTTGTCATTTCATGTATTTCATGTATGGCAGGGTTTTTATTCGGGTTTGATATTTCGTCAATGTCTGCCTTCATTGGTACCGAACAGTATAGAAAATATTTTGAGGCACCCAATTCGGTGATCCAAGGTGTTATCACTGCTGCCATGGCCTTGGGGTCCATTGTTGGTTCTTTGGCCTCTACTTTCATCTCCGAGCCTTTTGGCCGTAGATCCAGTCTTTTGGTTTGTGGGTTTTTTTGGTGCATTGGTGCTATTATCCAATGTTCGGCTCATAACGTAGGTTCCTTGATTGGAGGAAGAGTGGTTTCCGGGTTTGGTGTTGGTTTTGGGACGTCTGCAGGTCCAGTTTTAGTCTCTGAATTATCACCAAGAAAAATCAGAGGTATTGTTGGAGGTATGTTTCAACTTTGGGTCACCATTGGGATCATGGTGATGTTCTACATTTCCTTTGGGTGTGCCCAAATAGATGGGCCGGCCTCTTTTAGAGTGGCTTGGGCTTTGCAAATGATTCCTGGTCTTCTTTTGATGGTGGGATGTTTTGTCATTCCTGAATCGCCCAGATGGTTGGCCAAGCAGGGCTATTGGGACCAGGCTGAGGCCATTGTTGCTGCAGTGCAAGCAAAGGGCAATAGAGAAGACCCCGAGGTGTTGATTGAAATCTCCGAAATGAAAGAGCAAATCTTTGCCGAAAAAGACGCCAAAGCTTTCACCTATGCTCAATTGTTCACCAAGAGATACTTACCAAGAACCATCACCGGGATGTTTGCCCAGATCTGGCAACAATTGACTGGTATGAACGTCATGATGTACTACATTGTTTATATCTTCAAAATGGCAGGGTACGAGGGTAACAACTTGTTGGTTTCCTCCTCTATCCAATACGTTTTGTTTGTTGTTGCAACCATTCCTTCTTTGTTCTTCCTTGACAAATTTGGAAGAAGACCAGTGTTATTGACTGGTGCTTTTTTCATGATGGTCTTGCATTTCGCTGTGGGTGGTATCTTGGCCGTGTATTCTGAACCCGTGGACAACATTGATGGTGATACCACATTGAAAATGCAAATTCCAAAATCCAGATCGGGTGCTGCCAAAGGGGTCATTGCCTGTTGCTACTTGTTTGTGTGTTCTTTTGGTGCAAGTTGGGGTACCGGTATCTGGCTTTACTGTTCTGAAATCTACGGTAACTCTCAATCCAGACAAAGAGGTGCAGCAGTGTCCACTGCCTCCAATTGGTGTTTCAACTTTGCCTTGGCTATGTTCACACCTTCAGCCTTCAAAAACATCACCTGGAGAACTTATATGGTGTACGGATCTTTCTGCGGAGCCATGTTGATCCACGTTTTCTTCTTCTTCCCTGAAACCAAGGGTAAGAGATTGGAAGAGATTGGACAAATGTGGGACGAAAAGATTCCTGCTTGGAGATCTGCCTCTTGGGAACCATCCATTCCCGATTTGGATGTCCTTGCTCATGACACTGATAAGGAAAAGCCTGGTGTTGAACACTATGAAGGCTCTGACGCTTCCAGTAAAGAGCAGGCCTAATTTTAGGCTGCCCCGGTTAAAACTTTGTTTTTAACAGTTGAACATCATATCTTGTTGAGAGAAACTTCAAGTATGTGTTTACTATAGACATGATATACGACTGTAATAATAATATAAGAAATCAATTTATAAGCTTGTTTTGATTGCCTATGTCTAAAAAGTCAATTTCTGGACCCTTTATTCCTTAATAGCTTGTGACGCTGAACGTGTATCATAACCCGGCATCTTCCATGCACGGAAGCTTATTTGACAGCGGTTCTTTTCTAGTCTGCAAAGCGTTCGAGGCCAAAAGTCATAAATAATGGTACTAAAAACCATCTGCACTGGTCTACTGAAATGGCCCGACGTGCTTTGCAGCCCTGGTGCACGATTACTTCATAGTTCAGCGATCTTTCTGTGCTTCTCTTACATACACCTTATCGCGAAAGAAAATTTTTTTTATCTATGACTGATCAAGTTGACCTTATCTTATCAAGGGTCAGTACGGTCGCAGGCTACCTATCGTTTACGATATGGCTATTTGCACAATTACCGCAAATCATCGAAAACCACATGAACCAATCGGTAGATGGGGTGAATATTCTTTTTTTGAGTAGCTGGATCGCAGGTGATGTGACAAACTTATTGGGTTGTTTTCTCACAAAAGCCCTACCATTTCAAACGTTGATTGCTACTTATTACTGTTTTATAGACGTGATCTTGAGTTTTCAGTATTGGTATTATACTCGGGTGTTTCCATACCATAAAACACCTCATAACTTGCTTCAGCTGCCGAATATGATGCGAAACAGCATTAGCCCGAAAAGAAGTAGGCCAAGTTTTGTAAGTAAGGTGTTAAGTGCAGGTGTTCTTGCTTCTAGTTTTAAGAAAGCGAGGGGGTATCCGATTGGAACCATAGCTTTGCAAGGCGAACCTTTACATTACGACGATTTGATAGGCAAACTATTTGCATGGATATGCTCGATTCTTTATTTGAGTTCAAGAGTGCCACAAATCATCACAAATTACAAGAAAAAGTCTACCAGTGGGATCTCTCCATTTTTGTTTTTATTTGCATTGATGGGAAATACCCTTTATACCATTTCCATTGTGTCGGATTTGATTCTATTGTTCAAAAATGACAGTCCGGAAAGAATGCACACTTTATTTGATCAATTGCCCTTTATCATAGGAAGTGGTGGAACTGTCACGTTTGATTGTATTATATTACTTCAATTTCGTCATTATAGAAGACGTAAGCATACTTTGCTGAGGGTCGAATCAATTAATGGAGGATTCCAGCAACCTGATTGGTACACCTTAAATTATGGAAGAGACGGACATGAAGAAGAAGCAAATGAAAGATCATCGTTACTCTTCAACGAGGTATTTTCGTCGCCTCCGCCACATCATTACATTTCAGGAAGCCTCAATACTCCGCAAACACGAAGTAATGGCTCATTTAAGAATTTGGTATCGCCCACTAAAGCATCAAGAATTCCCACATCTTCTTCACTCAATTCTTCATATCAGTCCCCGACACTTAATACAGCATTAATACCATCAATAATTAATAGTTACTCATCAGTCAATAAGAAAATGGCTGACGATAGCAAGACACCATTTCTGCCATCTGATTTTTTGAATGATGAATTTCATCATCCAGTCGAAAATTCACTGTTCAGTTTAAACAACTGAGTCACACATCAACAGCATAACATGTAATATTACTCATCAATATACATTGTATATATATAAATCGTCTATTTTTAAACTTTATCTTTCGATATCCTCCATGCGCTATTTGGTAATCTTTGAAGATTCTCTACTTTTTTTCTAACCCACATTAATATCACTATACCACACCCGATGCAAAAGAAATTCGTGTAATAGTATCCGTCTCTTACCACAGTTATAATCCCCGATTCTGCCTTGCATTGTTCCTTTAATGTTTCGGATACAATTTGATAGCTTTTACCATGATTTGTACAGTACGACACAGTCAATTTGTCAATCATGTAGAATATGAAAAGCCTAGGCCAGGTTCCTCCATAATTTGAGAGCGTGTTAAGAGTTGTCATATATGTACCTCCAAAGGCTGGATCTGCTATTTTGGTGTGGAATGCACATAAGGATACGAATTGGATGGTGGACATGAATGAACCCAACAAATGCTGCAAAATGATTGCGATAAAATAACCCAAAGAAACCTTACCATCCTCAGGGAAGAAATATACTATGAACTGGGCCAAAAATGCCGCAAATAATCGACCAGCAAACCCTATCAACCAAGGCTTGAGTGGTTTTGATCCGGTAGACCATCTACCCGCATAGTATCCAAATACCATCTCAAATGGAAAATCAATCAATACAGTAATGGATAAATCCTCCTTTGATAAGCCTTTTTCCAATAATTTTAAATTGGTGGCAGCCTCATTGACTTGGAAACCAAATTTGGCTATGAGTAAGATCACCACAAACGTTTGCACGTTTGGTAACTTCAACACCTCATACATAGAAGCATATACGTTTGAAGAGGTTTTCCAGACCCTTGTTAGTTTACTGGATGACTTATTATAGATTGATTCAGATTTCATGATTTCGTCGGCTAATTTAGCCTGGTTCTGCTTGGCCAAATGAGGAGGATCTTCCGGTACCATGAACACCAAAACAGTCACCACGAGGTAAAACCATCCCCAGAACTTGAGATATCCTCCTAGAGAGAACATACCCACGTCCAATGGCACACTTCTTAAGTACTTGTTCGCAAAGTCGGGTGAGCTTAAAGCAAGGAAGATAGTGAAAGACATGAAATAGCCACAATTTATACCAATTGTCTGAGCAGTGGAAGCAAAAGACAAACTTTCAGGCCCAAGACATGTCAAGGCCCATCCGTCCACAGCAATGTCTTGAGTTGCACAGAACAACACCAATAAAAAGAAGTAAAACGTCATTCTAGGCAAATTATTAGCAGGGTCGTCTATCATCTCGTTAATGATAGACCCCAAGTAAATAAGAGTGAGTCCACTGACGGTCTGCACCGGGATGATCCACGATCTTCTTCTTCCAAGTTTCGGAGAGTATACCGAATCCACTATTGGAGACCACAATAATTTCATCGAATAAGGATATGCAGCTAATGAAAAGATCCCCACCTGGGAATACGACAACTTTGTTTTCAATATGAATGGAATTGAACCAAATGCAAGTCCCACAGGGACTCCTTGTAATAAATATAGTATACATAACATAATGAAGGCCGGCCTATCAATTGCCGCCAAAGTGTTGGATTTGACGCTTGGCTTGGGTCTGAACGCAGATTTTTCAGCATCCTGGTTCGACACCGGCAACAAGTCATTCGAATTGAAGTCGTGATCCATGGTCAGCGTTCGTTTATGAATCTTTGCTTCTTCTGACATGTAAACACTTCTGAAAAATCGCGATTAAGAACAACGCATTACGAAGGATTTTTTATCTCATTGATCTATACATCTAATTAACCATTTATAAACTTAAAACTTTTCTTGCGGCTCTGACGACAATTGGAGTATCTGGGAATGCAAAATCTTCTAATTCTTTAGCGTAAGGGGTTGGGACTTCACAACCGGTGACTCTTTCGACTGGAGCGTCTAAGTAATCGAAGGCTTCAGATTCCATGATTTGTGCAACGATTTCGGAACCGACACCGAAAGCTGGGAACCCGGCTTCAACGGTGACCAAGTGGTTGGTCTTCTTGACGGACTCGATCAAGGTTGGCACGTCCAATGGTTTGATAGATCTTAAGTTGATGACTTCGGCCTTGACACCGTAGTCTTTGGCCAAAATTTCGGCGGCTTCAACACAGTGCTTGACGTTTCTGGAGTGAGCAACTAAGGTGATGTCGGTACCTTCGACTTCGACCTTGGCTTTACCAATTGGCAAGACAAAGTCGGAGCTCAAGGCTTCTTCGGACATCTCGAAAGATTCACCATAAGCAATTTCGTTTTCCAACACAATGACAGGATTAGGGTCTCTGATAGCGGCCTTGATCAAACCTTTGTAGTCTTCGGCAGAGTATGGAGAAACAACCTTCAACCCTGGGATGGAACCGTACCAAGCGGCGTAACATTGGGAGTGTTGAGCGGCAACCCCTGCAGCAGCACCGTTTGGACCTCTGAAGGTGATGTTACATGGTTGTTTACCACCGGACATGTAGAAGGTCTTGGCGGCGGAGTTGATGATTTGATCGATAGCTTGCATGGCGAAATTGAAGGTCATGAACTCACACACTGGCTTTAAACCTGCCAAAGAGGCACCCACAGCCAAACCAGTGAAACCCATTTCGGTAATTGGAGTATCAATGATTCTTCTTTCACCAAATCTGTCCAACAATCCTCTTGTGATTTTGTATGCACCGTTATATTGGGCGACTTCTTCACCTAAAACGAACACATCGTCGTCACGATCCAATTCTTCTGCAAGACCAGAATTTAAAGCATCCCTAACAGTCATGGTCTTTGGGCCGGATTCAGAGGAGGCGCTTCTGATGGTGTTGTTTCTGAAAGCATACATTTGACCTGCTTGCTTAATTGAATTAACTTTAACTGCTTGGGCAGCTAAGGCTGCTGTTTTAGCAACTGAACTCTTGTGAACCATATTGATAAGTTTGAAAATTTCTCACGGTTCTCAAATGTCCGATTATGGTCGGTGAAAAATATCCGGGCGGGCAGACTTCAGGCCGGAGCGTCAAATTGGGCCCACCACTGGCACCAGGTGGAATTGGCGGTGCTGGCGGGAACATGCCTGTTATGGGTGTTCTGGTGAGGTAAGAGTGGTATTTTTACCGAGTTGGGTCTTTTCGGGAAGGTGGTTATTGGTGTGTGGATGTACTCCGATATCTCGTATATGAGATCTTATCAGTATGGTCGTTTTGAAGAGATATGGCTGGTGTGCACACAGCGAGACCATTCCGCATGGTGGAAGGTGCCGCTAGTAACTTTACCACCGTGTAGGTTCATAGGTCTATTTTGGGGCTCTGTAAGGTTTTAAATGTGCTTGCGTAGGGTAGCTCGAATAGAGGGGCTCACATTGAAGGGCGATAAGAGAGCTTTGGGGCCTTCTGTTTTAGTGATTCGATCTTCTCGATTTTTACAATGGTCTTTTATGACTTTCTGTTGGAAATTCCTGCTTCAATAGAGTGCTTCTGGGCTCGTCAAAATGGCTGCAAATTCTGGCGAGCCTAAGTATATCTACACAATTGACGCCCATTTGAATCAATCTACTTCAAAAATGATTTTTTGACCATTCCCCTCATATGCTACAGGATCCATAAGGATAGCGTTTATTTCTAACGACCTTTCAAACTCCCTTAGTGGTAATACTCTCTGGAATCTAAATTCTGCAAATATTACGATAATTGCTCTTTCGCTGTCGACTTAAATTGACGCTTCCCCACCCCCCCCTGAACTGAAACAATTTCAACAACACATAGAACCCACCATATCCATACACCCATTACGCCGTCTTCAAACAACGTCGCCTACACCTCATTTCGAACCCAACATAAATGGCTGCAAATTGGAGGGGACTCCCGGCGCGTTTCGGAGTTTCATCCGATCTGGCGCGAGCGGACCATATATATTTAGTCCAATTGCGATAAATTTAAAGTAATACAAATGATAAGATTAGCACAATTCAGGCCGTTAACTAAGGCCAGCACAAAAAGTTTTGCGTGTTTAAGATACAACTCCAATTTTCACAGACCCGATAAGGCAGGCTCCCATGATGCGGCAGATGCAGCAGATGCTACAGCCACCATCTTAGCAGACCAGGGTGACTTGCAAAAGATGCCAAATAAAGCCACCTGGTTAGAGGCTTTAAGAGAGAGAGAAAAGCAGTTGAAGGAGGGGAAGATCTTGGACAGTTACAGCTACAAATCCACAATCACCACGGAAGTGGGCGAAAGAACGAGGGCTGATTCCTTTACCTACTTGACTCTTCCATTTAAAGACGATAAATGGTTGTGTGATTCTTATATAAATGCACCAGGAAGATTGAGAGCGGGTCAGTTATTTCAAGATTTGGATGCCTTAGCAGGAAGAATCGCTTACAGACACTGCTCTCCTGCAGAACCAGTCAATGTGACTGCATCTGTGGATCGTATTTATATGGTGAAAAAGGTCGACGAGATTTTCAAATTCAATTTCGTTTTGGCTGGGTCTGTTACTTGGACAGGTAGATCATCTATGGAAATCACCGTAAGAGGTTACTCTTTCGATAACCAAGTCCCCAAAGAAATCACCGAAGAAACCTTACCACATGAGAATATCTTTTTGAGTGCCAACTTCACGTTTGTTGCCAGAGATCCTCAAACTCATAAATCGTTTGCCATCAATAGATTGTTGCCTGTGACACAATCTGAATGGATGGACTACAGAAGAGCCGAGTCAAGAAACAACTGGAAGAAATTGTCTGCCAAAAACCATAAGATGATTGAACCTTCTGGTGAAGAAACTAGATTGATCCATGATCTCTGGAAGGCTTCTAAAGAGGTCGAAACCATCAAAAATAAACCTAAAAACGTAAGATTTATGCACGACACAAAAATGACATCAACTTTGTTCATGCAACCCCAATACAGAAACCGTCATTCTTACATGATCTTTGGTGGTTACCTTTTGAGACAATCATTCGAATTGGCTTATTGTACATCTGCAGAGTTTTCTTCAGCTGGTCCAAGGTTTGTTTCCTTAGATTCAACTACATTCAAACAACCGGTCCCCGTTGGTTCGATTTTAACAATGAATGCATCGGTTGTATATACTGAGCACATACACGAGGGTGCTGTGGATGTTGATGCAGATAGTCCTTTCAATTTCAAGCTCCCAGCCACCAACAAATTATCCAATAACCCAGAAGCGTTCCTAAGTGAACCAGGAACCTTGATTCAAGTCAAGGTCGATACTTTCATCAAGAACATCGATAGTGTGGAATCTAAAGAATCCGGTTCATTTATTTATTCATTCTTTGTTCCTAAAAACAGCCATGGTTCCAATGATCCTGGTTATTGTTCCATCATACCTCAGACATATAGTGAAATGATGGAATACGTCGAGGGAAGAAGAAGAGCTGCCGACACTGCTCATTATGTGGAAACTTTACCAAAGACCAAAGATTTATAGAGGAGTTACTTAATCATTTTATTTATATTAAAAATTATAATACATTAAATATTCATTATCATTACTACTCGCTATCATTTTGAATTTGAACTGACTCACCCTCATACGTATAACGTAAATTATGAGCGGACTCTCTCAAACTACTACGTCTCGTGAAATCAACCAATTTGGCTTTTTTACCCAAAGAGGTGGTTGAAATTCTTGAAGGATTCTGTTCTGTGTCATTAGCTGATAGTATTGAGTTGTTTGACAATGACATATTTATCGTTTGTCCATTATTAACAAACTTGTAGGTGTTTTCATCATTAAGTGCTTCAGTGGCTTTAAAATTATCATACAAACTTTGCTTGAAGCTGTTAGACTCGGGTACATTAACACTGTGGTAATCAGTGGAGTAGTCCCTGGTGTTTTCGTTGGAATGTTCCATTAAAGTACCCAAATTTGCAGATGGGCTTCTTGAAAGTTTCTTTGGAGTAGCCGCTCCTTCCACGATATTACCGTCACTATCGAGTCTTTGAAAATTACCCGAGTCATCTCTTAACAAAGCATTTAAAGAATTATTACTTATGAATTGACCAGAACCAAATGAGGACTGATTACTGTTTCTTATAAAGGAGTTGTCTTCAACTAGTCTAACTGAAAACAATTGTTCTGTGTTAACAGTGCTGAGAGAGGCATCTGATTTTCTGATGTTGCCTGTTTTGGTCAAACCTGTAGCACCAGTTTTGGCAACGTCAGAGGCGTCATTAACTCTCCATGATTTCAAAGGTTTCTCTTGGTTTTCTTCATCGGCGTCGAAATACCTAGAAGTGTCACTGTCTTCAACATGTGTTATAGATGACGAAGTACTCTGTTGGTCAATTTCCTTTTCTTCAAGTTTACTTACATTTGAAGTGGCCAATTTCTTTGGGCTGCCATTAATAACACCAAAGCCAGGGCCATTGATTTCGGGATCTTCTTCCTCCTCTAATGTGGTGTCACCACTGTCTTTCTCTTCATCCTTGTCCTTCTTTCTTCTGACACAACAACAGCAGAATATCAAGGCAGCAACGAGAATAAGAAGACAGGGAATACCGACACCTAAGCCAATTGCCAACTTTTTACGTAAATCTTTGTCATCTTTATTTTTATTGTGAGCCATGGCAGCGGTTTCTGATGCAGAGTTGGTAGCGCTTGAACTACCGGAGGATGTGGCACTCGATGAGGAGCTGGAGCTATGAGATTTGGTAGCTTTTGCAGAAATCCCCTTGATAGAAAATGATTTAGATTCCTCATCATAGCTGGAAGAAGCATCCAATTTGACGGAAAGTTGTTTGAAATCCTTTGGTGTCATACCAGTGAAAGTTTTGTTTTTAGTGTGATATGTCAACCAGTCAGCATCATTGAAACTAGCACTCACATCGGTCTCGTTACCATCAGTGAAGAAGGAGTCTAACAATTGATACTTGAAGAATTTCCCTTGAGTGGCATTCACCAGAGGAAGATTCTTGATCGTGAAGACAGACCCAATGGCATCGAACAGATATGGCAATTCCACATTGTTGTTGTAAATGTCGGCAATGTTGATGGTAAAGTTGTCAAAAGTCGACTCGTCTGGGAATTTACCAGTCAAAGTGTAATTGTCTGAGTTAAATGTAACATAATCAGGAAGGCCATCTGCAGTGACCGATGAAATGTTTTCTTTGGTGATTATGTCTCCATCAAGAAAAACAGTAGACAAAATGGGCACTTCAATGTCGAAGTCGTTGTCCAAGGTACCGTTAATTTTGATCGTTTCGTTGATGTTGGTGCTAAGCTGGTGGCCTCCAACAACGATCTTGAAGAACCCTTCAGCACCCGCGTACCCATAGTAATCGGACGCAATAAAACTAAAGCCATATTCAAAAGAAGGGGCATTAGCAGAAATGACGTGTGGAACAGTCCCACTGAAGGACAACTCGTCAGAATCAAACGAGATCCAATTAGGCAACGACGAACGATCTGCAGATCTTCCGTAGTAAGCAATGATAGGTCTTTCGGCGCCTTCCATCGACTTGAACACATCCTTATCGAATTGGATGTTGATTTGGTCTCCCTCTTTCACCACAAGCCCATCGTAACCGTTGGTTTGGCCATACTGAGAAATCTCCACAAACATCACATTGCTGGAGGTTAATTCTATCCCGGTGTCGTTGGAGACTATCATGGAGTATGTTTCCGTCATGGTGTTGTCGGCGTCGGAGCCTGTGAGTTCAATTTGGAACTCTCCCACATCAGAGTCAGAGGGATGGCCGGTGAATGTTCTGGAGTCTGAATCAAACGATAACCAGCTGGGTAAATTAGCCACCTCGTAGCTGACTTCGCCATTGGAGGATTTATAGGTGGTGTTGGCCATGGTGAAGGTGTAATCCTCGTTGACCCTTGCAACCGTAGGAAGCTGTTCGTTAAATGGGAAACCTATGCTTATCTGACCATAGGTCAAAGCAAGAAACCCAAATATTAATATATATAGCATATTCATACTTAGAAGAGCAAATTAATAGCCTGAAGCTATGCCTATAGTGATGAAGTATCTAAAAAAATTTTTTTAGTCACTTCGGTGGTGTTTATAACAGATACACGTAAATTGCATCTCAAAACACCCCTGTAGAGCAGTTTCATTAGACGACAAAAGAAACGCGTTGCTTACATTTTCTGGAGCTGAACGCGTTGAAGGCACGCGATACACCTAAAAAGTATTGTTTGGCGTACCTATGTTCGCATTGTCTTCATGTACCATTACGACTCAGCACAATGTTGGCGCTATATTGTAGAAGCGTGGTGGGTGTCAAATGTGTTTATATTGGCGTGGTTTATTTACATGAGTATACGTGTAATGGGGACGCACATTCTCGAATGTTTCTACGCATTGCGACATCTTACACTCTAAACTAAACTTTAAATCGATTTTTATAAGCTGGCCCAGTTTCATTATAATTAGTTTCATTAGATATCTCCTTTGGGTGCCTGCGAACGCCTCCTCCAGAAATATAACCCCGTGATGCAGTACCCGAACAAAAGCCCCACGAGCTTCTCTAAGATGGAGTGGAAGTAGATGTTGGTCATTAGCAACATGAACCACCATAACCCGATAAGGGCCATAGGCAATACGTGTGGGTTGTGGATTACATAATGGTAGACTTTTGTGACATCCTTGGGGTTGCGTTTCAAGTCCGCCATCAAATTGACACTATTGGTCTTGAGGGCTTTCCATGAGACCCAATAATGGCTGATTTCGAAAAACATGTACAAGCAGCTGTGGATCAACAAAAACACATGGCCCGAAGGGTCGTGGCCGCCGCTCCACAGTCCTTTTAAGCGTCTACAGGTCTTGGAGGTGACCGACTTGCTCTCGAACCCATCGATTACCGGGCTGAACAAATGGCCAAAGCGCTTCAATTGGCCTTCCGATTCAATATGACATCTGCCTCCGGTATATACGAACACTTTGTCCATTATGGGCAAGCCAAAACACCATTGGGTAAACAAAATCCACCAAAAAGTGGTGATGGCGTAATTGAGTATTGCTGTCTGGATGATCACACGCTTGTTGTTTTTTATCCTGGGATGGTCTGTTAAGAATACACTGACGTAAAATGTAACAATGGCCAAGGTGGTCCAAAGCCATCCCCTTTTCACGAAAAGTTGGTTGAAAATGTTATTCTTGTCATTATAATAGTTGTACACTTCTTCTGATTGAGAGGTGAAGTGGATAATCTTCCCCACCGCGAAATTGATTAAGAATGATCCCAAGAATAACACCTCGACAAGATTGAAATGAATCTTCGATCGAAGCTTATTGGAAAGCCCATCAATGTTTCTGATGTGCTGTTCGTAAATTTGGTTATTCATGGCAAAAATGACCTGGATGGAAATTTTCCCGCGCTCACATGATTGACTTGCTTAGAGTCAAAAGCACGACATCTTCTCAGGATGAGAAGCTCAAATCCATGGCCGAGTCTTCGTTTGTGGATACTGCGCCATTTGTCGTTCCATTCACAGCTCCGTTGGCCACAAAATTATTTTCTGGCTCCTCATTGCCGCCATTTACCTCTAAAGTTGTTTGCGGCTGAGGTTTCTCTTGCTTATTCTCTTCGCCTTGCCATCTTTTGACCATGTCGTTCATTATGTCATTCATAAAGCCTGTATCGATAATACTTTTGCGGAACTTTTCTGTTTGTAATAGCGTGAGAACGTGCAAGCAATTGGGGTACACGATATATTTGGCGTATTTGGGGTCTCTCCAGTAATTCAAGTATTGCAAGTAATTGAGGAACTCCTCGTTGTTAAGGTAATTATTTTGGGCCAAATAGTTCAAGTACGGTATGTTGGCCAAGGATTGCACAAATTCCAACTCGATCTCCCACCTAGAGGGCAATTCTGTGTCGTTTATTTCTGTGTCTTGAGCGTCAGACATGTACAAAAAGAGTTTTTTTCAGTTCGCGTTAAAGATCAAATGAGTAAACAGTTGGCGCTACAGAAAGAATTGGAACAAATCAACCTGATCACAAGCATAATAGATAACGTATTGGAGACGGTGGAGTGCACAAAGAAAGGAATAGCTTCCAGCCACGATTCGGTCGATAGCACCGTCAAATTGCTCGATACCTACATACGGTTATTATCACAAACGAGCTACACCAAAGAGCTGGTGAGTAATATGGCCTGGAGAGGAGATGAGGAGCTTAACAAAGAGATTGAAAGCAAACTTGCAAAGGAGAACGAACTAAACGAGATATTACGACAACTAAAACAAGAAAATAGCCAACTAAACGACAAATTCAGTAACGAAACTCAAGAGAACCGCAGACGAAGAATGTAAAATACAGTCACAATGTTTATAATAAATAACCTAAATGTACATCATATCAGTCTAAAACGTGTGGTTGGGAAATCACTTCAAGATGCTAGTAATCAAGTCGCTGGCATCGACAGAGTCACCTTCTTTGATCAAGATTTCGCCTACTTTACCAGAAACAGGTGCCGAAATCACCATTTCCATCTTCATGGCACTCAAAACAGCCACAGGATCACCCTTTTTGACTTCTTGTCCTGTTTTGGTTCTGATTTCAATGACAACACCTGCCATTGGAGAACCAATGTCATTTGGTTGAGTAGCCTTTGGTCTAGTCTTGGTTTCGACAGATGCTGTTTTGTCTTCAATAGTGACAGATCTCATTTCACCGTTCAACTCAAAGAAAACTTCCCTAGTACCGGTTTGCTGAGAGATTTCACCAACGGCTAACAATTTGATGATCAAAGTCTTACCCTTTTCGATAACCACATCGATTTCCTCACCTATCTTAGTTGGTTTAAGGAAGTATCTGGTTGGCAACACAGACAAATCACCGTATTTGTCCAATTGCTTTCTGAAAGCCTCGAAAACCTTAGGATACATGATGTATGAGGCAATATCGCACTCGGTGATGTTACCACCAAATTTGGTGACTAATTCTTCCTTAACGCTGTCGAAATCAATTGGCTTCAAGTACAACCCTGGTCTGCCTTCTAATTTGATTCTCTTGTTACCCAAAACATTGGTTCTCAAGGGTTCTGGGAAACCACCGTATGGGGTACCCATCAAACCTTCCATGAAGTCCAAAACGGAGTCGGGGAAATCTAATTCGCCAGCTAACTTGATGACATCTTCCTCATTTAAGTTGTTGGAAACCATGAATTGAGCCAAGTCACCCACCACTTTGGAGGTAGGGGTCACTTTCACGATATCACCCAACAACTTGTTAGCAGTCTTGTAAGCTTCTTTGGTTTGTAACCATCTGGAGCCCAAACCTAATTGAGAGGCTTGGAAAATCAAGTTGGTCAATTGACCACCTGGAATCTCGTGGTTGTAAACTTCTGGATCTGGTCCCTTCAAGTCGGCTTCGAAACATGAGTACAATAATCTCATTTGAGACCAGTAGTTGTCTAATTGAGTAACCAAACTAGAATCTAAGCCAGTTTCGACGTCACCTTCCAAAGATGCCAAAATAGCGTTGATGGAAGGTTGAGAAGTCATACCAGACATGGAGTTGGATGCTGCATCCACAACATCAGCACCAGCTTTGGCACATGCCACCATACTTGCAACACCTGTACCAGCAGAATCATGAGTATGAACATGAATTGGCAAGTCAGGGTATTTCTTTCTGATAGCACCAATCAAAAGAGTGGCGGCTTTAGGCTTCAACGTACCAGCCATATCTTTGATACCCAAAATGTGAGTACCCATTTCAACGATCTTGTCGACCATTCCCATGTAGTAGTCCAAGTTGTATTTCTTGCCCACATGCAACATGTCACCAGAGTAACACACAGTGGCTTCGATAACACCGCCGGCTTTTCTGACTGCTTCGACACCAATGGCTAATTGTTCCAAATCATTAAGAGCATCAAAAACTCTAAAGATATCAACACCATTTTCTTTGGCTTGTTCAACAAATTGATCAATTGCATTGTCTGGCAATGAACTGTAAGCAACACCATTAGCACCTCTTAATAACATTTGGAAAGGGATGTTTGGAACGAGTTTTCTCAATTGTCTTAATCTGGCCCATGGGTCTTCGTATAAGAATCTCATGGCGACATCGAAAGTAGCACCACCCCAACACTCTAAAGCAAAACAGCCATTCAAGGCAACAGCGGTGGTAGGAGCGATGTTGACCAAGTCAATGGTTCTGACTCTGGTAGCCAACAAGGATTGATGAGCATCTCTCCAGGTGGTGTCCATGATCAAGGTACCGTCAAACTTACGGACTTGCTCAGCGAATTTTTCAGGACCATCTTTCAATAACACATTTCTCCAGCCCTTTGGAATCAATTCAGGCTCTATTTCTATTTTCTTGTTGGTTTTGGAGTCAATTAAATCAGGAATCAAAGCCTCGGTGTCCAATTTAGGTAAACCGATTTGACCCTTGATAGAAGATCCGTTGACGATCAAGTCACCCAAGTAGCTCAATAATTTGGTGGCTCTGTTTTGGGAACTGATCATTTGGAATAACGAAGGAGTGTCGTCAATGAAAGTGGTCCAACAATCACCGTTGATGAAGGTTTCGTTGGTTAACAACGCCAACAAGAAAGGGATGTTGGTCTTGACACCTCTAATTCTAAACTCGATCAAAGCTCTCAACATTTTTCTTCTGGCAATCTCGTAGGTGGAACCGGTACAGGAACATTTGACCAACATACTATCGTAATGAGGAGAGATGACCGAACCAGCAAATCCGTTACCACCGTCCAATCTCACACCGTTACCACCGGCCGATCTATAAACCTCGATCTTACCGGTGTCTGGCTGGAAGTTCTTGGAGGGATCTTCGGTGGTGATTCTACATTGGATAGCAAAGCCTCTGGTGGTGATTTTGTCTTGCAACAATCCTAATTGCTGCAAAGAAGCACCGGCGGCGATTTGGATTTGAGCAGCCACAATGTCAACCCCAGTGATTTCCTCGGTGATGGTGTGTTCGACTTGAATTCTGGGGTTGATTTCGATGAAGTAGTGTCTGTTTTGTTCATCGACCAAGAATTCAGCGGTACCGGCATTTCTATAGTTGACGGACTTGGCCAATTTGACAGCATCGGTCAAAATGGCGTCTCTGACATCCTTGGGCAACTTTTTGGCAGGTGCAATTTCAACCACCTTTTGGTGTCTTCTCTGCACCGAACAATCTCTCTCGAACAAGTGGATGACATTTCCGTAGTTGTCCCCCAACAATTGGACCTCAATGTGCTTTGGTTTGTCCAAGAACCTCTCGATGAAGCAGGTTCCGTTACCGAAAGCGGTCTTGGCTTCACTCACAGCTCTTTGGAACGCATCCTCCAAGTTGTCACCTTCTCTGACCACTCTCATACCTCTACCACCACCACCAAAGGCAGCTTTGATGATGACCGGGTAGCCGTACTTGCCCACAAACGCCTGGGCCTCTTCCACCGACTCAATGGGCCCAGGAGTACCGGGAACCACGGGAACGTCGTTCTTGATGGCCAAGTTTCTGGCACTGACCTTATCACCGACCTCATCGATGGTTTTGTGGCTAGGACCAATCCACACAATGCCGGCCTCCTCGACCTTTCTGGCAAACTCGGAGTTTTCAGACAAAAACCCATACCCCGGGTGAATCATGTTGACACCGTGGGTTTTGGCGATTTTGATAATTTCGTCGATTTGCAAGTACGCTTGCACGGGCGAATATTGGCCCTTTTTCCCAATCATGTACGACTCGTCGGCCTTCAATCTCGACGCAGACAACCGGTCCTCGTAACTGTAGATGGACACGGTGGACAAGGACAACTCATGGGCGGTTCTGAAGATTCTGATTGGTATTTCCCCACGATTAGCCACCAAGATCTTGGACAAAGAAGACCCCATGACCGACGAGTTTCTTCTCATCTGGTTGATGTGGCCTCCTTCAGAGTTACTAACGGCTAATGAAGACATCCTTTAAAAAAAAGTACTACAAACAGAAAAAAAAGTGTAGGATGGGGGATGTTAAATATTAAATAATCTCCTTGCTCACCCAAGTGAAAAAAGGTTTGCAGTCCTGTATAATGGCTGCCCCAGATACACCATAGTCCGAAATGAATCAATGTTCGGGGGAAAATTAGAACGAGATATTTACGATACCTATGGTTATGTATATGGGCCGGAAGGCCTCACAAGGTGTAAACTAAGAGTGCAAGTCCGGCTGGATGGAAGCTGCGCTGTGGACCACCCTCGCCGTTTATAATCTCACGATACTGCCAGTGAAAAATTCTTGAGTCATCGACAACCGAGGGCTTCGTTCATACAGGATAGCCATGGGTAAATGGAGTTTAATCTCCACATGGATTTTAAAGTCCATGCCGCCTGTCATTATATAAGGGGCAGCCAAGCTAGGCGGTTTTGGGGCTTCGCCGTTGGGCGGTATGCAGCCAATGGCGGCTGGGGAGCGTTTTGCACCACCACCACTGTAGGCCCTAGGGCCTGGGGCCTATGCTTAACTCCATTTGGCACCCTTCTTTAGTGTCTTACATAAGCGTAGCACTCACAATCACCGCCAATGGAGGCAGCCTTTCGGTGTTTAACGTCCGACTCAACGGGCCGTTAGCTGATAATTTTTTCATAGGCATTATCGAGCCAATCCTGATGTGGTACGATCTGATTTACATTATAAAACTGTAACGTGCCCCTGGGGGTTTTTCAAGCTATGTATAGGCAATTTTCGACTTTAACCAGACTTCACTTCAAAAAAGATTCGGTTCAGTTTATTAAGAGCACCAACAAGTTGGCCAGCTTCAAGCCCATGCAAGGCAACTCTTTCAGGTCCTTCAAAGAGTACCGTTTAAAGGCGGTTCAACAGAGTCCTTTGAAGAGGGAATTGTTCAAGAAATTGAAGCAGAACAAGATGATTTGAGCAAGATGATTGAACAAGATGATTGGACGAGAGATATCGATGGAGGTGCAAGCATTAAAATGGAGTGCAGCTTGGAAGGAGATGCACCCATGCAATTTGCAGAGTCTACGGTTTTTCACAGGATCGTTCTGTGAAGAAAGGTGAAAATCCACCAAAATAGGTGAAAATTTTGTTTAGGTTTTTAGCTGCGTCGTGCCGCCCTGCTCACACCACTGGTGGTAATGCAGCACCGTTCGCCGCGGTACCGGCGCTTACGTGTAATGAATATATGAAATTATAAATGTGGTGGCTAATTGCTCTGGTCACGTGAATTTATCTAATCGCACAAATATATTCAAGTTAATTTGCAACAATTAAATATACACTATGAACCACCAAGACAAAACCAACAAGGCGTTGTTGGACCAGCTAGTTTATATCGACAACTTCTTGGCGGAAGACAACAACCTCAATTTTGACTTGAGTGCCTTTGCAGACGATTCTTTTGTGTTTGCAGACGAAGAGAAGCCTCACAATGACGTGGGCCCCGATATGAAGGATGCTGAGGCCAATTTCAATGTGTTGAACAAGGACCTACAACACCTTAGCCACTTGCCCAGATTTCCCGTGCCTCCCGGGGCCAAAAACTCCCTCCAGGGGGTGGGGTTGAACCAAAACCAGATCGATTTGCTCTCGGCCTTGATAGCCCAATACCAGCTGGTACAGAAGCCCAAGGAAGCCGGTTCCACGCAGATGGGCCCCAGCAGCGACCATGCGAACGCAGTATCTCAAAACGGTGCCTTTGAACTGGAGCTCAACTCCCAATACAGCCTGTTGTCGCCAAGCACCTTTACAGGGTTCAACCAGGGGTCTTCTCCCAATTTCTCTGTGGCCAACGGCCATGACACCCATCCGTTTGGGGAGATAGATCCGGTGCATGTGTTGGGCAACACCAATGTGTCTCGAACCACCAGCAGCAGCGTGTCTACACCTTCGAATGCCATTTTGGATAATGATTTGGATAAAAGAAGAAGAAACACCGCTGCGTCTGCACGGTTCAGGATCAAAAAGAAGCAAAAGGAAAAGGAGATGGAGGACAAGATAGAAAGCCTCCAGGAGCTAATCAAGAACTTTGAAACCAAGATCCAGACGCTAGAATTGGAGAACAAATTGCTCAAGAACTTGATCATAGAGAAGGGCAGCGAAAAGACGGAAAACGAGCTCAAGAAGTTCAAGGAAAAGATCCTCAACGGCACGTAGGCTGGTAGTCCGCACGTATGCTAGTAGAACCGTACATAGAGTAATGAATTATGAGATTTGAAGACACAGGTGTTGTAGCGCTGTGAGTGAGAGCTCAAGACATTTCATGCGCAATGATGTAATAAGCGCCGGATTCACGTGAGTCCTCCACATCCGTTATCTAAACACCAAGGTGTCGTTGGAGGCTTATGGGGCATTGTGGCCGCTACGTCGACCAAACCAGCACGGAACGGTACGGAGTGCCGAGGCAAGTAGGCGGCATTGGTATAGCCGAAGCAGATAACGGAATTCGGCTACCATGCACCATACCGTAGATAAGAATACGAGATAGCGTACCGATATGAGGTGGCTTTTTGGTTGGTGAAGGAGGCCACCTTCGTGCTTGGAGATGGCCCAATTTCGGCCGCTTTGGCCAGCTTTGGCCAGCTTGGGCGCTTGGATGGCCTCCTTCACCAGCAAAATAGCCCGACAAACAGAACGCACCGAACAATGCAACAATATGCATGGATCTATATTCTATAATACATTCTATAAACGTAGTTGACACTACCAAATCGTTAAATCATTACTCGTTAGAATTTCTTCTAAACTTGAACTTCTTGAATAAACTCTGATTCTGCTTCTTCTTCATTTCGATGTCCGACTGGGGCGACGGTAACTTGGTGATATTGGCCTTGGCGTGGGTCACGGTGCCGTTGTTGATGGGCGACTTGGGGTACTCGATGATGTTCCCCACGGACGGCCGCCTGCTCCCGGGCAAGTTCGACGATGAACTGTTTCTTCTGGAGGTGCTTACATCGATGTAGCTGTTTCGTCTGGAGGTGTTGCCCTTGGAGCTGCTGCTGCCTCTTCGCTCGCTGGTACCGCTGACGGACGATGAGTTGCGGCGCAGTATCGAGTGCATGTTCTGTTTCTTGCAGTGGGTGACAAACTGGTTGTAGTTGTCGGCAAGCAACTCGTGGATGATTTTGTAGGCCTTCTTCAAGCCGTCGCTGGTGGGGAGATTCTTGGCCACGAGTGCCTGGCGGACCTGGTACGGCAAGTTGAGCTCCCGGGGCGAGTCGTTCATGAGGTAGTTCTTAGTGATGTGGCTCCAGTAGCGGATCTTTTCCGACTCCTTGGTGACCTTATTGAACTTGTTGATGTCTACGAGAAACTCGTAGTTCTCCAAACAATGGATTGTTGTCAAATACTTGACGAAATTGGCCTTGTTGTAGGTGGTATTGCACGACCGATCAAACAACAAGTCTTGTAAACTGGGGACGGACATGGCAGCAATAAAAATCCACACGAAGTTCGGAGAATTTCAAATCGCACTGGATCTGAGTTCGCTTTTATAATTTGGTTGTGATATAATCAAAGTAGACACGAGAGACCTGCACACAGCCCAGGGTTAGATTACCGGCGATTACGTAATGGCTGTCAAAGGGGTCTGATAACGGAAAGTAGGCGGAAGAGACGGCACAAATTGGAGGCTGTGAGGGGGGCTGGGTCCCAGGAGAGCGGTGCTGGCGCCCAAGCAGTGGTAGGCAAATACTGTTCGACGTTGACGGCTTGCACAAACACCCATTGATCTGTCCCACAACAACAACAACCGTTAAAATTGCGCAAAACCGTTGTGGACTGCTATATGCACACGGCACGCAGTGCAGCATGCTACATGCCGTATTTTTGCCCAAACGGGCCACGAACGTTTGCAAGTTTAACCTTAGCCATTTCCGTTTTGAGGAGTCGGTCATTTATTTGTCAGATGTGGCCTACTGATAACAATAGAGGGTTGGTGGAGGGGTTGAACGAGGAGCAAGCCCGTGTTTTTGTGGAGAACCATTTGTGGAGTTTGAGCATCGACATGCGGTTGCATATCCAGCCGGTGATATTTTCTGGTGTTGTCGGCAGGTGTTTTGGGCTTGGATGTAGCAGGAGTGGATGTAGTAGGCGGCATGCGAACGGCGACATACGAACGACGCCAGGCAGGTACGATGTAGGAGATGGTGCGAGATGACGCCATGTGGGAACGAGCGGAACAAGCACGGCCCTATTAGGACGGGACAACTTTGGAGGGGTACACGATCTGCACCGGCCTACCAAGTGCACAGGACCGTTGGCGGATCTAGAACGGGCCAGGAGGGTGGTGATGGAGTGGTGATGGAGTGGCGAGGTGGAGCCGTGAGTGCGCTGGTGGGGTGGTACGGTGAGCGAGGGAGTGGAGCCCGGAGCCGCACGAGCTGGCGTGGGCTGGAGAGCTGGCGTGGGCTGGAGTGAGCCAGCTGGAGCGAGCTACGCAGAGAAATGATACTTGGCCTGACACGAGCCAGACCAAAGCCGACAACCAGGACACCCTGAGAGCACACCCTGAGAGCACACCTTGAATGCCCGCCTTGAATGCCCCTCGAATACCCGCCTTGAATGCCCCTTGAATACCCACTCTCAAAGCACACCTCCAGAGACTGAAAGTAGCTCCAGGGGCCGAAAGCACCTCCACAGCCGCAAGTTGCACTGGCACCGGCACTGGCACTGGCCACGCCGCGCACGAACTGGTACCGCTGGCGCGTGTCTCTCGTTGTCCATCAACCATCAGGGCAGATCAGCCTGATTGGGCACAACGCCAATTCAGGTCGACTCCTCTGATACACCACCCAACCCCATTGGGTTGCCTCGTGGCTGCTCCAACCACCTCATTGCCTCTTAAACCCACCTCCCCTCTCGTCTACTTCATTTGTATATTCTTATTTATGCTACATGAACACCTGGCATCATCACCGCCCACAACACGCCTACTCGGCGTGGGGCTTCACGTTACGCGAGATGAAGTGATACACTAGTATCCCCACCATAGAAATAATGCCGAAGGTGATGGCGATGGTGTTTAATTGTTCGTCAGTGATCATTTTGGGTACAACTAAAGGTGAGAATTCGAGGTGCGAATTTTCAGGCCGTTTCTATGACTCCCATAGAACGCTACTTCTATGAAGCGCTTATTAAAAGCCCCCGGTTCAACTTGTATGTGCAGAAAATATACAACAAGGTGAACAGGATTTCGGATGCGCCACAGGTGGAGTCCCACGATTACCAGCCTACTTTGGGGCACAAGCTAAATGCCTTCAGAATCGTATGGCTTAACGAGATGCGCAACACCTTCAAATGGTGGTAGACTGACGCATGAACGTATGCAGAGCGCAATGCACATTGCTTAGCTGGTTAGGTCCAATGCACCTTAATGCAGGGTTTTGTGGGGGCCACCAGAGAATATCTCCGGGTCGTCTCGGGCGATCTTTGCAGCAGTGTGTATTTAGTTATATAGGGCGACGGTGGGCGATGGCACCACGGACTGTGGTGTCCGTCATTGTTCCATCTGTTGGGCATCTTTGTAACTATGGTTGGGCATTTCGAGGCCCCTGGGCCAGTTGGTGCCCTTGGTGAAGCGGTTAGTACCCTTTTTGGTGCCAGTTGATGCCCTTGGTGAAGTAATCCACTTGAATGCCAGTAGAGAAACTATGTTGGGCTGCTAATCCGGCGATTCCTTGGGTGTTCACAAATTTGTATATAATTGAATGAACGTTACGATAGCTTTGGCGCCGTTTGAGCTTGAAAGCCATGTTGCAGCGATTCTCTTTTTGGCAACGATCCCTTTTTGGTAATTATTCCCTTTTTAGCAACGATCTTTTTGCAACAGTTCCCTTCTTGCAACCATCCTCTCCAAAGAACACACAGTGACTCCTTTCAAATGGCAGTGGTTCATTCGGCACCACGTAGTGCCCACACAACAGAAGATATTGCTATGTAACACGTCTGCTGGTTCTTTTTTTCTAGCTGCAAGCTCACCTCAGTCGTTTCTCGTTAGCTTCTCTAAATTCACATTGGTATCCTGCCAATGAAAATTAGTGTTGCTGAATGCCCAGCAACGATTCCCGCTTTGTAGACCGCCTGTCCTAGAATTTAATAATAATTTAGTGTACACAAGTAACACCACACTGTCAACTTTTCTTATAATACATTGGAGCTACTTCTCTGGCGCAAAATTCCTCTAATATCTCTCGAAAGTAACAACTCCATAGACATTCAATCTGTTATTTCCACGTATTCTACCTCGAACTAATGCTGGAAAGTCTCGTCTCGTCCTCTTCGCTATCGTCGTCTATTTCTTCAAGATCGGGCTTCCTGCCAGTACTATTCTGTTCCCCCAACTGGCTCAACAAGTCATTCTTCACATCATCAATGGTTATGGATTCGTCTTCTTGATCAAACTCCTTCAACGCATCCAAGCTCAAATCATTCGATGGCTGAAGATATCTCACCTCATATAAACATTTGAAGAGCGAGAGCTTGAACTGCTCGATCTCATTCAATTTCACGTCGTCATCTATCATAAACTCAAACTTATCGTCAACATCACCATTCATGTCGTTCCAGCAAATCGACCTGCGCCCGGCTTTGTCCAAGATCTTGAATTGTAGCTCAGGTAAGATCATGAAATTCCACTCGTCTTTCGACTTACTACTAATATCGGTGGAATTCGACGCTTCAAAATCGTCCTCATCTTCACTTTCCCCATAGTCATTTTCGGCAGAAACCTTGGTTTCTCCCTCCTGATAAACTTTGCTTATACTTAATTGGTAATAATAAGCCCTGGTGGTTTGGTTTATGGTGATAATGGCATCGTTGTAAAGACACTCAAGGGACCCCTTGGGAGAATTGGGGGCACGGGTTAAGAAAAGCTTCCCCTTTGGGATCTGTGCTATTTCGTCAGTGGTACTACTGCCGATGAACTTACGTAAGAAATTCATCGTATATAAATATATCCTACCCTTGTTAAATTAGCTTAAAGTGCGACTTGGGCTGCGTATAAGGCTCATCTCGAAATTTCTCATCTTTGTATTTAATGTATGGCTTGTTGAGGAATTTAGGCTCTTTTGTAGGGCTGGGTGTTCCCGGACAGCTACAACGAGCTATAAGGGCACACCTGGTACTGCAGCAAGTCAGCACCTGGGCCTCTTTGTACCAAATAAGAACCTTGAAGAATAAACCTAAAAACGAGCAGTTTAAACAAAAGCTATTAAAAGATGAGACTGAATACATGAAAAGTCTTCCTGAATGGAAGAAACGTGAGCGTTCACATAAACTCAAGTACGGGCAATGGAATCCCACCAGAAAAGTGAACCGTCAGACAATTCAGGACATCCGAAATATGGCAGAAATGCTTCCCAATACAAGAACCATAGACTTGGCCAATATGTTCCGTATATCGCCGGAGGCCATACGAAGGATACTTCGCTCTAAATGGGTACCCAACGAAGAGGAAGAGGAGAAACTTTTGAAAAGGATCGAGAAAAGAAGACAACAACGAGAAGAGTACTTTGAGGGCTTAAAGTCCGCTCCCGATGTCAATAAAAAGTCCCAAGCTTCACAAACAACCCCAGAGGCCCCTAAAGGACCATTTAAAGCAGTTCAAGACCGAATTCCGCCAAAGATTCAAGCGTCTAGATCCAAAACTAGTAACATCAAATCATTTCTGAAATCAGCACCAAAACCACGCTTTGCATCCTCCAATCGCCAGCAGAACCCCAAAAAGGGATCAAACCGTTTTTCAGCCCCCCATGTAAATAGAAACCGCCTTAATATCGAAGATATCTTGGATTAAGCACTGTATATAGCAATAACGACGTATGATAAGATTCCCCATATTTTCGCAATCACATTTTTTCTTCTTGATATCACTGTGATAAATGTCAATTCCAAGACTTACCATTCCTGAATCGGCCTTCGATGCTGCAGGCTATATAAGTGTACAAAAAAGGTCCCGATTGTTTGCGTATTTGCTTCGACTTACCAATGGATCAGCTCTATTTCTTACTTTGGTGTATCTAGTGAGCTACCTCGGCATAAAGCCATTATTAGAGCTCACCAGTTCTCGTCGTTTAGAGCTTCTAGAAAAGTACAGGGGCAAACTAAGGGACTTTTATCTCAATTTGGTCACCAGGGTAGACACCATACCAATTGTAGGCATACAGCAAGATAAGAAGATAGTGGTAGACTCCATCGTACAAACCGACAAGTCGTTTTTGAGAACGAAAATGCCGTTGGACGAACAGGAACAAACTGAAGAGCTCGAAAAAGTGGACAAAGTCAGACATATCCAAATGCTTGATAAGCTCAATAAATTGAACGATCTCTTGCAACAATGCACTTCGTATTCCATCAAAGAAATGCCTCATTACAAGCTCATTCGAGAAGAATTGAAAGTATTTCAGAACAACACCGACACCAAGCTATTCAACTATGACGATTTCTACTCCAAAGAGGTGAAGGAGGATGTGAAGAGCGCAAACGATGATTTGATGAAGGTGGAGCTGAGCACACGGAAGAGGAACTTGGTGGTGGATGTGAGAAACGATATACGAAGCATTAAAGGACTATACATGAGTGGAAAGGCATGAGGAGCTTGTGCGTTGTTCCGAGAATAAGAGGGATGAAATATAACGAATCAAGGGAAGTTTCTGAAGAAATGGAAGCCGAATAGTCAGGCTTCAAGAGATTAACAGTATAACTATTCTCAAGTGAGTTGACTCAATAACTACAAGACTGACCAAATTATGAGAAGAGCTTGCTACCACAAATGAAGCAGAGTTTGCGGTTGCAAATCAAACTGCAATTCTTGCTTCTCAGTGCTGCAACTGCAGAGACGCCAAATGACTTCAAGCACAACTTCCAGCTGCTTAGACAACCTATAACTCCTCTATTCCAGACCCAACCTCAGATCAAAAGAGAACTCCGCCATACCCACCATAAATAGTGCATATACAACAATCTTACACCCGAGCAAAGCCATGCCAATTCGTTGACCCATTCTCTTTTGGTCTCTAAACGCTCTCCAAAATAAATCGCGATAATGGCACCCATCATTTCAGACGACGACGAATTACCCAAGTCAGAGTTCACCTCCGAGGTCGATCTCGAAGACGAAGAAGAAGTAGACGAAACTGAAGGCTCTGAAGAAGATGATGATATCGACGCAGAGCTCGAAGCAATGGTTAAACAAGACGACGACGACGAAGACGTACCTAGCATCAGTGATGATGAAGATAACTACAAATTAGAAGACCAAGACGATATGGACGAGGATTTGGAACTTCACGAGGAAGACGAGGACACAAGCGAAACGCCACAGCCGCCATTGATGCAACGTTTCAGCACCAAGCCGCCACGAGAGACCCGCAAACGTCCTTTAAGCTACTACCAAGCAGAGGATGAAGACGAGGACGAAGAAGAGGACGACACATCCCAGCTCAAGCCTACACAGAAAGCCTTTAAGAAACCGGCACGTACACAAAGGGCCACAGATCTCGATCCGGATCTTATATTGACAGATGAAGAAACGGAGTATAATCCTGAAAACCACGAGAACAGAATGACCGAAAGACAGAGAAGGGCGCAAGCTTCAGGGTTTACCGAATTGGCAATAGGACTGAAGAAGAAGCGTGCAGAAACAGAAGAAGAAATCGCTTTGCGGAAGGCCGAAAGTGCACGTAGAAGAAATGATTATAAGAACAAACAGTTAGAGGAGGAAAAGCGTGATACCTTGAATAAGCTCTTGAAAAGAAGAGCCACAAAAGTAAGGGACACACAAGCCATTCCGGGGAAAGAGGAGGAAAAAGTGGCCACGGTCCTGCGTCGACCACAAATCACCCATCCGGCATTGATCAGGACGGTCACCAATCAGCAGGGCACCACCATCAGTTATATGTGAGTGAAACTGTAGGTGATAGCAGGTTAGTGCATAAGACGTGCATTTAAATGCAGAAAAGTGCACATATATGCATACAGGTTCATGAGGGGACTCATGAGTGCTTATGAGTGCTGATAAGGTAGAAATATGTGCATGCTCAGTGCAGTAATTACAGGTAAATGCACACGAATGCAAGTAATTACGAACCGGTACAGATAATTAGAGATATAAAGTGAACATGTAGTGCACACGAATGTCCCTCAGGCACAATCGCCACGGTATCCTATAAAAAGCAAGGGCAGTTGTAAGTCTTTGAATAACGCCAATATTCCAGACATATATTACTCCGACATCGCCCAAACAAGACACCCTGAAACACACCCTGAAGGCACCTATCTTGGTGTCCCATACACCCCAATGACACATCTCCGTAAAACTCAATGTACATTATCTCTGAACCACACCAGTAAACTAAGTTAGTGACCTGGCCAGCGCACTACCGCAAAATTTTATTTTCCTCACACATTTCAACATTGCAATCTACAAAGGCAGCTGAAATTGATTGAAAAATCTTGGTATCGTGTCACACCCCTTTCTTAATTTCCTTGCAAACGCATATTCAATTCGAAAACCGAGTTTCAACCGGGTTGTTCCAGTTTTCTCCATCACCTTCCTCTTATCGCACCCAATTTAGAACAATCAACTAAAATGAATGTGGGGCCTAACTTCAATCCCATGATGCAACAACAACCGTTGCCTCATCATTCGCCACCACAAGTGCCTCAGCCACCTCCACAAAGGGTTGGCATGCAACAACAATTCATGGCTCACAGTCCCAATACACAATTTCCCATGCCTCCAAACGCCATGAGTCCTCAATACATGGCTCAACCACAACCCCTGCAACAAGGCCAGGGTGGACAACCCCAGGGCCAGCAGCCAGGGCAGCCGCAGATGAACAGGCCGGTGATGCAAAGGTCCGCTACCATGCAGCAAATGCCCCAATCGGGTCCAAATAACCAATTTATGCAACCACCTAACTCGGCACCCCTCCCCAACTCAGCAGGAAACCATTCGTCAGGGGGCTCCAACGTGCCAACGCCTCAGATGGGCAACCAGCCACATCCTGGACTTCCCCAGCAAATGAACATGCCTAAAGGCATGGGCCCTCATAATCCTCATATGCAGCAAGGGCGGATGAACATGCCCCAAAACATGCCAGGAAATGCCATGATGAACGGAAATGTCATGACTGCCAACGGTCCCAATGGGGTTGCACAGGCGGCGGCTGCCCATGCACAAGCCCAAGCTCAAGCGGCCAAAAACGGTGGTCCCATGCCGCCTCGAGGTCCTATGAATAAAGGCAGAATCAACGCCCAGATTTCGCCGGACCAGTTCCAAAGCGACATGAATGTCAAGATCTTCAAACGTAACTTGGGCAATGCTGCTGTAGTACGAACTATCGACATTGTTGAGCAAATTTCCCAGGAATCCAGAGAGAACCTCTCAAACGTTGAATACTGGCAAAAAATCATACAGACATTTTTCACACCCAGCTCCACTTTGCGTATCACAATGCCCAATGGCGACTTCAGCCCCGATAAGGGCGGGATTGCTTTCAACCAACAGCAGGACAAATCTGCAGCAAATAAGCCATTTGAATTGACACCGAGCACTGCATCCAGATTTTTCAGCCACATGATATCTGCTAACCAAATCAACAAGTTTACGTTGGGATTACCAGGTATTAAATTCCAAGTGTTGAACAACGGTGCCATTTTGTTGGTGCTGAAGGTCAATATCACCCATTTCTATGTGGATGGCTCCATAGCAAATATTCAAGGTGGATGCAAAATCCTCATGAACAGAGACTTCAGCATAGAATCCATCGACACCCGCTTCTTGAGCTACCACTCCTCCATGAACTACTCCAATTTTGACAAGGTGTTGAACTCTATCAATGCCAAAAACGTCAATGATTTCAAAGAACAGCTTTTGAACGAGCTCAAAAAGAACTCGTTAGCGGGGAAGTTGGCTGATACGTCAGGAATGGACCACAAGGCCGTGAGAGTGTTGCAAGTGAGTGATATCATGTCGAACTTGAAATCTCTCATGGGCTTCTCCATGGTCAATAACATAAACTCCCCATTGAAGGCTCTCGAGCTTTTGGTGACCGCAAACTCCAATCATCAGAACCAAATGCTAGAACAACAACAAAACAACCCAAATAGAGGGAATTCTGGAAATTCCAATCCTCATTCTAGCACTCAGACTCCTGTTATAGGGTCAGCACCGGGCCCAGCCCAGGTTCAAATGCTGAAGGTCAACAATGGCTCTACGTCATCGCCCTCTCCACACACTATAGAAGACGATTCGAAATTCAAGAAACGAAAGATGAGCTCATCTATGACATCGGTGGGGTCGCCTATGTTACAAGATACTACCAAACGTAGAAAGTAGGTCGACTCAGAGACATTGTCGCATAGGAAGATTCGCAATATAAATTCATGTATAGTAACAGTAATAAACGCGTTGGGAATGGAATTTGATAGTGCTGGTGATGGGTTGGGTCTGTCAAAGGTAATCGATGGCATAGAAGCTAATACGAAAATAATTACCGATATTATGTTGGCCCGAAATTCTGGCGTGGAAACGCAAAATGAAGCAGAATCGTCCACATTTAAAGACAAATCAGGTACTTCTGGTTTAATTGAGGCTGACAATAGTTTCCAAGATGCCCGTGGGGACGAACTTTACGTTGGTAGCGATGAGGATGAAACACCATCAACGGGTTTCATTGCAGAGGTGGATTGGAACCAACCTTTGGCAGAGATCTTACGCCCCAAATCATTAAAGGACTACGTGGGGCAACATCATTTGATTAATGACGAGAACGGATTGATCCACAGTTTTATTAGGCTCAAATATTTGCCATCCATGGTGTTGTGTGGACCCCCTGGAGTTGGCAAAACCACCTTAGCGCAAATTCTTGCCTACGAAGCAGGCTATGTGTTTGTAGAGTTATCGGCTACCGATGGAACAATCGATGATTTAAGGTCTGTACTGAACTTGATACAACAGGAGAACCGCAAAAGGGCCCAAAGTGGCCAAGATTATTTAAGTGTGGTTGTATTTATTGATGAGATTCACCGATTTAAAGTGAACCAACAGGATTTTTTATTGCCGTTGATTGAAAACGGTCTGTTTGTGTTTATTGGTGCTACCACTGTAAATCCCAGCGTAAGAATAAGAAGGGCTATTTTGTCCCGTTGTCAGGTCTTCGAATTGAAAAAATTAGACCCCGAAGCTCTTCGTTTTATTTTGGAGAGAACATTGGTTCATGCCAACATACGAAGAAGAATAACAAACAATTACCACCCATTATCCTTAAACGAGAACGCTAAGCTCCACATGATAAGCAAATGTAAAGGTGATTCTAGAAGCTTGATAAATCAGATATCCGTTCTTTTTTCCAATTTCGCCAAAGATTATGCACCAGAAGAAGCACCCTTAAAATTAAACTTTTTTCAGGTCAATAAAGTTTTGTATTCAGGAGACTCCCATAATTACACCGCTCGAGAACGAAGAGACATCTATGTTGACTTGTTTGACAAGCTAAAGGGGCCAGTAAGGCGGTCCCTTGCACCTCAAAAGTTTGTTACAATTGACAACCAAAATGACACTTCACTAGTTGTTAGGATTCTGTATACCCCTAGGACCAAGATAGGCGATCAGAACGATGGTTTTTATAAAGGTGACGAGAAATTGTACGTTTTACCCACGGATAAAGATATGACTCTTAAATATGCTCAACAAATGGAGTTTTCAGACGATGAATTTGATTCAAAAGTTGGATACTTTAGTGACTCCGAGCTGGATTATGTAAGAATCAGTCTGAACGATGAAATAAGATTCCACGCTGTAACATGCATGAATTTGTTATTGCAGCTTCTAGAAAACAAAGAGCCCCCCATAATTATAGCTAAGAACTTGTTGCTTTTTGGTTTGATACATGTAAAAGACAACTCACATCTTCTGAAAGTAATGAGTCTAATTAAGAGTATGCAGAAGATGAAGATCAACTCGACAAAAGCTTTGAGTGGTTTGATCGAAAGATTGATGAAGTTGCCCAAGGTAAAGCCCAGTCCACGGCTTAAAATAATGAAACGATATTTTGCTAAACAGAATAAAAAGGCTTCAATGGATATATCAACTCCTCCTATCAAGCATGATGAGAAGTTAGTACAAGAGTTACTTCAGGCACCAAGACAAGGTAGCCCTGATAACAAGAATGCTTACAGAATAGAAATTTTGGATTCATCCGATCCAGAACTTAACTTAGGTGTTCCACTACTTGAGCTCAACCGCAGCAACTCTGAAATTAGTGAATCCGAAAACAGCTTCCGTTTACTACCAGATAGCTCCGATTGACCCTAAATTTATGATTTTTACGAATACGCTATCACAGAGAAATGGCATGATCAATTTTGTACAATAATAATTATAGAAATATATATACTATGACATTAATAATAACAGTTTTAATTAAAAAGCTTTCATCTTCTATAAAATTCATCATGTGTTCTCATTACAAGGTTTAACTCATCTCTGATTCATTATCATCATCACCCAAGGCGGCAAACATGTTGGTGGTACTCTGTATCAGCTCTGAACGTTTGGAGTTTTCCCTTGGTGACAAGTTGTCGATTCTATTAGAAACAGATCTGGAAACAGTTTGGAAACCCTTGGAGTCTTTAGCAGATTCTAATTTAGAAAATGATTCAACCCTTTTGGTTTGAGAGCCCCAATTGGAACCTGATCTATTACTATTGGATCTTGATTCATTCATCTTATTCTTCTTTCTTCTTTCTAAAGCAGCCTTCTCGTCTTCAATTTTCTTTATGGCAGCATCGTCATGAATTTCTTTGATGGTTTTTGGACCTTGATCGGCGGTCTTAGATTTCCAGTTGGAAGCTCTTAAATCTTGCAAGTCTAACAACATAAATTTGATTCTGGATGATAATTTAACGTTGTCCAATATCTTTTGAATGTTATCGAACACGGTTTGCATAATGAATTTGTGTTTTTCGTTGGATTCGAATTTAGGACCAATCGATGTAACTAATTGGGCTAAACTTTCCAAACTATCCTCGGAAGGATCGACTGTGTTTTTGGAGAGATTGGTCAAGCAGAACATTATGACTTTTTCTGTCAACATGTTCAACAAGTACAATTGACCAATGAATTTGACTAACCCTAAACCTCTTCTCTTAGCAGCAGCCATAGCGTAGTACTCATCTGACATCATTTCCAATGGAGAACCATCTGCGTTTGTTGGCAATTTATCAGACCAACCTTTTTCGTATTCTCTTTGACATGTAACCAATAATAATCTTCTGGTCAAGGCACCACCAGTAATGGTGACATCACCTTCCGTGACTTTGACTTCATCAGGGATAGATTTGCACATCTTTGCACAGAATTGGGCATACATAGAAGACCAGTATGGTTCATCACATGCTTTAGCAAAGGTCAAAGAAATGACCTGTCTGACAGTTTGAGCGTCTTCTTCGAATTTGGATTGAACCATAATAGCGATAATATCATCAGTGATAGGATCGAACATTTCTAATGTTAACTTGTTCAACAATGACTTAGCCTTTCTTTCAACTTCTTCTTCGGTTAATAATACAGTAACACCATCTGGAGCATACTTGACTTCATCCTTCTTAACTCTAGATTTTGGAACCCATCTGTTAGCAGATTTTTCCAATGGTTTGATTTCTTCAGGTGGAATAGTAATTTGCTTATTGATATCATCTTTATCATCACGGTCTCTTCTTCTAGATTGGTTGCCTCTTTTAGATTTGTCTCTCGATCCAGTTCCGGATTTTCTTTTGGAGCCATTTCTTGAGTTGTTCCTGCCTTCGAACTGGCCACCTCTACCGGCACCGCCATATCTATTAGAACCACCTCTATTACTAGCACCTCTTGACAATCCGCCGTATTTCTTATTTTGTTGTGATTGGGCTACAATTCCCAAACCTTCGAGTTTATTCTTCCACTCTTCGTCAATATCATAAACTACGACATCTTTAAATTGATAAAGGAATGCTGGATCATATCTATAAGTTTTGCTAGGTGTGCTCCATTTTGGATCAACATTCAAAAGTGGTTCCTCGTAGGAGAGACTGAATGGGTCTGTGATTGGAGTAGAGTTTTGTACTCTTTCCAAAAACTGTGATAAGTTCATGCCTGGAATTTCTTCTTCTTGTTCTAGCGCATCGTCATCTCCTTCTTCCTCGTCATTTGAGGCGTCTCCTTCGACAGTGTCAGTTTCTGTTTCAGCCTCTTTAGCTTCAGAGTCTTCTGTAACAGCTTCGGATGCTTCTTCTTTGTCTTCTGAGCTAACTGCTGGGACATCTTCGACCTCAGCTGGTACAGGGTCTTGAATTTCAACCTTCTTCTCAACTTTAGGCACCGGTTCAGCTTCTGGAGTAGGAGTGGCTTCTTTGACTGGCTCTGTTGGTTTGACATCTTCAGGAACAGCTTCCTTAGGTTCAGCTTTTGGTTCTTCCTTGGTGTCGTCTTTAACTTCTTCCTTGGGGTTTTCAACTTCAACCTTAGTTTCCTTGGTTTCCGTCTCAGGTACTTCAGATGTTTCGCCCTTCAATGCCTTTTGTTTTGCTTCCTTCTCCTTCCTGGCTTGTTCAGCTTTTCTTCTGATGACCTCTTGAAATTCAAGAACAGCAGCAGACTTAGTGCCCAGACCAGCGGCTGGTGTGGAAGCAGCTACAGCGGCTTGAGGAGCCTTTGGAGATGCCACATTAGATACACTTGTGTTGGCAGAGGCTTGAGCGCTACTTGGAGGTGGCATGGTAGCAACAGGAGAAAGTGCTGGTACGGGGGCATATTGCACCGGTGGAACCGCAGCCAAGGTAGGTATCGTGTTAATTGCAGCTGGAGATCTTACTGGACTGGCAAAAGATTTGGTTGGCGAGGCAGTAGGGCTAGCACTCTTTTGGTATTGTTTCTTCTTTTCTTCCAAGTCGATGTAGTTACCGGACTTGTCGGTGATCTTTATCTTGCCGCCTGCACCCATTGGAGCCATTGGCACAGCTGGTTGGTAATACGATTGTGCTGGGAATTGCTGGGCATAACCATATGGATTCATCGACATTTGATATGGATATCCGTAATAGTAGGACATTCCCGCCTCGTAGCCTGGAACCATTCCAACGGCCGAGTTGGGGGCGCCAGATCTGGAGCTGGGATTGCCATGAACGCTTTGATTCGAACTGGCGTGTGAATAATTGCCGTGGCTTTTCATGAAATGCTTTTTGTTGTTACTGTTGTAGGATTGTCCTCTGGCACCAGCAGATGATGGCTTGTTACCATTGTTGTTATATTGCTTGGAATTTTTGTTATTATAATGATTATCATGCTGTTGTAAATTGGAAGCACTTAAAGGAGTGGGAGCAGAAGAACCTTCCTTGGGTGCATTGCCTTGCTTATCTGACATGTTATAAATATTCTATTCAATGAATATATAATATGAATCAATAAGGGGGGATATTGATTCGGATTGACGCCTTTTTTCAACTGTAAAATAAAAAAGGGCTGTCTTCCACAAGTTGAAAATTTTTTTTTCAGATATTCTCACTTGATTTAGGTCGTGGTCGTGCGACTTCCGATCTAATTCTAGCTTGGTAATGGGCCTTAGCTGAAATGCCGGATAAAAGCGGTTTGGGACGTTCATTTATACATTAAAATTTATATATATATGTGGAGATATATGGGCTCTATAGATACGTAGTTTACATGGGCTAATTTTCGTGAAATTTTGGTCATTTGACGGCACATTCATATCTGCTTCTGTAATTGTCTTTTTCTATAGCCGAATGCCATTAACCCCACTACCAAGAAGGAAAAACTGTATATGACTATCATCTCTTTATTCGATTGTATTTGGAAACATGTGAGCCTTGTACTTGCTTCTGCACATGCTTTGTTCAAACTCTTGCAAAATTCTTGAGTGCAGCCTTCGCAGGTTTCCACCGTGGAAATCTTGGTAAAAGAGGGACACTCGCATTTGCAGTACTTTTGGTACCCCAAAGCGAAAGTCAGAAGCGACATTAGCGCAAGCCAAAATTGTAAATGCAACATCTGTGTAATGTAGAAGGTGTGAATAGCGCAACAAATCAAATGCGCATACAGTGAAATTAACGTGTGTGAAATATCACGCTAAACAGCACATTTCCGAGTCCCGAAACTCTTGTTGTGCACAAACCTACTTATCTATTACCATATTCAAGCTTTAGCCAGAACTTCCCACCATAACACCCACAATTTACTATCTGCTCAAATCAACGGTCATCTTCAGCTAAAGGTCGCGCCGCATTTGAATTTCGCAGTTTCACTCACGAAGGCAAATGACCACAATACAACCATACGTCCATCAGGGGGGCATCAAGCCTTACTTTGAGCAGCAAATCCAGGATGTGGAGTTGAAAGTTCAAACCACAACCGAAAATTTAAGGAGATTGGAGGCCCAAAGGAACAAATTGAACAACAAAGTCAGACAATTGAAGGACGAGTTAAGACTCTTGCAAGAGCCCGGTTCTTATGTAGGAGAAGTGATAAAAGTTATGGGATTAAAGAAAGTGCTTGTGAAGATCCACCCAGAAGGTAAGTATATTGTTAATGTGACCAAAGACATCGACATCAAGAAATTGACACCCAGTTTGAGAGTGTGTCTTAAAGCAGATTCATACGATTTACATAAGATATTGCCTAACAAGGTTGATCCTTTGGTGTCACTTATGATGGTTGAAAAGGTGCCTGACTCCACCTATGACATGGTGGGTGGTTTGGACAAGCAAATCAAAGAAATCAAAGAAGTGATTGAATTACCTGTCAAACATCCAGAATTATTCGAGAGTTTGGGTATTGCCCAACCAAAAGGTGTCATCTTGTATGGACCACCTGGTACCGGGAAGACGTTATTAGCAAGATCTGTGGCCCATCATACCGAATGTAAATTCATCAGAGTTAGTGGAAGTGAATTGGTCCAAAAGTATATTGGTGAAGGTTCCAGAATGGTCAGAGAATTGTTCGTCATGGCCAGGGAACACGCCCCTTCGATTATATTCATGGATGAAATCGATTCTATTGGGTCTTCCAGAGTGGAAGGATCCAGCGGGGGTGACAGTGAAGTTCAAAGAACCATGTTGGAATTGTTGAATCAATTGGATGGGTTCGAAAGCTCTAAAGACATTAAAATCATCATGGCCACCAACAGATTGGACATTTTGGACCCGGCCTTGTTGAGACCAGGTAGAATAGACAGAAAAATCGAGTTCCCAGCACCAACTATCAATGCCAGAACCGATATCTTGAAGATCCACTCCAGATCCATGAATTTAACGAGAGGTATCAACTTGAGGAAAATTGCCGAGAAGATGAATGGATGTTCTGGTGCAGATGTAAAAGGTGTTTGCACAGAAGCCGGTATGTATGCATTGAGAGAAAGAAGAATCCATGTCACCCAAGAGGATTTTGAATTAGCAGTTGCTAAAGTGATGTCAAAGAACGACGAAGGTGCTGTTTCTTTGGCCAAATTATTCAAGTAGGTTATATAGATCCCCGCTTGTTCATGCTGAATTGGCTACGTGTACACATCCGTGTGGTCAAGTAATATATAAATGAAGTTTAAGCCGCTAGTGCAAATGGTGCTCATTTTCTACACATGTCAAGTGCGAGAAATTTCTATATATGAATTGGTTGGTCTTTTTATTGATACCATTGATTGTAGCTATATCTGATGATTTAAAGTCGGAAATAACTCGAGTTCAAGGTTTACTCAGCTCGGAGGGACCCAATTTGAGTGTTTTGAGCGAATTCTCAGACGTCATTGGCAAAATCGAGCAAGCTGATTCATCCGATTACACTTTATCACAATTATATTTTCAAAAATCATTGATCCAAATCAGTTTGAGCAGAGAAAAGGATGCAATTGAAACTCTCAAGCTGTGTTTGAATATCGACCCGACATTAATGCCTGCTCAAAAGAAATTGGTCGAACTTTTGGTTGAATTCAGTAGATTTGACGATGAATACCTCAAGAACGCCGATACTGACGTGTTATCAGCTATTGAGTATTATCAGAAGCATTACATAGCCATGAACACATTGATCGAAGCCAAAAAGTATGAAGAAGGTGCTGCTGTGATAGAGAATGAATTGATAACTATATCGCCTATGAATACTACCCTTTACTACAAACACATTGAGTGCTTAACAAAAGCGGGTATGAAAGACGAAACGCCCCGTAAGATAACAAAATCCCTTTACAAATTGTTGAAATTAGACTCTATGAATCTTGAAAATTATAAGTTGTTGGCTGACTTTTTGTTGTTTAATGATGTTAGTTATGAAAAATCATTTAACACTATCAAACAATGCCTCAGAATCGATAATGAATTTAAGGGCTGTGTCCAAGCATCTAAATTTTATTCCAAATTCAAAAAGTTTTTGGAGTACATGCAAACCTATTCAGATGAAAACTCGTATATTTATTTGGACGAAGGTGGTGTTACTATTAGTGAGGTTGATCTAAATGATAAAATTGATTTCGAGTACATCAAAGACTTTTTGTACAATCAAAAACCTACAAAGAGGCAATTGGCAGGAATGAGTAATGTCAACAATAATTACGACTATTTAAAGGTATTTCTCAATGCATTTGCCGAAACCAGCGGCATGAAACAAGTACCTCTAGAGAATGATTTACAAAAGCTCATTTGTGAACTGTACATCCAAACCAAAGATTATAAAGGCGCTAAACGATATTGCTCACAAATAAAAGATTCGTCGTTCTTGCCAAAATTCATTCCTGAAATAGACAAATTGTTGTCCAAAAACAAAATTGACGAAGCAGACGAAATCATGAAGCGGTTCCCCAAAAACACTAGACAAACAAACTTGTTTAGGGAAAAATATTCCAAGATAGAAGAAGTACATAGAGAAAGACAACAGCAACAAGAGCAACAACGATTCCAGCAGCAGCAACAATATCAGCGCCAGCAGCAGGAGAGATATCGTCAACAGCAACAACAACAGCAAAGACAAGCACAAGCCAACATGAAACCCAAGAACGATTACTATAAAGTGCTTGGGGTAGCTAAAGATGCCGATGATAAAACCATTAAAAAAGGACACAGAACCCAAACATTGAAATACCACCCTGACAAGTATAAGGGCAACGACCTTACACCAGACCAAATAGAAGCCAAGATGCAAGAAATAAATCAGGCTTATGAAGTGCTATCGGACCCAAAACTAAGAGAACAATATGATCGTGGAGATGACCCCAATGATCCAATGGCCGGTGCCAGAGGCGGCGGGGGCAACCCATTCCATCAAGCAGCGCCCTTTGGTGGTGGTGGTCAACGATTCCAGTTCAATTTCGGCGGTGGTAACGACTTTTTTGGCGGCAATGGGGGATTTCAGTTTGGAGGGTTCAATGGTCATAATCAACGAGCTAAATTTCAGAGAAACCCTCGTAAAAAGAATCATTAGCCATTACGCTACCCAAAACGTTCCCAAAACCTGTATATCTACCACAAATACGTCAATGCACACTAAAAGTATTATTTTAGTTTGACTGGTGCCCTTTCCCAATTAGGCCCCAAACCTACCCGAATAGTTGGCCGATGCCACAATGCGAATGTAAGCCGCACGTCTCGGGGGGCCGTACCTTTATCTGTTCCTCACAAACGCTTTTTATCCCTTAATTGTCACACAACTTTCTTGCTAGAAATTTTGCTAATGAGATTATCGTTGTTGTTATTAGCAGGTGCTGTCAATGCACTTCCTTTCTTTCATCCTCTCGAGAAGGCCCTTGCGGACTTGAAATTATACGGCTATGAAGACATCTTAGACCTCGAGGAACAACTCGACCATCCATGGGATGACTTTGAAGCTGCTTACCAGAACAAACCCGAAATTGACACCGATGCATTACAGGCGCTCATTAATGAGGCCGGTTTAAAGAAAAGAGCCGAAAGTTTGTTTGCAATTGCCACTGGTTCTGTCAAGGAGTATGGTCATCCAACAAGAGTCATCGGGTCCCCTGGTCATTGGGGAACCATCCATTACATCATGACGGAATTAAGAAAATTGGGCGGCTACTATAAAGTGTCTACCCAAAGATTTAAGGCTTTAGATAGCAAAATTTCTTCGTATTCCTTGTTGATTGACGGGACCGAACCAAAATCGTTAAAGGCATTGAGATTCACCCCACCTACTCCTAACAAAGCACCAATTCATGGTAATTTGGTGTTGGTAGCCAACTATGGTTGTGATTTGAGTGATTTCCCTGCCAATTTGACCACCGATAACATTGTTTTGATTGAAAGAGGACAATGTGCTTTTGGTGACAAATCCAACAACGCCGGATTGGCCGGTGCTAGAGGGGCAATTATCTTCGATAAGGAACCTGTTGAGGCCACTTTGGGCGAACCAAAAGGTCACGAAGTACCAACTTTAGGCATCACCACTAAAGATGCTTCAGAATACTTGGAAAAGTTGTCAAAAGATCCAAGTTACAAATTCGAGGTCACAATGTATGTGGACTCGTACGTTGCGTACGTTCCAACATTGAACGTCGTGGCAGAAACTAGATTTGGTGACCATGACAATGTTGTTGCATTAGGTGCTCATTCTGACTCTGTCAAAGAAGGTCCAGGTATCAACGACGACGGATCAGGTACCATTTCTTTGTTAGAAGTGGCTAAAGAATTGACCAAATTCAAGGTCAACAACGCCGTCAGATTTGCATGGTGGGCTGCCGAGGAAGAAGGATTATTAGGATCCACTTGGTATGCAGAGCACTTGAATGAAGAAGAAAACGCCAAGGTCAGATTGTTTATGGATTACGATATGATGGCTTCTCCAAACTACGAATATCAAATCTACGACGCTAACAACAAAGACCATCCAAATGGTTCTGGAGACTTGAGAGATTTATACATTGACTGGTACGAAAGCAAAGGCTTAAACTACAGTTTTGTTCCATTTGATGGTAGATCGGACTACGTTGGTTTCATTGATGCCGGTATTCCTGCTGGTGGTATTGCAACCGGTGCAGAAGGTGTCAAAACAAAAGAAGGCCAGGCCAAATTCGGTGGTAAGGCCGGTGACTGGTTTGACCCATGCTACCATCAATTGTGCGATGACTTGAGTAACCCAGATTATGAAGCATGGGTCATCAACACTCAATTGATTGCCCATTCTGTGGCTGTCTACGCCAAGTCATTCGAAGGGTTCCCAAAGAGAGAATTTGATGTCAAAGTCAAAGAGTCGACCTCTTTCCCATACCGTGGCCCACACTTGGTCCTTTAGGAAAATTCTTAGATAGACAATAAACGATATCTACATCTTATGTAAGCATCTAGAATCTTACGTATATATGCAATACCACGACAGCCATTCAAGAACTGACATCTAACTCGTGTCTAACTCGTGTCTAACTCTTGTAGTTCTCATTATGGTGTTCCACATTTGGTTTCGTTTTTTGACTCCTTTTTTTGCCTGATTGGTAACAAATTCCCGGGTCGATGTTTTTCTCATTTTTCTCATCTTCGACCTAATGCTGGCGCGTATGGTGCCAGCTCGGACCTTCCGCTCAGTCCAACTCGTATCCAATTTACGACGATCTTACCTCGATAGGGGTTGATAATCCGAGCCTAAATATTTCTTAATTATATAAAAGACCACCTATTTTTTATAATGGCAAGCAGAATGACAGTCTCAAGTGTGAAACCTAAAGTGTTATGGATCAGCAGCAAATCCTACGCCCAATCTGGATGGGACAAGTTATCTAAGATTGCGGATATCCAAGTATGTACATCCAAAAATAGAGAAGAGTTTATTAGTGATTTGAAGGGCAAATACTCCGATATCGTAAGCATTGCTAGAACCTTCGAAATTCACCAAACTGGCTTATTCGATGAAGAATTGATAAGCCATTTCCCTCCTTCGCTTAAAGCTATCTCCCATCAAGGTGCCGGTTACGATCAAATTCAAGTAGAGCCATTGATCAAAAGAGGCATCCAATTGTCCAATGTTACAGTTCCTGTGGAAGGCCCTACTGCAGATACTGCCATTTTCCTTATCTTGTCGGCATTGAGAAACTTCCAAGTTGGTCACGAAAACATCATCAAAGGTGAGTGGCCTACAAAAGGAAAGGCCGCTGGTAGTAGTTACGGACATTTACCAGCCTATAAAACCGTTGGTATTCTTGGTATGGGTGGAATTGGTAGAGCCATTCGTGACAGATTGATTCCTTTCGGATTTAAGAAAATCATGTACTACAACAGGAACCAATTGAAGCCTGAATTGGAAGGAGATGCAGAATATGTCAGTTTTGACAAGTTGTTAGAGGAAAGTGATATCATCTGCTTGAGTGTTCCTTTGAACTCCAAAACCCATCATTTAATCAACAAGGAAACCATTGCTAAGATGAAGAATGACGCCATTGTTGTCAACACCGCAAGAGGTGCTGTTGTAGACGAAACCGAATTGTTGAAGGCCTTGAAAGCCGGTGAAGTGGGTGCTTACGCATCAGATGTTTTTGAAACTGAACCAAAGGTGCCACAAGAACTTTTGGATTTACCAAACGTCATCAGTTTGCCTCATATGGGTACGCACACCATCGAATCGCAGGTGGAAATGGAACAATTCGTTATCGATAACGTTGAGACCTTGTTGCGTACCGGTAAGGTTGACTCAATTGTTCCGGAAATGTACAATGTTGAGTTCACTAGCGAACCATTGGTTTAATTCGATGATGTATTGTAGTGAAGATATTCTTCTCTCGAATGTGAAATTTGCAATTTTTAACGGTGATATCAAATGAGATGCTTTTCTCCACATTTCATCATCTTGCATAGACGTGGGTTAATTTTATAGAATATACACTTTAATTATTGAATGGAGCAATAGAGTACTAAATGGGTCGTTTTGGGTTTGGTCTACTAAGACACACTAATATGCATTTGCTGCTGCATATATGCATGAATTACGCATTCTAGTACAGGACAGGAAAACCTCCTTTTAGGTCTTTTAAAGTTTTAGATCTCTCTATCGGAAACAAAAGGCTAGTCAATTGAGACATTCTCTAAGTAGCTGTCCTAATACGAACACGAATTTGCCCATCTTGGTGAAACACAACGGTCTGTTGGATCTCAACATGCGCGTCTAACCGAGACCTAAACCATCGTATACTTGCATATTTAAGACACGATATGTACCCACATACAGCTTAATTTATGATATAGTAGAAGGTAGTATTATCAATCATTGAACTCAATTGAGCACAATTCATTAGCCACAGGCTGTTTAGGCTGCTACCTCACTTGTGGAAACTCATCTGTCTTGGCGCCTCTTGTAACCTCGTAGACTGCAGCTCCATACGCTTATCAGATCGCCTATAAAAGCGCCATGTATGCACTTCAAACAAGCTGCTTTTTGGAATCATCCTACCACACAACTAACTAGCATTACTATGGTACCAATTGGCCAGAAAATGCACCCTTTTATGGTTTGGCCCTTGTATGCACATTGATGGTGTGCCCCACACTATTGGCTCAATCCCACAATTTCAACCTTAAACACTCGTCCTGCTACCATTGGCTGCTTTTTACACCACAATAGCGGTTGCGATGTCTCACACAGAGTATTTTTAGAGTCATTTTCATTTGACATCTCTCGACCCCGTAATTCAACCCAACACCATTTGATTACAAACTAAGCAAGGCCCAGAATCGGCAACTTTCAGCATCTGCCAGATATACTCTACTTTGTGATGCAATTAAGTCTACACACATTCACCCGCCTCACCCCCAATGCACTAAACGAAGACTTTCCACCTGCCCAGCCAATGGGACAATTTTTTGCAATCCATCTATGACTAACATCGCTATAAACTTTTTGCCCTACATCATCGCCGTCTGTGAATCCTGTATATATCAAGTGATGAAATTTTTTTCAGCAGCACTGGAAATTCTCACACACCGATACAGTTCCGTTGCTTATCGGATTAGACAATTTAATACATAACCACTCCATCAAAACCTGATATACCAATCGGAATATACTGGAGATTCTAGAAATTCAACTGTTTGCCGGAATTTTCTACCACAAATACAAGAAATAAGAACTATTCTCAAACTTTGCTTTAAAACGAGCTTTTTGTCCAATTTTATTTCCACCACTAAATAATTGGAATTCCCATACCGTTTTATTGCCAACTCCATTCTTAGAACCGATACTCACCAAACTGCCGTTGCTAGGTTCGAGAGTCACACTACAAAAAATTCACTCACCCTGTTAAATTAATTATATTTATGCCCATGGAACTCAAAGCCAATAGCACCGTTCAACAAAACGCTTCTGGTGAACACCAACCACATATGATTCCAGGCCCGGATGCTGTTGAGATCGACTATGAGGCGTTGCCTTCAGATGCCTCTTTGACTGCCCATTTGACTGCCGGGGCTTTTGCTGGTATAATGGAGCACACCGTGATGTTCCCAATTGACTCAGTCAAGACAAGAATGCAAATAATATCCAACCAACAACCCATAACAAAGAGTCTTGTCAGCTACATACTGAAAATCTCCTCCAGCGAAGGGGTTTACGCCTTATGGAGAGGTGTTTCTTCAGTTGTTTTAGGCGCTGGGCCTGCACATGCAGTATACTTTTCGGTTTTCGAAGCAACAAAGACATTGTTGGTTAACCATTTGACCAACTCGCCACATTCACATAAAATCGTCACCGACGAAAACCACCCGTTGATTGCTAGTGGAGCTGGTATCGCCGCCACCACAGCCTCCGATGCCTTGATGACACCTTTTGATGTTTTAAAACAAAGAATGCAGGCCATCACTGAAATTTCCAATTCAAACAAGTTGAAAAGTGTCAAGTTGTGGCAAACAGCCAAAAACCTTTACACGACAGAGGGCTTCTCTGCGTTCTACATTTCATATCCAGCCACTTTATTCACCAGTATACCATTTGCAGCCATGAACTTTGGGGTTTACGAATATTCCTCCTCTTTGTTGAATCCAACTAATGCCTACAATCCTTACATACATTGTGTTTCTGGTGGTATTGCCGGTGCTTTGGCCGCCGGGTTAACTAATCCATTTGATGTGATTAAAACCACCTTACAAACCAAGGGGATCTCCAACATCGAGCACATCAAGCAAATCACTGGTTTTAAAACCGCATTCCAAGCCTTATACAAGGAAGGAGGAATGAAGATTTTCCTCAGAGGGTTGAAACCAAGAATTGTGTTCAATGTTCCAAGTACCGCTATATCTTGGACTGCATACGAAATGGCGAAAGAGATTTTGTTAAAATGAAGCTTGCCTTGTATATATATTAGTAGTGTAAAATTTATCGTTAAAGTGTAACTATTTCTGAATTGCCTGTATCAAAGCGTTTGCTTTGGCTATATGAGCCAACTCTCTGGGGTGCTTAGACAACTTCTGCGCCACGAACGAGAACAACACACACGAGCCCAAAAACCCCAAGAGGTTAAAGAAGGCCGTCCGAGAGTAGTAGCGCTCTTCTTCCTCGGTTCGGAACGATAGAAAGATCCGCCTTATACTATTAAGAATCATAGCTTCATTAGTTAACCGCGAATTTTTTAACCCAAAAAAATTAAAGCCTTACTCACAACTATGATCGGTATCGAGTTTCTAACGCATATTGTACTAAAGTGCCTTTCACTCAACGTGAAGACCAACCATCCGTAATGGACTCCCATACAAATACATTTGTTGATTTCTGATGCCATTACCCGGCGTTTTCACGCCTGGACGCTCTCAAGAGCTGGTGCCATTTGGCGCCGTTAGTTAATAAATTAACCTGGATGGAGAGAATCACCGAATTTCCCACCTGCAATTGTCGAACTTGGTTCCTTTTGTGAACAGGTAAATACGAGCAGCCACGAGACAGGCCGAGCCACCGCGCCAAAGCGAAGTAACTCGTTAAAAAATCCGCTTTTTGGCACTATGTAGTCACGTGCGCTTCCCTATGCACCGAGTGTTCCGAGATGTTGGGAGCGTCCTTTGATGTGTTTGCAGAGTCCACTTGGGGATGTTTGAATTGGCTTAAACGAATCAACCGTTACAACTTTGTTCGGATGTTTGTGTTTCATAGGTCAATTTCCTTTTTTGTTTTCAATGCATATGAAGGGTTTGAGCCGCGATCTCGTATTTGTCTGCTACGTTCATTTTCCTGTCTTCAATTGTTTGTAGATTCTTTACATTCGGCTTCACTGGTATCAATGGCAACTGCAATTGAAGAGAAGTTGCAACCAGCCACAAAGGGAGAGAAAAGACCGGGAATTGTTACATATTGGTTCGTTTTTTCGTCCGCCGTATGCTCTTTCTTCTTTTTGTTAGTAGTATTTCTTGGTGCAATTACCTACCACACCAAATTGGTCTTTAAAGGAAACCCCGCGTCGAGTCTACCTGTCTCAGAAGATGATACTGAATGCTTTCCAGACATAAACCTGATGAAAGTTAGTAAAGACTTGCGATATTACGCTCTCCAGCTTGGTTTGGATTTGATGGTGTATAATGTTAAAACTGCCGACGGTTACATCTTGCCCTTGCAAAGGTTGATAGATCCACTGGAAACAGATGACGTTAGAAAAACGAAGAAGCCCATACTTTGTCAACATGGACTACTATCTTCCTCGGGTTCGTTTTTGACACCAGGGACCAAATCGCTTCCCGTCTATTTATTGAAACAAGGGTATGACGTATGGCTCGGCAATAACAGAAGCGGTTTCGAGGCTGTTCATGACACGTATGATGGCAATTTGATGCACAATGATGTTTATTGGGACTGGGATATCAGAGACATGGCGTATTACGATATCACCTGTCTTATAGAAAATGTGTTGAAGCATTCCGACCATTCCAAATTGGTGTTGATGGGCCATCTGCAGGGATGCACTCAGAGTTTCTTGATGCTAAAGAATACTTCGTTGAGTCATATTCACGAAAAAATAGACTGTTTCGTGGCCTTGGCGCCTGCTATATTCCCTGGTATCTTGTTCCACAAGAGAAAGTTCTTAAAGTTCATGGTCAATCGAAGTGAACTTGGATTCAAGCTCTTTTTCGGAGTCTGTTGCTTTTTGAACAATATGACACAAGCAAGAAATCATTTTTATGATTGGACTCTTTTTGGAAAGATATGTGTAATGATGTTTCATTATTTATTTCTATGGACTGGTGACAAATGGACCCGAAATAAAAAGGTTTGGAGGTACCACTTTGTGTTCAACGTCAGCTATGTTTCAAGCAAGCACATGACCTGGTGGGTATCACATTGGAGGCCCGAATCGTTTGCAAACCAATTACCGCCCAAAGAGGCCTTCGATACAGGCTTCAACCACGTCCTTACTGATGACCCCAAATATAATATTGACGACTCGAAGTCGTTTTTTCCTTTCAAACAAAGCTGGTTTGAACAGCATATAGTTCCGATGATAATCTTTAACGGAGATATTGACAATTTAGTTGATGGCTATAGATTGGGCTCACATATGACAAACTTCGAACCCAACTATCAATTAGACAAAAACTTGTGGATCCACCAGGTGGACAATTATTCACACCTTGATGTTCTTTGGGCCGATGATGTTATAAAGGAGATAGGTGTGAAAATGGTAAGTATACTTCAGGATAAGTTACAACTTTAGTTTAATGTATATAGAACTTTTATTTATGCTATTTAAAATCAACCAACGTGGTTTTCTGCTGCATCTAAAGCCTCGCCAATGTAGTTGTAAAACTCTTTCACATCGATACTTTTGGCTATGATACAACCAACATCTTCACTTCCTGGATCTTCCCATTTTGATCCATTGACAAACACGGTTTCTCCCTCATGATCTCCTGGAGCTTCTACGACTTCGACTCTTCTTCTAAAATATTCAAATCCAAATTTTTTGGAATCGCCTAATAATGGCAACAATACGTACACTGCCAATGGATCATGTAAGGGTGGTCCCTCGAAATCTACCAACTTTTCATAATGTTGGTAGTAGAACATTATAATGCCAGAAAACATCTTTCTAACGAAGTTTTTAGGTTCCTTCAAGAATAACTCGTTTCTGGTCTGTTTGTCTGCTTGTACCGTGTGAGTTATGTTCAACCCATTGATGATTATTTTATCCTGCAACTCCTCGTCTCGAACCAACATATTGGCAGCCTTTGGGTCACAATGAATGTTAAATTCGGCATATGGCGTCGCATTACCAAGTCCGAAAGATCCTCCCATGACTGAAATGTACTTCACTTTCGACTTCAAATGGGGGTATTCCTGGAATAAAATAGCTATGTTTGTGAACGTACCTGTAACCACCAAACAGATTTCATCTTCGTAAGCTTCTATAACATCTTTTAATGCCAGCAAATAAGTTTTGTCAGAAGCGGCTTTCGTCTCAATCACCTCGGGTAAATCAGCACCTCCCAAGCCTGATTCTCCATGTACCTCTAAGCCATATTCGGGTTTCTTCACCAAGGGCTTATCGACCCCTTTGTAAACGGGTACACCTTTGACTTTTAAAACCTCTAATAATCCAAGTGCATTATGCGTGGTGCTAGACAATGGTGCATTCCCGTATACGGTAGAGATACCCAATAACTTGAACAGAGGGTGGAAAGCAGCTAATAAGATGGCAAAAGCGTCGTCCGTTCCTGGATCACAGTCTAACCATATAGGAACAGGTTGTTTCGTCATTTTTCTCCAGGGTATTAGACGAGAAAAAGAGGTGTATTTCAAGAATTTTCCAGTACTCCACATTAAGCTCGCGATGATGTGACGATGCCTTCCATACAGACAAAAATAGCTTAAATAGGAAACTTCTCCTCTTTGGAGGTGCTTACCGGGAAACTCAACACGTCCATTTATTCAATCTATAAATCATTACCTTGCTCTTCTACAGGCACTACGAATGCACCTGCAAGGAATAAAGCGGGCTCGTCTATGTTATGGTGCTGATAACTTAAAACACCCACACCACCTGCATCTAGCATGAATTGGGGGTTCACGTTGATTTCTTTACCCACCCATCTTGCTGCAAAACATCTCAATATGTGGCCGTGGCCCACCACTATGATGTCACAAGCCTCATTGTTGTTTAATGCTTTTCTATGAATGTCTTGGATCCTGACAATTACCTTGTCCAATCTTTCTTTCACTTGGTCATTGACTTCTCCGTTCTCACATCCATCACGCCAGATATTCCAATCGTCACTCAATCCTCTTGAAACTCTCAAATCAATGATCTGCTTCGTCAAAAGCCCTTCATAGTCACCATATTCCCATTCCCTGATGTCGTTCTCTTCCACAACAGGTATCCTAGCCTTTTGTTCCTCTTTCAATTCCGACAAAACCAATTCGACCGTTTGTTTTGCTCTTGTTCTGGGCGACGTAAAAACATATTTAAGGTTGTCCGGTTTGATTAACTGGTAAGGTGAGTCCCCGATTAAATATTTGCCGGTGCTTTTCATTTGTTTGACACCGAAAGGAGTCAATTCCAAATCTGTAACAGAAGTATATTGCCCGGATTTGGACCACTCGGTTTGTCCGTGACGTATAAAAATTACTCTTGGTGTTGGAGCTTTCATTAGAGATAATCGCAATTTTTTCTTCAAATTTTTCACTTGTTTCAGCTTGCTGCCTAACGCTATGTCCAAGGTAGAAATCAAGGAAAAGATCTTGTCGTTACTTAAGACGTTGCCTAAAGACAGGTTGAAGCATTATGCTTCGCTTAGAGACTCCCAAATCGAGAGGTTTACCACCAATAATTTAGACGGCATATCTGAACGAGATTTGAAGCTTCAGTACATCTCGTTAAGAGACTTGGTGAATGACAAATATAAAAACTACTACAAGTTAGACGATAAGTTATTAAAGCCAAAAGGTAATCCCCAATACTACGAAAGACTTTTAAGCGAAATCAAGGGTGAAAAGAAGGAATCTTTGATGACAGCCATCAGAACTGTTGTTTTCGGTAGATAATGTATATAGTAAACCCTTAGGCACATTCTAATGAATAAACGATAAAAGAACTTAGTGTTAGCTTGCAGTCCAGATAACCTTATCTACCCACAACCACGGCCACGTGACACTCTTGATGCAAATCTATTTTGGGTTTTTTTCATTGTTTCGCAAGGTGTTAAACTAACTTTAGATGCAAAAGAACAAGAAATTGTATTATATATTGTACCTATTTGTGGCGATCTTTTTTCTCGTTGTGGGCTTTCGACGTTTGTTCTCGAGTCTGTCGTTCACAAATGAGGAAATCAATTCGATTTTACAAAACAAAGAACAAGATATAGTTACGATTAAAAAGGTGGAATTAACCGCCCAATCGTTGACGGCGCCTTATTTGGAACCAAATAGCTTTAAAGTCAAAAACTGGGACCCAATCGGTAACACCCTTATCAAGAACAATGAATACATAAGGTTGGTTTCTGACAATCAGCGTCAGGTTGGTAATATGTTTAGTAAGACGCCGATTCAAGCACAATCATTCGAAATGGAATTGACCTTTCACATTCACAGCAAAAACACCCATTTGGCTGCTGATGGGTTTGCCATATGGTTTTTGGACTCCAAGTCCGATATAGGTGATGTTTTCGGTGCCAAAAATTACTTCAAAGGATTGGGCATCATGATTGATACTTACAAGAATGGTAAAAGAGGTGCATTTCCATTTGTAAATTTGATGTTAGGGGATGGAAATACATTTTACGATAAGAATGTTGATGGGTTCTCTAGCCGTTTAGCTGGTTGTACCGCCCATCAGGTTTTAAACCCCATAAATGGTGTCACCAAGGCCAGAATAGTGTACATTAAGAATGGGTACTTTTCTTTGGATTTCAATTTTGACAACAAGCACGAACATTGGACGAATTGTGTGACTTTACACGATCTTAAACTTCCAATAGTGAAGTATTTCGGATTGACTGCAGAAACCGGAGAATTGTCTCATAATGTGGATGTCATTGAAAATAAGATGTATGCGTTATTCAAGCCCGATGGCTCGTTCATTGAGAACATAAATGAATTGGAAACAATGATTGAAAATGAACTGAAGAATGAAGAAGCTGAAGAAGTTAAGTCTGGAAAAAGAAAGAAAAGAAAAACCACTAGAAAATCAATTGGTAGATTGAAACGAGCAGAACAAAGAATTAAGCAACAACAGAGGGAAAAGAATAAGGCTCTTTACGGTGACGAAGATGTCAATTTTTTCTGGTACAGTGTGACTAAGATTTTAACGTTTTTCAAGTATGTGATCTACTTCATGATCATTGCAATGCTCGTGTGGTTTGCATTCATTATATTTAGGGTTATGAGACAAAAGAGAAGCTCCAAAACCACTGGTTTATTGGACTAAAGTAAATAGATTTTAAGTTAAGTAAAATATTGTCATATATATTACAGTAGATATATTTACATGTTTTGGATGACGAATGAGAACTGAGGTACATGATGGAATTCATTGCATCACAATATGAATTCCGTAAGTGTCTCTGGTAGAGTGGAAGCATTGATTAACCAAACCATTTAGTATGGCAGTCTTCTCTCCAGTAGGATTGTAATTGGTGTCAGAGTCAATTTTGGAAAAATTATGCTTCATCAACAATGAATTGAGGCGATCATCGAACGAATAGCTGTCGATCATCAATGTTACTTTGCAACCTTTTGCGGATTTGACCTTCTTTTCTTTCAAGTACTCTTTGAACAATTCCTTGGTTCTTTCTATAGCCCAATCAATCAAGAGCTCCTCAAAATTCAATGAAACGAATGCTTTTCTGATATTCAAACCAGTAATTCTTACCAACAAATGAGCAGGTGAAGAATTTTCATACAATGGCTTCAACGTGAGAATGCCAATAGGTTCTTCTTTATAAATTATCATTTGTGAATTATCACCATTTTTCAACATGCTTTTTTCTTTTGGACCAGTAACTTTCTCCACTTCAAGTCTTGAAAATTTGCCTAAATCGAAACCAAATAAGTAGTTGTAGTATTTGCTTTTAGTGAATTTATCAGAAATGACTTTAAACTCATCTGAAATCATATATGAACTTATGCCTATAGTTGCAAGACATCCAGCAACAACCAAACAATTCCAGAGAACTCCTATTCTCAAATCTGTTGAATTGAATGTAATTTTGAAAAACTCACTCACGTCATCAGCAACCTCTACATAATCAGAAAAGATGTAATAATTGTAGATAGCTAATACCAAAACCACTAAGCTGATCAGTGGTGTGGACCAAATAACTTTTTTGGTCAATTTGCCTTGCAATTGTCTATAATAATCCCCATGTAGAGTCAAAGCCGCTTCCGAGTATTCAGGTGATAATTTCTGTAACTCTAACTTCGAGGACTTACTTGAGTCGAGAGGTTTGTTCAAATCTATCACTTTTTGAACCGCCATTATTAAAGAAAAAGATGCGATGCTGCACGTGTATACAAATTTGGCTGCGAAATAATTATTTTATAAATTACTATATTACAATTTCATAAAAATACCTAGGATCCGTCGCTAACCACTGATTTCACATCGGTGCTAGGGGCCAGTCTTTGACGGTCCTTTTCCTCTTGCAATCTCTTACGTTCTTTTCTTCTTTGTTTTTTAGTTTCGAATTCGTGCCATTCACCCTCGACGTCTTTCAAGAACAATAATGGCTCTGGTTTTGGTTCATTTGTAAAGTATGTATGATTCAATGCCTCCTCTGCTGTCAATCTATGCTTGGGATTCAATTTCAATAATTTGGTGGCTAAATCGAAACTATCTTCGGACATTTTTGATTTGTATTGCTCCGAAAACACGTTCAATTTATTGATCTTTGGTTTCAACATTTCAAACCATGGCAAGTTTTGAATTTCAGGCCAGTCGCTTAAGGTTGGCGTACCCATAATGTTGAAAATTTTGTTTAGTTGGCTGACTTCATCTGTACCTTGGAATGTAGCAAATCTGGAGTATAATTCCATCAACAAACACCCCACACCCCAAATATCTACTTCTCTACCATAATCTGTGGATCCCAACAACAATTCGGGTGGCCTGTACCAAATTGTGATCACTCTATTAGTATAGTCTGGACTTTCACCGTCTTTCAAAATCTTCATAGTTCTTGCTAAGCCGAAATCAGCAATTTTTAGGCGTCCTATGTTATCCAACAAAATATTTGATCCCTTGATATCTCTGTGGATAATTCTTTTCTTATGCAAATAGTTCAAACCTTCCATTAATTGTTTGAATAGAAACTTACAATGCCCCTCTTGTAGTTTCAAGTCCGGGTGGGTTAGTAAACCGGTTAAATCATGTTCCATATAATCAAAAACCATGTAGATTTGATTTTGCTCAACCATCATCTCAAGTAAACCGATCACATTTTCATGGTCAAAACTTTGTAAAAGCTTAATTTCTCTTATTGAAGTGATAGGAAATCCTTCACGTTCGGTCTCCAATCTCAACTTCTTTAATGCTACGTATTCAGATGTTATTTCGTTCTTGGCTTTGTAAACTTTACCATACGTTCCCTCTCCCACTTGTTGGGCTCTATTGTATACCTCCATTGGCCTATATGTCTTTATCAGAAAGATCTGATGACGAGAAAGCTTTCTGGGAGTTGGAGGGTACTTCATAGGTGGTTGCTGATAACCTGGAGGGCCGGTTGGAGGGCGTTTAGCATTGGGGGTGTAATTCCTAGGCCCATCTAATGGACCTCCAGTTGTGGAGGTACCAGCAGGGCCGGTGGGAGGATTTGGCCTTGGTCCATTAGTATATTTGGGTCCATAAGGACCTTTTTGTTGAGTATTAGCAAACTTGGGCTTTTTATTAGGATCTTGATTCTGATAATTACTTTGGCCCTTATAGTTTGGACTACTATAATAATTCGTTGACTCGGGATGTGGCCTTTTGTTATTAGGTGTCTTTATTCCTTTAGGTCCTTTGGGTCCTTTGGGGCGTGTAGGTGGCCCGGTTTGATTATTTACACTATTTTGCTGCTGATTTCGGTAATTTCCAGTGTTGTTGTTACTCTGGTTGTTATATCGTGGTCCATTGTATGGATTTTGGCCTTTATAGCCAGCTTGATTCGATTGTGCCCCCGTATCCTGAGAATCGGTCGGTCTCATTCTTGGGTGCTTATTATTCTGGTTCGCTCCTGAAGGGTTCTGATAATCATGATCTTTTTTGTAGCCATGCTGATACTCCTGGTTACTATAGTAGGTGTTAGGGGGTCTATAGTTATCTCTTTCTTGATATCTTTTGGGACCAGAGGGCGCATCACGGGGTTGTTTGCCATTGTATGGCCTAGAAAAGCCTTTTTGATTGGCCGAGTTTGGTCCGGTGGCTCCTTTAGGACCCTTAGGTCCTGTTGGGGCCTTTGAACCACTGGGTCCTGTAGGAGGGGGTCTATAACTGTCAGACATAATAAGACTTTATTCGAAAGTTCAAGATGGAAAAAAATGCGAGATAATTGTGATAACATTACCCGGATCTAACTTTACCAACCAGCACAACCAACCCCTAGAACTAACGTTATAAAGCCGTTTGAGTTGTAATTGACTCCCAAGAACATTGATGGTTCTTCAAAACAGGTGACATCGGTTTCAGAGAGAGAATAAAAGCACATTAAATGATAAATCAAAAAAAAGAAAGCATAATGATCAGACACATCTGCCAAATTTCGAGGTATAGTGTCCTAGGTGCTGTAAGGTGGAGCCGCTTCGCCCATGGGGTACAGATAAGGGCACAGCAAACGTCTCCTGGCTTCCACTGTGGAGAAAGATCAGTTTTTTTAGCAATTACTTCAGCAACACAAATAAGTCGGCATTCAATTTTGTACACTGTTCACCACTATGCTAGTGGGCACACCCCTCGATAAAAATTCATGAAGTATCTTTTCTAATGTACTTTATGCGATTCAATGATTCATTCTGCATCTTCTGCCATCATTTCGATGTATTACGGGTGTCTGTAAGAAAGAAGATGTATGAAATGAACAAATTTTTATCCCCTGCGGTGCGACTAGAAGTCGTGCAACACCGGCTGCAAAATTAGAGGAAACGGCTGGCTGAAGCAGCACTTGTAATATACAGAAATAAGTCACTCCAAAAGACTATAATTTGTGGGTTCAAACTGCTTGTAATGCAGGAGTCTATAAAATTATTTTATGGAACTTTTTGTTTCGAATTAATGGACATAAAACAGAATGAGAACCAGAGCCCAATATGTGAATTTCACAAATTTAGAACTAATCATGAATTTAGACGAACATTACCAAATTTAGAAACCTAAAGACACAAATATACAAAACGATAAGAAAAAATCATGATACTATCTTGGTATCTCTATTTTAGTAAACAAATTACTTAATTTGGCAACTGTTTCATACCTCATCTGAAGATCACTCGTCGCGCTTCAGATAAACTTAATTAAAATGGTATGTTTAGGGAGCGGCTGATTTGATAACAGCACCTGATTTTGCCACACCAAAGGTATACTAACTTCAGTTTCGTAAAGTAGTGCACTATTCTTTTGACTTGGTTCTTGTTTCAACCTTTTTCGCAGGGGTTAAAAGAAATACAGGCTTGCATCCAGACTTGACGGGTATCGAAAATAAGGATGTTAGACATTACGCCGGCAAGTATTTCGAAATTGGCGAAAAAGTGTTCGATTACAGCGTGGCCTATATGAGTTCTAGCGAGTACTTTAAGAGAAAGTGAGCGAAATGTACATATCTTTATATTGGTATACTTATGTAAATAAATATGGTTTATGATATCTACTACATAAAAAATTACTAAATTAAACACACATCAAGATTACTCAACTGTGACAGACTTGGCCAAGTTACGTGGGAAATCAACATCAATGCCTCTGTTGACAGCCAACCAATAACTCATCAATTGTAATGGAATAACGTTCAACAAACCTTGCAAACAGTCCACAGTGGTAGGAACGTATAAAGTAGCCAAGGCTTGCGTGGAGTTCAACACCTTGTCGCCCTCGTTACATATAACAATTGGTCTTCCGTCTCTGGAAACAACTTGGTTGATGGCATTCAACACCTTAGGGAATAACGAATCTCTGGTTGCAAATGCGATAATAGGCAAGTTTTCATCAACCAAAGCCAAGACACCGTGCTTCAATTCACCAGCTAACACACCCTCGGAGTGCATGTAACTGATTTCTTTGATTTTCAAAGCACCTTCCAACGCAGTTGCATGTTGGTATCCTCTACCCAACAATAAAAGCGATTTCTGTTGGTTCAATTGCTCATTACATAAAGTTTTTATTTGGTCTTCCAATTTCAAAACGGTTTTGATTTGTTCTGGGATCTTTTGTAAACCTTCAATAATTTCTTTATGACGTTGCACTCTTGAAATAGAGTCATTGGATAAGGACAATGCAAACATCACCAAGGCAATGTATTGCGAGGTGTAAGCCTTGGTGGAAGCAACACCAATTTCAGGTCCAGCGTTGATGTGAACACCACAGTGGGTTTGTCTGGACATGGATGAACCAACACTGTTGACGATACCTACGGTCAAAGCACCTCTGTCCAAACAGTATTGTAAGGCCAACATGGAGTCAGCAGTTTCACCACTTTGAGATACAAATACACAGGTGTCGTCTCTGAAAACTGGGGATTTTCTATCTAAGAAATCAGAAGCCAATTCAACCGACACTGGGATTTCGTTCAATTCTTCGAAAATGGATCTGGTTGCCAAACACGAATGGTATGAAGTACCACAGGCAATCATGATTATTCTTCTACTTCTTCTGATGGTAGGCAAGTATGCCTTTAAACCACCCAAGTTGATTCTGTGGTTTTCGAAATCAATTCTACCTCTCATGGTGTTAAAAGTAGAATCAGGTTGCTCGAAGATTTCCTTTTGCATAAAATGTTTGTAAGGACCTTTCATGATCTCGTTCAATTCCATTTCCAAGGTTTGGATTTGTCTGGTGGTGGAGTCTCCGTCCAACCTCTTGGCTCTGTGGATGTGCAATTCACCATCGTAGACGTGTGCAATATCATCATCTTCCAAGAACAACACCTTTTTGGTGTGTTGGATGACGGAGGCAGGGTCAGAACTGAAGAAGAATTCAGCAGGCATTGGCAAGCCATCGTCGGCCAAGAAAGCTCTGGATTGAGAGGTTCTCAAGTTGGCGGTATCGTGGATTGGCAACAAGCCCATTCCACTTGAATCAGGATCCATGTCTCTCAACAAACTGCCTTGAGGTTGTTGGTCTTGATCAGGGAATTCCACATCGACGAAATCCACCTTTAATTTACGGTCAGTTTTCACACCAACTAACAATGGGGACCCTTTTCTGGTACCAACCACTTCACCTGGGTAATGAGAAGACTTCACCAACAACCCGTAGGAACCTTCAAGCTCGTACAACACTTGCTTGACCAATTCGTTGAAGTCAGGTTCAAAGCCGTTTTTGATATCGGTGTCGTAGATGTGTTTAAATAATTTGGCAATACATTCGGTATCGGTTTCACTTTCGAATTTGAAGCCCTTGGATAACAACAAAGTCTTCAATTCTCTGTAGTTGGTGATGATACCGTTGTGAACCACCACGAATTGTCCGTCTTCGTCGGATCTATGTGGGTGACAATTGATGGTCATTGGTTGACCGTGTGTAGCCCATCTGGTGTGGGCAATTCCTGCATGGTTTTCGAAGATGGTGGATCTTTCCACTTTGACGTCCTCAATCTTTTGCTTCAAGTCCTTGACTTTACCAACTTGTTTCAAGATCAAGGTCTTTCCTTTGGTGTCATCATCTACTGCAATTCCACTGGAGTCGTAGCCTCTGTATTCCAATCTTTGTAACCCGTCAATTAAGGTATCGATGATTTCTCCTCTTGATTTGTCAACCAAGAAGTTAATATAACCAAAAATTCCACACATTGTTTGATATTATTAATTCTGTATGGTATCCTTGTAGATATATATGGAAAATTTTTCTCACAATCTATTTTAGAAATGTAAACAACTTGCCTATTTGGTAAATAAGGAGGTGGTGCGACAGAAACAGAGGGCCCTAAGAGGGCCTTAGAGGGTCTGAAAACCGGCCAAAAACGCAGATCTGTTAAGAGAAGCAACTGCAGATGACATATTGAAGGTTTGAGCTGATTTAAGGCAGTAGAGCAGGTTTTATGGGGACTTTGTTAAATCGCACCCATTTGGTGTACGCGTAGACAATTTCATGCCAACGGATAAACCAAGTAATTATACTGCCGTTTTCAGTATATTGGTAAATAGAAGTCATTTACTTTTTTAGGTGGCTGTACAGGCGTTTGGAGTAAGCCTGGGTGGCCCATATTATTTTTAGAACCAGTAGAGCGGAGGCTTAAAGGAGCTGTTTAAGAGAAGGCCAGTTTCAAAATGTGCAGAAGAAGCCACGTCAATGGTGTGGATCTGACCAAGCTAACGGGGTGATTTGGTCCAGTTGCGGTTCTAGATGCGAAGATGAAACAGGCAGTTTGGACTGAGCTCCGGACCGGTAGGGTGGCGCGGGCTAACACCGAGTGGCACCGCTTGGGGCGGACTGAGGAGGGCGTGGGCAGGAGGGGGCAGGAGGGAGCAGGTGGCGGAGGTTTAAGGTGGTAGCCCGGCTTGACACAGATTGGGCAGGAAAAGCAGGGAGAGGGCTACGATGGTTGAACCGTTTTAGTGCCTGTAGAACCAGCAGGCACCGTCGCACTCACACTCGCACTGCAGGCACCGTTCGTACCGTCCCACCGTCGCACTCGCACTCACACTCGCACTCGCACCACGCCTATCCCCACGAAGCCCGCGTTTGCACCATTTCTCTTACTCATGTTCAAGACCTTGGTCAGATTAAACAAACCCTTCACTACAGTACACGCCGGGGTGGTCACACGACCTCTTTGCGCAACCTTGCCCCATATAAGATTCTACTCGGCCAAGAAAAAGAAACCCACCACCACGCTCGAGGGCCTCAGAAGGTCCACCAACAGAGACACCGATAAACTCATACAAATGATCAAAAACAACCTCGAGGTGGAAGACTCCACCCAGGTCTCGAAAATCATAAAACCTGTCACGTGCATCACCATAAGTGACACCATCCATCTCGACAAGCTCAAGCCCACCTTGGAGCAAACTGCGTCGGGAGTGCAGGAAGTGGTGCCCAATGAGGTTCTTGCCCTTCCAAAAGGGGACCAGGATATCATTATTCTCTCCAACGGAAGTATCATTGGCTGGAACATCAAAGAAGAAGAGCTTCGGAAAATGGTGCCGGTGCTCGAACCTTTCATAGAGGAGAAATACTACGAAAGTGACGAATTCGACTATATCGAAGCGGCTGCAAAAAACGAAAAGTCCAACGTGATAAACGACATTATTATAATTGCCAATTCCAGCACCGAGAGCCGGAAAATCTTGGATAAGGTTGCATTTTCCATCGGATTATCCAGATCCACGAGGCTATCCATCTTAGAAAACAATTTGGAGGAGTTTCTCCAGCTCACCAAAGAGTATTCCAAGCGCTTAAGCACTGGTGAAAAATTGCAGACCACCGAGCACGAAATCTTAAAACTTACAGGCAAATTGTTTCTTTTAAGAGGCAAGTTGAACTTGTACAATGAATTGATCGATACCCCGGACTTGTACTGGGACGAACCCAATTTAGAGAAATACTACCAATTGGTTTCGATGTCGCTTGACATCAACCCAAGAATCAGCATTTTGAACCGCAAAATCGATTATGCCACCGAGGAACAAAGAGCGTTCCTAAGCCTCCTCAACGAAAAAAAATCCACCCGTTTGGAGGTTGGTATCATTGTGTTGATAATGGTGGAGGTGTGTTTTGAAACCTACCGGTTCTTGGAATAGACATGCGGCTGGGGCTTAGTGTGCCGGTAGCGGCCAAGAGAGTGCGTGCGCGCACCGTGACTCATTGGGATTTATCAAACCAATAAGATTTTTGGTTCCATAATGCCAAGCTTCATAACCTTTATCAGGTAAATCTCATCCAGTCATTTAGAGCACAGTCAAACCACATCACAGAACCGGCGGTCATGTGATGGGGACATTTTTTCACCTTTTAGCTTTTATAGCGTCTGTAGATAGTTTTTGGTATGCTCCTGTAAATAGACGACGTGGCATTGGCCGTGGTGTGATTTTGGCCCAATTTGGAAGGTCTGGCCTGCAATATTTGTGCCTGAGAAGGGCCCTTTTGCGCCGTTGAGATGAGTTAATTGATAGGCTTTTGATAACTTAGATGGCGGGCGTGTGCGCACCGGAGGCATAAGCATAAAAATTTTCAATTACATAAATATTAGCTGGTGTCTTGCAAATAAACTATTCTTAAGTGGATAAGCCTTCAGCATTTTTTCAGACATTATTTTTGGGAAAATGATAGACGCCGTGAAAAGAAAGTTGTTTACTGAAGATGAGCAATACGACTCGAGCTTGGTGCTAGTTTTCACCATTGCTTCTGCTATGATATGGATTATGATACCCGGTTTGGCGTTTTTGTACAGTGGGTTGGCCAGAAGAAAGAGTGCTCTTTCCATGATCTGGATCGTCATTGTTAGTAGTTTCATTGGGTTGTTCCAATGGTACTTCTGGGGTTATTCTTTGGCCTTTAGTGCTTCCTCTAACAATTTCATTGGGAACTTGAAATACTTTGGGTTCAAGAACATCGTAGGCGAAAATGACCCTACTGCAGAATACCCCAAAATTGCATTTTCCATCTTTCAAATGGAATTCATGTTGGTTACATTGGCCATTTTAGCCGGTGCTCTTATTGGAGAAAGAGGTAGATTTTTACCTGCTTGTATCTTTTTGTTTTGCTGGGCCACCGTGGTGTACTGCCCTGTAGTGTACTGGATCTGGGGTGGAGGATGGGCCTCCAGCTGGAGAGGTGGTGCCTTGGACTACGCTGGTGGAGGTCCTGTTGAGATTTTATCCGGTGTTTCGGCTTTTGTTTACAGTGCAGTTTTGGGAAGAAGAAACCAAACGTTGATGATCAACTACAGACCACACAACATCTCCACTGTGTTCCTCGGTACCGCCATGTTGTACGTGGGATGGTTGTTTTTCAACGGGTTCTCCTGCGCTAACGCTTCTGTTAAGGTGCCTTACTCTATGATGAACACCCATTTATCTGCCGCTTTCGGTGCTCTTTCTTGGTGCTTATTGGATTACAGATTGGAAAAGAAGTGGTCCATGGTTGGTATCTGTTCTGGTACCATTTCTGGATTAGTGGCTGCTACACCAGCCAGTGGTATCATTCCTTTGTGGGCCTCTGTCATTTTGGGAGTTGTTGCTGGTATCGTATGTAACTTGTCCACGCAAATCAAGTACCTTTGCAGAGTGGACGACTCCCTTGATGTGTTGGCAGAGCACGGAATCGCAGGTATTGTAGGATTATTATTCAATGGTATTTTCGGGTCTAAGACCGTTATTGGTTACGACAACTTCACCGATCACGCCGGGGGTTGGATTGACCACAACTGGAAACAATTGTACATCCAAATCGTGTACATTTTGGCCACCACCGCCTATTCTGGGGGAGTAACGTTCGTTTTATGTTTTGTCATTAACAAGATCCCAGGGTTGCATTTGAGAGTCGATTACAACGGAGAAGAAGTGGGTATTGACGAAGACCAAATCGGGGAATTCGCATACGATTATGTGGAAGTCAGAAGAGACTTTTTAAGCTGGTCAGCTCCTAATGAACCTAAGGCTCTTGACGAAGAATCCAACGTGGCTGACGCCCCTGTATACAACGGAGAGGAAAAACTGGAGCCAGAGCCAATGCTTACCCCTGAAGCCAAATCAGAGAAGGAAGCTTAAACAGGCGCCTTATCTCGATAAGCCCACCTAATGAACACTTCTTTATCTTAATGTATAGATGAATAGACGAAAAGTAACAATCGAATCAAAATGTGGAGAAGTCGCAGCAAAAAATGTCGCGCCCTCATCCCCGTTGGTCCAGATGTCGCCGCTGGTCCAGAGCGGTTCCGCTTGACTCATACATAAAAATTTTCATCTTTAAAACCTTTTTTCATTTCATCTAAAAAACACCTTTTGACTACGTGCAAACACAACCAGCATAAAGATGTTTATTCGTAATCTGAGATCATGTCTTAAAAAGACCAGATTCATGGAAATCTCCAAGAGATCAATCACCAAAACTAATTTATCAAAGGCCACAATGACTGCTAACAACACCAGGCCCACACCATCTCCAGCTTTCAACCAAAGCTCATCCATAAATTCCAACGAAATCTCCAAAAAGAACATAAGGGACTCACAGGAGTCCGCTATGGACGACTCCTTCATAGGTTTGACCGGGGGTGAAATCTTCCACGAAATGATGTTAAGACATAGAGTTGACACCATCTTTGGTTACGCTGGTGGTGCCATCTTACCCGTTTTCGACGCTATTTATAACAGTGACAAGTTCAACTTTGTCTTGCCAAGACACGAGCAAGGTGCTGGCCACATGGCTGAAGGTTACGCTAAGGCCAGTGGTAAACCTGGGGTTGTCTTGGTGACCTCTGGTCCTGGTGCTACCAACGTTATAACACCTTTGGCTGACGCCTTAATGGACGGTGTGCCTTTGGTTGTGTTCAGTGGGCAAGTGCCTACCACCGCCATCGGTACCGATGCATTCCAAGAAGCTGACGTCATTGGTATTTCCAGATCATGTACCAAATGGAATGTGATGGTGAAGAATGTTGCTGAATTACCCAGAAGAATCAACGAAGCCTTTGAAATTGCCACCTCGGGCCGTCCTGGACCTGTTTTGGTTGATTTGCCAAAGGATGTCACTGCTTCCATCTTGAGAGAACCAATCCCAATAAATACCACCTTACCATCCAAGCATTTGACTCAAATCACCAGAAAAGTTGCCAACGAGTTCACCAACGAAGCCATTAAGAGAGCCGCCGATTTGTTAAACAGAGCCAAAAAACCAATCTTGTACGCCGGTGGTGGTATGTTCAACCATCCAGACGGACCTAAATTATTGAAGGAATTGAGTGACAAGGCTCAAATCCCAGTCACCACCACCTTACAAGGGTTAGGAGGATTCGACCAAAACGACGCCAAATCTCTTGATATGTTAGGTATGCACGGTAATGCTGCTGCCAACACTGCCATTCAAAACGCCGATTTGATCGTCGCTTTAGGTGCCAGATTCGATGACAGAGTCACTCTTAACGTGAACAAATTTGCACCAGCCGCCAAATTAGCAGCTCAAGAAAACAGAGGAGGTATCATTCACTTTGAAATTAGTCCAAAGAACATCAACAAGGTTGTTGAAGCAACTGAGGCCATCGAAGGTGATGTCACCACCAACTTGAAGAAGTTCTTGCCTTTGGTCAAAGAAGTCAAAGAAAGATCTGAATGGATGACCCAGGTGCTTGAGTGGAAGGAAAAATACCCATACCGTTACATGAAGGAAACCGAAGACTCCAAAATCAAACCACAAACTTTGATCAAGGAGATTTCAGACCAATCTCAAACCTACAACAAGGAAGTCTACATCACCACCGGTGTTGGTCAACATCAAATGTGGGCTGCACAATACTTCACATGGACTAAACCAAGAACTTTCATCACCTCTGGTGGTTTAGGTACTATGGGTTTCGGTTTGCCAGCCGCCATTGGTGCCCAAGTTGCCAAACCAGACGCTATTGTTATTGATATCGATGGTGATGCCAGTTTCAACATGACCTTGACCGAGTTGAGTTCTGCTGTGCAAGCCGGTGCTCCAGTAAAAGTGTGTGTCTTGAACAACGAAGAACAAGGTATGGTGACTCAATGGCAATCATTGTTCTACGAACACAGATACGCCCACACCCATCAATCCAACCCAGATTTCATGAAGTTAGCCGAATCAATGGGTATCAAAGGTATTAGAATCACCAAGCCTTCCGAATTGCAAGAAGGTGTGAAAGAATTCTTAGATTACCAAGGGCCTGTTTTATTAGAGGCTGTTGTTGAGAAGAAGGTTCCTGTTTTGCCAATGGTGCCTGCAGGTAAAGGTCTTGATGAGTTTATTGTCTATGACGAAGAAGTTGAAAGACAAGAAAACGAGTTAAGAAGACAAAGAACTGGGGGTAAACATTGATTATGCTAGCCATAATATCTACATAAGAATTCCAAGTACATACACATAATAAACGATTTTGTAATAGTAATGAAGAAATGTAGAAATCGAAAAAAAAGATGATTGTGAGCTATGTGAGCTTTTGGAATCGTTTCCATTCGACACCATCCATTTTATTGGTGCCATGTAACATGCGTCAAATTTTCTAGCAGTAAAAATTGGAGGTTGAAAAAAAAGAAAGCCCAACGCGGGGCTCGAACCCGCAACCTTTTGATATCTGAATCATAAGAGTCAAATGCTCTACCGATTGAGCTAGCCAGGCTGTTTTTGTTACAACTTCACCAAAGATTAACATGATGACAACAGCACTAAATTCCTATATCTATGAATAATGATGTTCTGGGTGTCGTGTCCATACCTTGCGTAGGTAGGAAATTTCCCGTTGCAAAGAAACGCGTTATATACCACCATATCGGACCTAGGAGTTTTGTCAAGCACGCGCACGTGACCTGAGCGTTATAGTTACAGTGCGTGAAAGATATCCATTTATATAACATGGCTGGCACTACCACAATCAAACCCAAGGCAATACGAGTGACCAAAAAGACTGGTATCTCTAAAAGGCCCATGAAGATCACCAAAGCTAAGTTGATGGATCACTTGATGTCCGGCAACATCAACCAGTTAACCATCAGTTTTCCTGAAAAATCATACTTGAGTGGAAGGTCTGTCGAAGATATTATTTCGTACAAGAAGATGCTCCTCAATTTCAAAACATGGATTCCCTCAATTGATGCCGAGGTATTATCGTTCATCAGAATATCCACCAAAAAAGATATCTTCAAAGATGACGAAATGGACAAGTTCTTTGCATTAACAGAACAAGATTTGAGTTTGGACGAATTTTTTGTCGAGTTGATTAAGTTGCTTGTAGGAGAATCGTGGCTCGACATGGTTATTGAAAAGGTGCTTTCCGAAAAACAAAGTGCAACAGAGTCCTTGAGTGATTACATTTGGCGTAAAAAAAGCTACAATGATCTTTTAGAGCCCACTTCTCGTTTCAACGATCAGCAATTAGCATACACGGTGTTTTACGGACTCACTCCTCGTTTGCAAAAGCTACTCCAAAGCACAGTCAAAGATGTAACATTAGAGAAGATTAAGGAGGAGATAGAACGGGCCGGCGTGGACATCACTGAGCCGTTGAGCCCACAAACTAAAATCTACAACAAGAAGGTGGTGAAGGCCAAGGTTCCAAAAAGACCCAGAAAGAAGAGTGTGCTCGATGGCAGTATTGAAAAGGAAGAAAGGGAGGCTTTGACTATGCAACCCACAGAAAACTTGACGCCTAACTTAGAAACACCAACCAAACCTTCTAAGGCGAGGAAAAATTCAGAATCTTCCGTTGCTAAACCCAAAACGAAGACCACCCCAAAGAGCAGCCCTTCTAAGGTAGTGGATGACTCCACTGCAAGCACAGATCCCAAGACTCCAAAAAAATCGTCCGTTGTGGTTGAAACACCAAAAGTTGTGGAAAGTGCTGCTAAAGAACCCACCAAGGTTTCTCAAGAGTCTGCTAAAACTAGCAAGAAAGCCAAAAGCATCAGCGGAATCGAATCTGCGCAGAAAGTCACTGAAAAGGCCGAAGACACTGATATAAAAGGAGTTTCTGAACTTGACACCCCAAAACCCGAAGTCTCCAAACCCGAAGCTGACGATAAACCACCAAAGAAAAGCAAAAAAGAACCCAAAAAGGACCATAAAGATGAGAAGCACAAAAGCTCAAAACATAAACACAAACACAAGGATTTCAAAAAGGCAGAGAAGCGCTCCAAGCATGAGTCTAAAAAGCACAAGGATAAGAAAAGACGTAAGGTGGATGACGGCTCCAACTAATTCAATTGCTTCGACCTGCTTTCTTCAATTCCTGGTGAAATAGATATACTTTTACACTACTGTAGTTTACTTATGTAATATAAACTTGAACTTAAAGCTCTGGTTGAGTTCCGGTCACGAGGCTATTTCACCTTGCATATAAGGTCTGACCGCGCCAGAAAAATCTGGGGAAAAATCCATTCAACCGAAAAATCTTGTTTTTGGTCAATCATTGCTTATTTAAAATCAGCCGTCCATCCGTGTTCAAACATCAATCGTTGTGTATCAAAACTGACATAGAAGAAAAGTAAATTTCAACGTTTTTTTTATTCTCTTGCCAGCGAAACCGATGAACAAAGAAAAAGAGAAGAAAAGCAAGGGAAAGCTAGACAAGGAGTCGTCCAACTTCAAATTAATAAGCACTACGTCGGGTGTTAGAGTTAGTCAAGCCTGTGATCGATGCAGAATCAAGAAAATCAAATGTGACGGTTTAACCCCGTGCCATAATTGTTCTAAAATCAGTTTTGAATGTAAAACTAGCGACAAGCTTACTAGAAGAGCCTTCCCCAAAGGGTATACAGAGAACTTGGAGAAAACTGTCAAACAGTTAGAAGAAGAAAATAGATTACTTAAGATAAAGCTCGGTGAAAATGTTGATTTCAGAGATGTTGGAGTAGACGATCATCAGCAAGTCTCTACGCCAGTACATGCTAATAATAAAATCACATCTTTCAACAATCAAAATAACACCGTTCAAATCAACAATCCTATTGATCAGATTCTTAATTTGGATAAGAAGGGAATAATCATTGGGAATGACAATTTGAACTTTGAATCGCAGTTTAATCATTTGTTGATCAATTTGAACTTACCATTCTTGAAAATTTCAAATAGTCACAATTACTTGTTAGACGACCCAGACTCGTACTTGTACCATCCTTCGTCAACATCCTACAATCAGTCATTGAACAAGGATTTGGATGTGATTTACAACCCTTTGACGTCCAATAATTCTTCACATGACGATTATATGTCTGGGTTATCAAATTTGACTAATAATGAGTTGCCAATGGACATTTACGACTTATTCATCAAATTAATCAACAACTTCAAAAAGCTCTTTAGCAACAAAAAAGAATTGGACAACCAAATCGTCCAATTTTTTCTAAACTACAATATTTTTATTCCAATATTTGACTACAAGAAATTCATGGAAAGTTATGACAATTTCCATACCATGTACCCATTCATGTTTACTTATGATGACGCCACAATTAATGGATTTAATATCCTGAATAATGATTATCGTGTCGTGAACGAATATCTCATGTTGGTTATTCAAATCTATGCAATGATTATGATGAACAACCCTACCATTAACATCAACCTTTTGTTGAACCATGCCAGTCCTTCGTACTCTTTTAATTACAAAAGCAACCTCAACTCGAATGGTAGCTCTAAAAATATTGTCAGATCGTTGTATGACTTTCTTCCGTATTTTAATGTCTTTCATGTTTCGATCAACCAGTTGCAAACCTATTTATTGTTATTTTATTATAGTTTGTTGACAAACAACAAAGAGAAGTCGTTAGTATTATCGGGTATAATCAATGCTTTCATTGGTATTTTGGGTGTAAACTTAAACTCCAAGAACTTGTTTTTTAATGACTTGTCATTGAGTTTACAACAGAAAAGAGACAGAGTGAAGATTTTTTGGGTGTTCAAAGTTTTGTTGAAATGTTTCAATCTCAAATTTGGGTTCAAGCCTAGTCTTAATACAACGGTCATTAATCCCGTCACTATCGACAGGTACTTCCAATTGACACCGGAAAAGTTGAGTTCCTTGTTGAACGACGATACCTCGGATGCAGCCAAAAAGAATTCCAGCTTGAACCCCAACGGAAATGACGATGAAGAGGACGAACATGTTGATGCTCTCTTTAAGACTCTATTGAAACCTAGCATCGAGTTTTTGAACTTGGTCAACATCATTATCCCATCATCGTTTTCTCCTGATTACTACCAATACCTTAAAAATGACCAACACTCCAATCATAGTCATAACAACAAAAGACATCCCAAGAATTTAGACTGGATCTTAAACGATGAGGATGGTGATGGGAATGATGGTAATTTAAATTACAACTTTACTCAATTCGTCACCATTGACAACAATTTGGCCCAATGGAGAGAATCCCTTAAATCAAAAACGTTGAATTGTTTGCCTCTTGAGTTGAAAATGAACTTACCCAAGATAAATGGGTCTTCTCGAAAACACAACTTGTATCATTCAGTTCCGGACGTGAGAAACATCAACAGCTATTCTCTAACACCAGAAAGTTTGGTCCATTTCGCCGATACTCATTTGCCAGATGTTGATACTGCAATGAATTTGATCAAAATACAATTAAATTTCCATTATTTATTAATCAGGTCACTGAATTATCTTAATTTTATTGTCGACAAGGAATTAAACAACAATTACTACCTCAAGATATCTCAGATTTCCAAGGAATTATTGGGGTACTTTTGTATTGTCTTCAGGCATGTGAGTGAATCTGTAGAGGAGAACACGAACGGAGCTTTGAAAAATAGCTCTAGTGCCCATTTTATTCACCACAACCCTCATAGTACAGGTACTAATCCAGTGATATTGGATACATTGGGCTTGGATGTGGACGAGGATGGTTTCGTCATCAATGATTTCCTGGCTAAAAGAAGGAAACTCAGCACCCAGTCAAATTCATTCTTGAACACAAGTTTCAAGCAAATCCCGATTTCTCCTTACAACTTCATGATAAATGGTTTATCCATGACGATCATCAACTTTAAGAAAACAATAATCCTTCAAATGTTGTATTTGCTTATTTGCTCTATGAAGTCAGTGAAGAAAAGGTATGTCATTGATGACGACACAGTGTACGTTTTGCATTTGAGTATCGATTTGTTCATTAAGGTTTTCATAAACTATCAATTAAATGTAAGAAAGAAGATCACCAAGTCTGGAAAGTTGAAAGAGGACGACTTGTTCAAGAAGTTAATAAATGATGAACTCAGAGACCAAATATTGAGAGAGCAAAACCTGAATAATCACGAGGATGACGAGGACCCTTTGGCGTTGGAAATGAATAGCAAATTCTATTTTGGCGATTTTAACGAAATTGCCGATATAGATTGGGATGACGAAGACATGGACGAGGACTTGAAATACTTGAAGATTTTGAAGTTCGTCAAGTATAAGATTGCACAATTGCAAGAAATCTGTAAACGGAAGAAGGAAATGGGTCAAAGAAAACCTACAAGCGAAACCAAGACATCAACGCCCTCTGCCACCACTTTAAGCGGTAATTCAACTTCTTCGATTACAAGCAGCATCCCCCCACCTTCGGTGGCACATTTCTATACAGGGCCCCAACCTACGAAATTTCCTCCATCATTACCTAAAATTACATCTATTTCCAAATTTGATTACTTGATGCCCGATGAAAATTTTCCTACTCATACCTTAGCAGGTGGTTCGTTCAATACGTCAAAATACAAAGACTACGTCACGACACCAAGCAAAGAAGATGACAATCTGATCAAAAGAGAGAAATTGGCTGCAAATGATTTGATTAGCCTAAAAAATGGCCACAGCTCGCCTGGTTTCATGAATTCATGGACCCCACGGAATTCAAATGAATCACCTTCCTAATGCAGTAAATGTAGTCTCATGAATACACATTTGAAACAACAAATGAAACATAACGTCATACCGGCAATAAGAACGTGCATGTGTGAGCATCACGAGCCCGCGCACACACTCTCCACTATTGCGTTATCTTATCAAAGTCTCTCCACATTTTTGAGCATTGTTAAAAACGCACTATAAAAGACCCTGGGATTCCTTTGATTTTTGAGAAACGCCTCTTTTTTAATGATTTACAGCTTATTCAAAACAAAAAACAACGAAAATGTCCCCAACGTAGCAAGTGCACCAAATGCAGAGGTCCCAAGACAAGCCACTTTGCCCATCAACAAGAACTTACTAGCCCTTCAGAAACAGGACGCACCTAAAAAGAGCTATTTGACTTCATCAGATAATTTATTAATCGGATTATGATTAACGACGCTATATAAATATATATTCATTATGAGAGCAACAAACTTGCGAAGTAATTTTCGATCTCTTTGATGTCATGTACATCATTTATGTCTAAAGACTCTAGCTTGAGTGCATTTTCGTCATTTACATCGACCAAAATTTCATACAAGCATTCTAATGCGTAAAAACGTATGGCTTCGATCTTATGTGTTTTAAGTACGACTAGAAGCCTCTTTAAACTCCTTTGCGAAACCTCTGTATTCTTTGATTGATAAAGATACTGCATCAATTTGATAGTGAGCTTGACTCTCAATAGATTCTTGGTATTAATCTGAAGATTGTAAGCCTTAACATATAACGGTGAAAGATAGACCGTAGGAATTTGCGTTCCACTTTCAAATAACTTGACCATTAAATTCAATGTTAAAACGTACTCCTTGGAGATTTTAGAGGTTTCTACCTTTTTCTTAGTTAAAAGACTTAACAAATGCTTGAAAACTACCAATTGTTCGTCATTGGAGCTAGAATGCAAATACATAACAAACTCTTTGAAGGAGCTGTTGATGTTGGAGGCATCACCTGTAAGACCAGCTATACTAGTAATGACACCTCTCCAAAACTCATGTTCTTCACCAGAGCCCACCATGTGGCGATTGTAATAATTAAATAAGGCGTGATAATGATCAGATTCATTTAAGCTGGAAGTCCAGGGCAAATTGTGTATTCTGCACAATAAACGGAACGCCTTAGACCGGAGTTTTTTAATGGGTTCACCTGAAATACGTGCTAACGAGCTTTCCAAAAGGGGCCCCATTGCTTTAAACTCATCAAAATGATCTCCAATTAAATCAAGCATGGAGTTTCTGACATGACTACCAACATCTCCCTGTTCAGTGGTGGTATAGTCATCTAATAAACTCACTAAGCTTGATAATTGAACCCTATACACTTCCAGGGGTTTAAAAGTTGTGTTGAAACACTGAAGCATGGCAGACTTCAACTCATAATTAAGTTTTTTGTTGTGTAAGAAGTTGAGCAAAATCTCAAGCCGTCCCTGAGTGAGTCCTTTATAGTAAAATATACTACCACTAATGGATAGGTTGAGGTTGTCTAGAAGACTTTGGTAGCATTTGTCAGGAATAACAATTTCATGGTCCGAGAATGTCTGAAACAATTCAGTGTAATTCTTTGTAAGATTCTTTCTACAATGTAAAACGAATTCCCAGACACTTTCTTCAAAAATACCAGTTGTCGCCTTGTATTTCAAGTACTTGATGTGGTCCTCAGCCAAATATTCACTGAACTGACTGCTCTTCAAGGGAGGTATAGGAAAATGACACCCTAGTTCACTTTGAAAGAACAATCTACGCTCAAGTGGGTCAAAGGCTTCAAAAAGCTCTTTCACTGATTTTCTCTGTGTAGCAATACCCAAATTGATTTGGGAGGTCTGTTGCATTTTTAACAAAGCAATCAACACACTTAAAAGTTCTTTTTGATACGTAAAATCTGATTCTTCTTTGACAAGATTGCGTAAAGTCATATTAATCAAGTGTTCTTTGTTAAATCCAAGAGTGGCCAAATTTAATGCTGTACCCACCGAAAGATGGACAGTATTGAAATTGGCTGAAGTGAAAATTTCTATCACATTTACAATCTGTTTCCCTTTAATATCAGGGTCTTCATGTTTAAATAGAAAACGCCCATGCCTTCCTACAAACTCTTGTATCACTGCAATGCAGCACCTTCGTATAATGAGATCCTTATCAAAAATGCAACACTCTACTATATCACAAAATAGCGTTTCAAACATCAAAGGTGACTGATTGTTTAGTTTGTGGTAGTAAGAGTCATTCAAAAGCCTTAGCGACGACCACAATATGAAACATGACGTGTCTTTGAGCTGATTCGATTGACTTGGATTGAGACTTCCATGTGGAACAAACAATGTCTTGTGAACCAAGCTGTAAACATGAGGCAACAAATAAATAGGCATAGTTTTGTTTAAAATGATGTACCCAAGGGAAAGCAAAACAGTATGAAATTGTGGGAAATTCAAGGTTTCGAATTGTACGCTGAGACCCTCAAAACATCGAATGGTAGTATCCGGATATGCAAGAGATTTGTCCAATTGGATAATGTCCAATTGATCTAGCAAATGTATTATGACCTGCTCGAGATAATTTGGAATAAATCTCAAGGAGTAGCATATTTTACCTATACTTTTGGCCATAGAATACCTCAATTTGACATCAAAAGCCTCTCCACATTCAAGTAGAACATCTTTGACAATGTGGTTGATAATAATCTGTAAAAGACGAAAATCAGAGTTGTAAGATGCTAGTTCACCCAATGCACCTAAAATCTTAATCAAATACAAAAGATTGAGGGAGCTTCTTGTATGATTTTTGGCAATGAAAACCCTATCATTATCCACTGTAGTTAATGTCGAGTATAACAAGTCAGATGATAATTTTGCATCCGCCAGTTTCAATATTTTATTTAACACCATCAAGTGCCCCAACTTGTCAGAATCTGAAATATTCTCCCAGATTTCCGATATTTTCGTCAAGTATGAAGACCAGGTCCCATTCTTTATCGAATCAGGCCTTATCAAGAATCTTGAAAGCAAAATCAGCGCAGCATGCTGAATCTTCGACCCGTTCGAATATTTGCTCAAATAAATTGAGCCAAGGTCGTAAAAGCGATTCATTAACTCCTTGCCTAAAGGAAATGGCACAAGAACCAAATTGCTAAGCCAGAGCAAACAAAGTAATATCATATTTTCAGTCAATTGGCTGCTGTTTGCAATTTCAAGCAACGGCTGAACCAAATAGACATCACTGGAAAAGAAGTTTGTTATTGATTTCATGCCCCGAACTTTTGCAAACGTGTAAAACACTAGGCAAATACGATCACAGTAATCATCGAAATTGCCATCTTTGCATAAATCGAGAAATTGAGCGCTGAGCTTACCTATGTATTTTGGTAGCTGATTATCAAGAAGATCAGGTTGTGTTTCAAACTCATTGATAAGCTTCAAAATACTTTGAACAGCCAAGAAATCTGTAGAATCGTCAAGCGAGTCTATTTGAGTGGTCAAATTTCGGATCAATTGGTCAGAACGTTGAAGAAAACCGGTGTCAGTATCATCTTCATTCATTTACCTAATTAGTATCGCGATTCTCAAAATAAAAATTTTCGCATCCACTATGTCAACCGTAGGGAAACAAATGTGGTACAGAATAACACAAATAAGATCGACGATAGGGGTCGCACCAATCGTTCGTAAGAACATGGAGGCTTTGGGATTGAAGAAAAGATACCAAGTGAAATACCAACGTGTTTCACCTTCTACGGCACATAGATTAATGAAGGTCAAAGAACTTGTCAAAGTAGAGATGGCTGAACAGCCCAAAACCGTTGAGGAAATAGCCAAAGAAAGAAAGTTCGATCCTGGTTTTTCCATAAACAAGGGGAAAGCATTTTCAACTTACGAGTAGGCATATAACTGTATATAGTAATAAAGCATAGAATAATGAGACATAAGCTTGATGAAACTCACTTCAGGTGGCCGTAAAACCACCGGCAAAAGCAAGAAAAGCGAAAGAACATGATACTTAGTAGTTTTTGGCGTAAAAAGAGGACTCTGTGGTCGTATTTGGGGGATTTCAAAGATCTCAAGCTCTGGACGGTACACGGAAACGAGTGAGGTCCGAGAGTCCCTCTAAAACACCAAATTTCACACCCAATGCACACCCAAACACCTCTACTGTACATGGAACAACACTTTGTACCTGCCCTGCAATCTACTGATAAAAAGACACCATTGCAAGTCGTCAGGTGCCTCACTACAAAAAGCGGCACTTTGATTGGATGATCATCTCATCCACGCTCAGAAAATATTTGAAAAATTCATCAAACACCACTTTAGTTTGTTTCTTCTTATTCATTTCAATTGTCGTTGGAATAAAGAGCCTTCAAAGTATACACATATATACTACCATATAGCAAAACCAACATATTCAAATCCCATACCGTTTAAGTCACAACTCACATAGAATACTTCCAATGAGTTTTGCAGTTAGAGGTGTACCTAAATCTTTGTTTAAATCCACATTTGCCGTGTGCTTTGCCTTAGTCGGCGTAAATTCCATCGTTCCATGCCCAGTAGATAACAACTATGGCAATGAGTCTGTTCTTGAGCAAAGATTGAAGCACCATCCCGTTGAACAGAAGAAAGACTTTTAATGCAAAAGCTCTTTCAATTATAAATATCATATCTCAAATTTATGTGTGCATACTCATGATGTAAATACCTGTATAATAGTAATGAACATTTAGCGTGAAAGGCCCCATATTGCTCTCCTTCTGTGCCCACGTCCAAACATAATCTCTTTCATCATCGAACAACATCCTGCATACAGAACACACGAGGTATATGAATAAAATACTCGGGCCCAACCCTCCAATTTTGAGGCGAAGAGGAAAAGAGGGTAAACACAGGAACTTGGCACCATAATAAACATGGAAGCGGTCTTTATTGCTTGTTAGGGGTTCTTGGTGGCTTTATGAAATCGATTCATATTATGTAACCTCGAATTAATTGTAATGTGTTCTATTGGCTGGATTTAATTAAACGATTTATTGATTGTAATTGCCTATTATTAAATCACACAGTAAATGCCAGCATCTCCAATCTCCACTTGTTGGCTTTGTAGCCCCTTCCAATCTCACCAATTATAAGAATCTGAGATTATCGGTTTTAGGGTTCATTATATTTTTTTCGTTCAGTTGCCTAATTTGAGACATTGATAAATAAAAACAATTATACTTCCGAATTGGGCAATAATTAGTAGATATGGAAACGTATTAATTAAGCCTAATGGCTTGATTGGTATTATATAAAGAAGGAATTTGCCTTATACATTCCCATCAATATCTACTCGGTTAATTTCCAGGGTTTTTTCTTTTCGGTATAGACAAATATGACATCATCAGTTGCAAATTATTATACTAGCTTGGAATACACTTTTCCAATCTTTGATAACTCATTTGAAATCAACGCAAACGTTTCTAAAGACGCTTTATTGGCACAAACTTTGAGATTGCCCAATCCCGCTAGGAAAAAAGATGCCAATGTTGTTTCTTCGCCAATAGTGAAGAAGTTTCTGGTTGTGAACAGAAAAGATCCATTGAAAGACATCTTAAGCAACAGTCAGTCTGTTCTTACTGCATATGTTTCTCAATTGAGGCAAATCGGAATGGAATTAAACTCCAGATCGAAAGAACTCAAATCACCAACTTTGACACATGATTCAAAACTCAATAGAACCCCAAGTAATAGAAGAACCATCTTCTTTTCACCTTCTGGTAGGGTAAAAAGAACTCCAAGCTCAATTTTCAAAGAAACCCATCAAATTTTGAAGAAGAAAAGCTCCATGAACTTGAAACAAAAACTCTTCAAATTGGATCAAGCTTCTTTGGTGCCATTCAAACAGTCCATTCCTTCCATTCCTATTTATGGCGAAGAAAATCTTGTTAGCGATAACATCGACGATAGCGATTATGATAATCTTGCTTGTCATGCGGATAACATCATGCGTATGGCGGTGGATTCAACCATGTTGGGTTCCACTTTTAACTCCAGTTTCTCATCAAGTTTTTCCAGTTCTTTTGCTAACGACATGAATGGTAAGGACTTTTTTGATAAGGAAGCTAAAAGAACCATCCTCGAAGGCTTAAACTTCTAGCTGAACAAACTAATGATTAAATAGACCTGCACGACACATACATTTATAGATGTTAAAATTATACCTTGATCAATATATAACTATGTACAAATTTTATGGCAATCGAAAGAGATACTTCATGTACTCGTAATCTCTCAAATCGATTCGGGGATCGTAGTTCCTATTGAATCCTTCGAGCTGTGGTTGTTTAGCATCAATGTTATGATTAATGGGAAGTGAATGTTTGTCGTAATAAGCATCAATGTACTCTTTTGTTAATGGGTTCTGGCTTTTGATTAATGATACAATGGCATTCAATTGAGCACTATTGATGGAATTTAAAGGAAGTTCATCCACCAAATTGAGTAGTTTTCTGCTTGGACTACCATAATTCGAAAGATATTGGTAAACGAAAAAAGACAACTGATTGATAAAGTCGCCTCTCAATATAGCTGAAATCATGTTCACATAATAAGATTCCTTTAACAAAGAAGCCTGCTTGAGGTACATGAACAAATGGATCGAGCATAACTTTGCTGAATTGGAATCGGCCATCGAATTCGTGATAATATCAAACAGGTCCTCATTTAGCCATTGTGTAGCAAATTGTGAATTGATGTGGTGTAGATCAACTAGTACACGGACTATTCCCGAAAAATTTTGATAGAGATTTACATGATTCAACACGCAATTTATGAATAAAATGATGGTGTCATTTGAAAACTTAGTGCTCTCCATGAATTGTATATGGTGCTTCACAAATTTACTCAATATGCTCAAATTGGCTAGAACGTTTCCAAAAGGCGACACCTTGATATTTTGGTTGAATTTCTTGGAAATGTCTGTAACACCACTTTCCTCTGATTTTAAGACCTCTATTGCTGCTTTTTTATTTAAGCTCTGAACGATCTTTTTGTCGTAAGCCTTGTAATTCAAAAATTTGATGGACATTATATGAGTTATATCTCTGAACGTGACGACTTCATCTAGATCTTGCTGTTTCTTAAACCTTTCCAGAAAAGTATTCATTACCTCAAGAATACGTTCTACAGACATATCATGATATCCAAGATAGTCTTCTGTCTTCAATTTATCCACTTCATCATTTTCTGCCAAGCAGTACGCTTCCAAAATCATCAAACAAAGGCTTTTGGTTATACCCTTTTCTCCCACCATGACCCTATGAATGTAATAAGCTTGAATCAATGCCATCGACCGTTCAACATCACCGTTTGCTGCAAGTATTTGAAGCATGCTATAAACTGTTGAATCGTTGACGTCTTTGTCCTCAAAAACGTCGTTTAATTCTGTGGAAAATAATGCCACTTCTTGGATATTGGGGATTTCATTAAACTTGTCCATAAGATAATTATCGTGTATGATGCTGGCAACCTTGTAGTGATTTGTATTGATGCATGCAGATATGAGCGTTTGCCATAATTCTTTAGTTAAAAGCGACTGTTGTGTTGGTTGAAGTTTTTCTTTCTCTTCTGCCTTTATCAAATCCAAAATGGTACTGATGGTGTCAAAATCGTCATTAATTATGAGTGAATGAATTAATCGTTCAGTAGGTAGTACATGTGAGATGAACACGTCGGTATTTTTTAGTGTATTGAATGCATTAATGTAACTCTCAGATGCAGGTATGAATTGGTTTGACTTTATGTACAATCTTATGTGAATTGAATAATATAATGCAATAAGTTGTGGATTCTGAGAATCTACAGAGTCCCATATCTCTTTGATACCCTTAAAAATCTTGAGATCTTTGGTAGAGCTTAGGTTGATTAAAAGATAATACAATATGGTGTCATCACTACCGGACGTAGTAGCACGTTGCAATGCCAATTTTGCGATTTTAAATATAACTTCAGCAGGTCGAGGTATATTCACCAATGACTTTAATAATAGAATACACTCAGTGAAGGTTAAATTTTCGTTATTCAAGATCTCATGCACACTCTTATAGTTTTTAAGGTTTAGTGAATCAATAAATGAGGACAATTTTGGATTTGACGCTATGTCTGTGTGCAATGATTGATCAGATGTGGTAGTGATCTTTAGTGAATTTGTGGCTTGAATTGGCTCTTTCGTCAGCGACACGTCCTCATTATGATAACGTCGTATGAGGAAATTCATATTTAAGCACCTAGATGAAATCAGTGAAACATAGAACCCACTTCGTATTCTGAATGAAGTGTATTTCAATATTTGGTGCATCGCTTTAAAACAAAAAATGAGATTTTTCAAAATTGAGATCTTATCGTGAAATGCTCTAATTAAACTATATTACATTATACGTCATTCATTAAATTCATATTCATCAAATTGGAGTCGAATATGTCGTCGAAATTGCTAAACATTTCGAATTGAGTTTTGGTCCAATCGTTCCAATTGGCCTCCATGCCTTTTTGTTTCTTGCCGTAAAGTAGAACATCAATTAGCTTGATGAATTTACCAGCAAGTTTGTTATACTGCTTTAAGGACTTGAAGCAGGCAATAGCCATATCTATATACTCGTAAAGTCTTTCGTCTGATATTTCTTCATTTTTCACCTTCTTTTCATCGTCATCTAAGTTTTGATTAATGATGATTTTTAAAATTGGTATTAAAATAGCCTGAAATAAGAAATACGTTGCATACCACGAACAAAGATAGTCCAACTTGTTTAGTTTGACAAACTGGTCGATCAACACCACTGTCTCTAACGAAGCGTCGAAGCAGATTTTTTGGCATCGTTTGACCAATCCCCAATAGGAGGCATCTTTGAAGGAATCAAATGTTTCCCACAAAATATATCTAAATATCAAAATCTGCAAGTTTTTGTATCTCGAAATTAATCTGAGTCTCGACAATGCAAACCAATTGGGTATTTCTGAGGTGTAACCGGCCTCCAACATCATAAGTTGAAAAACAGATCTAGCCTTTTCTTCATCTTCGTTGTAAAACGCAGGTAACGAGCTAATGAAGGTGTCCAATAAATCATTCATATCTAACAAACCGATCATCCTAGACTTGTCATTTGGGGCCTTTAACAAGGTACAGTTATAGTTGTAGATTCTTGTTGAAATTTTAGTCAATTCAGATTCATAGATTAACGTTGTGTAAATGGTAGGGTACTCCACTTTAATTTGATCTAAGGACAAGCCTTGGGTCAATTTATTATCATCAACATTACTAACTGCTTCCAAATCAATCGTACTCAAAGGTGGTATAGTCAAGGGTCTCCCAAAAGTTAATGTGGTACCAACGTCGAAAAAGTACATTCCCCACCACTGACGTTTTCGGATTTCAAGATCTTCAAACAAACTAATATTATCAAGATACTTGGCATCAATCTTTACCTCTTTATGGAGTCCTAAACTTGTGGCAACTCGAGTAGCCAACCCTAAGTAACTCCAACCAGTGTTAGGTTTATTTGTTTTCTGAACGTAATTGCTCAAAAGGACAAAACTATCCAATAAGAAAGTATCACTGTATTCGAACATGTTGATTTTCAGAGATATCAACTTGACTTTCTTGTAATAATAATTATGATACTGAGAGTCCTCTCCCATTTTACACCATACTCCCAAAGATAAAATGGTATACATGAGAACGAGAAAACTCAATGTTTTATAATCGTTGTAGTTTATTGTCTTCAAGTCCTTGAACTTGTGATATGTTTTGAAAAACCTCTTTTTGTTGATGATCGGATATACCTGATAATAGTAATCAAAAAAGTAATTGATGAAGTAGTCTTGAAATTGGGTATCGTCGAGTAAATCGTAGATGTTTCCCGTTAATGACGCAGTTCTGTCATATACTGATTGAATACTTTTGTTGTTGGCCATAAGTTCGTTCAATACATTAATATTGGAGGAGTCTTCGGCATTTTCAGTGTCGTCATGGAGATTTAACTCAATTATACTATTTCCATTCTTTTCTGTCTTCAACTGAAGAAACTTTAGAAGTCCGTGACTCGAGTTGATACCAAAATACCCGTTTGAGTTGGAACCGTCAAGCGTCAACCCGGTATCGTTGGACAACGCCGCCATACCATCGATACTCGAGTCGTATATATTGTCAGATCTGGCGATGTTATCACGCTCATCGAAGTAGTTTAAGTCGCTTTCCTTTATATTTATCAAATAATCCTCGGGGAATTTCTCATTGACTTTACTTTTCTTGATATCCCCAATTTTAAGATGTATTTTGGTCTTCTCCTGACTTATTTGATTAATATTCTTTAATGTGGCAGGAATTCTATCGAGTTCATTTTTTGTGATATCAATTTGTTTAAATTTGAAGGAACTTTTGTTGTTCTTATTGTCACTTTCATTATCCACCTTCCTGAGAAGCTCTTGTACTTCAACGTCTTCGGGGATTATTTTCTTAAGTAGTCGTTGCAAATTATCGATCCTATTTTCGAGTTGTGTGACATACGTTCTGGTCAAAGGAGACCTCACTACCTTGGGCGAATAGGAGCAATTCCATCCATGCTTTTCACAGTTGGAGCATATAGGCAGCTCCTTTGTGCACTTTATTTTCTTTTGACGACAGGAGTCACAAGCAAATTGTTGGTTCTGGCTTGTGCCCATCGAATCAATCTGAAAAGACATGAAAAAGAAGATCGCGATGCTGAGCTGAAGTGTGTTAAAATGGGTGCAAGAATTTGAATGATTTTCGGGAATAAAAATGTTTCTGAGAAGAATTTCAGAATCGTATCAAAGGTCTGGGGATTGGGTTAGCTCAAATATAACCTTCGGAAAACCCAAGCACTCTGCGAGCTGAACCTTAATTAGCCGCTTGGTGTAACTTTAGTAATAATTTTGTAACGGAATCCGAATATGTTAGCAATATCGAGAATCAAAGTACAGGTCCGAATTTTGAAGCTCATCTTATTGGCTCTTAAATCTTAAAATGGGTGCAGCCATATCATGAAAGGCTTATTGGAATTATTCAATTCTATCAACGGTACCGCAAATTGTGCATCTTAGTTACGAGATGCCTATTTAGGAATATTTTATGACAATCACTAGAGATAAATTTATTAACTTTTTATACCTATATCACATACAAAGGAAGGTGCTAGCGCATAATTTGCTGTAAAGGATCATGGAGCAACTTCTACTGAAGCCTTGGAGTCAGACATTTCAAGATCGGGTCTCAATCTCTTGTCGGCCAAGTCATGTTTGGCTTCCAGAACATCAGTTTGTCCGAATAAGGCATCCATCTCTTCAAGAGGAACACCTTTGGTTTCTGGAACGAACATTAACACGAAAAAGAATGCAATGAAGGCAAAGGCTGCAAAAAATATGTAAGTTCCCCACTTCATGGTTTCCAACATACGAGGAGTAACTAAACCAATGATAAAGTTACTCATCCAGGTACAACTGGTGGTGATGGAAATGTTCAAACCACGTTCTCTGGAGAAGATTTCAGATGGATAAACCCAACCAATTGGAGCAAAGGACAGACTGAAGAAACAGTCGTAGAAATAGACAAAGAACACAGCAGTTCTACCGGCACTGACGTACTTGTCTAATTGGTCCGGGTATCTTCCCACAATAGCACCAATGATAACCAAGGAAGCAAAACAGCCGACCGCACCACCCATCAATAATGGTTTTCTACCGACTTTATCAATCAAGAAAAGCGAAGGTAAAGTAGTGACGGTGTTGACAATACCGTAGATACCAGTTCCCAAAAGAGACACGTTGGACAATCCCAATTGACTGAAAATCGTGGGTGCATAGTACACAATTGCGTTACAACCGATGAATTGTTGGAAGAACATAATCAGCGACGCAATGAATAATCTTCTAAAATCACTTTTGGTTGTCAAAAGTCTGACCATTCTTTTCACAAACAACCCTACACCGGAAGAGCCCTTGAAGTGAGTTTCAAGGAAGGTCTTATGATACATGTGGTCTGCTTTAATGGAAATAAATTCCTCTTCAATTTGTTTAGGTGTCAGATTTCTTCTGAGTTTTTGAAGAGAGGCCCAAGCTTCGTCATCTCTATCTTTACCGGCCAACCATCTGGGAGATCTAGGGAAAAATCCTATTCCAGAACCCAAGATCAATGCTGGGATCATTTGAAGCCCTAAAGGTATTCTCCAAGCGGCTTGAGTTTGACCGTCACAGCCACCTGCTGGAACGTCGACGTATGGGTCGAAGGTGTCACCCTTGTAACCGGTACTAGGACTACATTTGGTACCACCAATATAGTTGCAACCGTAATCAATCCAATAGGAGATCAAAATACCAATAGTGATCATCAATTGTTGGACCACCACAAGACCACCTCTGATTTCTGGAGGGGCCAACTCAGACATGTAGATTGGCACCACCATAGTTAACTGACCAACAGCAACACCTGCAACACCTCTTCCGGCAAATAACATAGCTACGTTAACAGAGCCTGTTTGTAAAGCAGAACCAAGTAAAAAAATCACACAAGAGACCATAATACTATCACGTCTACCAATTTTATCAACAATAGGTCCATTAATTAACGAACCAAACCAAGCACATAACAAGAAAGTCGACACACACCAACCTTTAAAGTCAGCATCAGAGTACACTCTAGGATAATGGGCCCCAAAATTTTCCATGGTCAAAATACCCGACATGATACCTTGATCATAACCAAATAAAAGACCACCAAGGGCCGCAAAACACACTACCGTACAAACATAACGATCCTTTATTACGTTCTTAACAAAACTTTGTGTTTTTTCACTCATATTATAAACTGTTGGTTAGTAAATGCCAAATCAACGAGCTAAAATTCTTTGATATTCACGACAATGCAAGCCGTCTTTATATATGCACGAACCCGATGACAGGTTGCGAGCGCGCGCTCTCCCCAGATTTTGGGGTATTTCGACGAAAGAGGAAAAACTTGGCACGTCAACGGCAAAAATTAATCCGAAACAGGCTCAAAGGGGCAATGGACACCGAAATATCGTCTTATATACCTTTCGTTACAATGAAATTAGTCTGGGGAAGCATACCCACCGAGATCCTGTTCCAAATGAAGCCGCCAGAGGAGTTCTCTTATCCGAAATCTGCTTGCCTTGAAATAGTGCCGCTTATTTTGCACAAAATTCCATAATTTTTGCATCGCTATTCTTATGACGGTAGAGCTGTTCAGTAGTAAAGATGTGCCATTGTTGGCATCAAAGGTTCTTGAGTCTTTTGAAAGGTCCCAAAGCAAGAGATTTGTTATTGGCGTGTCGGGAATTCCAGGCTCGGGTAAAACCACCATAACTACCATTTTGGCCAAAGAACTTGCAAACAGATTAGGCGAAAATAGGGTGATAATATTTCCACAGGATGGGTATCACTATTATCGTCAACAATTGGCAGAATTTGATGACCCACAAGAAGCTCTTCGAAGAAGAGGAGCTCCTTTCACTTTTGATAGCGAAAGATTTGTTAAAGCGGTGCAAAAAGTGAAATCTGATGTTGACGAAACGATCACGGTGCCAGATTTCAGTCATGCAATCAAAGACCCCCAAGAAGATAGTATAAAAATAACACCGGAACACAGAATTATTATCCTCGAGGGTAATTATGTTAACTTAAATGCCGGTAAGTGGAAACAGCTTCACGATTTCATCGATGAAAAATGGATGGTTACAACCCCATTGGATGTCAGTGAGGAGCGCTTAATTAAAAGGCACGTCAAGGCCGGGATTTGCAAGACTTTCGAAGAAGCAAAAGTCAAAGTTGAAAGTAACGATTTATTGAATGCTAAATACGTCTTGGAAAACTCGTACACCCCCGATGTGATTGTGGAAAATTAGCGGACAGCACACGTAGAGTGATGATGTGTCACTTTGTTGAATTTAGGTTAAGTTTAAATAGAGTTATAGACCAATAGAAATAGTGTCTACGATCAAGAGATCTTTCCATAAAGAAACCTCCGCGCTGTAGAAAAACTTCTTTACATCATCACCATGTTGAAGCGGTTTTTAGCAACCAATGCGCCGAATCAACAATTTAATGTGTTTGATAGGGCAGCAAAGCTTTTGCAACGAAACAAGGCCGCTTTACGTCATCCACAAGAATCAAGAAAAGTGGAATACTTGCGAGATGAGGTTGCAAATAAGACCATCGAAAGATTATCATTTATAACAAGAGATCTAGACAATCTTCTTGACTTCGGGTCAAACAGCGGCAATTTAATGAAAAAACTATGTGTGCCTGATGATATTCCCAGATGTGCCACACAGGAAATGACCAGCTTAATAGAACAATTGAATAATGATAAATTGGTGATAAAACAGAAAATTAAAAACTACACCATGTTTGACTCCTCTGAACCCATGATAAATCGTGACAAGGATGAAAGTTGGTGGAATCAATATAAAGGCAATGTTAACAGATTGGTAGGCGATGAGGAGTCGTTCCAGCACCCCGATTTGAAGCCTGAAAGCTTTGATGCAGTAATTTCTAATTTATCGTTGCATTGGATAAACGATTTGCCCAATGCCTTGCAAAACATCAACACGGTGCTAAAACCCGATGGTTTGTTCTTGGGGAGCATTTTCGGAGGAGACACAATCTATGAATTGAGAACTGCGTTGCAATTGGCCGAATTGGAAAGAAAAGGAGGATTATCACCAAGAGTGAGTCCTTTGGTACAACTTAATGATATTGGTACACTACTTAATCGTGCAGGGTTCAATATGCTTACAATTGATACAGAGGACATAGTTGTAGGCGGTTTTCCCGACATAGTGTCCGTGTGTAATGATTTACAATTAATGGGTGAACAAAATGTCGTTTTGAGTAGATCCAACTACCTTGATAGAGACATGCTTCTAGCCGCTAACGAAATTTACAAGACATTGCACGGGGAAACTGACGATAAAGGAAACGTGACGTTGCCAGTGACATTTAATGTCATTTTTATGATTGGATGGAAGAAGAGTGATAATCAGCCCAAACCTTTGGCCAGAGGCTCCGGTCAAGTTAGCTTGAAGGACGTTCTTAAGTAGTGGGGGCCCTGTACATATTCATCGCTATTATATATAAGATTTGTGGGATGCACACCTTATTTTATACTGGCCCATTATTCTCTTTCCTAACTATGGGTGTTAGGATGCGCGAGCTTCCGAGGCATATGACCCCCACAAGAAAGAAATCATATGGTTGTGGCAATTGTATTTCACAAATTCTTCAAATATGACTACAGTTCTTTTACCTACTTATAAGTTAGACTCTAACTTAGTGCTACTTCCTGGTATTATATACAATGTTACCTTTTCGAGGTTCAAAGCTGCGGCCTTACTCTCCAGATTTAAGTCCAAGATATCCACTGTATCACTTATCAAAAATTTAGTCAGTGAGTATGAATTTGATAAGGAAGACACTTTATCACCAGAAGCTGTAGCAGGAATTGAGAAGTTCAATACGAACTACTCCAATACGAGCGACCCGGACGAATTTGATTGGTTGGTATTGGGAATTATGCCTAATACTGATAAGATCAAAAGCCCAGAGGGCGAGGATTGGCTGGACTTAAACGTCATGACTATCGTCAGAATTATCGGTATAACTGATGATAGCAGTAATATTCGTGTGACGTTACAGGCCATCACTCGAGGCGAAGTCAAATTGCAGCAAAAAAGCGAATGTTTAGTTAAAACGGACAACAACTTAATTGTGGATAACCCCTACAAATTATACAAAAAACTAAACTCCAACATCAGTGAATTATTTGGGTGTATTGACAAATTCATTCTGGATTACAAATACGCCTTGAATAACAAATCATCAAAGGATCTTTTGACATTAAACCCATTGGCAAATTCATTGTACTTGCAATTGTCGGGGTCCAAAGACTTTAACAAGGCTTACAACAGCTTGCAAAAGTTGTACCATTCTTTCAATGGGAAGATTTCGTACGATGGCCCCAAATTTGACTCAAAAACCTTTTTGAGGTTAGTTGATTTAACCAGTGCCATTATTCCATTTCCCAATCATCAGAAATTAATTTTGTTGAACAAGTTCAATATAAATGAAAGATTGAGTGAAATTAACCGCATGATAGCATTTATGATTGAGACGCTCAATAATCTTAGCACCAACAACCAGTTCATCAATCACTGGTTCAATAATGAAGCAACCAACATTCAAAAGGCCACTGTTGTAGCCAATCAACTAAAATCTATCAGATTAGTTTTGGAAGGAATGTCCAACCTCAACAAGAACAATAAAAACAAACAATTGATTCGTAGCAACAAGAAATTGCGTCCTGATGATGGCGAAAATGGCTCTAATGGTATGGGTGATGATGACGACGATGAAGAGGAATTAACCGCCATCAGTAACTTCATCAAAACCAAATTACCCAATATCACCACCCTTTCAGATGATTCTAAGAGGTTGATCGCCAAAGATTTCAAACGTATCAAAAGTTCCAGTCCAGGTAACTCTGATTACCATGTGATTAAGAACTACCTTGATATCATCAGCGATTTGCCTTGGGACAAGTATGTTTCCAAGTACATTAACAACAAAGAAATCGATATAAAGGCGGCTGAAGAGCAATTGAACAAAGACCATTACGGATTAAAGAACGTTAAAAAGAGATTAATTCAATATTTGGTTGTATTGAAGTTGCTTGGTATGAATGCAGAGAAGGAGTTTGATGAAATGAAAAAGAAAGCTCTTGAAAATAACACACTGTCGCAAACAGGTGAAGGAGAAGCCATTACTATTGAAAATAACGACGAAACATCCAAAGCTCACAAAACTGCCAAGTTGACCATCGAAAAGTCTCGTAAAGCCATCAACGAAGAAAATGATCACCAAAGAAATCTTTTGGTGCAGAAGAACAACAAATCACCCATAATCATGTTAGCGGGTCCTCCTGGTATCGGTAAAACATCCTTGGCTAAATCGATTGCTAAGAGTTTAGGAAGAAAATTCCAAAGAATTTCCTTAGGTGGTATTAAAGACGAGTCGGAAATTAGGGGTCATAGAAGAACTTATGTTGGTGCAATGCCTGGTGTAATTGTGCAAGCTGTGAGAAAGGCCAGATCAATGAATCCTGTCATATTGTTGGATGAAATCGACAAAGTGGTAGGTGGTAACAGTTCTGCTAATAAGTTTAACGGCGATCCTTCAGCTGCATTATTAGAGGTTTTAGACCCAGAACAAAACAACACCTTTACTGACCATTATTTGGGTGTTCCTATGGACTTGTCCCAGGTAATTTTCATTTGTACTGCCAATGAACCACATAATTTATCAAGACCATTGTTAGATCGTTTGGAAATGATTGAGTTGAGTGCTTACGACTACCATGAAAAGATGGTCATTGGACAGAAGTATCTTTTGCCTAGGCAAATTAAACGAAATGGATTAGAGCCTGAATTGATAGAGATTACTGATATGATCATGGAAAAGGTCATTAATGACTACACAAGAGAAGGTGGTGTTCGTAGTTTGGAGAGAAAGTTGGGTACCATTTGTAGATACAAAGCCGTGGAGTATTCAAAAAGTCTTGATTCCAAGGAATCGTATATTCCAAAGGTGGAAGAGTATGATCTCGCCAAATACTTGGGAATTCCACTTCCAAACATGTCTATGGAAATTTACGACACGCCCAACCAATATGGCATTGTCAATGGATTATCATACAATGGTGAAGGCTCTGGGTCCGTATTAACCTTCGAAAGTATTGGCTTTATCAATTCCGATAAAGGTGGGTCCTTGAACATGACCGGGAGATTGGGAGAGGTTTTGATGGAAAGTGCCAAAATAGGATTAATCGTCATCAAGCTGATCTTACACAATAATGCTTTGAACTTTCAACCCGAAGAAAAGGAGCAACTAATGGAAAAATTCAAGAATTTGGAAATTCATTTGCATGTCCCTATGGGATCCATACAGAAAGATGGACCTTCTGCAGGTATCACTATGGCATTGCTGTTCTTGTCATTGATTTTGCAGAAACCAATTCCGAAGGATATTGCCATGACGGGGGAAATCACTTTGAGAGGATTGGTCTTGCCTATTGGAGGACTTAAAGAGAAGATGCTTGGAGCTCATTTGAGTGGAATCAAGCGCATCATCGTTCCCAGAGAAAACCGTAAGGATTTAATTGAAGAATACATCAAGGCTATCAATGATGACAGCAAGTTGAACAATTTACTTAAAGACAACATCCAGAAGAAGTTTGTCAACACCGAAGTAGAGGACTATTTCAAAGCCAAGTACGGAATTCAATTCTACTACGCTAGCGAATTCTGGGACGTCATCAGGTACGTGTGGCAAGACGACCTTATCAACGAGCCAACCCGTTTAGTGGAGTACCACATTTGAAGATTGGCACTAGCATACTTTTAGTGGCATCAGCTTTTGTCTATTACAGCCACGGTCTGCGGCTCAGAAATTCATAGTTAAAAATAGACGTCTTCACTTTACAACCACGCGCGCGACTGGTGCATCCACGAAGTAAAAATTTTCGAAGGATCCTTAATGGCGTCCTTAATATGAAACAATAGAGCCTCATATACCCACTCTAAATTGCTAAATCACGCAAGAATAAACTTTTACATCGCTTATAACTCTTCAGATGTCTCCCCCGCCACGTCGCCCTGCCAGCACGGTGCGCTTACCCTCTAAACCGCGCCGAGCCGGCCAGGCACCCGTACACCAGGCTTGATTTCTTGATCTGAAAAAAATTAAGAAAAAGAAAAATAAACAGGAAATCTTTACCATCCAACAACGTTCGTTTACAGAATCCCAAATCAATCGAAATTTGCGTAGGTAATAAAGATGTTGTTCAGGTTTTGGCTAGTGTCGATCTTTTTGGTCTTTTTGCAGCCTTGTCTTGGTAAGAGATCGCTTTCTGCTACCTCGTTAGTAACATGCTCTAATGATAAATTAGTTAGTCCTTCATATTTTAATGTCACCTTCAATCCCGATGATTTATCGTTAAGATACAACATTGATTTGACAACAGAGATAAGTGGTTATGTTATTGGTCACATTCAGGTGTTTGCTTATGGGTTTTTAATCATTGAAGAAAACATTGATTTGTGTGATATGGGATGGAAGCAATTTTGTCCCCTTTACCCAGGGTCTTTGCAAATCGATAGTATTCAGTACATTTCCAAAGACACCGCCAATGCTATTCCTGGAATCGCTTACGAGGTGCCCGATATAGACGCTGTGATCAAAGTGATGGTTTTGGACAGGTCTACGGGCAAGCAAATGTCCTGCTTGCAAGCCTCCTTCACCAACGGGAAAACTGTGTCTCAAACTGGGGCCAAATGGGCTACTGCTGTCATTGCAGGGTTGGGGTTGGTTCTTGGTGCATTGTTGTCCACTTTCGGGAACTCCAATGCAGCCTCAAATATTTCTGCCAATGCAGTTTCCTTGTTCTTGTACTTTCAATCGGTTGTGATTGTGTCGATGCAAAGTGTGGAGAGATTGCCACCAATTGCTTCTGCATGGGCCGAAAACTTGGCCTGGTCTATGGGCTTGATTCGTGTGACTTTCATGCAAGATATCTTTAGATGGTACGTTCAAAGTACGGGAGGAAACCCCACTCTTTATTTCAAAGGTACCACCAAACAAATTTTGGTGCAAAGAGCTTACACCTATTTGGACAACCTCCATGACTTTGTGACCGGCAGAGACGGCAGTGTGGTTAAAAGAGCGTTGGATTATTCGTTATCTTCCAACTTCAATTTGATTGTCTTGAGAGGTATCAAAAGAATTGGATACAACAGTCACATTGAGCCAAGTGCCATTGTTATTACTGGATTCACCTTCTTTGTTTTGGTGGGCTATTTGCTTATCGTTTTATTGGTGCTTATCAAACAAGGTGTTGATTTGTTGATTCGTTTTAAGAAGATCAACCCCAACAGTTTCCATTCCTTTAGAAAGAATTTCTCTCATATCATTAAAGGTGCTTTGATGAGATACATCTACATCGGGTTTATCCAATTGGTCATTTTGTCATTGTATGAATTCACTCAAAATGACTCTCCTGCTGTGATGGTGTTGGCTGCTTTATTCTTATTATTGGCCTTGGTAGTAATTGTGTGGTCTTGTTACAGAACATTGACCATTGGTAAGTTGTCAATTGCCCAATACAACAATCCAGCCGCCTTATTATATGGGGACACCAACATCTTAAACAAATATGGTTTCTCCTATACCATGTTCAATGCTTCCAAATATTGGTTCGGAAGTGTCATCGTTGTATATTCGTTTGTCAAAGGTATTTTTGTGGCATTATGTCAACCAGCAGGTAAGGTTTCTGTTGTCGTGGTCTTTGTTTTAGATTTGGCTTATACCATCTATTTGTTCATTCAAGCACCATATTTGAACAAGCCAACTAACGTGATCAATTACTGTATGTCAATTGTCAACACAATCAATTCGTTTTTGTTTTTGTTCTTTTCGGATTTGTTTGGTCAGCCTGCACCTGTTGCTTCAATCATGGCCTGGGTCTTTTTCATCTTGAACGCTGCTTTCGCTTTGATATTATTAATCTTCATCATTGTTTTCAGTGTTTTAAGTATTATTTCCAAAAACCCAGATGCAAGATTCGCTCCTGCTAAAGACGACAGAACCTCTTTCCAAAGAATGTCGTCTATTAAGCGTAAAAACATTGATGATGAAAAGTCAGGAAACCCACAAGCCAACGAGTTATTGGCTTTGGGAGTTGCTGCACAAGACCATAACAACAATTGGGAGGAAGAAATGTTCAATATGAGTGGTTCAAAGGATAGTAACAATGATGTTTACACTCCTGACTTGAAAAGTGACAACAATGGTGAATTCAGTACTAATGAGAACGAAAACAGTGGTAGCACCGAGGACATGGAGGAAACCAAGTTTTCCTTAGGTAACAAAATCAAAAGCATAAAGAGGTCGCTTTCAAGAAAGAAGTCAACAAACAACAAGGAGGAAGGAAATTTGACCAGATTAAGTGACAATATTGTGCTCGATGACAATGAGCACCCTGATCCTACCGTTTCTCCTCAACATAAAAGAAATGAATCAAACTATTCAGGGTTTATTCAAGCACCAACTAAAAGAAATAACCTTGTATGAAAAGCTTCTGTGGAACAGACACTTGCAATAAAACTATGTATATTAGATCCGTAACATGAAATATAAAATTTGTTAGTTCACTTGAACTTTTGGAGTAGGTCGTCCCAGTAACCTTGAATCTTGGCTATTTTGGCCTGTATGTCTTTTGGCTCCAAGGTTGACAAAAGGTCTACTTTTTGAATTGTATTAAAACCAGCAATTGCTTTTACTATTAGGTCTTCGCTAATAGGACCTCCGATTGCCTGGTATTTTGAAACCTCGTCATTACTTTTAATCAATTTGGAGAAATCAACTGGCTCAATAAGCTTATAAAGCATATCAGAGGTCTTTGCTATGGCTTGGGTTATTAGATGCACATCGGTGTCATCGAAATTATAATCTTCGTTGACTCTTATCTTAGAAGCCCAGCTGTCAGAGTACATTTCGGGAGTTTCTGTAAGTGAAAACCTCAAATTCAATGTGCCTGGAGTGGTTAAAAAGGGTATCGTTTGCACCACCGAGGGGCTAAATACGTTAAAGTTTGGTTTCCACCATTGCCTGTATGTGTAGTCAGCAACCAATGGGGCTATTGGTCTGGCTTGGCTGGCATCACATTTCACATCTAATGGCTTTAAGGAATCTTGGATGGTCAAGCTTTGAAATAATTTACGTTTGTCTTCTTCGGTCAAAATACACTCATATAAACCACCAACAAAGGTTCCAGGAATATAGAATGACACGTCTCTTTTCGAATATTTTCGTCTTCTTGCCATTTTGAAGCAGGCCAAATTCCTGGCCTCCCATTCCAAAGATGCTTGCACTGTTGAATCCTGTATGTCCTGGATGTGATTTCTAGTTTGATCGCCAGTAAATTGAATGAATTTCAACTTGGAGGTTATTTTTTCGACCAACAGGTGCAGTTTTTGGGTTAAATACTTCTTGAAATGCTTCATCTTTGATGTGATGCTACGATCTCGGACGTAACCTTCTGTAGAACTATTGCTTCTCAAAGTCGTATTAACTAAACTTTTCACCGTATCTTGGGGAAGATCTGGCAAATACAGTCCTTTCTTGGGAACAAAAATACAAAAAGGTTTACTCCAATCGATATTGTTGATAGAACTCACCTTAGTCTTCTTTTGATAATCTATTCTTCCTCTGTTGCAATGTGTTAATGTTATGAAGTTTTGATTACTTGGTTTGAGACCCGATATTCTATATTGGCGATGTATCTTAAACCCAGTAAATGGTGTAAGCTTATCACCCTCACAATAATTGTCGGCTTTTGTGCTTACTAAAGCAACAAATGCAGTAAACCAAACCAAAGCTTTAATCCATAGCATTTACCCTCACCTATTTTTTGCAACCATTTTTAGATAAGTTTGGTCACGTGCCGCGAACTGGAAATATTTTCAATGGCATCGCGATGCTCTTCTCATACTGTAGGCACAAATCTTTATTGGATCACATTTGTAGAAATCAGCAATGGATTCCACACAGCAGTCTAATAAACCGCATAGGACTGCCACTAAGCGGACTACTGCTAAGAAGAAGCTTCATATGAACGGGAATAATGCCAAGGCTTTTGCTGTAAGTGCACCCGGTAAGCTTCAAAAGATGGCGGTTAGAGCGCTGGATATCAATGAAAAGAAGTTACATGTGCCAATGGTGGACAGAACGCCTGATGACGACCCCCCACCAGTTATTGTGGCTGTGGTGGGTCCTCCCGGTACCGGGAAAACGACTTTGATCAAATCGTTAGTGAAGAGATTAACCAAAACCACCTTAACTGAAGTTAAAGGTCCTATAACTGTAGTTAGCGGTAAAAGAAGACGTTTGACATTCATCGAGGTTACCAACGATTTGAATTCTATGGTCGATATTGCAAAAATCGCCGATTTGGTTCTATTAATGGTTGATGGAAACTTTGGTTTGGAAATGGAGACCATGGAATTTTTAAATATTGCACAACATCATGGTATGCCCAGAGTTTTGGGTGTGGCCACACATTTGGATTTGTTCAAGAGTCAATCAACTTTAAGAGCATCCAAAAAAAGATTAAAACAAAGGTTCTGGACCGAAGTGTATCAAGGTGCCAAATTATTCTACCTTTCTGGGGTTTTGAACGGTCGTTATCCAGACAGAGAAGTGTTAAACTTGACAAGATTCATCTCAGTGATGAAGTTCAGGCCTTTAAAGTGGAGAAACGAACATCCATATTTGTTGGCTGATAGAATCACCGATTTAACGCATCCTCAACTTATACAAGAGAATCCCAAATGTGACAGGAAATTAGCCATCTACGGTTATTTGCATGGGACTCCTTTGTCATATGACAAGGCACATATGCATATAGCAGGTGTTGGTGATTATTATGTGCATTCTATTGAAAAGTTGCCGGATCCATGTCCAACGCCCTATTTTGAACAGAAATTGGAAGAGGCCGAACGTGAGAGAGCCAAGGAAATGGCTGAAAACGGTGAGCCCGTGGCCAAATCCACACGTAGACGTAAGAGATTAGAGGACAAACAGAAGATAATATATGCTCCCATGTCGGATGTGGGTGGTGTTTTGGTAGATAAAGACGCTGTGTACATTGACATAGGCGACAAGGAGTCATTTGTTGAAAAAGAGGACTTGGGTGAGGGAGAAAGGCTTGTGACAAACTTGCAAAGTGCTTCAAAATCGTTAGCTGAAAAGTTTGACGAAGGGCCTGGTTTGCAACTTTTCTCTTCCTCGAAAGAATTGGCAGGAACAGAGTATATGGAATCAGAAGAAGAATCTGAGGATGAATCTGAGCTAGAAGATACCGGTAGAAAGACTTTAAGAAAAGCCCGTGTATACGGCCAGCCTATACAGGATATTGACGTGGATGACATTTCGGGATCTGACGAGGAAGATTATGACGAAGATGCTGAACCAAAATTGGTTGAAATTGATTTTGATCAGAAATATAATGAGGACGAATTGGAGATAGCTGAAGATTCGCAACTTTCATCCGATGATTATGATGATGACAATGACTATAGACGTACTGCCAAAAAATTACAGGGATCAGTTCAAAGAAGATGGGATTTAAACAAACTTCTTTACTTGCCAAATATCAAGCCAGCTGAAGTTATTAAGAGATGGCTTAATAGCGAACAAGATGAAGAGGAAGATATCGAAGATGAAGATGACGACTTTTTCACCAAGAAAGACGACGCCGTGGTTAAGGAATCCGAGGAAACGCCTTTGCAATTCCCCAGCTTGGAAGACTTACAAAGAAAATTTGATTCTACCAGAGCGGACGACAGTGACGAAGACTATGAGAACGGTTATAAAGAGCTTAAAGAAAGGTTTCTTACTGCACCTAAACTTGATTCTGCCAAAAAAGGCAAAGGTTCAGAGGCAGCTGATGGCGATGAAGAAGAAGAGTTGTATGGTGATTTCGAAGACTTAGAGGATGGATCCGCCGAGAATGGTGCAGCCGAACCTGAAAGTGAAGAAGAGGATGCCGAAAGTGGTGATGATTTTGCAGATTTTGATCAAGAGGAACAAGAACCTTTGAAAGAATTGACAATTGAAGAACAAAGACAATTGAATGCAGAGGAAAAGGCCAAACTCAAACTTCAATTTGATGAGGAAGAGGACAGAGAATTTGGTGCTGATGATCCAGAAGGTAATAACGAAGCCGATACCTGGTACGAAATGCAAAAGAATAAGATGGCCAAACAACTTGAAATCAATAAAGCCGAGTTCAGTGAGATGGACGAAGAAACAAGACTTAGAGTTGAAGGTTTCAAAGCAGGTTCTTATGTCAAGATTGTTTTTGAAAAGTTGCCTTGTGAATTAATCGAAAATTTCAATCCCGAATTCCCTGTTATTCTTGGTGGTTTGTTGGCTACTGAATCTAGATTCGGTATTATGAATGTGAGAATCAGAAAACATCGTTGGCACAAAAAGATCTTGAAATCTCAAGATCCGTTGATTCTCTCTTTGGGATGGAGGCGTTTCCAAACGATACCGATTTACACCACCTCTGATTCCAGAACTCGTAACAGAATGTTGAAGTATACCCCAGAGCATGCATATTGTTTTGCATCATTTTACGGGCCTTTAGTTGCTCCTAATACCACATTCGTGGGATTTAATCTTGTGGACAACGGATCTACAACTGGTTCGTTCCGTATTGCTGCTACAGGTGTTGTGGAGGAGTTGAACTCAACAGTTGAAATTGTCAAAAAATTAAAATTAGTAGGTCATCCCTACAAGATTTTCCGTAATACGGCATTTATCAAAGACATGTTCGCTAATTCTCTTGAAGTGGCGAAATTCGAAGGTGCTTCCATACGTACAGTTTCAGGTATCAGAGGTGAAATCAAAAGAGCATTATCTAAACCAGATGGTCACTTCAGAGCTACTTTTGAAGATAAAATTTTGATGTCCGACACCATTTTCCTCAAGACGTGGTACCCAGTAAAGGTGAAAACTTTCTACAATCCAGTTTCTTCGTTATTATTGAAACAACACAGTGAATGGAAAGGTATGAGATTAACGGGTCAGGTTAGACACGAAAGAGAGATCGAAACACCTTTGAACGCCGACAGTCAATACAAAAAGATTGAAAGAGCAGAAAGAAAGTTCAACCCTTTGAAGGTCCCTAGATCAATCAAGGGTTCTTTGCCCTTCAAATCCCAAATCCACGAAATGAAGCCTCAAAAGAAGAAGACCTACATGGCTAAAAGAGCCGTTGTATTAGGAGGGGAAGAGAAGAGAGCCAGAGATTTGATGCAAAAGATCTCTACCATCAGAAAAGATAAGGACACCAAACGTAAAACAAAGAAGGATGAGAGGTTCAAGGACAGATTGAAAGAAATGGCTAAGAAGGAAGAGGAGAAGAAAGAGAAACAGAAAGAACGTAAGAAGGAGTATTTTTCCAAAAACGGTAAAAGACAATTGGCTGCAAGTGATAACCACAACGCTTTTGGTAAAAGACAACATAGATAACATATTTAGCATAGTTTTAAAAAATGCACTCACATAAATTTTTAAATTATTTCTATTGTAAAAATCGTATTTATTTACCTCGCAACAAATATTTGAATTTATTTATGTCTGATTCAATTGAACTCCCGTTGAAGCCATCACAAGAAACCTTTTGTGACGAACCAAAGGATGCATCTGATGTAAACATTCATGATCTAGCGATTGATATAGAAACCGGAGCGAAGGATATCAACAAACTACATATATGTCAAGCAATAGCAATATTCCTTTACACCTTGAAAGATACCATTTATCTCCAATCCAGGCCCAATAAGTTCAAAGAGTTCAGAGACTTTCAACTAAAAAAGCATAATGTATACCTTCCAGACAATCAGATTCGTTCGCCACCAAATTCACCGCCCATATCGCCACCTACCAAAATGGCCAAGGTGTGTAGCGATACTGCCGAAATCAGCGCCATAAGTTTAGACGAGTTATTGAACACAACAGATATAGAAAAGATACAGACGGTTGATTTCAACGACATTCAAAAAGAGTACGAGTACTACCAGGATCCCAAAATTATAAATCAGAACGAACATGTGATAAAGAACTTTAATTTGGTGAAACCGCCTGGATTGACAATTGACGACTTTTTGATGAGGATAAAGATGTATTCACCAAACATCTCCGTCTCCTGTTATATCCACTCTGCATACATGCTTTATAAAATGTGCATATTGCACAACTTATTCCAATTAGATGTGCTTAACGTGTACCGATTCATATTAGCGCTGCTCCGATGCCTGACCAAGAAGTTAGAGGATGTGTACCAAAGGCAAAAGTCATTTGCTACGGTAGGCGGAGTCAGTCAGAAAGATTTGTTCAAAATCGAACTCAATTTTTTGTTCATTTGCAACTTCAAATTAGTAGTGAACGAGGACATTTTAAACAAGTATTTGCTAGACTTTGTACAATTACGAAAGTTTGTCAAACAGATTCAAGACGAAGAGGATGATAGCTAATGATAATAAATAGAATATAAAATACCATTCCCTTACATTCTCTACTTTGTCACCACAACCAAAAAATATATTCCCCACGAAAGGAAATCTCATCGGAAAAAATATGATCCGCTGACGTCAAACCACTTTTAACATACATATGGACCAAAAAAAGATGCGAATTCTGTGGATCGAACACAGGACCTTCAGATAACTGTGACTGAAGTTCACTTCAGTCTGACGCTCTCCCAACTGAGCTAAATCCGCAAACAACCCATGCCGGGACTCGAACCCGGAATCTTTTGATTAGAAGTCAAATGCGCTAACCATTACGCCACACAGGCAGTTGTTGAGATTTTAGAAGGCCGTTTCAATATAGGCTTATGTCTGACATAGTGTTCATTAAAGTGTTCAATTGGTAATTAAAAACTGATTAAGGTTTTTGTTATTCAGTTATTTCACATTTACTTCAACTTACCGAAGCCATTTTAGGCGGTCTAGAACCTTTTGGGCCTTTCTAGGCCATTCCTACAATCAGAACTAAATGTAAGTATGGAAAGTTTTAAAAAGATAATCGAGCTTCGATCATTTCAAATTACAAAAGTTCCGATTATAAGTGCTCAAAGTGAATTATTCCACGTTAAGACCAGGTCCGTAGACCTTCTGGAGCAAATCTTAGAAAATATTAAATTCATCAAATTGCACAAAGTCACCCTCACATTCCTAAGAAATAAGTCGTCAAGGAGAGACCTAAAATTGATCTGATCATGATACAATGCGAGGACTACTTTTATGGAGCCCTAAATATGCAAAATGACACTTCATATAAGTCATTACCTTTTTGGGACTCCTGACTACCATATTTGAAAATTCTCAGAATTAAAGCGTCGTGGCGCAGTGGAAGCGCGCAGGGCTCATAACCCTGATGTCCCTGGATCGAAACCAGGCGGTGCTATACCGTCTACTAGGCACTATTTTTTTATATACATTAATCCATACGTAATCGTTAAATAAGGTTTTCATCCAATTCTAAATCTGCAACCAATTCGCCCACATAATCGACCTTTTCCTTACATTGTACCATCTGCACCTTGTTGGTAGGTATATCGTTCACTTTGAACTGCTTATAGTACCTCAAAAATTGCACTAGATCACTCGTATCATCCTCTGACTTATATGTGGAAAGCTGCACATTTCGAAAATTGGTTATTTTCATAAAGGGCTTGCATGTCTCAATCTCTATTTCCGAAACGGCAGACCTCGTGGTGACCGATTTTTGAGAACTCAAGGAATCTGGCTTGATATTCTTGGAAACTAAAGACGGATCGGTCATGGCTTGCGGCAATTCGAACTTACTCGAGTTGGAACCATTTAAGGTAGAAATCTGCCTCAAATTATTATTTTCATCTAACAATCCTAGTTGAAACGATTTTATACCTTTATAGTAGAACGGTATTGGCAAGAATTTCTTGTACTTTATAGACGACGACAAGATCCAATTATTCAAGAACATTTTTGAGCTTATCGCTGGCTTGTCGGGGAATTCCTTACCAAGGTAATTGGGTAGGTTATTGTTCAAATTGCCGAATAAATAGTTAATATTGAACCAATGCACCGATCCAGATTTGTTATTTATACAACCAAACCCTGAATTTATACCTTTCACTAAATTATTAGATTGCGTGTCGACAAGGGTTTCATTATCGTTTATGAACCAAAATATTTCGTCAATCACACCTGATGTCTTACCTCTTAAAAACTTGCCTAGTAAAGAAACTTCGTTTGGTACTTGCACCAAATCCCATATAAAAAAGTTATCTCCTCTCAAATTGCAGTTGACCAATTGCAGATCGTAGGGTGAAATTGAAAGATTTGATACACCATTGGGAGCCTTGAAGATGGATAAAATTTTATCGTTTGACAAATCTATAATCTTGATCAACTGATTATCCTCATTAATAAACTTTTCATTGAAGGTATCAATGGTGGAATTGAAAACTGTGTTCAAAGAACTCTTTATTGATTTAAGGGAGATATCATTGGTTTCGTTCTTCAAGTAGGCGTTCAACTTCAGGGAAGAAAACTTCGACAACTTGAACAACAGGTCCAAAGCAGTATTGGAAAGACTATTCAAAACCTCCTTCAAAACCGACTTGTCGTTAGGGAGCTTGACTGTGGTCAACACATTATCCTTATTCTGTGCACTCTTGTCGATTTTGATGCGGTGGTACTCGGCTTTTGTAGGTGAATATACCAACCAGTTTTTGTCAAGGTCAAAAATAGGCTTGCCCTTGTAGCAGCTCGTCTTCAATATAAATTGGTTGTCATCGATTTCTGATTGCAATTTCTCGCTTCTTATGATCGGCAAACTACTGGATTTCTTTATATTTGCCAACTGGTTGTTGACGCTTGCCTCCACGTAAAGCTTGGTGTCTTTGTCGTAGCGGAAAACGTACAATAAACCCAAATCATTGGCCACTACAATGAAATTGGCGTTGATTCTAATGGACACATCGTTGATGTTTCTAGTGAAATACTCGGGTAATTCCAAATGTTGCACCAAAATTGATTGTGTTAAAGTAAACTTAATACTGTGAATTTGAATACTGAAGATACCCTTTTGGCGGAAAACAATCACCACATTTACCTCTTTGTCAACACTACCACTAATTACCTTGAAGAAAGTTATAGTGCTCGAAAATAGAGCATCTTCAGCCCCATCCTCACTAGTTTCCAAAATCAGATCCAATATGTCCTTCATTCTCGTTTCAGAAGTCGAAGAAGCACTAAAGTTGGGTACCGACAACTGATGGTGGAGGTAAAGCGTATCCCCGCTGTAATCAATAGAGGGCTTGATGCTACTTCCGGTAGTTTCGGAACTGGTTGTATCATCACCACTACTAATCGAGCTCAAACTGACCTCTGACTCATTCACTTTCAACGGAGGAGTCCAATTCCAAAGCTCAATCACCTCATTTGCAGGATACACAATCAACAACTCACCTTGGGGACATGTTTCAATGATTGTATCCTGGAATTGGCCATGTTTATTATCACTAATAACAGTGGCTTGTTTTATTTTCTTCCAGGTAGCGTTAGTGGAACCCAATTCATACCCTTTGGAGAGGCTGGTGAGGCTACAAAAAGTTAGTATGGTAAACCGGTTATGCTAAAGAGGCCACGTACACTTTGTTGACTTTTAATTGATCATTGTACTCCCTCTTCATCGTTATCAGAAGAAGAAGAAACACGCAAATTGATAAGGAGTTCGCGGTGGGGCAGATTTTGATAACATGCATGTCTTACTTAAAATGGCAGGACCAAAAAGGGCTTAAATTTCGACTTTTTTGGAAAGTGGCCAAACCATTGTGAATAAGCGGCTTCGACAAACACGGTGGGCTAATTAAACGAAATTTGATTGTATAAACTGTGCTTTCACGGTGCTTTATGTCATTATGCAAATTGTTGGGGTTGGTAGGTGCACGCTTTGATAAGATGATATAGACCAGATTCGATGGAAGTGTCGGAAAAAAGTGGTGATGCCATTTGAGTGCTCTTTGTGTGGTGTTTGGTGTTTGAGGTGTGTAAACAATGCCTTTATAGTAAGAGTTGTTGTCCTATAGAAGAATATGCTGTACTTTGCATTTCTCTAAGAAAAATGCAATTTTCACACATTTTCATAAATGAATGAAATAAAATTTGATTTCCTTTAATTAAGCGAGTTAACGTTCTGGAACCACCCTAGTGTTCTAAGTCACCAGAATGTTGCACTTTACTCCCAAGCGACGCACAGTGTTGTAGGTCAGGGTATTTGATATGTATGTCGGTAAAAGTTTCTCAAAGAAACGTTGCATTTTTGATGAAATCGAAAGAAGTCTGAAAAGAGATGCCGTTAGATCTGAAGTGTAGCAAAAAGTGCCTTACGTATTAGGTACATGGTTGAAACCCAATTCAACGAAAACCCAGCTAATTTGGGGACTTTGTGCATTTCTGGTGCCCTTTGCCCTTTCTCAAAATGTACCTCATCGCAGCCTCCGTAGTCGCTTTATCTATTCCATCGCGGGCTGCGATTTTTCGTTTTCAATGGAACCTATATTTCTAAATTTATTCCCAACCGATGTGGTAGGAAGGATACTAAACTATCTTGCCTTGGACGATATAATAGGCCTTTTGAACGAGGATGTGGATGATAGCATAAGGCTGCTTATAAAAGACAGGTTATCGCGATATACCATGTGCTTCAATAATAGAGTTAAACAGTTCACTTACTTGGGGATGTATATGCTCACAAAATCGTACATATCCAAGACCCATTTAAAGTTCTTGGTGGATAAACGGTCTTTGCAAACGCTCTTGAGGCATGGAATCGACGTTCAGATCACTTTAAGTTATTATATATGGGATTTACAAGACTACCATGAATTCAAGGCGCTACTCACGTCCATAGGAAACCCCAACAAGCTCCGCTTTAACATCGAGCTTGAGTTTGATCCTGCTTTGCTAGCCATAATTAACCTTAACAAGGTGATAGAGTCTTTTGAAACCCTTCTGAAGTCGGGGAATGTCACCAGCATAATGTTGACTAATTACATAGGCGACTTTGAGTTTCATACTGACAAATTGCCGAACTTGAGAAAGCTCTGGTTAATAAACTCCGATGTCGAGTTTAATTGTCCTTTTGATAGCAGCAATTTACAAGATTTAAACTTACAGCCCAATACATTCGGATACAGCAGGAACAAGCCCATTACATTGCACTCAATACCGGTCAATCTCACCCGATTATATTTGGCAAACGTCATAATTGATAAGCAATGTACCCTACATGAACTCCCGTCCAATTTGGCTGTTCTACACTTAAATTCTATTAAGGATTTAAGCAACGGTGAGTTCATATATAAATTGTTTCTCAGTAGTATGAAGTCTCTCAAGTTAATACGACTCATAATGGAAAACTTGGAGTTCCAAAATATCGAATATGACAATAAAACTTTGGAGTTGGTAATGAACTATATACCGAATTTAATCGAGTTGGCCATTTGTAACTTTTCGTTCAACTATACCCAAGAAGCGTGCAAAACTTTATTTTCAATCGAAAGTCCAAAATTGTCCATAATAAAATTCAACAATTTGACTTCAATCGGTACATTCCAATGCATGTTCGACAGCCTAGTCAAGCTTGACATTTGTAACAGCGGTCTTCAGAATTTCAATCACATAACCTTTTCTGACACCTTGTTAGAACTTTATCTCTCAGATAATCCTATAGATTGGGATAATACCACTTTAAAGATACCAAAGAATATAAAGCGACTTGAGTTGAAAAACACTGGTTTGGCAGACCTCAACATGCTTCAATTACCGGACACCATTGAAACGTTGGCTTTGGAAGTTAACTTGATCGAAAGTATTGAATATTACAGATTCCCCAAGAATTTAAAGGCTCTCGGAATAGGGCTGAATCGTTTAAGGTACATACGAAACCACTTTTTACCCAAGAGCTTGATTATATTGCATCTTACTGAGAATTACATTTCGGAGTCTATCAACCTTGAAACCAACTCATATGGTGAGAATCTTGAATTGATCTCGTTATATATCAATTTTAACAAGCTTAAGACCTTGAAAGGATTCAGATTTCCCCAAACCATCAGAGTCTTGAACTTCGATGATAATGCCATACGGTGTCTTGAAGACGTATCATTCCCTGATTCGCTTACAGAAGTATCTTTCAGCGGGTGCAACATGACTAGAGTAACAAATGTAGAGTTTCAGAATAACTTGAAATATTTGAGTTTCAGCAACAACAGTTTGAAACGTTTCCAAGCAACTTTATTGCCCAAATCGGTTGAAACGTTAGATTTGGGCTACAACAAATTCGATTCGTTTCCAAGTGCATTCTTTTTCAACCTTCCAAATCTAATGAAATTAAACCTCTCGAATAATAGACTCATCAAGGTTGATTACAAGTTCAATAATAGAATGAAAAATTTGGACTTTTCGGGTAATTTCATCAAAATCCTCCAGCTTGCGTTCGACTGTAAGGATGCCGAATCTACTCAGTTGGTAAGCTTAAATCTTTCCAACAATCGGTTGAACAAATTGACCCCCGAATCAATAGGCCATTTTCCACCAGTATTTCACAAGAATCTTTACGAAATTGATGTTTCAATGAATAAAATCAAAGCTGTTGACATTTCAGGCTTTCCTGAAAACTTAGAGGTGTTTGTGTTGAACACGAGCGGCAGACAAGACGATTATGGTTACGACATATGTGAGAATATGATAGCGTCGTCGTATTGCGAAGGTAAAAAGGTGGGGATTTGATGAAATGTATATAGCACAAGACATATAGATAAATGTGACATGACAAAAAAATATAGATCGTTAAAATAGTCCCATTATGATAACAAATAACCAATAATAGGGTGGAATAGATCGAGTTGATTTCCCAACTACGAAAGTGTTCTCTTGAACCATTTTAAACTGAAAATAAACGAATATAATCAGGGCAAACGAGAAGGCAAACGTATTGGTGCCACACTCAACGACTATCGTATACAACGCAGTCATAGAACCCACGTTCCATTGAAGGGTCGTATTCTCTAATCGTTGAGTGTGAGCTTAAGAAAACTTTTCCACCGCGAAGAGAAACCACCTTCAGCACGGCGTATGTGCAGGATCCCAAAAACCGTTTTAATCGGACCCAACACGTGTGCAATATGCAGGAAGGGCCTAAATTTGCAGCTTTAAAATGTTGAGATGATTTGTTGGCTGCTTAATATATAAACTCGTGTATCCCTGTTTATTTTTTACTAGCACAAGTTCTCCTTTTTACTGGCTTCATCGATTCGTTTATTAGCATGCGTCCAGAAGTAGAACAAGAGCTTTCACACACCTTATTGGTGGAATTATTGGCTTATCAGTTTGCATCTCCTGTTAAGTGGATCGAAACTCAAGATGTCTTTTTGAAAGATAACAAGACCGAAAGAGTGGTGGAAATTGGTCCTTCTCCCACCTTAGCCGGTATGGCTTCTAGAACCATCAAGGCCAAATACGAATCCTTCGATGCTGCTTTGTCGTTACACCGTGAAGTATTATGTTACTCCAAAGATGCCAATCAAATTTACTACACGCCAGACCCAGCCGATTTGGAAGCCGCTAAACCTGCTCCTAAGGAACAAGCTGCGCCAGTCGAAGCTGCACCAGCCGCTGCACCCGCTGCAACCCCAGCACCAGCCGCTGCCCCAGCACCAGCCGCAGGTCCCGTTGCTGCCATTGCAGATGAGCCAGTTCCAGCTTCTTTATTGTTGCACGTATTGGTTGCACAGAAATTGAAGAAGTCCTTGGATGCTGTGCCCATGTCTAAGGCCATCAAAGACTTGGTCAACGGTAAATCCACCGTTCAAAATGAAATTTTGGGTGATTTGGGCAAAGAGTTTGGTTCGACCCCAGAAAAGCCTGAAGATACTCCATTACTGGAATTGGCCGAATTATTCCAAGATTCTTTCAATGGTCAATTAGGTAAAACCTCCAGTGCATTAATTGGTAGATTAATGTCCCAAAAAATGCCTGGTGGGTTTTCCATCACTACTGCCAGAAAATACTTGGAAACCAGATACGGTTTTGGTCCTGGTAGACAAGATTCAGTCTTGTTATTGGCTTTGGTCAACGAACCAGCTTCCAGATTGGGCGCTGAGCCTGAAGCCAAGGCTTTTTTCGATGGTTTAGCTCAGAAACACGCTTCTGCAGCTGGTATTTCCCTTTCATCTGCTGACAGCGGAAGTGCTGGTGCCGGTGGAGCTGGTGGAGCTGTCATTGACAGTGCTGCTTTGGATGCCGTTCAATTGGAAAACAAAGTTTTGGCTAAACAACAATTGGAAACTTTGGCCAGATATTTGAAGGTTGATTTGAACAAAGGTGCCAAATCTTTCATTAAAGAGAAGGAGGCCACTGGTTTGTTGCAAAAGAACTTGGATTTGTGGGAATCTGAACATGGTGAATTCTATGCCAAAGGTATTCAACCAATTTTCTCGCCTTTGAAATCAAGAACCTACGATTCCTACTGGAATTGGGCCAGACAAGATGTCTTGTCGATGTACTTTGATATCATTTTCGGAAAATTGACTTCTGTTGACAGAGAAACAATCAACCAATGTATTCAAATCATGAACCGTTCTAACCCTACTTTGATCAAATTCATGCAATACCACATTGACCACACTCCTGAGTATAAAGGTGAAACCTACAAATTGGCTAAGAAATTAGGTCAACAATTGATCGACAACTGTAAACAAGTTTTGGATGTCGACCCAGCTTACAAAGATGTCAGTAAGATCACCAAACCATCCACGAAGATTGACGAGAGAGGTAACATTATTTACGAAGAGGTTGAAAAGTCTTCAGTTAGAAAATTCGAACAATACGTCTATGAGATGGCTCAAGGTGGTGAGATTACCAAACAAAAAGCCAAGCCAACCATCAAGGAAGATTTGGCCAGAGTTTACAAGACCATCATCAAACAACAATCTTTATCCAAATCCACTAAATTGGATTTCCAAGATTTGTACAGTCAATTGATCAATTACATTGATTCTTCAAATGAAATCGATAACAAGGTTGTCTCCACAGGTACTACCACTCCTGTTGGCGAGGATGACGAAGAAGTCGAAATCTCTTCTACTGAAGAAGATGACGAAATTGCTTCTTTACCAGATAAGACTTCTATCTTGCAACCAGTCTCATCGACCATTCCACCCGAAACCATTCCATTCTTGCACCTTCAAAGAAAGACCTTACACGGATGGGAATACGACCACAAACTTTCTTCTCTTTATTTGGATGGTTTGGAATCGTTTGCCGTCAACGGTTTGACCTTCAAGGACAAGTACGTCTTGGTTACTGGTGCCGGTGCCGGATCTATTGGTGCTGAAATCTTACAAGGGTTGATCAGTGGTGGTGCCAAGGTTATTGTAACCACTTCAAGATTCTCGAAGAAGACCACTGAATACTACCAAACCATGTACTCTAGATATGGTGCCGCTGGTAGTACTGTTACTGTTGTCCCATTCAACCAAGGTTCCGTTCAAGATGTGAACGCTTTAGTTGATTACATTTACAACGATCCTAAACAAGGTGGTTTAGGCTGGGATTTGGATGCCATCATTCCATTCGCTGCTATTCCAGAGAATGGTAACGGTTTGGACAACATTGATTCTAAATCTGAATTAGCCCACAGAATCATGTTAACTAACTTGTTGAGATTATTGGGTGCTGTCAAGACCAAGAAACAAACCGAAACCAGACCAGCTCAAGTGATCTTACCATTGTCACCAAATCATGGTACTTTTGGTTTCGATGGTTTATACTCCGAATCCAAGATCGCTTTAGAGACTTTGTTCAACAGATGGAGTTCTGAAGACTGGGGCACCAAATTGACTGTTTGTGGTGCTGTCATTGGTTGGACCAGAGGTACTGGTTTAATGAGCGCTAACAACATCATTGCTGAAGGATTCGAAAGCTTAGGTGTCAGAACCTTCAGTCAAAAAGAAATGGCCTTCAACATCTTAGGTTTGTTGAACCCAAGTATCATTCAAATTTGTCAAGAAGAGCCACTTTTGGCTGATCTTAACGGTGGTTTCCAATTCGTTGAAAACTTGAAGGCTGTCACAACCAAGATTAGAACCGATTTGATTGAAAGTGCCGATGTCAAGAGAGCTGTTGCGATCGAATCCAGTTTGGAACAAAAGACTGTTCATGGTGAAAACTTTGACAACAACTACGCTACTGTTACAGTCAAACCAAGATCAAACATGAAATTTGACTTCCCAGGTTACAAGTCTTACAAGGAAATCAAAGACTTGGCTCCAGATTTGGAAGGAATGTTAGACTTGGAGAGTGTTGTTGTTGTTACTGGTTTCTCTGAAGTTGGTCCATGGGGTAATGCTAGAACTAGATGGGAAATGGAAGCTCATGGTGAATTTTCCTTGGAAGGTGCCATTGAAATGGCCTGGATTATGGGTTTGATTAAATACCACAACGGTAAGTTGAAGGGTAAACCATACTGTGGATGGGTCGATGCCAAGACTCAAGCCCCAGTTGAAGACAGTGAAATCAAGAAGAAATACGAAGAGTACATTTTGGAACACTCTGGTATTCGTTTGATTGAGCCTGAATTGTTTGGTAACTACGATCCTCACAAGAAACAATTCATCCAAGAAGTTGTCATTCAACATGATTTAGAACCATTTGAAGCTTCTAAAGAGGTTGCTGAACAATACAAATTACAACATGGTGAAAAGTGTGAAATTTTCGAGGATGAAGAATCCGGAGAATTTTCTATTAGAATCTTGAAAGGTGCCAGTTTGTTAATTCCAAAGGCATTGAGATTCGACCGTCTTGTTGCTGGTCAAATCCCAACTGGTTGGAATGCAAAGACTTACGGTATCGATGAAGATATCATCTCTCAAGTTGACCCTGTTACCTTATACGCATTGGTAGCTACCGTGGAAGCTTTGTTAGCATCTGGTATTACTGATCCTTATGAGTTCTACAAATATGTTCATTTGTCTGAATTGGGTAACTGTATTGGTTCAGGTATGGGTGGTCTTTCTGCCTTGAAGGGTATGTACAGAGACAGATACGAAGAAAAACCACGTCAATTAGATATTTTACAAGAATCTTTCATCAACACCATGCCAGCTTGGATTAATATGTTGTTGTTGTCATCGTCCGGTCCTATCAGAACTCCAGTCGGTGCTTGTGCCACTGCTATCGAGTCTGTTGAATTAGGTATTGAAACTATCTTAAGTAAGAAAGCCAAGGTCTGTGTTGTTGGTGGTTTAGATGACTTCCAAGAAGAAAGTTCAGCTGAATTCGCTAACATGAATGCCACTTCTAACTCCTACGACGAGTTTGCCCACGGTAGAACTCCAAGTGAGATGTCCAGACCAACCACTACTACCAGAAATGGTTTCATGGAATCCCAAGGTTCTGGTACTCAAATTATCATGAGTGCTGATTTGGCCATCAAAATGGGTGTTCCTATTTACGGTATCTTGGCCATGACCAGTACTGCTTCCGACAAGATTGGTAAGTCTGTTCCGGCCCCAGGTAAAGGTATTTTGACCACCGCCAGGGAATACCACGGTGACTTGAAGTACCCATCTTCTAAATTGAACATCAAGTACAGAGCTCGTCAATTACAAAACAGATTGAAACAAATCGAGTTGTGGAGAGAATCTGAATTTGAATACTTGTCTGAGGAAGCTGATTTGGCTAAGGACACTTACGGTGAAGAATTCTCTACAGCCGATTTCCTCAACGAAAGAACTGAAGAGATCAACAGAGAAGCCAAGAGACAAATCTCAGACGCCAAGAGACAATGGGGTAACGATTTCTACAAGGCTGATCCAAGAATTGCTCCTTTGAGAGGTGCTTTGGCTACCTTTGGCTTGACCATTGATGATTTAGGTGTTGCATCTTTCCACGGTACTTCCACAAAGGCCAACGATAAGAATGAAACATTAACCTTACACTCAATGATGAAACATTTGGGACGTACCGAAGGTAACCCAGTGTTCGGTGTTTACCAAAAGTTCTTGACTGGTCATCCTAAGGGTGCAGCCGGTGCTTGGATGATGAATGGTGCCTTGCAAATCTTGCAAACAGGTATTGTTCCAGGTAACAGAAATGCCGATAACATCGATGAAGTGTTGAAGCAATACGACTACGTTATGTTCCCATCCAGATCCATCCAAACCGATGGTATCAAAGCGGTCTCTGTCACTTCTTTCGGTTTCGGTCAAAAAGGTGCTCAATCTATCGTGGTCCACCCGGATTACTTGTACGCTGTTTTGGACAAGACCACTTACGAAGATTATGTTTCTAGAGTTTCTTCTCGTAACAAGAAGACTTACCGTTACATGCACAACGCTATTACCAGAAACACTATGTTTGTTCAAAAGAACCATGCTCCATATGCAGACGAATTAGAAAAGACCGTCTACTTGGATCCATTGGCTCGTGTTGAAGAAGGGAAAGAATTGCAATTTTCCAACAAGGGTTTACAGGCCAAATCCAGCTATATCAGTGAAAGCACCAATGCTACTGCCAAAGCCTTGGCCCAATTGAACAAATCCAACAAAGGTGTTGGTGTTGATGTTGAATTGTTGAGCTCCATCAATTTGGATAACGAAACTTTCATCGAAAGAAACTTCACCAAAACCGAGCAAGAGTACTGTTTCAACTCTTCTAATCCCCAAGCTTCCTTCACTGGGTGCTGGTCTGCAAAAGAGGCCGTTTTTAAGGCCTTGGGCGTCAAATCCCAAGGTGGCGGTGCCTCTTTGTACGACATCGAAATCTCCCACGATTCCAACGGTGCCCCAGTAGTCAACTTGTTGGGAGCTGCCAAAGAAGCTGCTTCCAAGGCCGGCGTTAAGAACGTCAATGTTTCTATTTCCCACGACGACTTCCAAGCCACCGCCGTTGCTTTAAGTGAATTTTAATTTATAGTTTAATATATTTAATAAGTAGTCTCAATCTTCTAGTCTCGTTTAGTCCATTGATAAGGTCTAAAATCGGACTTGTTCGTGATACGTCATTCTTCGTTATGTCGTGGAATATGTCGTGCGAATCTGGGTTGTTGAGCGGAAGAAAAATCCAAGGTCGATAAACATAATCATTTATTCTGCTTTGATAGTTTATACAATTACGTTAATTGAAAGTCATTGAATATTCAAGTATGTCCCAAGACGATCTATCACCCAAATTAGAACCCGATCCGATTGAGTCTCCCGCTGAACACGACAACAACGGGGGATCTGAATCTAAGCCTGCAAATCTGAAAGCTGAAGAACCGCTTCCAAATGAGTCTGAGGTGCCAACAGAAGCAGAAGCCACCGTCACAAATGGCAATTCCATCGATAAGGAAGACCTGGCTACCGATTCAAAAGAGGTACCAGCTCTGAATGGCACTAATGTAGATAAGGAGGCTGAGGGTAACAGTTCACAAGAGACCACTTCAGCTGCGAATGATGCTGCCCATGACACACCGGCCAAGAATTTACCCCCTTTGCCTACTATCAATACCCAAACAGAAGCCGAGGTCGAGGCGGAGGCAGCAAACGAAACCAACGGCAGTCACGTTGCTGAGATTTCGACCACGTCGATTATTTCCAACACCAGATCTGTGGATAACAGCAATATATTTAAGAAGGCGTTTGAATCCATCTTGGAAGCTAAAGAGACCAAGAAAAATGAGCTGTTGAAAGCCAGCATCGAGAAAGCTTTGGAAGCTCTTACTAAACCAGCTGATGATGAAACAGATATAATCTTCGAGGCCTTGAAAGCTACTTGTGAAAGCTCGAGCCACCAATTGAAAACCAAAGCAATTGATTTGTTTGCCAAGTTATTTGATTATGGCCAGTTTGATAGTGAGTCTGACAAGATCAAACTTACCAACGAATCGGTTGACGTCATCGCTGCTTGTTTTGAGGGCGAAGGCACCGATCCGGAAGTGGAGTTGCAAGTGGTCAGAGCCTTGATGCATTCCATACTACTTATGCCGTGCCACGGGGCTTCGTTGTTGAAGGCTGTTAGACTGATTTACAATGTGTTCATTTTCTCATTGAACGCTAGAAACCAATCTGTCGCTCAAGGAATTTTGACCCAGGTAATTGGATCCATCTTCCAGCGAGTAGTGGATGCCAATTCCACAAACGGGTCCATGAAAAACTCGTCTACGTTCAGCACTGAGGATATTTCCACTCCCCAAACACCAGTGGACGCTGAAAACAAGGAAGAGCCCGTAGAGGAAAAATTAACCTTGGAAAACATAGGCAAATTAGCTGACGAGACTCGTGAAAGCTTTAAAATGGAAGCTTCTGATACCTACGAGGATTTGGTGGCAAAAGATGCCTTTTTGATCTTCAGAGCCATGTGCAAGCTTTCAGTGAAAGATATCGAGACTGACACTTTGGACATGAGAAGTCACTCTGTGAGATCTAAACTCTTATCCTTACATATCATCCATACTATCATGAAGCAGTATATCGAGATTTTCATCAGCCATGATGTGCTATTGCTGTCCAATAACAATGATGAAAAGATCAGACTTATCAATGCTGTTAGACAGTATTTGAATTTAGCATTATCGAGAAACGCAGCCTCATCAATTGCTCCTGTTTTTGAGTTATCGTTGGAGATTTTTTGGTTGATCATCACCAACTTGAGATCCGAATTCAAAAGAGAAATCCCTGTTTTCTGGGATGAAATTTATTTCCCAGTCAGTGAAATGAAAACCTCTACTCCTCACCAAAAAAGGTATTTGTTGTCCATAATAGAAAGGCTCACTAACGATTCCAGATGTATCATAGAGTTTTACTTGAATTATGATTGCGATAGCAACATGCCCAATATTTGTGAATCGATCATCGATTATTTGACCAAACTTTCATTAATACGAGTTGATGCCTCTGCGCAACAGAAACTAGCATTCGAGGAAAATAGAAGAAAAGGCGTTTCTGTTTATGACATTACAAAAATATCTAACTTGATCAGTAGTCAGATGCAATCCAGACCACCTGAGCCTGAGGTGTACAACCACTTTCCTTTAGAGTATGCTTTGAAGATGACATCTATAAACTGTACTGTTGCCTTTTTGAGATCCTTATTTACTTGGGCCCAAAAAGGAATCAATAAACCAATGAATGGCAAAAGCAATCTACTCACCAGGAACAGATCCAGCACTGCTAATTCTGATAGCATTAGCAACAACACGTCAAGAAATGTGTCGAGAAATGCATCGAGAAATGCTTCATTTGTCAATCAAAATGCTGCCTCCGACGAACAAATCCAATCAGCAGATGATCCCGCCCAGTTCGAAAGTCTCAAGCAGCGTAAAAAGGCTTTGTTGGAAGGAATAAAGCTTTTTAATCAAAAGCCCAAGAGAGGTGTTGAATTCTTCGTCAAAAATGGATTCATCCCTTCGAAAGCTCCAACAGATATTGCTAGATTCCTTTTGGACACGGACGGCTTGGATAAATCAGTATTAGGTGAATACTTGGGTGAAGGAGATCAGGATAATATTGATATTATGCATGCTTTTGCCGATTTGATGGAGTTTGCGAATCTTTCGTTCGTCGATGCATTGAGAACATTCTTGCAACTGTTCCGCTTGCCAGGTGAAGCTCAAAAAATCGATAGATTTATGTTGAAGTTTGCCGAACGTTACATTAAAGGTAACCCTGACACACCATTAGCCAGTGCAAGTGCCGCTTATATTTTGTCATATTCCGTCACTCTTTTAAACACAGACTTGCACTCTCCACAAATCAAGAATAGGATGACACTTGAAAGTTTTATAGCTAACAATTCTGGAATTAACGACGGCGGAGACATTCCAGTGGATTTCTTACTGGAAATTTACAACGAAATACACCAAAATGAAATCAAACTTCACAGTGAGCAACATGCTGCATTATTAGCCGGCCAAATTTCCTTACCACAAAACCTGAATGTTGGCTTATTTGGTGGAAGGGATTTGGCTCGTGAAGCTTATTACCATGCATCGAAAGAAATGGCCACAAAAACGGAGAAACTTGTCAAAGACCTTGGTAAGAAATCCAGGGGTGATTCGGGAACCTCATATTTCCAGGCTTCAAGTATTTATCACGTTAAATCTATTTTCGATACGTTGTGGATGTCTATTCTCGCGGGTTTAACACCACCTTTCAAAGAGTACGACGATGCAAGTATCACCAAAGTTTGCTTGGAAGGTATTAAGTTATCGGTGAAAATTGCTTGTATGTTTGGGTTAGATTATGCCAAGACCTCATTCATTGGTGCTTTGATTCAATTTGAGAATTTAAATAACTATGAAGAAATGTCACCTAAGAATATCGATGCTATCTACATAATGTTAGAGTTAGCTATCAGCGATGGTGATAATTTAAAAGAATCATGGTCTCAAATATTAACTTCAATTTCTCAGCTTGAAAGATTGCAGTTAATAGCTAGCGGTATCGACCAGGACTCAATTCCAGATGTGACGAGTGCTAAAATGGTGAATAGAAACTCGATTGATACTGCGAGCTCAAGAGTTTCAGGTGGATTCTTTAGACTGTTCAGTGGAAATCTTACAGCATCCGAAACAGCATCGAAAAAATATCACAATCAAAAGTTGAACGGTCAAGCTGCCAAGCTATTAGCAAGTTCTGATATGGGAGCAGCTATCGACAAGGTCTTTGTTAACAGTGCCAATTTAAATGGTGAAAGTATCGTTCAGTTCATACAAGCTCTCTCAGAAGTGACTTTAGAGGAAATTGAATCTTCAGGACAAAGCTCCGATCCAAGAATCTTCTCTTTGCAGAAAATTATTGATATTTGTTATTACAATATGACAAGAATCAGGGTCGAATGGTCCCAATTGTGGCTGGTCATGGCAGAAGTTTTCAACAAGGTTGGATGTCATAGTAACTTAAATGTGGTCGTCTTTGCTATCGACTCATTGAGACAATTATCAATGAGATTTTTCGAGATTGAAGAATTGTCACATTTCAAATTTCAGAAAGAATTTTTGAAGCCTTTTCAATATATCATCAATCACAATGTGTCTATTGAGATTAAAGATATGATTTTGGAATGTATGAATAATATGATTCTTGCTAAGCTGGAAAAGATTAAGAGTGGTTGGACAATAATATTTTCAGTATTAATATCAAGCTCGCAAGCTAACAAGGAACACATGGTGAATAGAACCTTCAAGATTGCCGATCACATATTCAAGAATTATCTTGAAGTCGTTAAGCAACAGGATGCTTTCGGAGATTTGATCGAATGTTTTACAGAGTTATGTAAGAATGGAAGGTTCCAGAGGATTAATCTTTTATCGTTGGAAGTTCTTACCAAGTTGAATCACCAAACAGCTATACAATACATCCAATCTCCAAGTAGCAACGAAGCAATTCTTAACAAAGTTTGGTTCCCTACATTATTGGGCTTCAAGAAAGTTATAATGGAAAGTGAAGAACTTGAGGTTAGAGCTAAAGCATTATCATATTTATTCGACATTTTATTAGAATATGGTGAGAATTTTGATGAAAAGTTTTGGGAAAAGATCTGTGAAGAGCTTTTGTTCCCGATATTTGCTATTTTGAACCAAAATTGGAGTTTAAATAACTTGGATGAAAGAGATGACACTATCTCAGTATGGTTATCTACCACCTTGATACAAGCATTGAGAAATATGATTGGCTTATTCACGCACTACTATAAACACTTGAGTTTGAGATTACCTGAGTTCTTAAATTTATTGGTGAACTGTATATGTCAAGAAAATGACACTATTGCTAAAATAGGTAGATCTTGCATGCATTCTTTGCTTATTGACAATTGTCAGAAGTTCAAGGACGAGGATTGGGCGTTGATAAGCAAATCTTTCAAGAACTTGTTTGACTTGACTGAGGCCAAAGAATTGTTTGAGTTGGACCCATTGATAGAAGAAAAGGATAAGAATCCAGAACTTCAAGACAAATCGTTCATTGTTATAAAATGTGTATTGCAATTGTTGATGATCGAAACTTTAAGCGAATTGTTTGAGAACGATGGGTTCTACGAGTCAGTGCCATATGATGTATTGATCCAATTATCAAAACTTTTAAGTAAAAGTTATAAATTTGCTAAAAAGTTCAATGACAACTTCGATCTCAGAGTTAGATTGTGGGATGCAGGTGTGATCGAAAGGTTACCTAATTTGTTGAAGCAAGAGGCATCATCTGCTGCCGTTTACATCAACATAATGTTTAGAATGTACTGTGACGATGACAAGACAGGCCCGGAAGTTAAGAAGGAAATCATTTCGGATATAGTGCCATTATGCACCGAAATCATTGACAAGTTCAGTGAAATCGACGAGACCAATCAGCAAAGAAATATCTCCACATGGAGACCAGTGATTATTGAGATATATCAAGGAGTATTCGAATTAGAAGCAGAGGATTTCAAAGAGTATGTTGCAGAGATTTACGACGCCACATTGAAGTTATTCTCCAAGAGTCTTTCACCAGAATTGAGAACAGCTATCAAATCGTTTTTGACTCGTGTTAAAGAAGTTTACATTCAGGTTGAACACTCAAATCACAACTAGTCAATCAGATTAGTATAACGTACTATAAATATTAATATAAAATAGGTTTGAAAATTACACCCCTCAGCATACTTAAGCGGTCCACATATTACGCACGCTTTTTCTCTGAAAAAATTTTTAGAGTGAAAACTTTTGGTATTGCGAGTAAATTCGACGTTTTTTTCATTTTACAGAAGACACTAAAGGAACAAGAACACACATCAAAATGTCTTTCGCAAACAAGGTATGTGCATCTACGTAATTGTAGCTAGGGAATTACACTGTAGACATCAATTTGAATTTCAAACAGGGTTTGAATGATTAATTGACCACTCAAACCAAATATGGGGCACTGGAATTTTTCGACTGCAAACTAAATCTTTCAATTACAAGTTACTAACAAGGCAGAATTTGTACGAGTTATTAGGAAACGACATCGAAGACGATGAAGCCCCAGCTTCAATGCCAAGAGAAGTTGTCAGGAAGAACACCTCTTCTAAAAAATCCGATGAAGCTCCAGCCAAAGCCGACCCAGCCAAAGCTAAAAATAAGAAGAAGGTCACCGGTAACGAAGGTGCTATCAAGACTCAATTGAACAACAAAGATGTTCAAGCTCCAGGTGCCACTCCATCTAAACACTACAAGAAACCGCTTGACAGACAATCCAGATCCACCAAATCTGACTCTGGCAAAAAGATCAAACAATCTTGGGGTTCCAAAGATGGTGAAGACGTCTTAGAAGACGAAGTTCTCGCTGAAGAAGATGCCGAAGCCGAATTAGAAGGTGTCGAAGTCGACAACACTCCAAAGAAATCTTTACAAGAATACTTCGAAGAATTGAAGTTGAAACAGGCCGAATTGGAAGGTAGCAAGAATGTCAGAGCCGCCAACGAAGGTGCCGAAGGCAAATGGACTTCTGAAGAGAAGATTTTCAAGGAACAAGAAGAATTCATTCCAGCTTCCGTTGAAAAGAAAGTCAAAAGCAAGGCTGCCAAAGAAAAGAAATACTTGGAAGTCGAAGCCGTTTTCTCTGACCAAGTCCCAGCCCCAGCCCCAAAAGGTGCTAGAGGTGGAAGAGGTTCTTCCAGAGGTGCCAGAGGTGGTGCCAGAGGTAGAGGTTCTGCCAGAGGTAGAGGTAGAGGTAAAGGTCCTGCCAAACCAGTCAACAGCGATGACAAATTCCCATCTTTATAAGTTGATCATTCTTGGACGCTATAATTTCTTGTTTCCTTTATAACGATATCAATAATGTATAGGTGTATTGAATATATTTAATATATCTATTATATGATTAGTAGAGTGTGTCAATACATATTTATTTAGTCGTAAAGTTATCGAGGTGTAGGTGAATGGGACTCCAGCAACGCAATATGTGTGCCCAATACAATGTTTTGCGTTAATCTACTTGGTTTTATGGTTGATGCAACGCTGACGCTCTCTGCCTTTAGTACGATCTTGATGAAATGCTTAGTTTTGTATAAAAATTAGTTTTGTATAAAAACAAATATGAATTTATTCTTAGCCACAAGGGTTAGACTTTTCTGTTTAAATGTGATCTTAGTGTGTTGTATTTCGATTTCTAGAAGTGGTTTTAAGTAATTGTAGATGTCAATGGCTGATTGTGAGTCCAAGTCGGTTCCTACCAACTTTGATGGAGAGTCTTTTGTTAGTATCATGCAGGAATCTACTACAAGGCCGTGTAGTTCTAGCAACTGGCGGTACATTGGTTCTGTATCAGCAGGGAGCGGCGGTACCACAGCGGACATTGTGTAGTTGTGGGCTAGTTTTAAATACTGATATGTTAAAAACGTGAGACCTGTGGGACGTGTTGGCGAGAAATGGCGAAAATGGTGCGAGAGAGGAAAGTCTAGGTCGACCCAGGGAGTATGTTTTCGGTGACCCAAAGCAGTTAAGCGCAAAATATTTAAAAACAGGTCCATAATGTGCTATATTCTTATGATTGGGTATGCTTTGAAACCCTGGAACTGCTTGATCCATTCTGAAAGGGTCCTTGTTATTTGGGTAGACAGAATCTCGGTTCCGATTGCTACGGGCTCGCGCCAACTTGGCACGAGCGTCAAAACTCCAGTTCCGCCTAGGGGTACCATTTTTGGTGTTAGAGAGATGCTAAGTCATTATGCGCAAAATGTGGGTCCATAAGTGCACTCGATGGATGCCCCAAGGCCCTTTTATGCCCCACGAAACACCTGCTTATCTCAAAAAGCGAATACCAACTATTGATGAAGCCAGTGCGGTGGAAATGTGTTCTGGTGCGGTCACAAACCTCTCCAAAAGCACCACAACTACTCAAACGGCCATGCCATTTCACCTTCAAGTATTACCCGGGCCCAAAAACTCCCCTCTCGGGGTCGACCACGGCTACCGTTGGGCCCAACTGGGCCTAGAAAGTGTCACGCTCGGTCCACGCACACCCTCCGGTCATGACCGTGTAGGCGCAACCCCTGCCCCACCGATTGGGTACGGCATGCGCAACCACCAGCATTATCTACCCTACAATCTCCATTATTACCACATTCATAACTCTAAAGATAACCCGTAATGGTTCTGTTGGTGCTATTGTCACCCATTGACACCCGAAACACACCCCATATCCTGGAACAATACGCAAGGCATTTCGTAGTGTCAAGGCAATGGCTGCAAAATCTTAGATCTCGGACGCTTGCTGTGTTATTTAATTCATGTCATTACTACCCCAAAATAAGCGTTGAAAAGTCACTTTTCTCTCGGGTGCAAATGTTGGACTCGTACTATGAGCGCCGTGTGTGCCCACCCCATATCGGCGTTCGTGGTGTCATTTCCTACAGGCCTTTATAGAGTTGTGTCGGTGGCCACACTACCCCCACACATTTTTTCATGACTAATTGGTAGGAGCAGTTTTAGCAAGAAATTCTCCTATCTCTTAAAGTTGCAAAAACCGATGCACGGTTGAGGCTTGACAAATAACATGACCATTTTATGGTTATGCCCAAAATGTGGGTTTTCAACTCTAAACCAAAGCGGGCACCTCTTTGCACCGTAATTAGCCTGAAATTTCACGCTTTAGGCTATTTTTCCTCCAACCGTGAAAATTCATAAGCACCACTCTTGCACTATTTTAATTTCACCTTTATCTACACACACAAATAGCACTTGTCAAGGTTATTTGTTCATACTCATTTTAAAGTCGATAAAAAACCCCTAACGGTTTCAATTTCCGAATTAGTCACCCACGATTAAACAATAAAGTCGCGTAGTCAATTGTAACATTTACAAAATTATTGTTTATCAGGGTTTATATTAAATTCAAAGTCCCAATAACTACAGAAATACACCATGGCCATGGAAGAAGATAAGAAATTGAGTACGTCTTCTCCAGAAGGGATTCAAATTGCTTCCCAGATTACACCCAGCAGATTAGCCAATTTATTAATGCGTAAGGGCCCGTTGCCCATCCGTCATATTACCAGTCAATTGGCCTTAGAAGTGTCGGGCTTCGACCAATTGTCGTTATCCAAGCAGAGAAGATTGATAATGGCTGCCATGGAACAGGAGGATAAGGAAAACAACGTTGTTTTCGAGAAGATAGGCTGGGGCCAGTGGGCAGTACGTAAAATTGACTCGGATTACATTGTGACTCAGGGAACAGAGGCCCCTGTTAGTGAGCAATTGCTGACGGATTTGAAGGTGAAGGACATTAGAAACCAACCAAACGTGAAATTAGGGTGGTCCAAGAAGAAGCCCACCACCAGAAGAGAATCCATAACCAACAACAAGACCAATCTACACAATGTGAAGGTACCCCACGAGCCATTGGACAGCAGCGCCATTGAGTCTGACTCCGAACAGGACGAGGCCATGGACGATATGGAGGAAGACGACGACGATGAGGATGAAATCGAGGACGACCTTTTCGACGACGACTCTGGCAACGATAGCGAAAGCGACGAATTGTTCAAGTTCGACCACGAATTAGAGTCCAAGAAGCCCATCAAATTTGCCAATAGAGTGCCTTTAAAACTCAGTCCTCCCCCACAGGTCACATCGAGGAGAAAGTCGTCGAGCTCTCATGTGATAAACAAGAATACCAACTACAAACACCAATTATTCAACAGGTCTAGATTAAACTCGTTGGAAAACCTAGACAATTACATAATATCGTCGGCCAAGAACTCCAATGGATCATTCAACTCACCCCCTCCGCCTCCACCCCCAAACGCCGCCATGGCCGCTTTATCGGGGTCGCCATTATCATCCTGGAGCTCCACCAACTACAATTTGTCAAAGAGCCCTGATACTATCAACAGACGTAAATCATCCTTTAATGAATCCAACATAAGGTCGACGTTGTCGGCCTCGGTGCCTAAAAGATCACCACCAGCCATACGACCAAAGCAAGAGGTGGCCATAGATTCTGACACCGATGAAGAGGATTGGGAAGCCATAGGTGCAGAAAAGCTCAGGAAAGAACGTGAACAGGAAGAAAAGAAGCAGGCAGCTTTTGCATTGGTTGGGTTAATGGGCGTATGATTTTTGCATGTCACTGTATATTAGGGTAATTTCAAGGTTAATTCAATTCCATCATTTGCAGAGCTTTGACTCTTTTGCAAACAATTTTAGAGCTTGTTCTGAACCTCTGTTCGACAAGCAAGTATACAAGGTCTCTGGAAGATATTTGGTTTAGGGTATAGTTCGTTGTTTTAATATACTTTTCTTATATTTAATAATCTTTGGGTAATAATTATTTACCTCGTAAACTCCATCAATATGCGCTTGCGAAGACCGCCTTTGCATCAGCGCCTCAATATGTGCACCCTTATTCCAGTATGTAACAGCAGACCTTACATGCACAACCTCATGCTATAATTCTAATTAGCCATTATATGCCTATACGCCTTTTCCATTTTGGGTTAAATTATTAAATTTCGAGACGCGTGTTGCGTCGCACCAAATTTTCTTCAGCTAAAAAAAAAATTCTGATTACTTATCGTTATAATGTCTACCACATCGACGGTTTTACCATCCATTCAATTGGACATTAACTATGCGGAAATCAAAAAGTCAGTCAAGGAATTCCTTAGTAGCTTCAAGGGTACGGTGGAAACTGAGAATGACGACGACATGGAATCTGAAGAGAATCCTTATAAAGGATTGAAATATATGGAAATTTTGCAAAAGGTCGCCAACAGGGATTTGTCTACTGTTTACATTGATCTCAATGATATCAGATCATACGAAACCAACTTCTTTCAACAAGACGACAATAGTCAAGCCAGATTTCGTGTCAAATTAGTTGACCACATTGTGAAGAATACTCATAGATATGTGGAAGTTTTCTCCAGTATAATAGATGAGATCATTCCAAACCCAACGAAGGACATCTCTTATAAAGATGATGTTTTGGATGTTATTTTGCACCAAAGAAAATTAAAGAATCAGAGAATTCAACAAGAAAACTCCGAAGAGATGAACAATTTAAGAAATGGATTGAATGACTCAAACAGCCAAACCCAAAACCCATTAACGGGTTCAACTGACGAAGTAAGTCCTGAAAATGAAAACCTTTTTCCATCCAAATTAACCAGACGTTACTTTTTGTATTTCAAACCATTGACCGATGATTCAAAACCATTGTCGGTGAGAGAAGTCAAAGGTGCACACGTTGGTCAATACATCACTATCAGAGGTATTGTTACCAGAGTCTCTGACGTTAAACCTTCTGTGCTTGTCAATGCTTATACATGTGACAAATGTGGTTACGAAATTTTCCAAGAAGTGAACTCAAAGGTTTTTACACCTTTGAGTGAATGTAACTCCACTGTCTGTAAAAACGACAATTTGAAAGGTCAATTATTCATGTCGACAAGAGCATCTAAATTTTCTTCGTTTCAAGAAGTCAAGATTCAAGAATTGGCCAATCAAGTGCCTGTTGGACATATTCCTAGAGCCTTGACCATACACGTGAATGGTGATTTAGTGAGATCTTTGAATCCAGGTGATGTGGCAGATATTTCTGGTATTTACATGCCATCGCCATATACAGGTTTCAGAGCTCTTAGAGCTGGGTTATTAACCGAAACATTCTTAGAGGCTCAACACGTGTACCAACATAAGAAGCAATACGCTAATCTTGAAATCACTCCTGAAATTGAGAGCAAGGTTCAATCATTGGCTAACGAGAGTGATATTTATAACAAATTAGCGAAGTCCATTGCACCTGAAATTTACGGCCATTTAGATGTGAAGAAGATCTTATTATTGTTGTTGGTTGGAGGTGTCACCAAGCAAATAGGTGATGGTTTGAAAATCAGAGGTGATATCAATGTGTGTCTTATGGGTGATCCGGGTGTGGCCAAATCCCAATTGTTGAAGTCCATTAACAAAATTGCCCCAAGATCCATTTACACCACTGGTAGAGGGTCATCTGGTGTTGGTTTGACCGCTGCAGTCATGAGAGACCCCATCACTGATGAAATGGTTTTGGAAGGAGGTGCCTTAGTTTTGGCTGATAACGGTATCTGTTGTATTGATGAATTTGATAAGATGGACGAAAGTGATAGAACCGCCATTCATGAAGTCATGGAACAGCAAACCATTTCTATCTCGAAAGCAGGAATCAATACCACTTTGAATGCTAGAACCTCAATTTTAGCAGCAGCCAATCCATTGTATGGTAGATACAATCCCAAATTATCACCCCATGAAAATATCAATTTACCAGCCGCTTTGTTGTCCAGATTCGATATAATGTTCTTGATTTTAGATCAACCAACAAGAGAATCTGACGAAAAGTTAGCTAATCACGTTGCATATGTCCACATGCATAATAAACAGCCTGAAATGGAATTCGAACCCTTGGATTCCGCCACTATTAGACAATACATATCTTTAGCCAGAGGCTTTAGACCAGTGGTTCCAAAAGAAGTTGGTGACTACGTTGTACAAAGTTATATCAATTTGAGAAAAGAGAGTTATAGAAATGAGGGTTCCATTAAGAAATTCCAGCATATTACCCCCAGAACCTTATTGGGTATCTTGAGATTGTCACAAGCTTTGGCCAGAATCAGATTCAGTGACACTGTTTTGAACCAGGATGTTGATGAGGCTTTGAGATTATTGGAAGTTTCAAAGGCTTCCTTGCATTCAGAGGACGAAAAATTGAGAGAAGATGATAGTGCAACCACCAAGATTTACCAAATCATCAGAAATATTGCTATCGGTGATGGTGTAACCTTCAACAAGACTTTACAATTAAGCGATTTAAGAGAAAGAGCCATTGCCAAAGGGTATACTTTACAACAATTCATGGATTGTATATATGAATACCAAAGTATCAATGTCTGGCAATTAATCGACAACGAAGACAAATTGATGTTTATTGATGAAGATGACATGGAATTTGATTAGTTCCATGACGCCACTGATTTGTATAATTCTGTATATTAATAATTTTATGTAAGGCTAAAATAGGACAAGCTTCCGATATCGTTAATCGCACATCGATGCAACTTTAAATGAATAACGTTCAAAGCATACGTAGCAGGCTGCGTACCGATGTGCTTGATACTTCTCAAGACGATGATATCAACATAGAATTATATGAAATACCCCACAATGCTGTGCACACTGATATGGAAACCATCCATACGGAAGTAGAGGCGAATTTACCTTTGATATACAAATTTACAACTGTAGTGGAAAACAAAGGCTCTGCTGCACGAGACCACATGGCCAATGAACGGACTGTTTTGGCCTGGATCAGAACAGGAAGTGTGTTTACTACATTGGGTGTTACCTTAACGCAATTTCTTCATTTATCCGCCAAGTCAAACACAATTGTGGTCGATAATAAGATATACGACGTGAAAGCCATCAATTCGGCCAATTCGTACCTATTTGAGAGGTACGGAAAGGCGCTTGAAACCATGTGTTTGGGTTTGGGGGTTGTTTCATTAGTATTTGGTGGCATACGTTACTTTCAAGTGCAATCATTGCTAACAAGAGATCTTTTCCCCATGACACGTATAACCATTATCGTGCTTTTAGTGGTCAATATGGCGATTTTGATCTTGATGCTACTCTTGGATCTTAGGCTCAAGCCATGAGTGGTCATTTGTGCACAAAATCGTTGCAACTTTGTACAAACTTAGCTTATAGAACTCAACAGGCATATTTATAGTGTAATTTTATGTAATCCAAAAGAAGGTCTCCGCGAAAACCAACGCTGAAAAATAACAAGTTTAACTATGGCTGATTACTCAACACAAACTGTTCCTCAATTGAAGGAGATCTTAAAGGAAAGAGGGTTGCCTCTTGATGGTAAAAAGGCTGATTTGGTCGCCAGGTTGACCGAAAGCGACGGAGCTAAGCCTGAAGAACCGGCTGAAGCCAAAGCTGAAGAACCAGAACCAACCACCGAAGAAAAGCCAGAGGCGGAGCCAGAACAACCAACGGAAGAAGAGCCTAAAGAAGAACCAAAACCTGAGAAGAAAGTGTTAAGCCCCGAGGAAAGAAAACAATTGGCAGTGGAATTGCTCGAGAAAAAGATCCAAAGAGCCACCAAATTCGGTGACGAAGCAGCTGCTGAAGCCGCCAGAAAAGACTTAGCCAGAATCGAAAAATTCGGCGTAGAACCCGGTACAGCCTTAGCAAAGGAGATTGGTTTAGTTGACAGAAGTTTTAATCAAGGACTTAGTGAAAAGGTGTTCAAAAGATCCAAGAAAAACCGTGGCTTCAAGCCAAATTTCAAGAAGTTCAACCGTAGAAAATAGATTGGAGGTTTAATTTGTAGAATATGTATTCTAGCTATTTCATAAAAGACGTTATATCGAAAAATCAGGAGCAGAAAGTGCTTGTACTTCTACAGGTACCTCTAAACAACTTCTTGATCGGCATCTGCCACCATTTGGGCATATTCGGCGTCTTCGTTTTGATCAATAATTACACCGTAATTATCTTTGACCCATATCCAATATAACCCGACCGACATTGCCGTCAGAAGAAAAAAATCGTTCCATACTAGGAGTTTGGTATGCAAGGTATTCCCTAAAAGACTGTCCATCATTGCAAAGAGCATGAACTCTTCATCGTAATCGATAGAAGGCATGTAAGAGTCAGATGCCAAAAATAGCATTAGACCTAAGGCAATACCTTCATATATGGGCAACAAAAATAACAATTTTAAAGACCTAGAGAATGCACTCTTGAGATTCTGGTTCTTGGAGGCGTAATTGTCAACATTTGAAGAATATGGTGGATATTTCTCAAGCACTTTGTATGTTCTACGACCTTGCGTTATACACCAGATGAACCAGATGAGATTTAGCATACCAAAAAGGGATTCACTTACCAGTTTTATGTTCATTGGCTCATTGGGTGAAGATCTCAAATTAGATCCCACTAGCACCGATGACTTTTTGGATAACCCAGCGCTGGATAAAATACAGACTAAAACACCTGTAGAATAAACGTATGCCCTAGCGTACCAAAGCTTTCTCAAAGATATTTTTCGATAGCTTTTTGTTTGCTTGTAGTAATAAATTACCCCATATCCCATGCAAAAAAGTAAGATCATTCCCTGTGTTGCTATGTCGTAAAGTGCTTGTATTGTTACAACAAGAAATGAAAAATGCAGAGATATGGAGCCTTTGACCTCAATTTTATTTAAAACAGCGTTCACTGCCACCACCAAGAACTCAATCAACAATACAGGCAAAAGAATCAAAAAAACCGACGCCTTGCTTATTAATGAGATTCTGTTTAGGTTCTCAAAGTCTCTTCCGACAGCTTTCAATAAATCTCTAAATATATAGCCAGTCACGAAAACACTGATAGGAATCGAATAAAATTTCTGGGAATATTCCACATATTTAAAATAGTTTAAATACCCATATGAATTGTGATAAATTATAGGAATTTCCACATCTTTGTGCTCTTGAAGATCAACATATACACAATAATAACCAGATTCTTCGACCTTGAAGACAAGGTCTTTTCCAGACTCTATGTGGCTGAGTAAAACCTTATCTTTGTCGTAAGGAAAACGATCCTTCTTATATAAAACGAAGTCACCATCTTGTACCAATTTGTCTCGATTTACATCGTTGTACTCATCCATCAAAGGAATGTTTGAAAAATTGTAAATATCAGGCAATCGTATGATCATGGCAGGGATTTTTAAATCATCCCTAGAGTCCAATTTTAAATTGACAAATGCATTATGGCGATTATTTTCGTTGACCACCGGAACACACAATGCTTCTTGTGAGTCTCGAAGAATTGGCGTCTTGAAAGAGTCAATATTTGCAGTCACAATTGGTATTAATAACAGCAATAGAAACAAAAACGGAGTCATTCTTGTGCACAATAGTTGAAACTGATGAATTTTTATATCCGCGCGGTAAGTCTAAGCTGACACTAAATCGACTTATTGTGCCGGACCTGGAAGAGCTTGAAAACCCTAAAAAAAGATCACCCTATAGTGCACACTAAAGCTAAAAATACGACGATTATAAGGAAAACGCTGAAATATGCAGAAACAGCTTCAATCTCAAGCTGAACTTATCCCCAGTCGTAATTACTAACTATAACATATGCTCAAATCGTAATTAGTGACTCAATAGTACGCAATAGTCCATTTTAAAGATTCTATGCATATAACAAATTTTCAACGGTTTTCATGCACGGCTTCATGCTACGGCTCTCAAAACGCCAAATTTGTAGGTGCAACATTGCATTCGATACTTCTACCGATACGGCACTTTTCCGTAAGGAAACCCTGCGCGGATGTGGAAGGCTATTTGATTCACAAACTTGCACTTTTACATAAATTTTGCATTTCGACATCAAAGGTTAGTTTAATGGCACCCTACTATAACTCTCTACCAACCGACTTGCATCCTGTGCATTATGATGTTTCTATTTATAACATAGATCCGCTGAAAAATACCTACAGTGGGACGGTCAAGATTCACTTGGATGTAGTTAAGGCTACCAACTTGCTTCATTTGAACTACAGAGACATCGCTCTTACCAAAGATAACATCACTGTACCAGATTATGAAGTCATTGAAATAATCGAAGAGGAAGAGAAGGAAATTGTTCAAATAAAGCTTGATAAAACGGTCGAAGCAAAGTCTCTTGAGGTTAGCATCAAATATGATGGTAAAATTCAGACAAACATGTCAGGATTCTACAGATCCGATTACACCGAAGATGGTAAGAAGAAAGTTATGCTAAGCACTCAATTCGAGGCACCCGATGCCAGAAGGGCCTTTCCATGTTTCGATGAGCCTGATTTAAAGGCTACATTCTCAATTGACCTCACCATTCCTGAGGAGTGGACTGGCTTGGCAAACATGCCTCAGACTTCATCTGAAATAATTGGTGAGGGATTGAAGAAAGTGTGGTTCGAAAAAACCCCAAAAATCTCCTCTTATTTGGTCGCCTGGGCATGTGGAGAATTTGAATATGTGGAGACTTTTACCAAAGACCTTTACCATGACGAGAAACCCTTGCCAATTCGTATCTACACAACACCAGGATATTCTAAAGCTGCGGACTTTGCATTGAGTATTACCCCAAAAATCATCGATTATTTCTCTAAGATATTTGACTTGAAGTATCCTTTGCCCAAACTTGACTTAATTGCAGTGCACACTTTTTCACATAATGGTATGGAGAATTGGGGTCTTGTGACATACAGAAGCAATGCACTTTTGTTCGACGAGAAGACTTCAGATGTATCTTTCAAGAAGCAAGTATGTTATGTGGTAGCACACGAAATGGCTCACATGTGGTTCGGGGATATGGTCACTATGAAATGGTGGGATGAGTTATGGCTTAATGAAGGCTTTGCTACCTGGGTTGGCTACCAGGCAGTGGATTATTTGTACCCAGAATGGGACATTTTCTCTACTGTGGCCTCTGAGTCTACACAATATGCTTTGAATCTTGATGGTATGAGAAGCTCTCATCCCATTCAAGTTCCGGTTATCAATGCTATTGACATTGACCAACTTTTCGATGCTATCTCGTATCATAAAGGTTGCTCCATTCTCCTGATGCTTTCAACCTATATCGGTGTTGATGTGTTCTTGAAAGGTGTCTCGAAATACTTGAAAAAGAACAAATTTGGCAATGCTACTACAAACGACTTATGGGACTCCATTGAAGCTGTTAGTGGTAAACCTATTAGTAAAATGATGACCACTTGGACTAGTAAGATTGGCTTTCCAATGCTTGATGTGGAATTACAAGACGGCAATTTGATGGTGGCTCAGTCTAGATTCTTGAATAGTGGAGATCTAAAAGAAGACGAGGATTCAGTGCTTTGGTGGTTGCCTTTGAACATATCTACTGGCCCCAAGCGTGATGACATTTTGAGAGATATTCCTGTCGCTTCGTTTGATACCAAACGACTTGTTTTGGATAACTTCCCTTTAGCTGACAAATTCTTCAAACTAAACAAGCACTCTACTGGCTTTTATCGTGTCAATTATAGTCGTGAGATTTTGGATAAGATGTTAGTAAACTTCGGAGAATTTGACACCAGGGACAAAATCGGCTTTTTAGCTGACCTTTTTGCCATAGCCATTGCAGGATCCAATTCTACGGACACCGTCACCGTTTTAGAAATACTCAAATCAATCAATGACAAAGACCAATTGGGTGAAGACTTCAATGTGTGGTTTGATTTAAGCGCCAATTTACTCCAGTTAAAAATGACATTTTCATCGGACAAAGTTTTGATCAGTGCTATTGACTCGTATACTAAGCACATCTACGCCAAATTGGGTCAAAAGCTTTTGAAAGAGTTTCAAGATCCAGCTTCCGAAAATAAGAAATCCGATTACAGATACATAAAGTTGGTTACTACCATTTTCAATGCCTGTGGTGCTCTTCAGGTCTCCGAATTTGTTGACTACTCCAAGGCTTTATTCGAGAGTTGGAAGTCCGACAGCTCCTCTATCCCACCTTACTTGACCTATTTTATGTTCTCAACAGTAGCAGGTTCTCCTGATCTATTAAGAGAGGACTTTGAGAGAATACGTAAGGAAATCATAGACCCAGTGTCCCTCGATTCCAGAGAAAATGCCGTAAAAGCATTAGCATGCATTTCAAACTTGGATTTTATCGATAACTTATTGAATGATCTAGTCACCATTGTTCCTGTTATGGACATGCATTACTTGGCACAAGCATTAACTACAAACGTTAGCACTAGAGACCATTTCTGGAACTTTTTTGAAGAAAACTACGACAGGTTCTTTGGTATTTTGTCAGTCAATGTTGCAGTGTTGGAAAGATTCATGAGATTTTGCTTGGTAAACTTCCAATCATTCCAAATGGTAAAGAAGGTAGAGGATCTTTTCGAGGTCAAAAAGACACATGGATTCGAAAGAAGCGCAGCACAATCCGTTGACAGTATCAAAATCAAGGCCTCCTGGTACGAAAGGGACCAAGCTAAAGTAAGGAAATGGCTCAAAGATAATGAATTTATGTAAATATTTGTATTTATTATATAAAGGTTAACCTACATTGCAAAAAGTTATTCAATACCCATAACTTAATCATTCATTTAGTTGTTGTCAACTTTTTGTTCGTGAATAGCAGCGTATCTACCGGAAGGATCAGCATGACAACCCCATTCAGCCTTTGGAACCCATCTCATGACAGTTGAAGCAGCAGCAGATTTGGAACCGAAAATTTCATCGAATTTGCATCTGTACCAGTAAGCTTCCTTAGTGGTTGGAATATCATCACCCCATTCTGGTTTAGGGTTGGCTAATTCTTCGTCAGAAACAGCAGCTTCAGCGGCATCTTTCAATCCGTCAATCCAGGAGTAACCGACACCATCGGAAAATTGTTCTTTTTGTCTCCATAAAATTTCTTCTGGCAAGTATGGTTTTGCATCAGGTTCATCAGAGGTGTCGAAAGCTTTTCTTAAGATGTACTTTTCAATCTTCTTTTCTGATGGTTTAATCAATTTGTCTTCAGGATCAATGTTCATACAAACTTCCAAGAATTCCTTGTCCAAGAATGGAACTCTTGCTTCCAACCCCCAAGCCATGGTGGACTTGTTAGCTCTCAAACAATCAGCATAATGCAAGTTCTTAACTCTCTTGACACATTCTTCGTGGAAGTCTTTGGCGCTTGGGGCAGCAGCAAAGTATAAGTAACCACCAAAGATTTCATCAGAACCTTCACCAGACAAAACCATCTTCACACCTTGGGCTTTGATTTTTCTGGATAATAAGTACATTGGGGTTGAGGCTCTGATGGTGGTAACATCGTATGTCTCCAAGTGGGAGATGACATCGTTTAAGGCATCCAAACCGTCCTCTAAAGTGAAGGTATGAGAATGGTGAATGGTACCAATGAAATGAGCCACTTTTTCGGCAGCAATCAAATCTGGAGCACCTGGTAAACCAATAGCAAAAGAATGCAATCTGGAGAAACCAGCAGAGTGCAAGGAACCGGATTCATCAACACCAGACAACTCTTTGTTGGCATCAATGGCTTGGTTGGTTTGTTTTTCGTTAGCTTTTTGGGTCTCTCTAGCAGCAATGGAGGCAATCAAAGAGGAGTCCAAACCACCGGACAATAACACACCGTAAGGAACTTCGGCCATTAATCTCTTTCTGACGGCTAATTCCAAGGTTTCTCTGACTTTCTTGTAGTCCACTGGAGTGGTTGGAATCTTAGATTCTTCCCACCATGTTGGAGTGAAGTATCTTTCGAGTTTGTCGGTTTCAGAGTCGTAGACATGACCTGGTGGGAAAGCAACGATTTCGTCACATTCGTCCGTGAGACATTTCAATTCAGAGGCGAAGTATCTGGTTTTTGGGTTCTTGGAAGATTTACCCATGTACAAGGTGGTGATACCAATAGGATCTCTGGAAGCGACGATTCTGTCTCTCTTTTTGTCGTATAACACCCATGCAAACATACCATCGAGATATTTAGGAGCATCAGTGTCATATTTTTGGAATAATGGGATGATTGGTTCACAGTCACTCAACGATTTGAATTTGTAATCAGGAAATTGATCTCTTAACTTTATGTGGTTGTAAATTTCACCGTTAACAGCCAAGGAGTAGTTTCCATCTGGTGAGACGATAGGTTGGGCACCGGAATCCAAACCAACGATGGCTAATCTTTCGTGACATAAGATGGTGTCGTTTTGAATCAAGTTACCAGACCAATCTGGACCACGATGTCTAATTCTTTTAGCGTTTTGCAAAGCCTTTGCTTTGAACTGTTCTACATCTGGTTGCCTAAAGGCAGCGTATATACCACACATTCTAATCTATTAATGTTAACGGAAAAATTCCTATAAAAATTTGTGAGGTTATATTGAAAAATTTCGTGAGTCAACGAGTGAGTCAAATGAAAAATTTTTCACTGAGAAACTAACAGCGAGATCGATGGAAAAGCCTATAATTGAGATAGAGAAACGTCGATAAAGGTTCGGAATCGCTTTGTGTGTTCTGCAAGTTTCCATTAGCGTTGAGCCGTTTTGTTTAGAGTATAAGGGAGGCTACTCATTGAAAAACTTGGTGGCGGTTAGCCATCACCGCTTCAGGCATTATATGCGCATTGATAAGATATCACTGATTTGGAGATTTTAGTTCGTAAACTTGCATACAAATGCTCTGTGCGCTTCTGTAAACGATATTCTTCTCGTTATTCTCTTTATTAGTACAAAGGAGAGTGGAATCCACCAAATTGGCCATACTGTGGCCTGCATATAAATGGCTGCAAATTGAGATGAGCTAGAAACGGTAATTGATCAAATGATGGTAAACGGTGATCGCATGGGACGAATGGCTCAATAAGAGTGGATCATTTAGGTTTGTTTAAATCTCTAAGACTTTAATCAGAAGTTTAAGGTGAAACAAAAAGATTTGTAGCATTGCTATGTTTGGTGATATTGCCAAAATCATAATTCTCACATTAAAGCATACTGCAACTACTTTGAATGGACGAGTGGAAACAATTTCAACTTCGACAGGCAATTTTCACTTATTTGTATTATTTACACGCTATACACGCCGTAAAATGCACACCGAAGCATCCCTATATACATACAACATCAACGGTTCAACAGCGGTGCATCGTCATCGATGCGTCTGAATAAGCCGTTCTCTAGCACCCCGGCCTACAATTTCCTGATTTCCTCTAACAAATGATCACTCAAAGTAATCCACCCGTCCTTATTATTATACAATTGGTACAAAATGTTTTCCTGATACGAATTCTTGATGATTTTACCTTGATCGTCAACCTGCAAATACCCATACACATTTTCAATATCAGGAATTCTGCTGAATCTGGGAATGTCCCTAAAATCATAAATGGGCATATAAGAGTTGGCGTTGACACTTGCTTCCATTATAAAAGCAAAATCCTTATCAATAGTCTCGTTGATCATTTGGTGAAGTCTTGGAAGAAACTCTGGGTTCGGCAGAAAATTCTCTATTTGGGAAGCTGACCCTATGAATTTCCCCAAAGATAACCCTGCCTCATTCTTGCTGAAGCTTAAGCTGTTATTGGAATGTATATAAAGCTGTTTTGTGAGATTACTTAAATGTCTCTTGAATATTCTCATAGTTAAAATACAGTAAATTCGCGATTGAGAAAAGTGGCGATTATATCCATGTCTTTACAACAATTAACCCAGGAACTCTACAATTCGTTCGAGAAGGAGGACTACGAAAAATGTATCAAGGTATTAACGCCTATCAAGATCGAATTAATAAAGCACAATTTGTTGATTCCTACCTTGGACAACACCAAAACAAATGATCAAATAAATGATTTAAAGATATCCCAGAAAATATTAGAGGTGGGTTCTTTGCTGTGTTTATTATTGAATGACTATAAAGGATTTGAGAATTACTATTCACAATTAAAGCCATTCTACTCCAACAATAAGATTCATTTGAAGAAAGAGCATAACACAACATCGACCAAAATCATATCCTTATACTTGATTTACGTTTTGTCGCAAGGTTCAGTGTCCAAATTCCACATTGAATTCGAAAATTTGACATACTTCAGTCAATACGAAGTCGAATCAGACAAATACTTGCAATTTCCCATCAATTTAGAAAAGAGTTTAATGGAAGGTAACTACATCAAGATTTGGAAATTATTGAATGACGAAACCAATTTGCCATGTAAGGAATACCATGTATTCATAGATACTTTAACTAATGCTTTAAGATTCGAGATTGCCAAATCTTTGGAAAAAACCTACACAACCATACCTATCAGTAATTGTAAAAATTTACTTTACATACCTCAAGAAGAATCCGATCAAAACTTCTTGGAATTCATACAACAGGACTTAGGCATGACCTGGTCTTTCGAGAAGAACTACGTTGTGTTTAACGTCGATGAGGACATGGACGTCGACAACGCCAACAAACTCATCAACAACGTTTTAAACTATGCTGAACAAATTGAATCCATTATTTAACCTAGAGTGGTGTAGAAATTTTTATAGGCAGAATCTAAATCCCTTAAGAATTGCTCAATCTCTGAATTGCTCAACTCTGAATCGCCCAAATTATTCAACTTTATCAACCAGTTTACCAATTTGGATTTACCTTGAAAATCGAACGACGAGCTCAATTCGTTTAATTCGTTTAAGTTTATGACCAACTCCGAAAGAAGCGGGTGCAATTGGTCTTTGGTTCTATAATTTAACTTCAATGCATCCATGCACGTTATGAAATTGCTGGTAGATTCAGCTATCAATCTTGCATTTTGGTTCGGCGTGCCACTCACTTTATCGTTATCATTTATGACATCAAGATTAGATGTAGATGAATTTGTCAGATGCATATGTTCTATGGTCACCGGAACACCGGTTTCGAGTCGCTTTAACGCCAAATTATGGTCTTTTAAATTGAATTCGGAGGAGAATTCTATCAAGAAGTTATTGAGGGAAGCTTCAAGTTTTGGAACATATTTCTGGCAACGCAGTATCTTGACCTGATCGTCTTTGAAAGATTTCATTATTATTTGGTATTGGCTTATCAACCGTAGCGTCGTCGAGGTATATTTCTCTTTATCGGTGATGAAATCTTTGATGTATGAGTTCTCTATCAATTGAAGAACAGTTATGATGGAATATATTTCCGCAAATGAATTGAGCACGTCCTTATCTATGGGGTCCTGCATCAAGGACTCTTTGGTGACCTCTTGGTTGTTGGAGGTGGCAATGGTAAAGCTGGTGGTGGATGTAGGGGCATAGCTGGGAGGTTCAGACATGGTTGATTTGGGAGATTTTCAATGCGACATCTTGAGAGACATAAAAATTTCGTTCATTCGTTAATCTATATAACCTATCAAAGGCTGGGGGGACCCGAAAGAGTCCACCGTAAAGCCCAAATTGACCCAATCGGTTTTGTTGAACCGATATACCTTTAAGTTTTGTTTAAAAGGACCCATGAGGTTATTCAAGTCTCTCACATTGGTAGTAAAGGCCATTTTATTGATCAAGGCTTTACCAAACGTATTGGTGGCTAACTTGCATTGATTTATAATCCAATTCAAAAGATATTGACTGGATTTCTTGTTGTAAGGACTTAAAATCACAGGTATTCGTAGGGTGAAATCTTTGCCATGTATGAGCTTTAATTTAAGCTGAACCTCGTACCGAATGGAAAATAACTTGCCCAAATTGGTGAAGTTTTGGTAATGTGTGATGGGTATGCCTTCTATCAATTTGATAGAGTTCTGTTTTCGTATGTGTCTATTCTCCACATTAATGGGGATGTGTTCGTTTTCCTCATCAAAGTTTCGATACTTAAGCTCATTCAAGTTGTCAATATCAAAGATCGACAAAAAATCGTTATTGAACGGTAATTGAATCTCGAAAAAGTGCTTGAACTCCGAATTGAGATTGGTTTCCTTGCAATCCAAGACGGTTTCGTACACTTTAAGATCCTTGAACGGCGGAAGCCCTCCTTCATGGCATTCTAAGATCTCACGCAATTGAAACGTAATGGATTTCAATCTCATTCGATTGTTGGTGTTGTATGTAAGCGAGTTCTTCGATACCTCCACCATCAAACGTAAAGCGTCATTGGGCCCTATACAGGTCTCATGTAGATGGTACTTCACACTGAGGCTCTGGTCATTGGAGATCACCGTTTCTGTTATCGACTCAGTAAATTGTCTGTATATGGGTAAAGAATCGTACAATTTAATAGGAATAGGAAAGTTCTCCACAAAATTGACCTCGTTCTCGACACTATCCCCAACAGACACCTTGACCAATAACTTGTAATAAGTCAAAGCGCTCCAATTCAGATTGTAGCCATTAGATACCATGTCTTTAGGTAATGCGATCAAAATGGGTATATCCAAGCCCAATATGGCATCACTGTTAAAATTTCCAAATGTGGGCAGAAACAAATTCTCCTCATATACTTTGTACTCCTGTGTGGAGTCGCTGGACCCAATGGTGGCGGGGATGCTTACCTTTTGCACCAATCTTAGTTCCACACTCACACTTCTCAATACAAATGGCTGACCATTCACCGACCGTACAAGAAGCACGGTATCAACACGGGGAACGGACCGGGCCACTCCGGGGCACCCTACAACCACGCTTGTGGTGGAGGGTTTCAAACTAACGGTGACGGGACACAGAGTTTTCGCCATCAATTGTATCAATGGGTTATTTATAGAAATTTACGAGAATATAAACATCGCAGAGATGATGCCAGATTTGGCGGGCGATCACGTGACGCTATATATATATTGTGGTTTTAGTAAACGAAGGGGATCAATTTGTGGGGGATTTTAAAATCATCCTTGAATTTCTTTTCGTAGAAACGGTAGGTGTGGTTGGCACTAATGGAAAGGTTGCAAAGCACAAGCACCCAAATCAAAAAGAAATCGAATTTGATCCATCCAAGGTCCTCACAGCAGCTATAGAACCTCAAAATGACCGTGTACATGATGATCTCGTCCATGTAATGTGGCGAAGCAACGTATTCAAAGAACCTGAACGTGGGGATTGAATATTTGACGAGACCAGCGAGATGCTGGTGATTTTGGAATTGGTCAATGGAATAAAACACATAGAGACAAATGAATACCCAATCAAACACATCGTACTCCAACTTGTAGGTACTTTTAACATCACTGTTGAGGTAATAGGGCAATAAGCCGACAAAATTTAACGTCGTGACGAGAAAATAGTACGTTAAGCCGAAAACATAGTGAAGAATGTTCATTCTGCTGTCTGAAAACTTCGAAACAAAGAAATCTTCGTAGAATCTTTTGATCGCCTGAATAAACAAAAGATTGGAGATTGTGAACAAATTTCTGTAGGTGACTTCAGTCAAAGGATACTGGACACAAAAGTTGTTGTAAAATGCAGCCACCTTTTCATTGATAGAAGGCACCACATCGATTTCGGCGTTGAAAAGAAGCCCCGAATAAACAATCATCAACACCAAGAACCACACATAGAAGTGCTGGAAGTAATACTTGGGCACAGTTCTATCCAGCATCACCTTCAATGCCCGATTCCAGAAATCGCCCGAGCCATTTGCCGGCGCTTGGTTCTTTCCATACAAAAGTAATCGTTGAGACCCTTCGGTGGAAAACGCTATAAGAATCCCCACAAGGAAGCCCAGGGTAGTAATAGCAACCCAGTGTTCCACACAGGTTTCTTTTACGATCGATGCAGCAAACCTGCCAAGTTCTATCCAATTGTATATCGAGTCCATTGGTGATTTTTCTGGATGATGGCTTCTAATCAAGAGGCTCCAAGCCGCACAATTTTTCATCTGATAAGGGTCGTGCGCTGGTCATTATCGTTTATCTACTCTACGTACTATCTAACCTACGATGATGGGCACGTCCACTTTGACCACATTGTCGGCAAATTCGTCCTTTTCGCCGCCCCCACCTTTGTACTTCACCACTATTTGCAAGCAATAAATTCTTCCGACAAGACAAGTCTGAAAAGTGGGAATTAAGGTGACATTATGTTTGTTAACCACCTCTAAAGGTATGGTGAAGTTTTTTACCCATTTTGCCCCTTCAAACTTGGGTTCCACTTCCCAGCTGTATTTGAAAATGTTGGGTGCTGAAGTTGGAGTAATTGGCTTGAAATAATCCTTTATTGTGTCTCTCTTTATTCCCAACGATTTGATGGATTTCAAATAGAGATATGAAGATTTGGATACAAAAGTCTTGTTGGCCTTCAAGAACTGTATATAATTGGCCGTCTGATCCTTGATTCTTTGTAAATTAGCCTTTGTCAAGTCCACCTCTGTCAATTGTTGATCCTGCTCATTCAAGGTATTGTAAAAGAAGTCATATTCGAAGTTACAAGGCAAAGGATAATCGGATCTGAACGACCATGCAACCAAGTTGCATTCTATGCTGGAAATATCAGGAGGGGGCGTAGTGCCGTCAAGACTTTGGAACACCAAAGAGACATCAACTGAATCTGAATAATCTTGTTGCTGACGATTGTAAAGCTCAGATACGTGATTACTGGTGATACTGTTGACGGGGACCAAGTCGTTTTCATATTGTATAGATGAATCGGAGTTCTTGTTGTGCTGCATGATTAATTTAGGTGAGTTGTACACAATAGGCTGGGGAGGAACTCTTGCATACACTTTCAGTTTTCCTATCTTTATTAATGAAGACAATATTTTCTTTTTCTTTTTACCATAAACGTCAACAGAGAAGTGACTTCCTATCATTCGCTTTTCCCTATAATATGCGTCTTCATCGTAGATAGAATCATTCTCTAATTCCTCTTGTTTATTCTGTAATGTCTCAGACATATTGTTGGTGATATTATAATTAGTGACAATAAGATTCTTATGCTTTATTTGCTCATCGCTAAATTCTTGTTTTGTCAATTTGGCATCAATCTCTTCTTCTATCATAGCGTTAAGATCATTCAAACTTCTCCACGTGGCCATATACATATAATCATTAAACAACTTCCCGTCCACTCCAAGACTGCCTATTGTTTCCTTTCCGAAAATAATGGCTTCATTGTGGTACTTCAAGAAATGTTTGAGATCTGGTACAAACCTAAGGAAGTATTGACTACTCCTGGAGATCACATAATCCTTTTCGTTCTCAGAATCGTTGATATCATTATGACTGGTGAGTTCTTTATCATTATTTAATTGGTCGATGAATTTGGCTTCTATAGTATAACTAATGCTCATATCTTCGAATCCATAATCTTTGGTTAATAATGGAGTACCCCTGTTACTCAAAAACCCATAGCCTAGTGCTTTGTTGATATCGACCGTGTCGGCCTTTCCATAAAAGGACGTTCTGTCAATCCCCATCGATGGTGGAGGCAATATGTGTGACAAAACGTTTGTGGAACATGCAGTATCCAAAAGCTTATCGGGAAACTTGAAGGTGAAGAACTTTTTATACTTCGTGTTTGCTTGTAAAATTCGATCGTTAGGTAAACCCAAAATGCAATCGTCTATATCTTTCGTGAATGCTTCATATTCGATTCCAGCACTATTTGGAACATTTATGTAGCCGTAAGAAGCGTTCAAGTCATACATTTTGAGAAACTTCTTCATTAATATCTTGGAGAACTTATTTACTGCAAAATCATTGACAACACTTTTTCTTTCGGTTGCTTTGATGGTTCCCTCCAAACTCACAGTAAAAAGACCAAAATTGACGGGTTTATTTGATGTGTTGTTCATGACAATATAACCACTTACCATATCACCATTGGAGTACTCTTTAAGCCGGGTTTCAAGCTCATTTGATGCATTGGGCACCGGTGTATTCTTCGTGACAAATATCTTAATGTCTATGGGTGAAGTATTAAGTTTTGGAAGCTTATCGATATTATCCAAAACAGTGTGCCCATATGTGTCATGAGCATTGGATATGTTGGAGGAACTATGCAAATTACTAGCTGATATTGAAGGTTGGAGCCCATCTTGCGTATCGTCTTCTCCAAAGCCGTAACTTTCCTCCTCTTGGTAATCCCCGTCATATTCATTAGGGGATTGGGCTCCATTAGAAGCTTGGGATAGACTGGGGCTTAATACACCGTCAATGGTTCCCGTAGGACTCAAAATTCCCGTAGGACTCGATCTTCCACTGGCTGGCGCCAAATCCAACGAGCTGGAACTATTCATCGGCGAAAGCGTGGGCGGAGTTGGCGAGCTGTTTGCTGTATCGCCGTAGCGGGGCGGCTCAATAGACAAATTCTCGTTGAATTGTCGATCATCTCTCTTCAATATTGATTGAAACATCTGAAAAGATGGTAAAACATCGAAATATTCCGTGTGTGAGCCCGAAGTGGTGGCTGAAAGGGCAGTTACCGACGAATTACCACTTCCCAATCGGTCTATATACATTTGTTGTTCAGCAGAAGGCCTGTAAGGCACATTTTTCTTCTTCTTTTCAGAAGATGAGTTGTTAGATCTCAACATACTGGAGCTACTTTGTCTCAGAATCGGTGGAGGTACAGTTGAAATTGACGACTTTGACGAGTTACCTTCCTCATACGGAGGAGGATCGTTTGAAAGGGAAGAGCTTGAGCTTGACTCAAACCTTTTAAAATGCATGTATAGTTATGAATATGAAAAATATTATACAAGGAAAAAAGGGTTCGGTTACGCACGGGTTTGGCACGGCGATGGGCCTGCACGGTAACACTTTTGACCGAGCCTTTCGCGATGAGTTACCGTACGAGCTGCTAGAGAGTGGGCACATGTAATAGTTTGTTACAAGGTAGGTCATTAGATCATACAATTCACTACTTAGTTAGTATAAATCAAAAAATGTCTCAGGGCCACGGCCGGTCAAGGCCAAAATTGTCATCAAGGTAAATGGATTACAAGTCCAAATACACAGTAGACCGTCGTGATATTTGTGGTAAATCATCATAAACAAATTACATACCAATTACAAATTTAAGTACCCAGTATTCAAAATATAATACCATTATCAGACAGGAAAAAGTTATCTTCTTATAAAGTCAGACATATGCTTGTCTTTTTTTTCAAATCATCTTTTAAGTGTACTATATTTCATATAGTAAATAATTAAACTACACGGTGTTAGTACATTGACTAGCTTGTCAGAAAAGCATGAATGGTATAAAAATAAAGGTTGTCATCAGCGGATAACCCGAATCTGACTCGTCATCTAGGAGATCATCATACAAGAAGAAATCGTACATACTTTGTTAAGTTATGAATTGAATGTCTTAAATGGTTAGTACAATTCAACCGTGGAAAAATCAGTTACGGTAGGTTTCTGAGGCCTACCAAAAATGCGTTGTCACTCATAAAATAATCAGTGCCCAGTGCAATAATTCCTCATGTTAGGTGTGTTAAACATACTCCTTAAAAGTTAGTATTAGATATAAAAATTTAATCTTCAGTCGTTGCAAAAAACGTTCTCAATCATAGAGATTCAGCAGGTAATTCCAGCTTGTGTTTGTTTTGATCATCATGAAAAATTTTAATAGAAACATACAAATTCTATGGGTGTTAGTAAATTATTTTAATACACTTCATTTGATTTTCAGTAAGCCATGCATAATCGGTTGTGATCATTCCGTAGTCACATACTCTAGTTTGATTGATTATTGGATCATCCTAAAATCAACAAATTAAAACATACTGTTAACTAGAGATTTATACTTAAAACATTTAGCTAAAAAGTTTGAAGTATACAAATTGAAAATTTTTTCTGAGCGATTAGTGAGAACATCTCATTGGAGATTCCGGGTAAGCTTTATACATTATAATATACAGACGTGTGAATTATTTCTTCATTGGCGGAGGTGGTGGCATCATAAATGGCATCATTGGGAACGGCATCATCATAGGCATTCCGTTTACGGCTGGAGCCGTTGTGTTTTGACGTTTTGCATCTCTTTCGTCTTGTTCGCCCTCTCTTTTGATAGCATTGTTCATAGATACCGTAGGATCTTCAATGCCCAATTCTTTTGCTTTGGATTCGATGTATTCTTTCAATTCGATTTCTAAAGTTTCATTGGCCTTGAGCATATCAATATACACTTCATCGGAGTCACAATTTGGGCAATGGAAGTCATTGTCAATGAGTAATTGCTCTAATTCTGGTTTGTTATAATTGAAATTTTTCAAGTTTTTCAATTTTGTTTCATCTTGACAACAAGGAGTCATCACGATTGGTGCAAGAAGGATCTTTTTAGTGCTTGAGAGTGGGTCCAAAAACTGAAACTTGCCGTCTTTTTCCATTTGTTCAATGAGCTTATTGTCAAATTCTTGTTTCGCTTTCTGCACTGCATTTTGTTGCTTCTCTTGATATGTTTTCCATGTACGACTATCTGCCATTGCCAACACGTATTCACCAGTGTCTGTGATGACATACCTATTGCCTTGGTCATCAATGATTTCGCCATCTTCATTGGAGGTGAATTTTCTTTCATTGGCATCGGCGGCCTCTTTTGTAATGGTTTTAAGATACGACCTTGGAATACCGGTGATTTTACGGAATTTCTTTCCTTCAAAGTTGGGGTCTGTGGCATTGGGACAATTTTTGATCCAATGGTCTCTACCACCACACCTATAACACACATAACCTGGAGGTGGTGCATCTTCTGGATTGGCAGCTGCGGTTGGTTTACTATATATGACCTTGTGTTGCGCCAACTCGTCCTGTGTTTGTGCCCATGCATTCGACTGGTTCTCGAACATCATTTTGATTCTATCTTCTTCGCTTACAGACTCATCTACGGGTTGTTGGGGCACGATTGGAGCCAGAGCCGCCGCCGTCGATGCTGCATTTATAGCCTTTCTGTTAATTCTGGGTCTTCCGCTGACATATCTGGATGCATTACCAAATTTTCCAGTTTTGGAAGCTGCTGGTGCTCTTCTTGCCAAGACAAAGGAGGAACGGGGAATCACATCTTGGTCTTGGTCATATTCAACATCTGGTTGTTCCAGATGATAGAGTTTTAAATCAAAGTCGTTACCCTCTCCTAATTGGTTTTGAAGAATAATTTCATGTTTCAAGTCAAACACATTTATACCAGTACCATCAAAATGTACGGTGGATTGTTCTTTTTGGTGTAAAAACCTATAAAACACTGTAGATGACATTCTTTAAAGTATCAAGAATCGCGAAGATTTTAAAATCAAAAAAACATCACTTTATTGAATGAAACATTATTCCTGTTGTAGCGTGGTGAGCTACAAAAGCCTTTTCAACACCAAGGTGGTAAGGTTTCCCATCAAGTATGATGAGACCCCAATTTCCTATACAGATTCACACAACAAATTTGTAAAACAGGTGTCTTCAACCGGTGAAGTGATCAATCTTGAAAAATACAACTCGTTCGTTCAATCGGTTACAGTTGATGTTGAAAACAATTTAAAAGCTGTGAATTTAACCCCTTTGTGTATAGAGGAATCTTCTAGTATTACATTGCAAAATATTCGTGTGGAATTACCGAATGAATTGATAAATGGTAACTGTTTTGCGGTGAATGTTAAATACTCACAAGAATTGGGAATACAAATAATATTGGACATCCTCGACAAAAAGTTCTTGCTTCTTACTGCAATTATTAATGTGAAAGATTTCATACCAGTACAGGGTAACGCTTTTAGTTTGAATGCGTTCAATTCATGGGGAAATGTGTCTGTTCCATATTCATTTGAATTACGCTCGTCTCCATTTTTCTTCAAATCGCTTGATCCATACAACTACATTGTTTCATTGCATGATGGCGGCCTACTTCATTTCACAAGAGATACTGTGTTGGGCGATTTCAATGTATTTAATTTCAATGATAGTTCAAAATTCACATTTTCTATACTAAATGATTTTCTTAAAGACAAAAGGTCGATATCCAAAGAGTGTGTTGTAGACGCCGTGAAATACGGGAATATCCTAATAATCTTATCAGTAGAGGGAGTCATCAAGTTTTGGGACCTTAAATCGCATGAACCCGCAAGAGAACTGATAACACTTTCAGAAACATCTCTTCAATTGGCTAGCGGTCGTAAATACATGATTACAGTTGACAACACTTTGATGTTTCATACAACCAACCATTTAGAAGGTACGCGTGAATTGCGTTTGCGTTTATTGAACCTTGACAACTATTCGAAGAGTTCATTAACTATATGGTTGCCTGAGATGGACGCCGAATTTAGAAACAAGATTTGGTTTATTCAAGATTTGCTTTGCGGAAACAAAACGTTGACAGTATTATGGAAATCAAACACTTCAGGTTTATTAATGACGTACGTCCTTTCAGAAGACAAGACACGTATAACTGAAGCTTTGGAGTCGACTATCGAGGAAGAAGACGATTTCTTACAAATTTACGATGAAGACTACTATAAAAATCAGGTTTTGTCACCAGAAATCTATAATAAATTGATTTTGGACACTTCCGTTAATATACTTAGAGAAAGGCTCGGTCTCTCGCGTGCTAATGATGTTCACGATACCATCTTCACATTACAAAATTCACACTCATCAACTGGTGAGTATCAAAAGCCTTGGTTTATCATGTACTCATTATGTGAAGAGTATAGGAAATTGAGTAGAGAACAAATTGGGATTAACATAGTAGGCGGAAACACTATATCATTGCAATCGAATAGCATTGGCATTTTTAGACCCTTGAGCTCATTTGAATCTATCGAACATAATGAAAAAGATGCATTAAGCTTGGCACTTCTGCATATCGGTTTAAATGTTTCCAACAAAGCTTTCTACAAAATCTACAGGTACTTGTTGTCATTAGAGTCTTTAGGGTCTCAGCACTTATTGCATATATCTAGCGATTTGACTAATTATAGATTCAATGCCGATGAAATTGAAAAAATTGCAGGTATACTTGATGAATACCCCAATATCATAAATGTGCTACAAAACTTGATACATGGTGATACAGATATTAAATCCCTCACGCCCTTAAAAAATCCTGGCGTTTTCTATAAGAAGTTCATCACGCTGTCTATAAGAGACTTGGAAAAGCATCACAAAAAGATCCTTTTGAGGCTTATTGTCTTGATATCTAAATTTGACGAAGAGCCTGTCTTATTAAAATTGGCGCAAGTTATCATGACCAAATTGAAAAACTTCCAGATACTATCCTGGATCACGAAAGGTGAAAGCACTGTACTTTGGAATACATCGATCTATGGTTCCACGGTCACAGAAATTTACGACTATTTAAACCATTTGGTAAAGGACCAGACTTTCCTCATTCAAATGACATTGCAATTACTTGGTACAGAAGATAAAAAGCTCGTTTACAATGTTTTGGATAAGTTGGACACTGGTAAGAACAAATTCTTAGTAGGAATTGTTTACTTGTATTACAAAGATCACGAGGGCCTTCTGTATTTAGATTATGAGAATTTCAAGAGCGTGGAGTTCAGCAAAACACCTATTCCAAAGGGCACAATTGTTGCTGATCTTTTGAAAGAACTAAAAAACACATCAGAATCACAATATTATCATAAATTGGCGACATTTATTAAAGATGTTTCTATAGAGGATGATTTTTCTATTACAAAAGCCATAGATTATGAGTTCAAGGCTATCGCTGCCACCCAAGAGACAAATAAAATACCCTATTATGAGAATATTTTTAAATTGTCTATGAAACACTTCAAAGTTGACACTTTAGTGAAATCATTAAAGAACTTAGAGCAGCATCCCGAATTTAAAGAGTATGTTAAACTTTTCTTAAAGAGGTTGATATTCAAAGAACAGTTCAAAATTATTTTTGGAGATGAGTTCTTCATTAAGATATACAAATTAATTGACGTGATCATGTTGTCTTTAGTAAAAGAAGTTACTTTGATCAACTCCATAAAATACTACGAATTGTTGTATTCTTGGAGAATGTACAATAATTTAAAACGTAAGTCTGTTGAGGCCTTGTATATGTTTGTCACACGTTTCCAACACACATACGAATCCTTCAAAATCGTTGATTTGAAAATTATCCATTTAAAGGTTTTGGAGTTTTATCTAATCATCTTGAATAACCTCAAGAGTTACACCAACGAAGATGAGAAATGGATGATAAAGTACGATACACCCTCGCAGTTAATGACATTAGATGACTTGAACATAGAGTACCTCAAATACGTTAAAAAGTTAAGTTCATTAGAATAATTAATAATATATACAGCTATTCATTACTTTTGGCATCTCAACCCAAATTCATGGTGTTCCCAACACCTTTAGGATTATCATCTTTCCAATCATCCCAACGTCTTTTTTCCAATTGTGCTTCATCATCCTCTGAATCTTCGTCTTCTGAATTTTTAGCAGGCTCTGATGGTGCTGCCATTTTCCCATTAGCTAACTCGTAATCGAGATATTCTTCCACTGTCATTGACGGTAGAACCTGGCCGGTACCAAAAACCTTTTCTTTTAATTCCTTACGTGTAATAGTGAATGGTTGCAAGATTTTACCCTTATTGATGAGCTTGCTGATGGGTTGATTTCTGGGTATGGTTTCCAATCTAGTAGTGTAACCGGCATCTGTTTGTCTTTCTTCCTTGACGGGCTTAGCAGTTGGGATGTCAGAATTAGGACGACGCTTCAAAACTTCCAACTCCATTTTGCAAAGTTGGATTGTGGACAAAGTCTTCATGATAAGAAGATTTAACTGATCCATATAGGTCTCTCGTTTGATATCTTCATCTACCCTCTCTTTTTCATTCATCAACTTAATCTTTTCACTTAATTCTTTTTCGTATTTATACTGAGATATTTTTTCGTCTCTATTCAATGTATAGCCCTCTTTTTGTTTCAATTGAGTGGGATTCAATAAATCGAATCCGATCATTTTTGATAAAAATTTGTTAAAATATTCAATTGAGGTGCTTAAATTTGCTTCCTTGTGATCCAAATTCACCTCCAACAACTCGTTCGACATGCAATCCTTCAATATTTCGCCTAAATAGTACTCCAAAGCCAAAAATGGAAGGTATGAGACGTTGATTTCTTCAATAATCTCATTGTCACTGTACAAATCAAGATCATGCACCATTTTATCGATCAATTTGAACTCCTTGACGAGCCTCCACACATCATGCTGGTACTCCTTCGAATTCTTCGGCTGTGTGTTATGCTCAAATGACTTCAAACTGTCCACAGCCAATTTGAATCTCTCTTTGACGGTCAATTTCTCCATTTTTCATAAATTGGCAGTATAACGAAGTATTTTTCACCAGTGCGAAATCTTACTAATAAAGCTCCTTTGAAAAGAACTTTGACACCACAACACACACCACGACAAAGGCTTCCAAATGAGTGCACCAGCATATTACGAGTTATATAGAAGATCCACCGTCGGCACTACCCTCACGGATGCTTTGGATCAATTGATTGAGGACGAAAAGATACAACCGCAGCTAGCCATGACGATAGTGACGAATTTCGATAGAATCATTTCCGACTTGTTGAAACCAGAACAAAACATCGCCAAGTCCAAATTGACTTTCAAGGGGGACTTGAGTACCTACAGGTTTTGTGATGATGTATGGACGTTTATAATCAAAAATGTTATGATCAAATTGACCGACGCTAGTAATAGCGAATATAATGACGAAGTAAATGTAGATAAGTTTAAGATAGTGGCCTGTAACTCGAGAAAAGCTGGTGACGTATAGGTTCTTTCTGTTTATTGTAATATATACGTGTTAGGAAAAGGGTTTATTTCTTATAAAAAGAGACAACTGCGTACTTACCACTAGAAGACCAGAAAGGTCCATCTGAAGCCACCAATTTTTCCTCTACCCCGTCGCTTAAACCCACGGTGACGTCTGCCTTACAGGTTCTTAAGGAAACAATGGGCAAATCTGTGTCGGCCAATGCTTGAATGGCGGTTTCGAAAGGAGTGGTTTTGGGCCATCTTAAATCTCCAGTCAATTTTCTATAATTGAGGTCACCTTTGAAGATCATCAAATTGGATGATTGCATGTGGCTGTAGATGTCGAACTTGGGCAAGTCCCAAAATTCATTTGGCAAGGTCCAGAAATAGTCCATTTTGACAACGATTTTTTCCAGAGAAATCAACTGTTTGGTCTTTTGCACAAACTCGTCCACTTGAGGCTCTTTGAACAACATCAATTCGTTAAATAACTCGTCGAAGTCCTTGTTTAATGTGTCGCTAACGAACCAAGGGATTTTCTTAGTGTGGAAATAAATTTTGGAAGCCAAATTGGTCTCAAGCAAGAAAAAAGCCAATACCAAATCACTGAATAATTCGAATCCTGAATTGTCTAAAATAATGTCGACTTGGCCGGATCCTTTGGCGACTAAATGGTCGAAAATGTCGTTGGTTTTGTTAACCAAAATGTTCTTTTCGTTTTGTTTCCTGATTTCCTCTCCCTGGATGGACTTTATGTCCTCCAAACTGATATCACCGGCTAACAACGACAAATCCGTAGAGTTACCCCACAAGGAAATGTCGATGAATTCCTTAAAGTAGATCCTCTTCGAAGCTTGGTCCAAGCCGTCGAATTTGAAATCAGCTAGTTTCTTGCATAATTCAGTGATACCCAATTCACTCGATACCAAAGTGGATTTTTTGAGGTCGTTAAATATGTCGAAATCGGTGATGTTTTCTTTCAAAAAGATCAAATTGATAAATTGGTATAAATAGCATTCAAGAAATAACCAAGGTCCTGTCAACCAGGTAATTTCCGAGGTCATTGCTTCATTGTAGTACTTCAAATCAGCGTTGAGCTCCACTTCGGACTCGGAGAACTTCTCAACTACATGGTCGTTTGCCATTGCGTCAAGAATAGCCGTAAATTTGGGTTCTAAAGCGGCATGAGGTCCAAGACTGGCGATACAATCATGTATGATTTTGGGCCATCTCTTTCTGGCGGTGGAAAAGGCAAAAGAGTCCTCCTCGTTGTTGAAGTATGGTTTGGGAAGCATAATCAGTGGGTGCGAAATATTCACTGGTAGAAACCGCCGAAGTACACGCCGTAGGCATAATTAGTCACACCGCAGAAAGTATGGAGGGATGGTTTCACGCTTGAAAGAATCAAAAAGAGCAGCCGAATCAACAGCTGCACAACCGTAAACCTACAGATACATAAAACATATAAACTACACAAAATACATTATTCAACTAGAATTCTTTTTAGCATACTCAGCCTTTTGTTTTTCATATCTCTTCTTGTCCTCTTCGGCCTTCTTTTCGTATGGGGCCTTGTCATCAGCAGACAAAGCCTTCCATTTTTCACCTAATAACTTTCCGACTTGGCCAAAAGAGATACCTGGGTTCTCAGCTCTAACAATGTCTCTGTTTTCGTTAGCAAAGAACATGTAGGCACTCAAAGATCTCTTTGGTGCATCTGGGTCCTTCTTCTTTCTGGTAGCTTTCTTTCTTTCAGCCATTTTGCAATTTTCTGTAAAGTTAGTATTTAAGAAATTTAACAATTCTTTTATCAACGACCACACCTACATTTATATAGTGCTATTGTTTGTTTACGTGCATTGGTGCGTGCGCGCACCGTGTTATGCTGGCTGCTATAAAATAACCTTCGAAACAAAACCGCGCCGTGTCAAAGGCGTTGGTACGACTGTTGGCGCCTATGGTGCCACAGCTGGCGCCACCCAGTGCCATAGCTGGCGTGGTGCACGGTGGCAGTTTTCCGCACCTGCATTATAGGGGACCAGAAAATTCAACAGCAATTCATGCAATTTGCTTCGGCGTAGGCGACATTTCTCGGTTTGGTGCATTTTTGAAATGTGGGTGAAATTTTCCAGGTCAAATCAATGCCCACCTCCTACAATTTTCCCCCTTGTTTGCTGGCCTTGAATCTCCATGCCCTATGAACTATGCTGGCACCTCTTCACACGTCTCTCCTCCAGCCCGCTGTACCCAATTATACTTGAAGCTCTTTTTTGCAGCTTCTTTTTTTCGCAGCTGCGTTAGCCTACCTTAACTATGGGTTATTTTGGTAGATGTAAAAAGTAGCCCCCAAGGGGCTACACCGCTTCAATGGGTTAACGGACCTAAAGAGACAGCCGGTGTGCTCAGAATGGTCGCTACGTTTGTATTTTCGACGAAATATCAAATATTTTATAAAAGAATAATTTGCTCACACATACAATAATACCTAGTAAAAAGCACTAATAAATTATATAGAGAAATTGGTGGATTACAAGTGACGATATTTACTATGTGATACATATTACAAGCGGTACAAAAATTACGCGCATTTTCTTAGTGTCACGTGATCTCTCTTATGTATACCCAGTAGAGCTTGGAAGCGAACAAAGTATCCCAACCTATCCATACATCATAGATTATATACATCCTATCCTATTTAAAACCATCCTCTATATTGGGAAGTTTCTTGACCGTATTGGGGATATTGCTGGAATCTACCATATTGCGGCATCATTGGTTGTTGGCCTGGTTGTGCAGGTTGAGCGGGTTGTGCAGGTTGTGCTTGGGGCACTTGAGCATTAGGTGCTGGAGCACTACCGTTGGCTGCATTTGGAGAGGCAAATCCGTTTTGACCGTTCATACCGTTAAAAAATTGTTGATTGTAGTAGCCGTAGTAATATGGGTAGCCAAATGGAGGAACTTGGCCCTGAGTAGGCAATTGATTAGGAGTTCCATTGGCACCGTTGGCAGCAGCTGGATCTTGTGGGGCTTGTGTAGAAGGACCGTTTGGTTGACCATTTGGTTGTTGGCCAATTGGTTGTTGTGCAGGTTGGTAATATTGAGGTTGTTGGTTCAAATGAACTGGAGATTCCGAGCTTGGGGCTTGTGGAGCTTGTTGCATTTGTAAAGCAGCCAATTGTTGGGCGGCAAGCATTTGTTGCACGTTATAGTTGGAGTAGTCCATTGGGAACCCGCCGTATTGTCCTGGCATTTGTTGCTGTTGCTGATATTGAGATTGTTGATTGAATTGGTTGTAGTAGTCAGCTTGTTGTTTTTGTGGGGCTTGGTTGTAGTAGTTGTTGTAGTACTGCTGTTGTTGTTGTTGCTGTTCTTCGGTAGTTTCTTGTTGTGGAGCAGAAGCTGCTTGAGGGGTTGGGGCAGAAGGAGCACTGTTTGGAGCAGCAGCCACTGGGGCTGGGGCACTGCTTGGAACCTGTGCAGCAGCTTTTGGTTGTTCCTTAGCTTCATTTTCTTCCAAAGATAACGAACCGAAGGTGACACCTACGTTATTTATATTGTTGTTAGGCAAGACCACTGCTGGTTCTTCCTTCACAGGAGCAGATTCCACTTCAGCTGGTTTGATAACCTCTGGTTGTTCGATTTCAGCCACTTCTGGGGCTTCTTGAATTGGAGGTTCTGGCACTTGAGGAATGGAGTTCTTGATTTCTTCAATTGGAAGGTCCAAATCGTTGTCTTTGGAGGTGTCTTTTTGTTTCTTTTCCTTCTTGGCAGCTGGCTTGGCCTTAGGTTGTGCTTTTGGTTTTGGTTTTGGTGCTAACATAGAGGCCCATGATGACTCTTGCGGTTTGGAAGCTTTCTTTGGTTGTTCTTTTGGTTTTGGGGCTTCTTCTTCTTTGGCAATTGGCTCGGGCTCTTCCGGTTTGACCTCTACGGGTTCTTCTTTGGCTTCGACTATGGGCTTGGCAGCTTTCTTTTTGTCCTTGGACAAAGCGGCAGCCCATGAGGAACCACCTTCAGAATTCGATGTTTCGGCAGCCACCTTGATTTCAGCTTTGTCTTCGGCGCTTACGGGCTTTTTGGCCTCTTTTGGCTCTTTTGTGTCCTTAGGCTTGGTGGAGGGCTTCTTTGCCACAGGCTTTTTCACCGCTTTCGTATCACGCTTGGCCTTTGGTATATTATTTGATGGATGAGAATTGACTATTTCTTCTTTGACTTCTTCCTTCTTCTTTTTGGGCTCTTTTTTAATAGGCTCCCATTTTTGGACTTTGCCGTTGACTATCAAGTCAATTACCTTTTCAACGTCTTGGTTGTTTTCACTTAAAAGACTTGATAAGTCTTCTGCTTCCCAATCGGGGAACATTTCAGTCAAGGTGGTCACCTCCACGCTATTGCTACTGTTTGAATTACCTGACCTTTTCAGTTGGTTCCTGTATTTTCGTGTAGACATTCAGACTATTCTGTTATATATGTGTATGTGATTTATTAATCTTGTTAATTATATGTCTAAAGACTAATGACCTAATTTTTTCAATGAAATTTTTCGACGACGCTCTAGTGGTGTGCGCACGACCGCTTGCTAGAACCCTATTCGAGTTAAATGTATGGGGTTGACGTTGAGTTGCAAAAATGTATTGGTTTTGACTATCTATAAACTTAATGACTTCTGTACACCTCAGTGAGTAAGCCGTTTTTAGGAATTCTTTGATCGCCGTTCATGTTGGGTATTATTATTTCCTCGATACTCGACTCAAATAAATCATATATGAGTTTTTTCAAATCACTGCCGGTCTGTTTAAAATCGGGATAGGCATTGATTTCGAGTAGTTTCAAGTCCAATTTGTCGTCAATGATGAAATCAATCCCGTAATACTCGGTGGCGTTTTCCAAGGGCTGGAAATTAATTTTATCGAAATTTGCAGCCATGAAAACCTGGTTCAAAATTTGACACATCTTGTTATAAATTATTTCCTTTTCGAAATAGGATAATCCTTTCAATTCCCAGAAGCTCTCCACCATTGGCTCGCCGTTTTCTTGTAAGCACGTGTTGGTCAAATGACCATCCATTGGTATAGTCTCATCCTCCTTCAATTCAAACGGCCTGTCTGCAAACAATGTGAGGATGTTCTTGTACAAAAACACTTGCAAGTTCAGGTTGGCGATCACGTAGGTTCTAAAATGGAATTTTTTGTTGTCGTACTCAGGTAATAATAATGGGTTCATTTGATATTCTTGTACAATGAAATGTCTCAATTGAGAGGTGATTATACCGGTTGAGTCTTCAGTCTCTTGATTGGTTTCATCGTCGTCATCGTCATCCTCTTCAAACAAGTCAAAAATCTCCTGTAATTGATCTATGGTTTTGAAAATTCTTATTCCTTGGCCTTTATCACTCATACTAGGCTTCAAGATCCAAAACTTGTCATTGCTGTTTACCTCGTCTCTTAATTCGTAACATTCGTCTAAGGCATCATCGAGAAATTCTGCATAGTCCAATTCAAACTGGTAGCTTTCGGGAAAACTTGTCTTTAAAATCAGTTTGGGGTTCTTTGCAGTAAATTGTGTGATGAGATTAGATAGGTAGTTCTTTCTGATCAACCCTTTACGATAAATGTAACTTGGAATAAAGTAATTTTGGGGATATTGCGTTATCAAGTCGATATCCAAGTCCTCATATTCAGCAAAGTGAAATACCTTAATACCTGGTAGTTTCTTCAAAATTTCACGATCGTTGGTAACAGTGAACCCATTCTTCTCGAACGCTTTCTTAATAGGTTCGTAAATATAAGTGTTCTGGCTTATGTCCAACAACAAATAATTGGATGATTCGGGTGCATCATCCACAAGCTTGATCTCACCAAAAAGAGGCTCCACTTCCATGAATTTGGCCTTCAATGGGGTTATACTGATGTTATTGTTCAACAAAACTCTATTATCGCTGTGTTCAAAGTCCACCAAGCCATCTTTGTAGATTTTGGCAAAATTGGGGTTCCATTGGAACTCGGTAAGGGACTTCTTTTCATAGATAGAATGGCCCCATCTATTTTGTAGAATAGGTGCGAAGTATGCCTTGGTATTAGTCAAACTCAAAGATGGATTTAACGGTATGTTCATAGTGTACAAGTCTACTCCATCGCCCCAATTCTTGTACAATTTTTCAACCACTTTGATTGCCAATTGAGAAGCAGCCTTGATTTCATCAAAATCATGCTGTTTACTACTGTACGAGTAACTAATGGCTATCGATTTTTTGTCGTGCAAAACTGCTTCCATGGCACTTCCTACCGTACCACTAGCAAGTATGTAGAGATTACTGGAGTTTTTCCCGAAATTTGGACCCGAAATCACCAAATCGATGTCTTCGAACAAATGATTCAACCCCACGTCCGTACACGCAGCCGGGGTTGAGTCAATCAAATTCCATTCTTGGTATCCTTTTGCTACCAATTCGGGTTTTTCGGCTTCAAACGGACCTTCGTATGCATTTACATGATCATTTCGAGTTTCTGTGGAGTCCTGAGTATAAAGATATGTTCTTTTAAGCGTTTTACCTGCAAAATGGGCTTTACCGATCCAGGATCTCTGCTGATTAGGTACAACAATAGAGAGTCTCCATCCTGCATGGTTGATTTCATCTACAAGATACTTCAAGTAAGGGCAGCTGGCGTCATCAAGCGGCCCATCATCGTTAACTAAGAGTATGTGCATGGTTTTTCCACGCAGCGATTTTTTTCACTCATTATGCGATGTTGAGAAAAGCCTGAAAATTATTCTTTAGATCCTACAAATGTCTTTGTTTTTGGGCAACCCGAACCAGTTTGCTAGCGTAGACCCCGAAAAAATCAAGGTGGCCACTGTTCAGTATGAGGCACAATCGACTACCTACACCAGCATCTTGAGAACCTGCAACACCAAATGTATAGAAAGAGAGTATGGTGAGGGAGATTTGAATACCGGTGAACAAAGTTGCATTGATAGATGCGTGGCCAAGTTTTTCCAAGCCAACCAGCTTATAGGGAAGAATCTTCAGTTCAACAGAGACTTTAACATCACGAAGATGCCCGAATATCAAAAGGCCAAGCTGATGATGGACAAAACGGCCAAGTGAGAGCACAGGCATGAAGCATGGTGCGAGTAGGCAAAGCGTGATGAGAGCAGGCGAAGCCATCGGCGCTCAATAGCAATAAGCCCAGTCTGTAGTCGCCCACATTACTAGCAAAACTCATTCTGTAGATAGACAAATACGAAGTAATGAACTAAAAACGTTATCATTTGTACATTTTTACTATTTAAACTTGGCCCTTGGTGTGGAAGACTTCTAAAGCTTCGCTGATTCTCTTGGACATGGTCTTTTCACCTTCTCTAACCCACACTCTTGGGTCGAAGAATTTCTTGTTTGGCTTGTCTTCACCGTCTGGGTTACCGACCATAGACATCAAGTAGTCTTTCTTGTTCAAGACGTAATCTCTGATACCGGTCAAGTAAGCGTATTGACAGTCAGTGTCCAAGTTGACCTTGACAACACCGGAAGCAATGGCGGTGTCGAATTCTTTTTGGGTGGAACCAGAACCACCGTGGAAAACCAAGAATAATGGCTTGTCGTTGTCGGAACCAATTTGTTCTTTGGCGTATTTTTGGTGGTCAGCCAAGATTTCTGGTTTCAATTGGACGTTACCTGGCTTGTAGACACCGTGCACGTTACCGAAAGCAGCAGCAATGGAGAAGTTTGGAGAAATTGGGGCTAAACCTTCGTACACTTTGAAGACGGTTTCTGGCAAGGTGTATAAGGATTCCTTTTGCACGTGTTCGTTGTTGACACCATCTTCTTCACCACCGGTGATACCGATTTCCATTTCTAACCATTGACCCATCTTGGCCATCTTTTCAAAGTATTTGATACAGACACCAATGTTTTCTTCGTCAGATTCCTCGGACAAATCCAACATGTGAGAGGAGAATAATGGTTGGCCGGTTTTTTCAAAGAATTCTTCGTCGGCCTTCAACATACCATCGAACCATGGCAACAATTTTTTGGCACAGTGGTCGGTGTGTAAAACAACTGGAATGCCGTATGCTGGAGCAATGGCTCTGATGTAGTGGGCGGCAGCAATTGAACCTTGGATGGAGGCGTTTTGGTCTTTGTTGTCGACACCTTTACCAGCAAAGTAGGCGGCACCACCTTGAGAGGTTTGCAAGATGATTGGAGATTTGGCATCTCTGGCGGCTTCCAAAGCAGCAACAACGGTGGAAGAAGAAGTCACGTTGATAGCTGGAATGGCGAACCCTTCTTTTTGTGCATATAAGAACAATTGACGGACGTCGTCACCATAAATAACACCGGATTTGGTTTTTAAAACATCTAACACTGACATTGTGAATTAATAAAGTTAAGTTAAAGTGAGAATTTTTTAAGGGAATCTCCTCCTTTATATATCTCGAAGCCCGCAGTGCAAGATTATGTAAGAAACCTCACTTAGTTGCGTTCAAATTTGAGTGTTTTGCAGAGATCCATAGATTACAAAGGTCACAAAGTCAAGGGCATCGTCATGAAGATGCAATTGGGCCGATATCTGACTGGCTGGGCCTCAGATCAACCGTCCTAAACCTCCCCCAATAGCCCTGGAAAAGTTTCTCACCGCTGAGAAAAAGTCCGAAGGACTACAATCACCCGGAAAAATTCGTTGACTGATGTCATATTTGGTAGATAAAACCGCAACAGTTTTTCCAGGCTATCTGGTGATGTTTTGGTCAGGAGAGAACGGTGTGTGGACGCATACACCAAATGCATCGCCATGAGGCCGATCCGAATGTAAATACCATGTGCTGGAAATATGGGGTAAACCGCCCGGTAGTTTACGGGCTCTGGCTATACTCTTTCCCTATGTCCGAGCTTGCTTTATATATAAAGGGCTTCAGCACGACATGAAGGCGGACTCGACGAGCCAAACGGGCCCATATGGCGCCAGAATGGACCGCCGGGTGGTGCCCCGGCCGCGTTTCACCGGGCCTGGACTTAAGTTCGTGCCGAGTGGTGCAACTTGGACTTTAACTCTCTTTGATCGGGCGCGACATTTTTGACCATGGCTAACCTGTTGTACTTGCACACCATCGATGGCTTGGACTACTTTCAGTTTGACCCCACCAACAAGAGCGAATTCTCCGCCGTGGTGGCACTCATCTCGCGCCACTTGAGCGAGCCCTATTCCACCTTTGTTTATTGGTATTTTCTCGAGGAATGGTCGAGGTACTGCTACATAGTGAAAAAGGATGACAACATAATCGGCGTAAGTATATCGAAAATCGACATTCACCGTGAAGTGCGTGTCAGGGGGTATATCGGGATGTTGGTGATTGACCCCCAGTACCGAAAAATGGGAATAGCCAGGAAACTCATAATATACACCGTTGAGCAGATGATCGAAGTCGACAATATCGATGAGGTGAGTTTGGAGACAGAAGTCATCAACGAGGGCGCCATACGATTGTACGAGAGCTTTGGATTTGTGAAGCTGGAAAGATTGTATAAGTACTATTTAAATACCCACGATGCGTTCAGATTGATATTGCCGGTCAGCGACAAGAGCTTTGAGAGGGTATCACAGCTCCAGGTGGAGAATGTGCCCAACCTGCTGGAGGTGGTGTAGTGGCATGGGAGAGAACGAAGTGTAAAAGAAGGAGCCACAAGGCAATTTAGTGGCTTTGGTGGCTTCTTAGGCGGTCTGGAAGACTGCACTCGCCAGCAAGCACCAGCCAATGATAACGACATATTTCACCTAGATACACGGTATATTAATATAAAAACTAGTCATCCTCATCGAACTTAGGAGCTAAGTAGAATCTCAAGTAACCACCGGCGTCCAACTTGTATTCGAACAATGCTGGGGTCTTGTCTGCCAACTTTATGGTGATGGTAGAAGATAAAGCGGTGGCTTTGATAATGTCAAATAAGTATTTCAAACCAAAGGTCAAAGCAACAGGGTTTTCCAAGTTGATGGACAAACTTTCTTCTGGGTGGTCCATGTCGGTTTGAGGCTTCAAAATGACGTTACCGGAACCACTTTCACCTTCACTTTCGAACTTCACGGAATCTTTGGTCACGGTGATGTTCAAAGACTCACTCAAATTCTTCAAGTCTCTAACGATCTTGGAGAATTCGGAGGCTGGCATTGTTATAACACTGTCGTAGTCCATGTCGTCTATGTTTAAGAATTCACTGTCGATATCCATCAATTTCAATTGATAAGCACTGACTCTATCTTTCTTCTTATCTTCGAATATGGTCATCACGTTATCTGGCTTATCTTCGGCGATCAAAGTCAAGTAGTCTTCATTGTTACCACATCTTAAGATCTTGGAGAAACTCTCCAAATCGATACCTAAAGTGATATCTCTGTCGCATCTGTATTCGGTGAAAGCACTTTGGCCAACTAATAAAGAAACCAACAAAACTCTGGAGTCGTCCACGGCTTGCACGGTCAATCCATGTTCGGTACAGTTAAAGTTACACAATTTCACAGAGTCCTTAATGGAGTCCACGATTTTCTTCAATAAAGAAGCTTCATCAAATTTACCTTCTAACATTTTAAGTGAGTTGAAATGGAAAATTCAACGCGTCTCACTCGCGTTAATTACTTGATGGAATGCGTGTGTGTACCATTTGGTATAATTGGGCTGATAATGAAGGTGGCCGAAGGGATTTGGATGTGTGTGTAGATGGCACACGCTATTGAAGCCTTTAAGTGGTTCAATTGGCATTTTAATGTATTTGAGGGGGAATTTACGGCACACTTTCTGACATATGAATTGCTGCGAAAACGAAGCTGAAAGATGGCCCTGAATGGACCAAAGTAATTAGACGTTCTAGCCTTGTTGTTATCTGGGTGTATGCACTCGTTACAAAGCACATCAACAAACTTTTACATAGCTTATTGCTTGATGAGCTTGGATATTTCTGTTCTTGTTCTCAATTATGTGAAATTCACATATTCATTTGAACATTTCTTAAACCAACAAATTGATAACCAATTCACTTTGATGAGCCCGTATTTAACTTAGTTTGGTCTCTCACTCCTCTAACATGGATTCAATTCACCCTTATGCTCCCTTCTCAGCTCAAACGACTTCTAATCAAAATATCCATTAATACATACACTACACTAGTTGCTTTTCTTATCGTACATCTCTTTACCCCATTTGAACAAATGGCTCTTCAATCGGTCTGCCCTGACAATGTTCATTCTTATCTTGATCAAGTTCTTGATGTACTCCTGTTGTCGTTGTATACTGACCTGCAAGTAATTTATCAAGTCTTCCTTTACATTCTTGAGGCTGTTTTCAGAACCTTCTTGTGGCTCTTCTATCAATCTTGTTTGATGTGCTTCGTAATTCTTCAAAGCTTGTGGCATCTGGAAAAATGGATCAGTGGCCTCACTATCGTCCACCGAGTTTCGGGTTATACGCTTGTCCAAATCTTCAGGTATCTCTACAGGCTTCTCGTCATCTTTTGTATCGTTAATCATGCTAGAATTCACACTCTCGTCGTTGGTCAAACCATGGTCATACTTTGGCAATCCCATTTTCTCCTCCAACAAATAATACCAATCTTCCCCATTAAGGATTTGTAATAGTTTATTGAACCAATTCAACGTTTCTTGCTCTGTTTCTATAGAGTCTATCAAATCTTGGGCCAAATTGTTCAACACTTTCAGGTTGTAAGTCTTCAGTATGGCCGGATGTGACACGAGCTCAGATGGATGCGATATAGCCAGCAAGATCTCGGTTATGTCAAGGTCAAAAAGTGGGTCCTCTGTTTCACTTTCGTCCTCGCTATCTTCGTCACTGTCGTCTTCATCGAATTGGTCCTCATTGTCATACTTGGCTCTTCTCTTTTCACGCCCATTTGAAGAGGCCTCATGGTAGTCCTTCCACCGCCTTTTGTTTTTTCTCCCGTGGTCTTCGATGGCGTCGTTACTGGTTACCAAATAATTGACACCGTCGTACTCAATCACCTTGGGGTGAAGATTGTTATCCTTTTCCTTGCTGGTCTTCAACTTATTACCACGGTTTCCATCCAACACACCTGCGTTGATAGTCACAGGCAACAGCTTGGTCAAAACCGCTTGCTTGAACAGGCTTATCACCTCCAACGACTTCGAATCCAACATCAAATTAAGAGAAATTTTACTGTGCGATAAAAGCCCGAGTGCGATATCTGTGTCATATCTGTGTTTAATATAAGGAGCGACATATAAAACGGTAGAAGGAAAATTTTAGCAACTTTTTTCACATAGGTAATCGCTGCTGGAATACGATGATGACGGAACCGAATGCCTTATCATTTCTCCTTGTATATAATGGACACAATGGGGATTACACAAAGATCCCCAAGCCTATAAGGTTCCATACCTCAAATGAGTTTAAGCAGTTCATACATGAAACATTTACCAACTATTTGATGGATAGCATCGATAACATCTTTCTATTGACATCATTTGGGATCAGGCTTAACTTCAATATAATCAATGAGATCAATGAGGTTTATGTGTTTGATAAACGGATGTTTAACGACGCAACATTAACCAATGAATACTTTAAACAGAATAAAGGCAACTATAATAATTTGATGATTGAAAGTAACCAGGTGCTAGACTCAAATTCCAATGAGTTACCTGAGCCAAAATTTATCAAAAGGCTTACTTCGAACTTAAAGGGCTTGGATAGTTATAGCAAAAAAGTGCTCAATCATTGTACCAAAGTCAATGACCTCATCAATTCCTACCAGAGACAGATCAATAATATATTCAAGGCTTTGAACATCATATTCCAATTCATCAATAACTTTGTGGGCGACATTGAAAAGAATTTCTACAATTACTACAATCACATAAAGTTGTTGAACTTTAAGAGCCTTCAAAGTTCTTGGACCAAATATTATAATAATTTAAGGAAATTTCCTCCCATTCAGTTTAAAAATAATGCCAACCCAATATACTTACAAAGCGTTTTAAGCTACGATAACCTTGTTCGAAGTGCTGCGTTCGTGGAACAGAATTTGCCCAAGATATTGAGTAAATTCGATGTCATGATTAACGATATAAATGCCATAAATGATGATAAGCTCAATGTTGACAAGTTGATTGAGCAAAAACGTAACGAGTCAGTAAAAGAATTCAAGATCAACGTCAACGAAGCGTTGCTAACAAAATTCAATGAGGTCACAAGGAATATTGATAGTTTAATTACTGCCTTGAGCTCGGAAGCTCCATCCTCTGATGTGTCCATATTGCAAACGCACGAAGAAATCAAACAATACCATAAGGAGGTTTTGGAAATAGCTCATCAATTTAAGCTCAAGTTAGAGCTGACATTGAGTTTCAAGCAAGATCTAATGACGTCAAATTTTGCAATATTTAACAAGATCTCCAATCTACAGATGCAAATAGTGGATGTGAAAAACCAACTAAAAACTCTCTCCACACCCAGCGAGGTTTCAGACCTGATCAATTTCAAAACAATCAATGATGTGAAACATGCAGAAGACTACTTATGTCTTACTATAGATCTACCCTTATTGTTCGGATTTCTATTAATCGAGAAAAGAAGACAATTCGAGTGGCATGACTTTTATACCAAAGGGATCGTTAACAATGTTACAGAGCAATTAATGACCATCATAGAACATGAAAAGGTTTTCCAGAAGTTATGGTTGAAAAAGTTTGGGAATTTCATTGCTCTTTTGATCAAGGATGACAAGGGTTATTTCAAACCAATTCTACCAAATTTGGATATTACCTTGATCAATAGTCAACAAAACCAGGATATCTTCAAACTTATCAGTAACATTGATATTGAAAGAGAAGATGTTTTGAATTACATATCTCAAGTTGAAGCCTATGAAGATGACATTAATAAGACAACCGAGAAGTTTTCAGTTCTTTTGAACAAAAATTTCAAGGACTTGGTCAAATCAACGAACAACATGAAGTCAGTGGTGAAATTGGTCTCCTCCATTTCCAATTTTACCTCTCCAAATGAGGATGTATCAAATTCAAAGTTACAAAAACTAATTGAAAACGACGACGAATTTAACGAAAACCTTATTAAAGGTCTCAAAAGTAGAATCAAAAAGTTGGAAGATCTCTTGCATCAGCTGCAGTTGAAAAATGCATCGGGGTGGCCCGTTAACAGAGGCTATACTTCTCCTAGAGCAACCCCACCCCCGATTCAAACCAAGGTACAACCTCAAGTGAAGTCAGTCTCTAGTCTGCCTGTAGTTCCACAAGTAGCTCAACTGAGCTCTCCTGTATCCAAAAACCCTACTCAATTATTGCGTAAGTCATCAAATCCAGCGCCCCTTGATGCTTCAATTACAATTGACAAGCATCTTGACAACATTCGTCTTAAAAGAGATGTCAAAGAACTCGAAGAATCGAATAACAAGTTGAACGAAGAATTAAAAGCACTGATAGCTCAAAACGACCAACTCAAAAACGTAGTTGAATCCCTCGGCCAAAAATTGGATCAAGCTGAAGCCACCACATCCACCTTCAAGTCGAAAAATGAAGCTTTACAGTTGGAAATTGAACAATTAAAGAAAGAATTAGACGCCCAAAAAGAAAGTCATCACAATGAGATGAACAAGAAACAAGGTGAAATAGATAACTTGCTCAAGTTAACGAAGACTATCGACAATTCTGAGGTAGAACACCTCAAGACTCAATTGGTGCATAACACTTCAATATTGAACGAATACAAGAACATCAACCTGAACAAGGATAAAGAAGTGGATAGACTTAATGAGAAGATCGAAGGGCTTACTTCAGAAAACAAGGAACTCTTATCGATTAAGCAAGATCTCATGTCCAACATGTCGTCAAAGGAGCTTGAGTTTAATGCTGATAGGAATAGTTTTGAAAATGAAATCAGGGAATTAAAGGACAAGCTTGATGTTCTTACGGAAGACTACGAAAACTTGATGGAATTGACAGAGAAAAACTCGAACCATGATTTGTTAGTTGACCTAAATTCTTTTATTAGCGTTTTGATTGATGATATAATAAGATCAGCAAATCTTAATTACGATTTTTTCTTGGAATTCTGCTTGATACTTGAATCGGTAGGTCTTTTGTTGGTTAAAGAATTCAATGAAGAAGCTAATCAGGAAGAATACAAAATCACCAGAGTTAAAGGGTTGAGGTCAAAGAAAACAGAGGAAAATGGTGATCTTTCGCTAGTTTCCGTTGAGCATCATCCCTCAAGTAAAGTTACCAGTCAAATAAAACACTTACTTGATTGGACAGAAGACTTGCAGGGGTCTTCACAATTCTTTGATATGAACGATGATGTCAAATCGCTTTCGACTAATATGGATGGCGATGGATCGCAGAATGGCTTTGAGTTGGACGATGAAATTTCTAAGTCTAACAAATTCATTGAGATTTTTAATTTATACTTCAAGGACAATATCTGTTTCAATGACTTTATGAAAGTGATATCCTTTAAAGAAGAGGGAGAAACTGATAGGTTCTTCCTATCAGCTATAGCTAAAAGATTCAGAGATGTTGAAGGGTTCGCTAAGAAACTAACAAAAGAGAACAAGACCAAAATCCAGGACTTCAATAAGCTATCTCAACGCTTGGAAAACAAAATCTCAGTGAAAAACTTCCATGTTGGTGATATGGTTCTATTTTTGCCTACTAAATTTGATGACTCTAATGTGAAATTGAACTATCAGCCCTGGGCAGCCTTTAATATTGGTGCCCCACACTATTTCTTAAATAATCAACAAACAGACAAGAGTCTTGTTAACAAGGAGTGGCTTGTAGCCAAAATTAATGACTTGAAAGAATTTAAGGTGACAGAGGACACAATTGATGATAACACTTTAAATCCTTTCAAGCTAAGCGTAGGCATCACGTGGTATTTAGTGGACGCAAAAGAGGAAACTTTGACGTAATTGGGTGGAGACTAGGCACTAAAGCATTTACTCTCATTTAAATAGATTGGGTATATTAATTTATGCATGTATAGTTGAGTTTAAGCTATAGCATTGTTGAACAAGTAGGAAACACTTTCACCGTTGTGCAATCTCCTGATAGCCTCTGCCAAGGTAACACTGATGTCAATGAATGATATTTTAGAGCACTTGGTAAGTTTGTCTTCCAAAGGTAAGGAATTCGTACATACTAATTTGTCCAACTTTGAGTTGTTGATCTTGTCCAAAGCATCACCAGAGAATATTCCATGCGTCACTATCGCCACTACCAGTTTGGCCTTGTTTTCTAATAGAACCTCGGATGCCTTGCACAAGGTTCCACAAGTGTCAGCCATATCGTCTATCAAAATGCATGTCTTGTTGGAAACATCACCCACCAAAACCATTCTAGAAACTTCGTTTGCCTTTTGACGTTCTTTATGTATCAACGCAAAACTAACGTCAAGCTTGTCGGCTATAGAGGCCACCCTTTTGGCACCACCTGCATCAGGTGACACAATAATAATATCATCTAAAGAAAAATTTTCCTTGATATAAAGCAAAACGCTGGGTTCAGCATATAAATTATCCACCGGTATATTGAAAAACCCCTGAATTTGTGATGCATGAAGGTCCATAGTTATCAAATGATTACATCCAGCGGTGGTCAACAAATTGGCAACTAATTTAGCAGTGATAGGAGCACGGCTCTTATCCTTTTTATCTTGTCTGGCGTAAGGAAACGTAGGTATCACAGCAGTGATTCTTCTGGCACTTGCAGTTCTGCAGGCATTTATAAGAAACAATAATTCCATCAAATGTTTGTTCATATGGTTGACATCACAGCCTGTTTGTATAATGTAGACATCCTCATCTCTGATGGACTCACCCACGGAAACACCAGTCTCATTATTTGTGTATTGAAACGCACCTATTTTTGCTAGATTTAAGCTGAGCTTCTTTGCAATACTCTTTGCTAGCTCGGGGTGAGAATTTCCCGTTATAACCTTTATGGAGTTTTGGTGTTCATGCATCCTAACAAATTAAATGGTCGGTAAACCAAAAGAGAAGATGGGTGCGAAACAGGCTGCAAAATTAATTTATTTTATCTGAACTCTTATTTAGTATATTAAGGATGCATATATTACAGGATGCTATATATTGTATCATTTAAGGATACCAACTCGCCAACAACACTTAGGTAATCTTGAATGAAAGAATTAAGTGACCACCAATGAGAAAACGAATCATTATTGGGGTTGTTAATGTTCTTAAAGTAAATCAATTTTAGTATATCGTTTGATACTAACGAAAGGAAATTTATGAGTACAATGATTGGGAAATGCTTAAATTCTGTGATAAGATTTGTGTTCAACAAAGACAAGAAATTGTTCAAATTGATCAATTCCGATGCATTCAACACAGACGATTCCTGACTATCTGATGTCGAAGTATCCAAACCTTTGAAGAAGTTGTACAAGTCAATGAGGAAAAAGTTTTTCACGTTGTTAATTTGATCATTGATGAAGGAATAATTCAACAATTCACTAGGGGGGTTGACATTAAAGCTAATCAATGAGTTTAGCAAATTATTAATTAAAAATTCGTTATCAAGTGTAGTTTTGAACCAGTTGTTTAGGTCTGTCATCACAAATTCACTTTTAAAGTTGACCTTGGTTGAGGTGATGGCCAAGTCGTTCAAATTAATTAGGTTTTTCAATATAATCTTGAACGAGATCGAATTGCTGGAACTATCAATATCATATTTTAAAAACGTCAATAAGTTTTCTTTCAAGTGAGACAATTTGAAGCTCTCTTCATCAAATTTGACACCGGCTTGATCACTGAATAATAGTACAGGCGCCAACTCCAAAAGAATTAACAAATTTATTTGAAGTTCTCGTGCTTTGTTGATGGCTAAAATTTTAGTCATAAAGTTATTCAACATATCATAATTTTTTGAGTCGTTCAAAAATATCTCTTGAATTGTACCTTCAAGACCAGGAAATTCACCTGCTAACTCGGAATAGATTCTAAACTTGGTGTTTTTGGACCACTCTATTAAGTTGAAGTTATCTGGGTATACGGAATTATTGCCAATAAAGGAGTACGTGGGCTTATTAAAATGAAAGTTGGAGGGTCCCAAGTCATTCATGGGTTTCAACAAAGGCGGTTCCGGTATGGAAGATTCTACGAGAGGGTCTGCCTCTAGTTTGACCTTGATAGTCTCTTCAAAAATTTCGTTTAATTGTCCAAGTTCATTGTTGTCACACAATTCTTTGATATCGTTATTAATCAAGTTCTCGTTCCAAATCACACCCAAATAGTTGTATTTGGACTCTCCTCTTGAACCCAATCTTTTGATGATCAAATCAGGATAAACCAATTTAATCAATTTCCCGAGCTTGGATTGTCCCAAAATCAATTTATGGTCCTCATTATTAGAAGAATATGAGGATGGGTATCTTACAAGTAACTTCTGACATAAAATATAATACGTCTTGTATAAAGAAAGCCTAGGAATATTATAACTGGCCAAAGTCTTCGAAGACGTTTCAGGAACCTTGATCATCATATCACTCAATATTTTTATCGCCAAGAAGGTTCTTAACAACTCGTGGTAATTGATATTCAAGGATTTGAAATCAGGGTTCCCATTTGCTGACTTCATGAATGACTCCAATGATTCGGGAGTTTTGAATACCTCCAAAACCTTGCTGATGATTTGAAGGCATGATAGCAGAGTATTTTGATCGATAATGGTCTTGTCAATCTTCTGATTCGTGTTGGGTAGTAACGACTTGTTGTCATTATAAAGAAGGTTGAAGAAGTCATCCAACGGTATGGAATTGTTGATTTTATACAACAAATTCAATAGGTACTTATTGATTGTACTTGCATCCACATCTTTTATGCTAGAAAGTAATTCATCAAGAATTAGCGATTGATTAGATGTTATAGAAGTACCTGAATGAGACGCAGATTCTAACCCTGGTAAAGGCATTGGGGTAGAAAGCGGCTGATGGTGTTTTCGATCATCGGCATCACTCAAATTAAACAAATTAAAATGTGATGATATTGACAAATTGGCCTTATGTTGTTGCAACTTGGAGGATCGTGGAACTTGTGTGGGCGATATGGAGGTGGACCCGTGTGACGACACCGAAGGTTGTAAGGGAGCATTCATACCTGATGAAGCCATGGTCAGGGAATTGGTTAGTCCAAGCGGTAAGTTTTGAGGAATGGTGTGGAGCTTGGAGGGCAGCCTCGAGTGTTTAGGTGATTGTCTTAATCTTTGTAAGGCTCTCTTCTGTTGTGGCAGCATGGGGGCGTTGATGGGCATTGGGTTTGACGACAGTGGCAGCGTAGAAGACCCCAAGGGCCCCGTCCCCGTCGAGCCAGAGAGGTTGGAGTGCATTGACGAGCTTCCTATCAAGCCCCCGCCCATCATACTGGACGGATGCAGCAAAACAGGAGCCGAAGGTAATATAGGCCCAGTCATTGAAGGAGCAGAACGTGACAATGGTGCATTATGAGCCATTAAGGTGGGATTCGATCCGGCCCCAGATAGTTGATCCAGGGATGAAAAGGGCTGATTGGGTATTGCACTGATTGGATTGGATATGTGGGAGGCACTCTGGGAGCTTTCGTTAAGGTAGGGCATGCTGGAGGTAGCATAGTCCATGGGGTATTGAGATGGATAGAAATAATTCCGGTTGTCCTGAGGAGGAAAGTTGTAATTGATGGAATTATAAGGATCGTTGGTGTATATCTCCTCCGACTGACTGGTGGAAGCAGTTGGCGACTGTAAATTGATGATGTTGGGGGAAATATCGCCCACATTGGCATTATTTTGATTTATCTGGTCCTGTTGAGAACTCAGCAGGTCTTCGTTGTAATAATAACCTACATTTACTGAAGAGGACTTTTGTCGTTTATGTGACTTATAATTTTTGCCCATATCATTAGAATTAAATAAGAATGAAGGAATGACTAAGGAACGGATAACTAATTTGTCTTTACAACTGGTTGTTATTTGGAATCGAGTATAATGCGGAAATTATCTAATAATAGATCAGGTACGGATAACGGACTTGTTGATTGTTTCTGGGGCCTCGTTTTGTAAGCTGACTATGGTGCTATGAAAAACAAAAAGTTTGGGTATTAACTTATTAATAATTGTTACCTTAAACGATAAGATATAGTATCCCTAGAAAAAGTTTTCTTTTTACCAGAACTCGTCTAAAATTCTCGTCTAATCGGAACACGCATGCAGTCGGACTTAGTATGTGGATTGATTTCCCGTTCTGGGTGATATTGAAAAGCGTTTTGACAACGAAGCAGATAAGCCAAGTATACAAGGATGCTGTATATGTAAACAGAGTTGAAGAAAGGTGGTGTTAAAGTGTGTTTTTTGAGCCTTCTGTTAATGGCCCATTTTATTGAATTCCGCTCTACTTAGACGAGCGTTTGCAGCCTATGGTTTGGTATGTCATGAAATAAATAGTGACCGTGGCGTTCGGCAATACTAACTTGCTAAGGCAATCGTCTATACACCTGGAATTCGTGTCTTACGCGTCGTTCTCTAAGCTTTTACAACATACATTTGACTCTATAATCTATACACTTAAAGTTTAGCCTTTTGCAATTGGGTAGACAAAATAGTCTTCATTTCGTTGGCGCTTTCGGTCAAATAATACTTCATGTACTTGGAGGCCAAACCGTTACCCTTCTTACAAGAGATGTGTACATGTAACCAATCGCTGTTGATCAAATAAGCCATACCAAATCCATCATCGATGACTTGAGACCAACCCCAACTTTGGAAGAACTCACTAGGAACTTGCGAAGTAGAAAGGTACCATGTTTGGGAGTAGGAGAAGATTGGGTCAGTGAAAATCGATGGAACTTCTTCTCCTGGTTTGAGCATTTGCTTCAATCCAAACAAGTGTCTGTCGACACCTCTACCATCAGCGGCTTCAACCAAGTATTTGACATGTTGTTTACAAGCGGCGTTGAAAGTGGCTATTTTTTCTTCGGTGGTGGAGTTGACGTTGGTCCAGGTTTCAACAAAACTCTTAGATTCGTTGGAAACAGTTCTACCGGTTTCGGTTCTACCCTTCAAGAATTTTCTAGTAGCTGCCGATTCGTAGGTAGGTCTGATTTTTCCGGTGTATTTGTAGTAAGCTAATTGCATCATCATTTGCACGTATGCGTCTGGACTGACTTTGAATTGTTTGATCAAGTTTTTACCGTAACCGTAGTATTGGAAGATTTCTTCATCATGTGCTTCGATAGTATTGTTAAATTTTTCAACTGCATCGTAAATGTCAGCTCTGACCTTAGGGTTGATATCCCAGCTAAGCAAAGATGGGGTGGATTGACCGGTAGGTGGTTCGAAGGTGATTTCGCTGATGACTTTCTTAGGATCAGCCTTGAAGATTTCTGAGATAACGTAATTGTTCAATTGCACAGTAGGTGTGGCGTCCATTCTGCTGTGTTCACCCAAGAAACCAGAGTTACCGTTGGCGGAAACAAAATATTCCAATGGTTTGTCGAAATATCTGTTTTGGCCATCTCCATGCCAGCAGTTTCTGGATTTTTCTTCAATGGTGATTGGAGAATTGCTATCCAAGCAAAGGATAAAGGAAGAAGCGTGAATGGCCTCGAGACTGTCCTTATTAATTGGGGATTTGACCAAAGCGTCGTAAGTGCTTAAGAATTCGTCTCTGTTCAAAGAGGTTAAAGCACCCACTGGATGGGCTTTTGGCAATTTAGAATTTTCGTTAAGGATGAATTGAAGCTGGTTGTAAAGTTGGTTGATACTTAAAGCATTTCCGTTGGCGTCATGGTGTGGAACCTTGTAGAAATGGTTGTTGACAATAACCACGAAATATTGGTGTTTGGCACCTTCATAATGGACAGTGATATCCGATCCTGCAGCTGGAACTCTGGAGTTGTTGAACATGTGGTGGAAGGCGTTCATACAGTAAGGATTGCCTTTGATGATTTCAGGCTCCAAGGTTTCGTTCTGGACCGATTCCATGAATTTGACGGTGTAGTAAGTAATCAAGGTAGATTTCAAAAGTTGGCTCTTGCCGATTTCGTTGTTGATGTCCTTGTGGCTGAAAAAGTACGACACGTATGGTACAACCGGGTCTCTGTAAGACATGTAGGCGTAGTCATCCCAGAATTCGGCCAACCAGTTTTCTTTGTCTTGAGCAAACTCTTCCAATCTGGACTGCAAGGCAGGGCCGACCGAGGCCTTGAACTCTTCGACTTTCTTGGAACTTTCAGCAAGTTGTTCCTTGCTCAAAAATGGCTCGATGGTCTTCAAATACTTGGAGGTGGTTTCATCCAAAGTTGGGACTGGAAGTCTAGGCAATTCCTTTTGGTATCTGAATAAGTCACCCTTCAATGCACTTTGTGTAAATTGTCTAGTCATTTTAGGTAATTTGTTGAGTCTTCTTATCATTCTATGCTTTCAAAGTACCAGCCTAGTAATATCAATTAACTTAGGTGAGGAATTAAAAACAGGGGGAGGTGGTAATTTATATTATTTTTTTTTTTCACTTTGTGGGGTCAAACCGAGGAATCCTTTTCACCGTTGGGTGAGTGGGTGGCAGCAACTTGGCGCTGCGTCGCGGTAGAGCGCCTATTTTCGGTGCGAGCGCCCGTGCTGTGGTTCTACGCTTGAACCACATGTGTGAATAACCGGTGCGATGTGGCTCAATATGGCACGGCCACCAATTGCAGATTCCACGGTTGAGCCGATGATCTGCACCCGTTGAAAGTAATCAAACTCTTCGGCTTTAAGTATGGTGCTTCCGTGCTCAGTTGTGATTACTTGATATTTCATATGACAGTGATGTTCTAGATAATGGCTTGTGTTTCACACGATTTCTATAGTTTCTCGATGGTGCATACATGCAGGTATGGAAACAGTGTCAACCTTAATGTTTCACATTGAGTCGGCTAAATATGGTGCTAACAAGGGGACTGTTACGGGGAGGCAATTGGCTCGATACCGACCACTTTTCACTCCAATGGTGTCACGGTGTCCGGCGCCAACCTTGCGTTGAGTATGCGCCTACGCTGTACACACCACCGCTTGTTCCGTGACGTAGGTCGGTGCAACGACGCGATGAGAATTTTCACTCCATGTTGCACACCTTCCTTTACACAATATGGTATGTGCTCTTGCTATGGTATGTGATAATACTTTTTGTGGCATACAATGGATTCTTTGAGTTGGTGAAGAACTACCGGAAAAAGAAGCAACTTCCGGTGGTCGTTCCTGAGGAAGCTGTCACTATTTTAAGACCCATTAAAGGTATTGATCCGGAGCTCGAAAGCTGTTTGGAGAGCTCATTTCTTCAAAATTACCCCAGCCACAAGTTGGAGATCATTTTCTGTGTGGAGGACAAATTCGATCCCTCGATATCCATCATCAAAAGCCTTATAGAGAAATACCCACAGATCGATTCCAAAATCTTGATCTCGGCCACCGATGACAGCGGCAAGGTGATCGACTATTATGGACCCAACCCCAAGGTTAACAATCTTGCCAAGGGATTTCTTAATGCCAAAAACGACGTCATTTGGATCATGGACTCCAACGTGTGGGCTTCCAGCAATATTCTTGCCAATTCCATCAACTCTTTGAACAACAACTTGATCGATGGCTGTGGGAAGAACAGCGGTGCCAGAAAGGTCAAATTGGTGCATCACGTACCGTTGGCTTACTCCATTAACAGCTCCAATTCGATTTTCCACAAATTGGGCGTCAAATTGGATGAAATCTTTCTTTTCTCTTCTCATTCAAAATTTTACGTTAGTTTGAACAAGTTGTCGCCAGCGCCCTGTGTCAATGGAAAATCCAACTTATTCAGGAAGTCTGATTTAGATGCTGCAGTGTCGAGATTACCATATGAAAACAACCCGTTTTTTCTTGATTCTGAGGTCAAACAAGACGCTTTGAAGCTCTCAACACAGGGTCCAGGGCACTCTCTCAAATTTTTCAGCAAATACATCGGAGAGGATAATATGATAGCCATAGCGTTATGGGAGTTTCTTTTCAGCAGGACGTCGTTGACGTCGGACGTGGTGGTGCAACCGTTGAACAAATTGGAAAATAGTAGTCATGGGATTAAGCAATTTTTCAAAAGAAGAGTCAGATGGCTTAGAGTCAGGAAATACATGGTATACTCGGCCACCCTAATTGAGCCCACTACAGAATGTCTCCTCATCGGGATATTTGGCACGTTGGCCATCAGCAACCTCTATTATGATGAATTTTTCAAATGGAGATTATATTGCAGTCACATAATAATTTGGTACTTTACCGATTTGTATCAATACAACTTGCTTATGGGCAATATCTTAAGTGACACACACCCCATATGGATCAAATTTACCTTCAATGGCAAAGAATTACTCAACTGGTCGTTCATTTGGGTCTTAAGAGAGCTTTTTGCATTTCCCATATGGTTAATAGCCATATTGGGACAAGAGATAGACTGGAGAGGAAAACCATTCAAGATCAAAAGGGATTTGACGGCCGAAGAGCTTTAGCCATGTACATAGATAGAAAGAACCACGCACGGCTGTGGTAGAGTTGAATGGTGCATACCCACATGAAAACTCTCATGCAGAACATACGACAAAAATAGAACACAAATTTTCGGCTCTCGTGCCACACATATGATAATAATAGAACCATGTATGATATAGGAATGTAAAGATCATTGCAGATCTTTCGAATAGATATAGCCATATAATCAACCTTGATGAACAAAATTCGAAAAGGCCACCTAAGAGCGAATTTGGTTGCACAACCCGACATAGTTACCACTTTTAAACTTTAACCGCCAACCAACCACGCATTTGTCTAGACAACATACTGGTATGCCCAATATCCACCCATTGCTGTATTAAACACACCACTGTCATCGCTCAACAAAAATGTCGTACAGCCACATGCTTTGACCGATTATAGCGCTCGCATTGTTTCACATAATTATTTGATTCGACTCCTTACAATAATTGTAGACTAGAATTAACCGTGTGAAATTTTCCTAATTCAATTTGACTCTAATCCAATTCCTTCAGACATTATATCGGACTAACCCAAATACGTTGTTAATACATTCCGCATTAATTTGGACGCATAATTTTCTACGTGTTTTAATAATTTGAAAACCTTCCACGTCAATATAAATAGTAATGGAGTCTGATCTGTACAGTGAAGATGTGGCATTGAACTGCAAAAAGTGCAATAAGTCCATCTACGAGGGCCATGCCTACGAGTTGGGGGATGATAGATGGCATTTGGACTGTTTCATATGCTCCAAATGTAATAGCTCATTGGGGTGTAATTCGAACTTTTTGGTTTTGGGAAATGGAAACTTGATATGTTCGAATTGCTCCTACAATTGTAAGCAATGTGGCAAGAAGATTGATGACTTGGCCATTCTTACGGGTGACCAGGCTTACTGTTCGTCTTGCTTCAAATGCAGGGCGTGTAAACAAAAAATCGAAGATTTGAGGTATGCCCGTACCTCCAAAGGTCTCTTCTGTATGAGTTGTCATGAGAAACTTATGGCAAAGAAGAAGAAATACGACATGAAGAAGAAACAGATGCAATTACAGCAACTTCGAGAGCAGGAGAAATTACAGGAGGCTGCTGCCAAAGCTCAAGAAGAAACGCCCTTGGAACCGGCCCAAAACGAAATACCTTTGCATCAACCGAAGCCCCGAAGTAGCAACGGATTGAATGGTCAATCCGAAATCTACGAATTATACGATAGGTCGGTGTCGACCACTCCTAAGTTAGACTCAAAAGCTTCTAGCGCACTCGAATTTTACCATGATTCCACCAGATCTTCTTCGGCATTATCCAAGGACAAAGATTTGCCGCTGACGCCGGAATTCAATGCAGCCGCAAAGGGTGAACTATTTGTAGAGCCGGCCACAGTAAGCTCAGTGAAAACCATAACGGAGCCTATAACTTTGGCACCCCCTCCTTTACCCAGCCAATTGAGGTCGGTTTCCAATCCACCCCCAGAGCCTGCACCCCATCCACAAATTATGAGGGAATACTCCATTGAAGAGATCAATGATCTGGATGATGAGTTGAATCAAAGAAAGAATAGCACTCCTCCTCCATCGATACAAGAACCCTCCACGCCAAAAGGGCTCCAACCTGCGGTTGATCTTTTGAGTCCACCTGCTTACGCCGATAAATTAAAACCCGTGGATAGTCCCAATTCGATTGCTCGTACTAAGTTCCAGGGAAAAAACCTCTACATACTATCACCTGGAAATGATCAAGGTGCTTTAAGGTCACCTCGATCCCCTGATAGTTTGGAAAAAAACAGCTTGTTCGTTGACCAGGACTTAAAGGCCCGCTCAGGATGCCCCAGTCCAATGGCGAGAGCAAACAGACACGCAAGAGTTCTTGAAACCAACGACATAAACAACGACGACGATGAACTGAGCACTCTACCAGACCCTAGTTCCGAATTAACGACTCCAAAAAAGAAGAACCAAAACCAAGAACATATTGTATCATCGCCTCCTCCGAGGGCTCCTTTACCATCGGTGCCTTCAGTCCCATCTACCCCTAACAAGAGTGATCAATACTATATAGAAAAAGCAATAGCCAATGATGATTTACTTAATGGTTTAGGCTTGGATGGCATCGAATATAACGAATATAACGATTTGCAAAAGAGGAGGAGAAATTCTAATTCACAACAATTCATGAAAAACTCCAAAATGATCGTGAATCCAGCGCCTTCAGTGTCCACTTTAGATGATAATGAACTGATAACATCGAATGGGAACGGAAACGGCAGCATAGGGAGAAAATCCAGTTTGATCAGAACTCCTCGACTTGGGCTTAGGCACAAACGATCAGTCAGTGGTGGTAATAGCACTGGTAAGTTATCATTTTTCAAATCAAAAGAAGACAAAGGTCATTCAAGACACGTTAGTGATGGGTCCATCACTGGTGGACTCAGCAATACTAGCGCCTATGTCACTCCGCCACTACCTTACCTTAGCCATAATAGGTCGAATTCTGATACAAATTACTCCAAAAATTTTGATGCAGCCAGCTTAAATGATGAGTTGAAAGGGTTGAGACTTGATGTTTACCAGTTAGAGAGCAAAAAGACCATTCTCACTAACGATATAAAAAGTTTGAGAAATGAAAGACAAAAACTCAATGATGAGCTTGAATATTTGAGGCAAAGATATAGCGACGAGACCAGGAAGCTCAATAAAGAAATTCACGATTTGAAAACACAGAAAAAAGAACTCGAGACTCGATCATCACCAGTAGTGTCTGAGGACCCGACGCTAAATAGTACGCCTGTCTTAGCTAATAACCATATCACTAAGTTGACGTCTAATTCTTCGTCATCGTTGATAAATGCTGTAACTGAAATCACACCTGAAGACAGTATTGAAACGCAGAAAGCAACGAAGTTGAAGTTTTGGAGAAGAGCAAAACTTGGTTTTAATAATGGAGGTAATCTAGGCGTACCGACCGGCGATGAGGAGGACGGTAAAAGAACAGGCGGATTTATGACCAAATCGAGGTCGACAAACTTACTCGACTCCTTCTTGAACGGACAGGAGAAGCAAACGCCCAACATATCTTCGCCAATGATGAAGACTAATAATTTATCGGCTGAATCGAATAGTACTACTGGAGAGGATGCACCATTGTTCCTGTCAAGCATTGAGAAGCGTGCCAAGTTTGAAAATACTACCGTACCCTCAATAATCACCCGTTGTTTAAAGGAAGTTGAAAACAGAGGGCTTGATATGGAGGGTATATACAGAGTTTCTGGTGGAAATCTGCAAATAGTTGCCATAGAGCAAGCCTTTGCTAACATAAACCCCAATAACTCGGACGAGAAGGTACTTGCAAGGCTTTCGGAAACTCTCGATTGTGATATTAATGCGGTTACATCGGCCTTGAAAAGGTACCTTCGAAAGATACCCAATCCCTTAATACCTTACGAGGTTTACGAGAATTACATCAAGATTAATTCTATAAATGCTACTGACTTGAAAGTCCAAGAGTTCAAAGGTAAAATCTTGAGCAACTTGCCCCCCTCCAATAAAGAAGTCTTGCATTTGTTGTGTAAACACTTAGAGCTCGTTAGTTCATACCAATCTGTCAATAGAATGAACTACAGAAACCTATCCGTTGTTTTCGCCCCAACTATCGCCAGAGACGAAACGGGAGAAAGGGAAATGATGGATATGGGACATAGGAATGATGTTACTGAATTTTTGTTCAATAACTACCACCAAATATTTAGTTAATGCAGATATATTAATATTTATAGTTTTATGGTGAATAGAAAATTTTTCAATTCTAAACTTTATACAAGAATTTTTTAGTAAAGTAATATCGGGTAATAATGCCATGTATCACAAGATGCCCTTAGTGTATGTTTTTAATATGTGGATTTTCAAACATCTCCAACCTTCTATTGCCGGTCCGTATTAAATGTTCAATTGCGCTGAACTGTTTTTTGGGTATTCCCTTATATTTGCCAAACTCGTCGTGTACATATTTCCTCCATTGTGGCCTTGTTGACTCTGGCTTACTCTTGACTGTTCTCAAACATGACCTATACAAGGCTATTACCTGTTTTTGTAAACCAGAAAGAGCCATGATCCAAAATGTGAGTATTTGAATACGTGAGAGACTTCTACAGCGAGATGTCGCGTCTGCAAAAAATGTCGTGATACCGTATTAACGTACATTAAATATGTTATCCTATAAATGCCCAATAATCATTTCATATTGGTGAAATCAATTTCACCGTCTCTGGTCCCGTTACATGCACCGTGCATACCACAGGTACAGCTATCTTTAGATCTTTTACCACAAGAACATGCAGAAGCAGATGAAGGTTTAACGTTTTCAACTGCAGCTTTGGAGCAGTTGCATTCCAAAGCTGGTTTGGCACCACAGGAGCAAGTGGATTTCTTAGCACACACACAATCAGAAGAAGAACAAGCCATAGTAATAAATTGAACGAAAAGTTTCGAAGTTAATGTAATGTTTAGGTGGAATCAGGTCACCTTTTATAGCCAAGCAGTATACAGCCTTATCTGGTCACGTGCGCGCTGTGACATGAAATTTCGGCCAATGATACGCGGCGTATTTGTAAGTTACCTATTTGGTAAGAAATCCTAACAATTTAAGATTTGTTTTATTTTGCAACAAGTGTAATTCGGGCAACAGTTTACTTAATCGGGACATCAGACATAAAACTGGCCATCTAGCTCTGACGTAACTGAACCTACCATTGTGTTGACAAAGTCATTGTTTTCAATCAACACATCCAAATTGAAATCGAACGAACTGGCCATTTCGTCCCTGATAAGCATGGTTACGTTTGCATGTATCTCATTTAAGCTTTTGATCGAGGTCTCGCATTGAGAGTGGCATATATAGCTTAGGCCATTCAAAAAGTTGGTCACTATTGAGACCAACAAATTCACATCTTCAAGGCTTGTTCTTTCTCTCACCGACTTGTTATAATAAATTATGAACAAGTAAGTTACAACACACACATAAATGTTGTTGATAGAAACCCAACTATAACTTAGTAGCAAGAGCTCATTCTGTAGCTTGGTATAGGCATATATGACTTCTCTACATGCCCTTAGTATTCTTTCAAGACATGCGTCACCGAGCTGCGGACTGGAGATCATGTGTTTGTAGATATTCACAATGGAGATGTTTAAATCGACCGTCAAAATCAACCTATGGAAATCTGTTAGTTCAATAAGGTTGAGACCATCGATATACCATTGTCTTAGTTTGGCTTCCAACTCTTCTATTTCCAGTAGCGTACTTTTGGCCTCCAAAGTGCTCGTCTGGATCATTCTAAGGGATATCGAGTGTATGCTCAAGGGTTTGGAATGGTCCGTGTATATGGTGAGCTTGTCCTTCAGCAAAACGTTCCCTATTATCTGATTGTCAGGCAAAAGGGATGGAAGCTGTACGTGACCGTGGTCGATCATGCCAAAGGGCTTTTTGAAGTAATTGGACACTTTTCTATCCAAAATGTAGGTACACCAATATATCCTTCTTCTCATATCAATTAAATACTCGTCGCTGTATAGTAGTACAGGGTCTTCATGAATACCTAAATCATATAATACTCGGACGGTATTACCCACAAGATACCAAGCGCCAGGATTGGCCGGTCTCATAATGGAAAATTCAGCCAAAAGAATGAAACTTTGCATGATTTCCACTTCTTTCTCTTCTGTATGTCCCGAAAGGTCGGTCCAAATCTGGTCAATATATTTCATTGCCTTTTGATGATAATATATACAAGCGGTGTATGGATAATCGGGTTTGAGAACTGCCATCAGAACTGCCATCACCATGCAAAAGAAAAACTGGCATCGTACTTTTTCATTAGGGTCCTCCATGATAGGAACGTTGACATAATCATCGGTTTTGTTCCATATGCCTCTGTTGTATTTGCCGTAAAGAGGACCGAACCGTTTGATCACAAAGTAGTCTCTATGCAAAACGGGCAATCTTTTGTTTATTAGTTCAAAATAGGTTCGAATAGCCTCTTCTGCTTGTTCCATCGGCGGAAGCACGAGATCTTCCAGCTCGACTATCCTAGAGATATCTTCTGTTTTCATGAGTAACATTTTGTAACTAAACCGCTTTATGGAGCTGCCTGTCAATAAACTAACCGGTAATTTACTAGGCAATGGTTCCGTCTGCGTTTCAGCCAAATTGGCAGCTGTTTCAAGGCCAATGGCACCTGTAACTGATCCAGTTTTGAGTGTCTCGTTCTCCTTCTCTAGCTGCTTCACCTTTTCCTTGAGTTTTTCCACGTCTTGCTCCAAGGAGTAGACATATGATCTACTTATTATCTCGCCGGTGCCGGGGTCTATGGAAACACACTCTTGTCCTCTTCTTTCACAGTTGCCACATTTGGGGAAGTTTCGATCACATTTGATTCTTCTGGACCTACACGATCTACATGCGGTGATATTACGTATTCGGTTAGTCATATTAGCTGCTAAGGTTTATCATTAAAGTAAATTAGTTGACGCGAAGTTTTATATTATTTATGTAGAAAGTATCCGCTACACCTAGAGGAAGTCTATTGTCTTGGCTTTTTTCCGGATCCCATAACTCTGTTGAACCTTTCCTGTAGAAACGACCCCAATTCCGTCGAGTGTTCCTCGTTGTTTTTGTTGGAATCCATCAACATATCTGAGAAATCCTGCTTTTCCTTATTTACATTTAAAAGAACACTTTCAAACAAGTTTGAGATGCTTTTCGATTGGGTATCAGTGGAGTCCTTCGGCGCTGACTCCTGGTTTTGCTGTTGGAGAATCAGATTGAAAACGGTGGAATTTATTGATTGGTTTCCTGAAGGATTATCCTCAATGAAAACATTGTCTTCTTTGGCAATTTTACGTTTTTTGTTGACTTGATCTACCTGTCTTTGTATATCGATCGTTTCCAAGTCTGGAAACGGCACATCGTCATCGTCCGAGCCAACTTCGTCCTTTTGTGCCTGCTTTAGGCCATCCGAAGCAAGCTGCGGCGGGTTCAAATCACTCTCATCGGCAAACTCTTCCCGTATTTCGACTGGCGTCTTAATAAGAGCGGACGTTCGCCTCAGATTGCTAACTTGGGGTGTTCTTGGAAATCTTTGTAATTCTGGCTCTGGGTCCGGCTTCTTCGAAAGAAGATCCTGGGTATCGATGGGCAGCAAACGATCCAAGTCATTGATATCTACATTGACCTCTTCCACGTCGTCATTATACTGCCCTATTTCGGACATAAGCACTGGTGGTTCCGGTAGCGTGGGTGACGAGCCATATTTGTCGTATATAGCAGAGGACCTACGACGGGCACTTTCTTTGTATGTAGTTCTCAAAGGTGTTTTCGGCGTGGGTTTTTTGGGACTGATCAGTACTTTTCTGTAGGTGTCCAAAGACCTACGTAATGTGTAGGTTGTTTCAGGCGGCCGGAGACTAAGGCTTTCAGAACTTTCTGGTCTTCTGGCACCTTTCGTTACTCCAAGTTGTGGAGTAGACTCATCCAAATTGTATAACTGACCATTTTCATCTCTTCCAATTGGAACTTTGAAACCAGCGTCGTGTGATGCGGCGTTTTTTGTGGTTGTCTCCGTGTTGCCTTGGTTCTCTTGTAGAAGGATATTCTTATTATTCAAAGTCTCCAAATCAGTGGATAAAACAGGGGTCTCAAAACTGCCTATTTCTGCATCAGCAGCTTGTTCGAAAAAATACTTCCAATAGTTAACATTGGTCCATATATTTTGTGACACGTTGCTGTAATTTCGTATTATGGGGAATATCTTATCGTTAATTATAGCATTCGATTTGGAGAGGTTCTTGTCTATTTCTTGCAACGTACGGGTAATTGCCTGTTCCAATCCCTCCAACTCGTCCGTGGCCTGTTGTCTTTCATCGACGTCCAACGACAGTGCAAAGTTTGTAGTGGATTTGCGTCTGGCCGACGAGGGGGCCAAAGAATATCTCTTCATAATGTATCTAATATAAACAAGACGCGAGTTTGCAACAAATTGAGATTTTGATTTTCTGCTCATTTTTCAGGCCTCATTTTTCGTCCTCAGAATTTTTCAGATTATGGGAAATATCATGTCGGTATCTTTTGCGCCAGAGTGTACCGAAAGCAAAACCAAGTACGACGACTGCTTCAATAAGTGGTACACAGAGAAGTTCTTGCAGGGGAAATCACTTGAAAACGAATGCACCCATTTATGGGACGATTACATAACCTGTGTAAACGCTGCGTTAGCAAAGCACCAAATTAAGTCTAGTTTAGACAAGGCTAGGGAAGATCAACCGTTCACTTCGGAAGAGATTAAAGAAAGCACAAAAAAGTAGATTATGTAAGTTTATGTAGTCACCTGATCTGTAAATAGTACAAATAAATTACGTTTGAATGGAATATATTCGCATCTACTCCTCCATCTCGCATTATTTTCAGTTTGTATCACTATGCTTATTGAAGAGATCCCAAAAAAGACGAATTCAAACTCTAATACGGTATATTTCAGCTCGTCGATTAATCTCACGGCACGTCCGACCAAAAGCTACCATCAAGATGGGTCATTGAATGAGCCCAAGGCCAAAAAAGCCAAAATCAATTACAACTTGAATGATTTAATGAACGCACAAATTCAATCCAACGACAACCAACAAACCACGGGACCTTTAAAATCATCTCAGCAGATCGCTTTAGAAAGGCTCACCACAAAACGATTGCTTGCTTTAAGCAAGGAAGGTACCAGTCAAGACTTCGAACTTCCTAAGAATTTCTCCAAAATAAGGCAAGGTAATACCCCTGGAACAAAGAAGATACTTTCGGCAAGAAGAAATTTAAACTCATATTTTGAAGAAGAAAGAAACTTGGTGTCTATTAATACCATTTTGAGTATGAATTATCAATATTTGGACCAATTCGATTCAGTCGATAAAAATGACAAATTAACCAGGCCCAGGATAAAGTTATGCTGTATCTGCTCTGACGTATCAAATTACGCAAGATGTGCCAATTGTGGGCTTTTTTATTGTAGCATTAAATGTAATCGTGTCCATCTTGAAAGCAGGTGCAATTGAAGCATTTTCTTGATATGTCAGTGCTTGGTACTATAAAAGAGCCTTCATTTGCACAATTCATAATTTTTAACAATGTTAATCATTCGTATTATATGTTTTGTGATTGCTTTATGTCTTGCTCAACCCCTAAAGGTTCCTGAAGACTATAAAAAGCTAAAGGAATTCGCCTATATTAGTACTTTGCCGTATTGTATTAAAAAGGGCTTAAGGTTAGGTAAAGGTAATTGCCCCATGAAACTTTGTAAGTCAAAGCCTATCTCTGATGTGGACATCTTACATGTCTTTGACTTCAATGACCTTGGTGATGTAGGCTCTGGCTTCTATGGCATTGATCAAAAGAAGAAGCAAATAATACTATCATTCAGAGGCACTAATTCCAGAAGGGATTGGTTTGCCAACATCGACACTCTCCCCATAAAGTACAGTCCCTTGATCGATCTCATTAGCGATCAGGACATTATTAAATGTGGTAGTTGTAAGGTTCATCGAGGTTTCTACAATTTTTTGAAGAAGAATTGTGAAGGTATTTTGAGATCAGTTAAAGCTTTGAAGAGCAAATATTCCGATTATCAGCTTATAGTTCTAGGTCATTCTTTAGGGGCTGCCTTTGCTACTTTAAGCGGCATAGAGTTTCAATTAATGGGCCTTGAGCCGCTATTGGTAACATTTGCTGGCCCCAAAATTGGAAACGCAGAAATGCTTAGTTTTGTCGATGACATTTTTAATGTTGCAAACACTGCAAAAAGGTGCTTCAAGGATAGAGATTTTGACAAAGGCTATATAAGGGTAGTTCATAAGAATGATTTGGTTCCATCGTTGCCGCCTTCGCCCATATTTGCACATGGTGGTGTTGAATACTATATCAACAAAAGAGCGCTACCCCATAAGCCAGAGAACTTAGAACTACGTGGACTTAGCGTTTCATCGTGGAGCACAAAAGCCGAAGTGAATATCTCCAATTTCGCTAAGCATTGGCCCAAAGGGCTTAGTAAAACTGAACACACCAATTATTTTCTTAAAATCACAGGGTGTTCAAATTAACCATTATATATTATATACAAGATTTCTCGATTTTTAACATTTGTTCACGATCACAGATCTTATTTCTTGTTTTGTTCAACTCTTGGCCTGTCTTCAACTCGTATGCGTCCAATTTGAGCCATTCGTCCCAAGAGATGTAATTGAGTGCTTCAATTTTCTCATCGATATTACCAGACGGCTGATTGTAAACACCATTTTTCAAATCTTCCAACAAATTATACCCTGTGTCAAAAGAATCCATCATTGTGCTAGCGATGACTCCTTTTGGTCCATTTTTAATCCAACCGGAAGTATAGAACCCTGGTTTGGCATCGCCTGTAGAAGATGAGAAAATTCTTCCTCCTTTGTTCAAGATTCTATTTTGTTTTGAATCAAATGCAATGTCACACTCCTCAAATCCATCAATTGACGATCCTTTATATCCAATTGATAAGATGGCCAAATCCGTTTTTAATTCGACTGGTTCGCTGGAGTGATCATGAACAATTTTGGGCCTTCCTTCGTTGTCGATTATTTTATTTTTATCGAATATGACTGACGATAAGAAATTCGGGTTAGAAGAAGAGACTTGGAATTCTTTGGGACTCAATAAGTATTTCAATGACCATGTTTTTTCTGAAACGTTATCATTTGCGGCAGAATACTTCTCTATGATTGAGATTCTTCTCTTGGAAGCACGATCAAGCTTTTTGGCAAATGGCTGGATTTGCTGCATTACATGATCTTCCAATGGGATGAATTTGACCTTCTTAGTCTCGTTCAATTCGAGCAATTCTCTCACCTCTTTATTAGTGAAAGCTGATTCAAGAATACCTCTCCGGGCAACTATATTCACATTAGAGACTTTACTTTGCTTCAAAACCTCTACTGCCGCTGCAGAGATATCCGTAGGGGCCCAATGCGACTCTGGATCTGCCAATAATACTCTGGCGACGTCCAAAGCGACATTTCCGTTTCCAATGATCGTCACATCGGTGATTTTGTCAAGCTCTGGAGGCTTAAATTGGTTTTCTTTAGAATAGAAATCAGGATGGCCGTTATACCAATTCACAAATTGTCGAGCCGAAATTACTCCAGGAAGGTCTTTTCCGGGTATATTAAGCTCTTGGTCTCCATTAATGCAACCGTAAGAAAGCACTATCGAATGATAGCTGCTTTGCAATTCAGGAAGGGTGATGTCTTTACCGATTTCGACATTTCCAAAAAATCTGACGTCTTTGTGTTCTTTTATCAAATCTCTAAGATAATCTTCACAATTCTTCACCTCTGGGTGGTCAGGTGCAACGCCGTACCTACTAAGACCAAATGGAGCAGGTAGTCTCTCAAAAACATCCAATTCTATTTTGAATTGCTCTTTTGGGTATTTTTTGAAAAGATCATAAGCAGTGTAAAATCCTGCTGGTCCAGATCCTACTATTGCCACTTTATATGTGGGTATAAATGCATTACGAGTGGCAGAAAAGGCTCTACAGAAGATTAGGCTTTTCATTGTAAGCGATGTTCTTTGGAATTCTGGTTTTTGTTTACAAGTTTGCCCCCTAAACAAAAAGAAGCACTTCTATTATATAACCAATATGCGTACAATGTTCAGATTGGTCTAATCTTACGAAATATACCAATCGTTGAAATATGGTAAATCAGCGCTTATTTGCAGCTACAATTCGCGGTGAATTTTTCAATTTAATCTACCCTAAGTAAATGTCTAAAACCGACCCATCCACCTTCTTAAGCGGACTCATCGACACCAAAGTTAATGTGAAACTTCACAACGGCGTGTGCTACGTCGGCAACCTTCAAAGCATAGATGGATTCATGAACATTGTCATAAATCCAGGCACAGAGTTCGTCAATGGAGTGGAAAGTGGAGCCAAATACGGAGATGTGTTCATCAGAGGAAATAACGGTATGTTTGTGTAACCCGCTTAATCAAAGCCTGAATTACTAACCTATAGTGTTGTACATTAGTGAAGTATAACTTCAAAGCATCTTTCTATACGTAGTCTTGTAATATATATTGAAATATGGTAGTGCACGACCTGCTTCGGTGGTGCGTCGGTTTTGTGTAACGTTTTCTTAACCAATTAATTTAGTGAATGAGCGAGCATAGAAAAGTATCGGAATCAAACTTTTCAAATATATTCAACAATGTTTAGAAGACAATTATCCACTTTAATTCCACCAAAGATTGCATCTGCAAAGGTATGTACGCCACACCGGGGCCCAACTGAGGCCGCTGTGACGATTGTAGGGGCTTTCCAGTCGAGAATAGACCAAGTGTTTTCGTTCGTCCAATAATGAGATTTCGAGTATTGATACTCAATTGATCAATTGAAACAATTGACCGTTCTGGGAGCCCTTCTGTGTGTTGGGTTCTCGGAATCATGGCTCCCATTAGCTTTTGTGAAGTTTTCCCATCGAAATACGTTCGTTTGAAAGAAATATGTCGTCAAAACATTCTTTATCGATCACAAAACTCGTCTGACATCCCATATAATCAGCAATTACTTTCCATTCACTTTAAACAACTGTTAAAACTCAATCCAAGCACTCCGTACAATCATTCGAGATTTCACGCCCTTCCGTCGCTGCTGCCGCTTATCACTACCGCCTTATACTAACATACAGAACATTGGATCCAACCCAAACGCCAAAAGAATGGCTGATGTTGTTTCTTTCTACAAAAAGTTGCCAACCGGTCCAGCCCCTGCCCCAAAGAAACCAATCACTCCATGGGGTAAGTACAAGGCTGCCTACTTCGATGGTGACAACGCTTCCGGTAAACCATTAGTTCACTTGGCCATTGCCATCATTGTTTTGGGTTACACCTGGGAATACCAATCTCACTTGAAACACCACAAGCATTAGAATTAGTAAATATATGTAGATGCACGACAGTGTCTGGGGTTAAGTCCTAATGATATTAAAGAGTTGTAAGGGTTTTCACAAAAAGGGGGCAATTCAAGCCCCAAAAGTTACTCCTATTGAAAAAATCTCTACACCGGTGATGTTTTTGATGTCAGCTTATTATTGTTGTACTTGCTACAAGATGCTCTATGTTTCTTTGACACACTCAACAGCCTCATGCTCACTCAGCAATTTTTCACTCAGCCGCGACCTGTTAAGGATTTTTCGTTACATAAAATTGTTGAATACATTCATCCATTGCACCCCCAACCATTGCTAATATATCTCTTGATTGGATAGTCGTACTCAGAGCCTAATCAATATTTGCCAATATGAGTTACGAACACGAGAGAATGGATTATGATCAACAATCGGGTAATCTTACCCCTGGTCAACCGGCTACTCCCAGAATGCTTAGAAGTGTTAGTGGGACTTTAAGAAGCTCCAAGAACGACATCAACGAACCAAGCGTCATGTCGCCGACTCCTAACACGTACAGAGGCCACTCCAGAAACCCCAGTGCCCATCAGCCGCCGGTGACTCCCATGCATAAGAGAAACCCATCAAATAACCCAAAAACGCCAACAATGAACCCTAAAATTGTTAATCAGCATCAAATGGCTGGCATGGGCTCCAATGCGCCGCAAAATAACGAATTGTTGCCGCCTGTGTCTATCTCGACACCTGTCAACTCCAATACTGGAAGTACGTTGAACTCCAAGACGTCAATAAAGAAGCCACCTTTACAAATGCCACCTCAGACACCGCAACAGCAACCGAGCCATCATAGTGCCGGACACTCACAACTGCAGCAACAGGCACAGCTGCAACAGCCTTTTCATAGAAAGTCTATTGGGGACTGGGATTTCTTGAAAACCATTGGTGCTGGATCTATGGGAAAGGTTAAATTAGCACAACACAATTCCACAGGGGAAAAATGTGCTGTGAAGATTGTGCCACGAGCTGCAAAGTTATACCAAAGAGCTCATCATAACGACCCGCCTCCTTCCAATCAACAGGAAATAAACCAGAGACAGAAGGAGTTTGACAAAGAAGTAGCAAGAGATAAAAGAACCACAAGAGAAGGTGCTTTAGGAAGATTATTATTCCACCCTTACATTTGCAGATTATATGAGATTGTACCTATGACCAATCATTACTATATGTTGTTTGAATACGTGGAAGGTGGTCAGATGTTGGATTACATTGTTGCGCATGGTTCTTTGAAAGAAAAGAACGCCAGGAAGTTTGCCAGAGGAATCGCCTCTGCGTTGAATTACTGTCACAGAAACAATGTTGTGCATAGAGACTTGAAAATCGAAAATATCATGATCAATCAGAAAGGTGACGTCAAAATTATTGACTTTGGTTTATCCAATTTGTACTCCCCAAAATCCTTATTAAAGACTTATTGTGGATCTTTATACTTTGCTGCACCAGAATTATTATGTGCTAGGCCTTATGTGGGTCCAGAAGTAGATGTATGGTCTTTTGGTGTGGTTCTTTATGTTTTGGTTTGTGGTAAAGTGCCATTTGATGACCAATCTGTAAGTGTCTTGCATGAAAAAATCAAAAAAGCAAATGTCGAATACCCAGACTTTTTGAGTAAAGAATGTGTGTCGTTATTGTCAAGAATGTTGCATGTAGATCCCACCAAGAGAGCTACTTTGTATGAGGTAATGAACCATCCATGGATGACTAAAAACTACGATTACCCAATCTCATCACATTTACCCAAGAGAATTCCTTTAAGCCTCCCATTGGATAACGACATCATCAGGGCTATTGCAAGCTTTGACCTAGGATCTGTCGAATATTTAACAGAGGAATTGACTAACATTGTCTCTGGGGTTGAGTATCAAATGAGTACTGAGAACTGGTACAAGATCACAGATCAAGGCAGAAATTATGCATCGGCCTCTAATGCCCACATTTTACCTGATCCTACTGGTGGGTTCCATCCTCTTGTTTCGATATATTACTTGGTAGATGAAATGAGAAAACGCAAGAAAGCGAAGGAAGAAGCCGTCAAAGCTAAACTTGAACAAGCCGAACTCCAGAAGAGACAAGAAGCCCAGGTTCAAGCCCATGCGCAGATCCAAGCACAATACTCCATTGGACAACTCCAAACTCCGTTTGGGGACTCAAGGCAGTATCAACCCAATACTGCAAGCCCGCAAATGGTTCAAGCACCACCACCATCTATCTCATTTCCAGAGCAAGCACACACTTCGTCGCATAAAAAGCCAACTACTACTGCATCATATGAAGGAGCTAGCTCAATACCTAATCAACAACCTCAAAGTCCTGTTATGGATTCTGATCCTTCCGGTAAAGGAATGAATTCTCTCTTTAGGAGGCTTTCCAACAAGAAACCTAGCAAGTCAGGTCTCTCACCACAAAAAACATCCGAATCCCATTCAAAGAGCTCCAGTCCAGATTACCTTTCTACCCCTGGTAAGGCCGATCCAATGGTCCGTCGTGGTGTAAGTATGAAAGTCACTGCTAAGGAGAAATCAGATTCAAAGGAATCAAAGTTGCAAGTTCCTACCAGACAAACTCAACAAGCTTCATCTCAATATCAATCTCAAGTGCCATCCAATGGATTGCAAAGAAAAGATTCTAAAAGAACTCATTATAGATCTTCAAGTATCAATTCTGCTTCCAATAATAAGCATGGATTTGTTCCAGTTGAATATCTTCCACCATTGCCAAGTATTGACACCGAAACCAATCAAATCGTTCAAACTAGTAATATTAGTGAACCATCTCGTAAGATGCATCCCACCGCTAGATCCAAATCGGTTGGAGGTCACATCAGAAGGGATAGTCATGGACGTGTCAGAACCCAAGCATCAAATGCTAATCATCCACCATTACCTAATAATATGGCTAAGCAAAACAGCGATGAGTTGGTTAGTGGTGTGGATGATGTAGTCGCATATGATGGCTTCTTTGATGAGGTTTACTTGGATGATGATAGCGATGACGTAAGACAAATCCCTAAATTGACGGAAGATGAAATTATTGAACAATTTAACAACGCCAAGCCTAACACCATGCCATCCATTGAATATCCAAAGACTTTGTTCTTGAAGGGCTTTTTCAGTGTTCAAACTACATCGACAAAGCCCCTCCCTGTTATTCGTTACAATATCATCAACGTTTTAAGCAGATTGGGAGTGAAATTTCAAGAAGTCAAGGGAGGTTTCATTTGTTCTCATACACCTTCATTGCAAAGTGCAAGTGATGAAACTGGAAACAAGGATGAAGAAAGTAAGTTGTACGGTGATGCTTTCAAATCCACTTCTTCATCTATTGAACAGAATTTGAAGTCTCCAGATCGCTCATCTTATGAAAATGATAAAGAAACCGTAAGCTCTACTTCAAGATCCGTTAGTAGACAACCATCATTGCATTTGAATACCACTAATTTGACACCAAAATCACATAAGCAATCCAGTTCCATTAGTTCTGTAGGAAGTGCCACCAGTGGAGGACACAGAAGAAAGTTCAGTATTGGAAATTCTATTTTAGGATCCTACAGGCGTAAGAACGGGTCCCAAACTCAAATCGTCATGCCTCCAAATACACCAGCTGCCGCAAGAATTAGCAAGCTGTTGTACGCTGGAGAAGATGATTTCAATCCAGATGATTACGAAGATGAATTAAGGCAATTCACCGAAGATGATTCGGTTGACTCTGTTGGGAATTTGCAAATTGGTGGAGGTTCAGACATGTTAATGTCTTCAAGATTAGAGCATAGATCGAAATCGCTTAAGATGAAGAAATCACCGCTAAAGTTCGAAATTCATGTTGTGAAGTTCCCATTGGTAGGATTATATGGGGTTCAATTCAAGAAATTGTTGGGTAATACCTGGAATTATAAAACGTTAGCAGGGCAAATCTTGAATGAATTAAAATTATAGTCATTTAATAAAATATACATTGACAGATTTACAAGATCATTGAACTTGAATCTCATTTACATGGGTTACAATGTTTTATTGTAATGCACTTTCTGATTCTCCATTTCGGGTCTCATTACTTAAATGGTTCGACTCGCCATTAGTTGCACCATTTCCGTTGGTGTCTATGTCCATGCTATCTTCACCTTTAACATTATCTGTTAACTCATCAGTGGGATTTGACTCAGGGTGCACATTCGGCGTTCCATTTTGATCAACAGGTGCTGGTGTAGGTGTAGACTTCCTAGCATCTGTATTCAATTTTCTCATTTTCAATCTGTCTTCCCTTGATAGTCTGTTCGTGTTATATTCAAGTGGTTTGGAAATAGAGGTTTGTTCCAAGGCCAAATGCAAAACTAATTCTTTTCTGGCTTGTTCTTTCTCAGCTTCTTCTTGTTTCTGTTTTTCTTTGGCTTCCAATCTTGACGACTTCTTACGAGTAGCCATCAAATTTATTAATTGGTAATCTTTCTTCCTATTTTGTATAATTTTTCTTTTCCTAAGCTCCAACGAAAGAATGTTGCTTTGGAAGTCTTTGTTGGCCAAAATTTTAAGATGAGGATTCTTCTTAACAGTAGGCAATGCAGCGCTGAAATCATCAACGGTCCAATATAAAACTTCAAACTTGATTGAAGAGGGATACACGTCGAATTGGTCGGGTTCATATTCTAATTCTGGCTCTTCAGGCGATTCCAAACGGCTCTGGGGAATCTTTAGCTCTGGGTATTCAATTATTCTTTTGTAAACTTTAGTGTCATTAAATAATAATATAATGTCCTCTCTAACGTTAGCTTTATAGGAAGATTTTAAAACATTGAAATTCATGAATACTTCTACACCATTATAATTCTCAAGGTATACTTTGAAATTATTTAATGACGACAAATGCTCGATTACCACATATAGAATATCAAATTTCTCCTGTAAATTTAAGTCTTCAAATTTGGTAGCATCATCCGTAGTACCCAAGGGTGTATTTACAAAGAACTTTTTGATGATAAAGTCAAATTCAGTGACGGCAAATTTCGACGAGGAATTAGTTAAGGCGTTGATAAGTTGCTGCTTTAATTTATTTATGAATAGCACAGACTCGTCGAGTGGTCGAGGATCAAACAAATCGAGGATTTCCATCTCAAGTAATTCGTTATCAAAGTGTTCTGAAGCTAGTTTTAAGTAACTTTTGAATTTATAAAGCCAATCCACCACGTAAACGTACGAAAGTGACTTTCTAACTGGATATAAGGAGTGTTTTGGAGGAAGTGAATTTACAGGAAGCACATTTGGCGTTAACTTCTCGAGCTGAGCTAGCTGATCCGGATTACCAAACATCGTTATACACGTCGAATTTATTCAAGCGCGATCTTTAGTGTATAGCAAGAGAATCACGTGAATGGAGAGAATTATAAGTTATGTAAAGCCCATATATTTTTTCTGCCTAATAAATACATTATATCGTGATTTCGTTATCGTAATTTTACATAGAATTACAAGCAAATGCTGCTGCAAAACAAGATATAGCCTTGTAATGGAGTTGCTGGTGTTTGAATTCATAAGACACCGTTTGCATCGAGCAAACTTCTTAATTTCTCATTTTTAGATTTGATTTTGATGATCTCGTTGGAGATTCTTGTCAAGGCACAATGCTTAGATAAATTGGGTAACCCATCTCTGGTGAACAACTTTCTTTTTGACTTTTTATTCACAGGGGGTTGCTTTGAGTAGGTTTCAAAGTTGGTAACCAAGCGAAGACACCTTTCGTAAGCTAATTTGCATAGTTGTCTTCTTTTTTGTTCGGAATGAGAATGGTTCAATCTCTTTTGTTCGACTGACAATAATGGTTTGGATGTCGATCTTTTTCTTTTCTTGCTCATCAACAAATCGTCGTCGATTGATGATTGTCTCGATTCCGGCGTAGGTAATTGTGTGTAAGTTACCTCCGGCGTCGACTTCCTATGGTGGGAGTCGGTGTGCAAGTTCTTGGATAAGGTTTGCAAAGGAGGATGTGAAAAAGCAGTACTCAAGTCTGCCTTGAAATTGTTAAATTTTTTCATGTTGAAGTCATGGTGGTATAAGTCCAACGGATTGGTATTGTCGTTTGATGGGTTAGCCAAGTTATCCAAGAACTTTTCCAAGGCATTTGACTCTGTGTTGGAAAAAAAGTTGTCAAACTCTTCCTCTTCCTCTTCATCGGAGCCGGAACTTGACACAGAATCGTTAGAAGCTTCGTCTTTCTGCAATTTTTTTGACAAGTTCATATCATCCTCTTCACTTTCATCCAGTAACTGCATGCTTAAGGTCTTTTCATGGTGAAAATTTAAGTTGTCGCCGCTATTTTGGAAAACGGCCGGATTCATCATTTGTTGTGCTTTCTGAAGGTTTTCGATGGCGTTCACAGCGTTTTCATGTTGAAGATTATTGTACATAGAATATGCTTGTTCGAAATTCATGTCTGTGGAGACCATATCTAACGAAAAGTTGTTCAAAAATATATCATCGAAGTTATTCATGGTGTCCATACTTTTTAAGATAATTTGCTGGTTCTGCGAAAATTTATTCACTTATAAATAATAAAGCTTGATAGATAAAGTCGTTGAAAATTTTATCCTATGAAAAATTAACGGTGTACGATTAAACCCTTATATATAATTCGAAAAAAACTTTGGGGTAAACTTTTTTCTTTTAACCTATACAAACCTCTCCTTTATAATAGGTATAACATTATTTCCGCATTAACCTGCAAAATTGTGTGGAATTACCCTACATATCTACGAGCTATATCCGAAATGCGCATTCTCCGGCCAAGGTTCTATACATGGTGGGGAAGCCTAAAGGAGGTTGTAGATGACTATAAAGTCACCCAGGTGCACATTGAGCACTACCGAAGTCGGCGCCCATTTGGGCTCCCGAATTGGCTCCAAAGCCGCCCTTTGGCGTACATCTCCTGGGTGTTTGTAGGTCACCAAAGGCCCTTTAACTTCCTCTCTCGGACTCAGATCCTGGACCACCACTGATCTTTGCGCTAAAGGCGACTAATGCGTTCGACGACAGCCCAGATTCCTAATTAGGCAATAAATGACGGGATACCCCCGCTTTAACCTGCAATGTTCGCACCCATGGTAGGCTCGATTCGCAAGCAATAAACTTGGCTTTTTGCAGGTTATGACGGCCTTAGCGGACTACGTCCTCTCGACTAATAAGCCTTACCCCAAAATGTGGGGGAGATTTTCCGTTTATCCAGGCTATAGACTACCCTTTATTTGATAAGTGTCACTTTGTCTCACAGATAAGAAAACAATAAACGCATGGCTAAAGACGTCGCGTATAGAACCAATGGCAGTATTCTGTGCTTTGCATCGCACATTCTCCATCACCTCGTCTCGCTTTGCAGTTATTTTTCAACCTTTTATGTGGCCTACCGAACGTCCAGGTTTAAGCAGATCCTAAGGTAGTGGCTAACTGGGAAGCTTGTTTGACCATCAACCAGGTTCAACGGAAGTGAGGTTCCCCACATCTTTGATACTTGCTCGGTCTATGCTCTTGGTGTAGAAGACCCCTCAATTTGACTATTATAAGCTCTACAATTGGATAATGCGCAAACTACCAGGCTCATATCCGCCTAGTCTCATATCCGCCTAGTTTGAAATAAGCTCTCTCGATTGGGACAATGCCCCGTTTAGGCACGCCGGCCCCAACCCGCTTCACCGAAACGACCTGGTCTAGAAAAGTGAAAGCGGCCGGTTCCCTAAACGGGCTACAGAAGCGTCTTTGTATCTGCAAGATATGAAAAGTACTGTTCGTTTCTGGTTCTGCCCATTGAGGATTGAGGATCTACCCCATAAACCTGAAATGCCGTGATGGTCTCTGTTTCACTCTGTGGAGTCTGATGCGGCCTCGATGCATCAGTCATGAGTGTTTCTTTTTCTGTAAAAAATATTCGCTTAGTGTGGACAAGAATTTCTACCACAGTTACGAGAGATGTTTCCAAATTTAACATTGCTCTGGGCCCCGGGAACCATGGGGAAGCAAGACTCAAAGAAAGAGCAGCCCCGTTTTAGGCGTCATCTACGTTACGTAATATATGAAGTGGGTTGAACCTGTAATTTCAGGAGCGTAAAGTGCATCAATGAAGGGTTATGAATGAAGTATTTCAAAGTTTTCATCGAGGCGATCAAATACTGACCCTGATACTAAAAGCTAATTTTTGCTTTATAGTTTGACTCTAATTGAAGAAATGTCGCGCGACCTTTTGGCCGCAACAGACATATATGTTTTCAACTAGTAGCCACTATGACATCTCTTTCCATACTGAACGTATAATGTATAATCCCATATGGTCTTTGTTCAGGTGACTGTTGAGCTATTTGGATGTTCTCTGGCCTGGCATTGCACGGCTTTAACAAAATTCGCAAATTTTACATAGCACCGTTAAAGAGTTTGGTACAATGGTTAAGGATTTTCTTATTGTGATTGAATGCGAAGAAGCACAGTTGTATTCTCTTAGAAACTTCCTATATGCATATATTCTAAGTTTTTATGCATCTGGTATGGGGATTTTGTACTTAACAGGAATCAGTCAAAATTCTATTCTCCTATGTACCATTGATCACTAGCGTTTAAATTATCTCCCAAGTAAACTTAATTGACTTCATGGTTCTGGCCCGACCTAAATTGGCGGGACCCAAACTGACCAACTTGTGTGGTATCAAAAATTTAAACACGCATACGATATAAATCATCTGTCCAGATGTTTCGCCATTGGCGCTGTCAAAATTAAATCTTTGTCGATCTTCGAGGTCTTTGATACAGGAGGTCTTAGACATAGGTGGACTTTGATAATGCCAATTGGAGGTCCACCCACCTTGATTTTGCCTTCGATGTATGTGGACACAATATACTGCCTATGAAAGAGTGCAGAGTCTGAGGAGCCAATACGATATCTGGGGTTCAATTTTGGTGCCAGCATACATAACCAACGACATTGGCATTTGTAGTGAAGTAGAACGACACCAATTGTCTCATATATGGAGAGCTGTTTTTGAATTCCAAAGTCTAGATAGCAAGATAGTTTCCGCCATCAACAAGCACCTAACCTACACGAAGCACTTAGTCTCTGATCAGTATTTGCAGACATTCATCAGTACTTCGCAGACACCGTTGTAAAGCACTTTTTGGTCTGCATTGAGTAGCGCCAGTGCTGTGTTAGAGTCAGCGTTAACTTACGAATCACAATGGAGGCACTTCCCTGTGTCAAATTAAATGTCTATTAACTGAATTAAATCTCACATATTTAAAGCCAAGCTCTTCTGGGAAGCTAGTGATATATCATATGGTGGCGTTTCGTTTCTCAAAAGTTTACGTAAAGGGGTTCGTCGAGTCTTATTTTACATTGTGCTTTTATTTCGTCGTCAAGTTGGTCTATCTCTTGTACAATCTGATGCTTTTCTTTATCTCCCAATAAGAACGGATATTGCTTGCCGAAAGAAGCACTGCTTGAAAGCTTTGGTGTATTAGGTGCACTATTCGTTGTGGTGTTGCTTAAGAACGTACTTACATCAATCAAGTTGTCTGCCAACTCATTTACTATGCCGTTCAATTCCTGTTGTCTTTGCTGTTTTTTCAAAAGCTCTTCTTGGAAATGATCATCCGAGAACACATCCTGGTTCAATAAAGGCGATCTTTCGTTAAATTCATCGTCGTCGTCTCCAGGACGTAAACAAGATAAGCAGACCCCCATGAGTAGTGGAATGTTTGCGAGAAAAACCTTCTGCCGCATTTCTTCTGCCGCATTTTCGCGTAAGCCATTATCTAAGCTACAACCAAAGACTGAAAAGTTCCATACAACCGCCAGGTATTTATCCGATAACGTGGATATGTGGAAGATTTGTTATATAAAGAAACAGTTTACGCTCCAAACAAGCGTTTTGCCCTATATTAACTTCTCGAGCGATTTGGCCACTAAAATTCACTAGACATAACCACTTTCACGTTACCTTATCAGTTATCGCAACTTATATAATCACAAGTTAAAAGAAATTTGCTTTTGCAACATGTTTGGTAATTTCCCACCCGAGTTGATAGTCCACTGTTTGAAGTTTTTGGACTCGGAAGAACTCACTGAGCTCAAAAGCATCACCTGCTTGCTTCCATATGTGCTATATTTGAAAAATTCGCAGCCATTGATAAGAAGCTCTACATTTGATGACGATGAAATCCGCTACTTGCACCATCATAAAATAGTTTTGCATCCAGCAAGAATTGTTTTTGACACTGTCACTGACTCAGTACTAAGATACTTTTTTTCCGGGGGAATCCAGGCGCCGGTTACGCTAATATTGCTGGATCCATCCATTTTACCGCTAAAACGGTGGTTAGAACACACACAAAGCATTGTGGACGTCTTTGTTCCAAGCAGCTCAACCATGGCACTAGAGGATTTGAACATAAGACACTTGAAGATCGAAAACTGTGACAAAATCCGGTCATTCAATGAGGGTATCGAGTACCTTGATTTGTCCTTTAGTGGATTGAATGAACAGGCATTATCGCAATACAAGTTCCCCAAATCACTCAAGCTGTTGAATCTTTCACATAACAACTTGCGTTGTATCGATATGAATAGCTTATCGATCGAAAACTTGCACCATTTGGAGGAGCTCATTCTTTCAAACAACGAAATTATCAAATTCAACCTCGATTTCCCATCCAGTCTTAAGTATATCGATTTGTCCTTCAATTTACTTATGAGTTACTCGTTTGTCAACTATATTGTTCTGCAGGATTTTGGAACCATAGTAAGAAGAACCATGCCCCACAGTGCATTCCCTCGAATCAGCTTGAATGTATACGGAAATTATGTAAAATAGGTAGTGCCTCAATAGAATATAGACCAAAATTCGCAGCCCAAAAAAATCACTTTATCATGTCAAAGGGATTATGCTTATTCTCTTTTGATACGCTCTATTCTTCTATTTACAACTCCAAGCCAATTGGATTGAAACAGATCCTTGAATCTTGTGGCGAGTCCATTGAGGAGTTCCCGGCAAAAGCTCCTTTGTTCATTACATGGGATAAAAATGATGATCTTAGAGGGTGCATTGGAACGTTTCAAAACCAGCCAATTGAGGCCGGGGTCAAACGCTTTGCTATCACCGCAGCATTAGAAGACCCACGGTTCCCTCCAATTAGCAAACCAGAACTTTCAAGCTTGACTTGTGCCGTAACCCTTCTTAAAAACTTTACTCCCATAAACGACCCCACCAAATGGACCATTGGCGAACATGGGTTGAAATTATCCATTAGTAAGTCGGGTGCTTATTATTCGGGCACTTTTTTGCCTTCAGTAGCCGAAGAGCAAGAGTGGGATCAATTAACTACCTTATGGTACTTATTACGTAAGGCTGACTACGGCACGGTGCCAAAGAATGATATAGTAGAGTTTTACAGCAAGGGACTCAGCGAAGGTTGGTTAGAATTAGAGACTTACGAAGGGTCCAAATTCACCCTTTCTTATGACGCATACACGAAATTTAAAGATGGCTTATGACTTGGGGGTATTTGAATATATAAACGAACGATCATTAAGTATCTATAACTCTAACGCCAACACGGGGAATCTGTTTGGCTCTTTAAACCTTAAAAGCAGCCACCAAACCTGAAATTAAGAATCCGCTCAAAACTGGAATGGTAAAATTATCGTCAATATTCATGATGTTGACGAATTCCAGGAAACTGGCAATGGCTCCACAAAGAATAGCATACACATGGTAGTTTAACTTGGAGGTCTCTGCGGTCCAGGATATATCGGCTGGGGTGTTGACATCGTAGGATGGCAAAAAGTACCCATAAATAAGATAGCAGCTTACTACTCCAGTCACAAAACTAGCCAAAGCCCCAGCGAACGATTTGCCTTGAGTAATCTGAAAGGTGTACTTGCCGAACTGTCTTCCAAAGGTAGAAGCAGCAGTGTCAGCCCAACTTAAAAGCAACACACTCATCAAACTAACGTCTTTTGGCAACACACTGAACACTATAATTAATCCGGCAACGTAGAAGAGCGTTCCATTGTAATGGTTCACTTCATTGTCTCTTATGAGGAACCACATAGACTTGACAATCTTTTCGTTCAAATCTGGATATTGAAATCTGATATAATCATTTGTAAAAAGCAAGACAAACAAGCCCAGCAAGACAGGAACCAATTGTTGCTGTTTAACACCCAAGGTGTAAAGCCACAAGGAAAAAAACCCTATAGAGGAATGCAATCCCTTCCTTATTACTTCATGCTTAATCAAAAATTGTTTGAAGGCAGAAACTTCCTCTACAGATTTGACTTCTACATCGTCATCAACAAGCTTATCATTGTCCAAGCTTTCGGATATCGTATCTTCATCATCGTCTAAATCTTCTGCATCGTTTACCTCATCGTCGTCTTCTTCTTCCAAATCGGATTCGTACATGTATGTGGCATCTTCCTCTTCTATGTATGTCTCATCAAAATTAGCAGCAAATGTCTTTTTTTTGACAGTTCTGAGTGATTTCGGAGTATTTATAAGCTTTGAACGTATCGTTTTCGGTGTGACCGGCGCACTTTCAGTCATATTTTGTCGACTATCTTTTAAATCAAATCAAAAGGGCACGGATCAAAATAAATAAACGCTACAAATTTTTGACGAGCGCGGTCAGTGATATAAATTTTGTATGCTTTGATCTCAAAATTCCTTGAACTTATATTAAATTAATGCTAAGATACTCAACAGCATGCAAGTCATAACATTTCTTATCAGAAAATGCACTTTATTAGATTCTGACTTGAAGAAATCAAACTTGAACATATGGCCAGTGCTATGCGATTTTCTCTTATGACTTGAACGATGTCTTTTGGTTTCTTTGTAGTTATTGTCTTCATAGATGGCCGGAAAAAAAGGTTTCGTACGATGATCGGAGACGTTCTCTTTACTAGTGGCGTTAACCTTTCCTGCTGTCGGTTCTGCTACGATTGTATCGAGCACTTTCTGTTGTTTAACGTATGATTCATTGAGCTCTTCTTTTGTTTTGAAAGTTTGAAACGGTGAATCAAGTTCTTTTGGGATATGCACAATTGACAATGGATCACCGTTTCGTGTTTGTTTTGGTTTAGGAGAGGTTTGAGTTTCGGCTCCAAGTCCCGAAACTTCTATGGTCTCTGTTGTTTCTTGCATTTCAACAGCAAGAAGCTTCTCAAGATCCTTGTAGATCCTTTTATAGAACGCGTTATTGTTCTCATTTGACTGTTTTTCAAATATAGGTTCTATAGGTTTGAGAACACGCGTGGGCTCTGGTGTATTGGTGATATCCATTATTGTCCTGGAGGCACTTCTTCTGGTATCAAACGCATAGTGAATTTTGGGCTTGGAATAAACATTTTTCGATCCAACAGAGGCTGCTTTTGGGGCATGGTTTTCAAATTGAGGTGCAACCGATATTTTGTAGGGCAATGGCTTCATATTTTGAATGTCTTTTAAACTATGACCCAGCTTTGGTGGGCCGTGATGAGTGGCTGCCTCAGTTTGGGACGTTTTCTTAGACGCAAGCTGTTCAGTAAAGGATGCCTCTTCATTAGAAATACCCTGGTTAGAAATGGCCTTCTCAACTATAGTGCTTTTTTCAATCTTTGAAGCTGTAAGATTTTCTACCTGCATTTGGAGTGTACCTTCTTCTTCTTTAGTTCCAATCACAGCATCTTCTTGTCTTTTTTTCTCTAGATCAATCAACATTTTTAATTGACTTTGTGCTTGCACTTTGGCCTGCTTCTCTTGTTCGAGTTCCAAGGAAAGTTTTTTCATTTCCAGTTCTTTCAAACTCCGCTCTTCTTGCATTTTTGTCTCAAAAAGGTCTTTTAAATCTTCCTTTTCCTCTTTAGGCATTTTGGGAACATTGTTCAAACTTGAGTACAAGCCGGCTATAAGCAGCTCAAAATGTTGCAAACGACTTTCAACATCCACAGCGGGAGTTGGTGGAGTTATGGTTAACATTTGTGTTATTGTATTAGTTTCTAACACAGTTCTCGTAATTTCAAGCGTAAGAGGAGTTACACTAGACTCAGAATGCTTGCTCGCATCGATGATGCTCTGCCATGAGGTTGCAGTAGGTAATACCAAAGAAGTATGATCAACAGCATTAACGTCATTCGTAAGTATGAAGGCTACATCATTTGCTATCACCACATTTTGTCTTTTTTGATCTGTTGCTTTCACCACAATAGGTTTCGAGGTGTTAAACACCTCTTCGATTTCGTTGGGTTCAAATTGCCTGTAAAGTTCCATATTGCTTGTTGGGCCCTTGATGTCCTGTTCTGCATCTACAAACACCAAAAGACAATTCAATGTCATTAATAGTTGTTTTTTCAGTATTATCATGGTAATGGTTGCAAAAAATTGCTAGTGCGGTATGTGAAGATCTTACACTTTATTGATCACATTCTTAGCAAGTTCTATGAATTGCTTTGTGATTGGGCTTTCAGGGTTAGATACAACAATGGGTTTTCCGGCATCAGATTGAACACATACCTGCTCATTCAAAGGAATTGAGCCGAGAACTTCAATACCCTTTTCATTGGCTTTTTTGATTGCACCTTCATTACCAAATATATGAGATTCATGGTTGCAATTGGGACAAACAAAGTAGCTCATATTCTGTACAAGGCCCAAAATAGGAATATTGACCTTTTCGTACATAGAAATACCTTTTACAGCATCTATCAAAGCAATATCTTGAGGTGTGCTTACAATTACAGCACCATTGACTTTGAGCTGTTGACTGATTGTCAACTGCGTGTCTCCCGTACCTGGTGGCATATCGATCACCAAGTAATCAAGACCAGACCATTCCACCTCAAATAGAAGCTGTTGTAACGCTTTCATCACCATTAAGCCTCTCCACACCACAGGATTCTCTGGTGCAATTAAATACCCCATACTCATCGATTCCACACCATAATTGGATAGGGGAAGCAATTTTCCTGTATCGCTCATTCTGGGTTCTCCTGAAAGATTCAAAAGATTTGGTATGGAAGGTCCAAACAAATCTACATCGAGAATTCCCACTCGTTTCCCCAAAGTTTTTAAACCCATGGCAAGATTGACGGACACCGTCGATTTGCCCACACCTCCTTTTCCGGAAGAAACGAGGACAATTTTATTGACATTTGGAATCTTTTGTTTTACTGGCAAGCCACGGGTCATTCTAGGGCCTTCCGTGGGCTTTTTTGGAAGACCTAATGGGTTTTCATGTTGCAACCTATACGTACTACTAAAAGAGCGGGTCTGAGCCCTCATTGATAACCGATTGACATATAGGCCTACTCCACGTAACGATGATCCTATTTGTATCATTTCGAGGTCCAATTACTATATACAGGCTTTAAAATGGATTTAAGAGGAAGAAGCAGTAGTCAAATACTCGATTTGATGATCATCGCGAAATAATGTGGAAGCGATATTTTGCAACCGCTCACTCTTCAAGGCCCACGATATATGCGTTATCTACAACGCTATCGAAATCGGCCATAGGGGTTATTCGTGTTTCGGGGTCTCAATCGGCCTTGATTTTTCAGAATTTAACTAAGTCAAAGACAGCACCTACACCACGGCTTTCGAGTCTAAGAAAATTAAAAGATTCAAACGGTAAATTGTTGGATGAGGCTTTGACTTTGTACTTTAAGTCCCCCAACTCATATACAGGGGAAGATCTCCTAGAGTTGCATTTACATGGGGGTGTGGCAATCATCAAGTCGGTTTTGAAGGAAATCAAATCGTATCATGATCCTGAGAATGATATTCACATAAGGTACGCAGAGAATGGAGAGTTCTCTCAAAGAGCATTTGTAAACGGCCGATTCGATCTTACGGAACTTGAGGGAGCCCGTGATATGATTGATGCCGAGACGGAAACCCAAAGGGTTGCTGCATTGTCGTCTATGACTGGCCAGACAAAAATTGCATTTAACAAATGGAGACAAGAGCTTCTTAATAATATCGCTTTGTTGACAACAGTGATAGATTTTGGTGAAGACCATGATTTGGATGAGGTAGCCACGCTTTTTGATGATGTTAACAAGAATGTGAACCACTTAAAGGCAGATATTAAAGAGTTCATTTCGAAAGTAGAACGGTCTGAGATTCTTTTAAAAGGTATATCCATGACGTTATTGGGACCACCAAATGCAGGCAAGTCGTCTTTGTTGAACACAATCGCCAACAAAGATGCTGCTATAGTGAGTAGTATTGCTGGAACTACGAGGGACTCTATTGATATTCCTCTCGACATCAATGGTTATAGAGTGGTTGTGGGTGACACGGCAGGAATCCGTGATCCCTCCATAGCGGACGAAATTGAAATAGAAGGAATACGAAGAGCCAAGTCAAAGGCAACTGAAAGCGACTTGGTGGTGGTGGTTCTTCCTGTTGGCGAAGAATTCAATCAGGTTGACGATGAGATGCACCGGTATCTTGTTCAAATGAAGAGCAGTGGAAAGAGAATAATCGGAGTGTTGAATAAGGAGGATTTGGTTGATACCCAGACGATTTCTCTGTACGTCGAAAAGTTCAAAAGTTTGATCGAGAGTGAAGTTTACGCTATATCATGCAAGACAGGCAAAGGAACCGAAGCGCTTGTCAACGAGCTAACAAAAGTATTTCAGGACATCACAGACTCAGGAGTCTCCGATCCAATACGCATTTCAGAAAGAGCCAAAGACATACTCATCAATGATGTAGTGTATGGAATTGATCAGTTCAACACATGGAGAGCAGATGATGATATTGTTCTAGCAACAGAGAGTTTAAACCAAGCGGTAGATGGAATTGGTAAGATAACAGGAGAGGCCATAGGAATAGAGGAAATTTTGGGGGTTGTATTCTCTAGTTTTTGCATAGGTAAATAAGAAGAGACTTAATAATATTATTTTACATCTATTGGTTACATTATAAACTATTACACAGTATGTAGAAGGTGAACTTTTCAACTTCCCAGGATCTTTTCAATTGTTGTAATTGATGTCTCGTATGTCTGCCGGCAATTTCCTCATTTTCAGGTTTTTGAACTTGACTCTTTTTAACCACCTTGCTCACATTTGGAGCCACTTTACATTCAAAATGGACCACATTTAAACCGTAGCTCAACTTAAGTTCATATTGAAGGATAAGTAGATTAGTTGATTCGATATCTGTTGCCTGCACTTCTTCTTCATTGACGTAAAGTTTACACTGAAAATCTTCATCAGATGTTATATTGGCAATGCCCTGTCCTGACATCACATCTGACAGCTTCAAACTATTTAGGTACTCATGTAAGTTGAATTTGATGGTAACCACCGAAGTTGAGTCTGGTGGCACAGATATGGTATATGCCTGTGTACAATAACCATTGGCTTTGAATTTATACTCGAACAATGTAGCAAAATTATCAACGTCATATCCATCAAATATGGATTGTTTAGATAACTCGTTTCTTGTAACACCATTAGAAGCTCTTTGGGTTAACAATTCTTGCGATTGCGTGACGACTTGTTGAACTGTAGACGTGGTGGAAAACACCGAAGCTTCTTTAATGAATACTTCCTCTGTAGAGCCCAAGGTATCGGTTTTACCCATTACATTTGATTCCAAAGTAGGCAAAACAGGCATAGCCTCTTCTTCAACAGGTGCCTCTTCGGGCTGCGCTTCAACCGCTGGATCTTGTAGTTCTTCTTCGTCGCCTTCTTCTAATTCTTCATCTTCGTCCATAGCGTCCTCTGATTCTTCCTTGACGACACGCTTCTTTTTCAAGCTGATTGTGATCTTTGGCTTGGAGGCGCTTATCTTGGATCTTAAAGCCTCAAGTTTTTCTTCAAAGACCTTGCTTAATTTTAATGAGTCTTCGTGAATTAATGAGCTTGGATCATTATAAGTTTGGGCATTTTGGAAAATAAGAGATATAGCCTCATGCAACCTCTCAAGATTTTCATCTATACTATCGGTTGTCTTTATGATTTTCCCGTCTATATCCTTGAGAACTTTATTGAACGAGGTGGGTTTTTTGATAAGCTTGTGATAATCGGGGTAATCTTTCTTACTCACCACGTCCATGAATGGTCCACTCAATACACCATCTTCAGGAAAGTCATAATCGATCAACTCTTGCACGAGTTTCTTGGTGAGTTCGGGTAAATCTTCGCTAGTAATTTCTTTGGGGTCTGAAAATTGCTCTGCCTGGTCTCTGACGAAATTAACCAACTTGGTTGCATCACTAACAATCCACGAGTCCGGATCGTTGTAAGATGAAGCGTTAGAAAGAAGCAATTCGAAGTCCTCGACAAAACCGGCAACACTATCGGCGTACTTGCCCTTGCTTACGTTCTTGTGTATTTCCGCCAAGGATATGGGTTCCTCTATGATATCATAATAATCGGGGTATAACTTTTTCGGTGGAAGCTTAAGAAAAGCAGATGTCAACAGTCTTTCGTTATTCTCGTCACGCAAATCATTGATTAACTTTAACGTGGAGTTGCAGAAATCTTTGGTGTCGTCAACTTCACCCTTAACCTTAACCTTCTTGCTGCCGGTGGGGACAGCCGTGTTCTTTCTTTTTGGAGGCATGTTTACAGATGTTGAAAATTGTCGCGAAACCAGGTGAGTTTTTCACTGTTCTGAATAGCGATGTCTAAAACTGGTGTTACTATTCTTTACGGCTCAGACACGGGAAATGCACAAGACTATGCGTTGTTTCTTCTGAAGCGGTTGCGATATCTTCTGTTGAAACCAACTTTGGCGGCTTTAGATGAATATCCATTGAAAAAATTGGTGACTGATACCAATTATCTTATCATCGTGTGTTCCACGGTGGGCCAAGGCGAAGTACCTAGGAACGGAAAGGGGTTCATGAAGTTTATTTTGAAGAAAAAACTCCCTGCTGATCTTTTGAACCATATAAAATTGACGACTTTTGGCTTGGGTGATTCTTCTTATCCTAAATTCAATTTTGCCATTAAAAAACTCCATGCCAGACTCTTGCAACTTGGATGCGACGAGTTATCGCCTCGCTGTGAAGCTGACGAGATGTCACCAGAAGGATTGGATGGCTTTTATAGTGCATGGGAACTGACTTTGATCGAGAACTTGAAATATGAATTTGGCTATTCTTTAAATCCATTGAGTGAAAGTGCGGTTTTAAGGCCCCACAACTCACTTGCAATCGGCAAACAACAGGCAGATCTTCAAATAAACCTAAGTGGAAAGCAGATTTCGGTTTCAAGATGCGAGACCGGGGGTTTACACACCGCTACCGTGGAGTTCAATAATAGAATCACCTCAGACACTCATTTCCAGGATGTCAGACACTTTAAAATCAAATCTATGTCGCCTATAGAGTATTCACCAGGTGACACTATTGGACTTTTCCCTTCAAACGATCCAGAAGATGTACAGAAGTTACTTGAGCTGCAAAAGCATTGGCTTCCAATTGCAGACAAACCACTCAAAATCAAAGGGATATTGCCCCAAATTGAAGGTGGATTGATCAAAGAGGAGTATCTCACTTTGCGTACGCTTCTTACTCATCATTTGGATTTGGTGGCCATTCCAACCAGATCGTTTTTCTTTAGCATATGGCACTTTGTCGATGAATCCAACGAAGACGGTAAAAGAGAACGTGAAAAGCTCAAAGATTTCTGTAAATTTGAGAACAGTGAAGAGTTGTATAACTACGCTAATAGGCCCAGAAGACTGATTTTGGAAATGTTGATGGAGTTTGAAAATAACTTGAGGATCCCGCCTGAGCATGTATTCGAGATATTCCCCAAAATCAAACCCAGATTATTTCTGATTGCGTCCAAACCGGATCCCTACACGGTGGAGTTGGCAATTGCTATAGTGGAATATCAAACTATTATTAAACGAGTACGCAGAGGTTTATGTACTAAGTGGCTCAAAACGCTCGTGCCTGGAGATGAAATCGTATTTTCCTTGCACAAACAAGGTCTTTCATTTAAATCACAATTGGCACTGCCACCACCCATAATAATGATCGGGCCGGGAACGGGTGTGGCGCCAATGAAGTCGCTTGTTGAAGCAGTTGTCAGCGCCGGTATCAACCAAGAATTATACCTTTTTTTCGGGTTCAGAAGTGAAACCGACGATTTCCTTTTCAAAGACCTTTGGAATGAGTGCGTTCAACTCGGAAAATTGGCCTTCTTCCCATGTGTATCCCGGTCAAACACTCTTCCTAAAAAATATGTCCAGAATGAGATATTTGTAAATAAATCCTTGGTGGCAGACTTGATACTTAATAAAAATGCCATCATATACTTGTGCGGCTCAAGTGGTGCAATGCCTAGACAAGTAAGAGAAACAATTGTAGATAGTTTAGCAAGCACAGGTGTAGGCCTCGAGGCCCTGCAGGAGTATTTGAAGGTGATGGAAGCCTCCGGAAGATATATCCAGGAAACTTGGTAATTTTGTATGTAGTATACTCAGACATGAAAATAGAACGACTTTTTTCTCGAATCGATTTTTCACTCTAGCGATCTCATGAACGTCTTTTATAGAAACATCCCTATGGCACCACGTCGTATAAGTCGTGTAAGCCATATTGGGTATAGCTTGAGGGCAGGTAACAGTATGAGGTTTTATTCCCAAAGAAAGTACCTGGAATACCTCGAAGTAGATGGTAAAAAGTACAAGACCGATGAATGGACAAATGTACCACCATTTATCTTAGAGCTTACGAAACGTCAATTACATCAGAACCCCGACCATCCTATTGGTATATTAAAGAACCTATTGGAAGCTAATTTTGAAGGCTTGGGCTACACTTACTACAACGATTTCAAGCCTGTAGTCACCACGTATGAAAATTTCGATATGTTGGGATTTCCCAAAGACCATCCAGGAAGATCCAAATCAGACACATACTACTTGAACAAGGATCATTTGTTAAGGACACACACCTCAGCTCATGAGGGCGAATGCTTCACCAACTGTAAAACACCAGGGTATTTTATTACCGCCGACGTCTACCGTAAAGACGAAATTGACAGAACCCATTACCCCGGGTTCCACCAAATGGAAGGTGCCCGTCTTTGGTCCAGAAATGACCCTAATTACTTGCAAAAAATAGAACAAGACATCGCCTCTATACCAAAAATGGACTTGATTGTGGAAGATTGCACTTACATGAGCGAAGAAAACCCTAAGCAGGATTACATGAGTGAAAGAGAGGTTGATCTTGTTTCACAACATTTGAAGCGTACGGTCGAGTATGTGGTGCACACTGTGTTTGAAAAAGCCAAACAGACCGCCAAACTAGCCGGGTCAGAAGAAGAGTTTTTGAACGAGCCGTTGAAGATCAGATGGAACGGTGAATATTTCCCCTGGACGGCGCCTTCGTACGAGATTGAAGTGTGGTGGAAAGGAGAATGGCTCGAATGCTGTGGTTCGGGTGTAGTTAGACAGGCGGTGCTTCTTAATTCTGGCGTAGGAGAAGACAAAATAGGATGGGCTTTTGGGCTTGGCTTGGACAGAATTGCCATGTTGCTTTTCGGGATTCCTGATATTAGGCTTTTCTGGACCTTGGACGAAAGGTTTGGCAAGCAATTCAAAAGAGGAACCATCTCGAAATTCGTTCCTTACTCGAAATACCCCGGCATCAAAAGAGACGTCTCGTTCTGGCTTCCAGAAAACTCGGGCTTACATCCCAACGACGTCATGGAAGCTGTGCGTGCCCATGCTAGTGATCTTGCCGAAAGTGTCACTTTGATAGACGAATTTACTCACCCCAAAACAGGCAAGTTTTCCCAATGCTACAGAGTGAATTACCAATCGATGGACAGAAACCTCACCAACGCCGAAGTTAACGACATTCATGAAAACGTGGAGGCCGATTTGATCAAGCATTTCAACATAGAAATCAGATAGACATCCCCGGCCATTAGCCTATTGTAAATACTTGTAAATATTCAACCATATAAATTGCAGTCATGTCTCTCCGACATTGATCGATAAAATGTCAAATCGCATTGAAAAAAATTTCAACGCAGTCCATGTTTGTAAGAAACTTATTCAACATCGGAATAAGCCCTGCGCTTAATCCTTTGAAACCTTTAAACTTCACAAGACTCAAGCATGAGTTTGCACCTAGGTACAAAAGAATAAGGAAGGCCATGAAGGGTAGAGTGGGTGCCAGAACCGGCGGCTCCATCAGAGGTAACGAATTATGCTTTGGAGAATACGGCTTAAGATTGAAATCAAATGGGATTCGTATGACCGCCACGCAGTTGAAGGAGGCCCGAACAGTGATCCAGAGGGAGATCAGATCGTCCAACGCTAGCATTATCTCCAGGTTTGTGTGTAATTTGGCTGTGTGCATCAAAGGTAACCAAACCAGAATGGGTAAAGGTAAAGGTGCGTTTTCTCATTGGGCCACCAGAGTCAGAACCGGTAAGATCTTATACGAAATCAGAGGCAAGATCCACGAGAAGCAAGCCAAAGAAGCATTAAGAAAAGCAGGTGATAAATTGCCAGGCATCTGTGAAATCGTCACCACGAAATCTCTCATCAGAGTCAGTCCTACCACATTGGTGGAGAAGCCTAAGCCAGTGGATTATCTTGCGAAATTGAACGCAAATCCCACCAAAAAGTGGGCAAACGTTATGGCCTCTAAGGAGCCAATGTACCAAATGTTTAGAGGCCGTTAGGTGTCTTTAGCGTGTATATAGTAGTATAAATATAAAGTATCATGTAGTTTCTGCGCTGCGCACATTTTTCATGTCTAAAGACACCGGAAGGTTGATACATCATGGGGTAAACGAGGCGACCAAGGTGATTGAAACCGACACAGAGGCCACCACCATTGATTTGAACCTATTGGAGAACTTAAACACCAACCAATCCCTTAATTACATCAAATTGGAGGAGAATTTGAACCAGCTTGAAAAAGACGCAAATATCTTAAACATGGCACATAAAGAGTTCGACAACTACGTAAAAATGATCGACGAATTGGACGAAAAATCTCTCCGTTTGGAAGCTTTGGCCAACGAATTAAAAGCTTTGATAGCAGAAAACAAAAATTAGGGTTTGGGTAACGGGAATATCGTGTCTATTATACATACATACTATACAAACTTCTTGAGTTTCTCTTCCACAACATTGACCTTATCGATGGACTTCTGGGCCTTGTCGGTTCTTGTACCCACACGAATGTCGCTATGGGCTCTCAAAACACCATTTTTGTGCAACAATTCGTGGATTTCACCGATCTTGGTCATTACCAAATCCCAGGGGCCCTCGATGGTGGTTCCTGCCGAATGCAATGTCACCTCCAACTCGCCCTTGGTTTGTCTAAGGAAATGGGTGATCAATGCCACCTCATCGGAGACAGAAGGGCTACTAGTTCCAATTGGAACAATACAAATGTCTGCAATACAGTCTAAATTCACCATTATACCGGAAGCGATAATTTTTATGCGAATCTTTTCACTTTTTGGGTAAATTGGGAATTGGGGCTGCTGCGTTCTTTTTGGCTCTTTTCAGCCTGTCGTCTCTTTCTAAATCACCGGTGACTTTCGTTAAGTAAACAGGAACCGGCAATCCACTCTTGAGGAAAAACATTTTCCAATTTCTTGCTTTATCTTTAAGCTGAACTTGGGTTCTGTTCTTCAATGCTTCAGATATCTTACCACCAGCTCCAAAAAGCTCAAGGATAGTGGACCATTGGGGTCCTTTAAGCTCTAAACCACGTCTCAAAGCCTTTTCTTCGTCTCTTGTCCATGGTCTTCTGACGGGTATTCTGCCTGGGGTAGTGTTAATCACATGAAGCTGTTGCTCTTGGATTTCAGAGGGCAATAACGATTCTGTTGGAGTCGGATATTCCTGAGAAGATGTGCTGCTAGTTTCGGTGACTGCCTTGTTGATGGGGGCGCTGGAAGAGGCCGGTTTAATCACTTTTTTGCTACCCCAAATAAGAAAGATCATATTCTTACTGACAAAATCAAAAAGATCCTTTAAAAACTGGAACCATTCGTATTCCTGACTCAACATGTCATTATTTTGATGATTGAGTAAAACATTCCTTCTACCCTTACATCTTTCGATAAAGTCAAGCTCTGAGGGTGATAAAATGTTGGTGTTTCTTTTATCCATGAGAAGCTCGTCCAAATTAGTGGGCAATATATCATCAAGGATTTCAACTCTACTTCTTTCATTGGCTTCAATGGCTGAGATGTAGGCTTGAGTCTTTAAGTCCAAGTATAGTATAGCTTGTGGCTTCAAAAGCTTACCGATCTTGTCGCCAATCACACTGTTGGTGCCATTACTCTGCAAGTTCATCGTTCGATCGCTCATATTACTTAAACTGTTTTCCGGGTCCAAGTTATTCAAAGGACAAAAAATGTTCAAAAATGATTCATTAAGATAGAAGAAACCAACCTCGATCACACCTAATGTGGCCAAAAGAAAGGTGGACAAATTCACCTTACGTAAGGTGGACTCTATGCTTTGTTCACGGTATTTGAATATTCCTGGTGTTTTCTCTCCTTCTTTCCACATTCCGGGCGCCAAATGGCTCACATTTAAAAACGGTTCGTCCTCGCTATACAACTTTTTGGTGAATTCAAACAACGAGGTCAAATCACGAAATGCTGCTCCCTGCGGCGTGTCAGGACTAGACACCAAGTCGATGGTTTTCTGGTATGATCCCGATATGAATATTCTTAATAATTGTGTAGCAAGATTATCCAAGGTGGGTAAAGTATTCACAAGTAATTGGATCCTGGCAGGCAAATAATCCACTGCAACCATGGGCAAAGGCAAGGAAGACAAATGTGTGCTTGTCATTAACGGCAATGACGTAATGTGGGACGTCATTTCACTCAACGTAGAATAAGCAGTGCTTGAGTTTAATAACTCCGAATTAGCTGGAACGGGTATACCTTGATGCACCACTGTTCCCACCTTCTCTGCAGAGTCAAGCTCTGGGTCTGCATCCAAAGTTCTTTTCTTTGAATTTTCACTAGTGGTTGTAGATTCCTCGTGGGACATTGGTTCAACCTGGGCTTCAGATTGAGTCTCTGCGTTCAAAGCGGTAGCAAAGTCCGTTTCGTTTTGTGGAGGCAGGTGAGCGTGCTGCGGGTGCTGTATTGGCTCTGAAGATGTGTTTATGTGTTCGTTTTGCTTTTGTAATTGTTGGATTTTGTTGTGGTCTTCAATAGCCATCTGAAGCTCCAATTCCAAATCATGTTTATCAGTTTTTAAATCCAAATCTTTGGTGTTGAAAGCGTCTGAGTCCTGTCGTTTGTTTGTTTCATGTGCAAGCAGTTGCTCCTTATTGATGGAGTCGTTAATCATCTGATCAATTTCATCCATGTTTATGGGTAATTTGTCCTTCTCCTTTGTTTCACTCATTTGTTTAGATGAGAAGAGATGAAAATAATCAAACGTCGTGCGCGGGTAGATGCAGAGTGAGACATGGCGAAGAGAGGACGGCAGCTTGGGAGGTGGAAGCAGAAGAAGGCCAGGATTGAGTTTAGGTTCTGATTGGCGTGTCTGTGCTATCATAATGGGTCTTTTACCGGGCATTTTACCATAGTTTTTGCCTTGTGCAATTACCCTTTCGAAATTGCGACATTTGGAGTCACCGATGAGGAAGAGCCACTTTGGAGCGTAGCATAATTAACGGAGTTTTGCGCCGGAAATCTGCTCCCACTTAACCTGCAAAGTAGGCTTTACCCTTTTGGTGCCTCAGAACTCTTTGCCTGCAGTTCTCCATAATAAAAAATTCTGGTGGTACCACCAGAAGAGCACTATGGAGTTACCCTAAAGAGGGCATTTTCTGATAAGCTATGGGCCCCATTCACACTGTATATAAGGGCAAACTTGATGCACTTTTTCAAATAGGTAATTCCAGCCTGTCCTCAATCAGTGATGAGATATTTCGCCAAAAGGGAACAACTCAGTAGAACCTTCCACAGCGGCCCCTTCAAACACACTCCCACGCCCATAAATTGCCTTTAACGGCCTCATATCGGAACTGGCCACCCTAAAGACGTTGGCCGTATTTACCCGCTACCATAGCTCATCATTACCCTAGCGGAATAACTTACTCTATTCAGGTATACGACTATGGCGCCTTTCCTATTTCGGTCAATGCGCTTGATCGCACGATGATCATATAAAACCACTGAATACTCCAAAGTAGCAATTTCTTCTTAATGACCACTGACTCCATCGTTGACAAGTACTTCCCTAACGAGCCACAAGGCCCTAAAGTGGCTCAAATTCCTGGCGCCGTCACCTTGAAAAAGAAAGAATCTTTGAACAAAGTGTTTGACAGCAGAGCTGCCTACTTTGTAGCTGATTACGACAAATCGGTTGGAAATTACATCGTTGATGTCGATGGTAACGTGTTATTGGACGTGTACGCCCAAATCGCCTCCATTCCTTTGGGTTACAACAACCCTGCATTGATCGAAGCTGCCAAATCAAAAAAAATGATCAATGCGATCGTTAACAGACCTGCTATGGGTAACTTTCCAAGTGCCGAATTGGAAGACATTGTAGGTGAGCTTTTGAAGGTTTCACCAAAAGGCCAAGATAAAGTTTGGAGTGGATTGTCCGGAGCCGATGCCAACGAGTTGGCTTTCAAAGCCGCTTTCATGTGGTACCAATCCCAAAAAAGAGGTTACAGTACCCAATTCTCCCAAGAAGAGAATGCCACCGTCATGAAAAACGAAGCACCAGGATCTCCAGAATTAGCCATTTTGTCTTTCCAAAGAGCTTTCCACGGAAGATTGTTTGCTTCGGGATCCACCACATGCTCCAAGCCAATCCATAAATTGGACTTCCCATCGTTCAAATGGCCCAAGGCAGAATTCCCATCCTACAAATACCCATTGGACAAACACCAAGAGGACAATAAGGCCGAAGACGACCGTTGTCTCAAGATCATCGACGACATCTACAAAAACTGGCACTGTCCCATCGCTGCGCTTTTGATCGAGCCAATTCAATCTGAAGGTGGTGATAACCACGCTTCGTCCTACTTCTTCCAAGGAATCAGAGACATCACCAAGAAGAACGGATCTTTGATGATTGTTGACGAAGTGCAAACCGGTGTGGGTGCCACGGGTACTTTCTGGTGTCACGAACACTTTGACATTACTCCAGCCCCAGACATGGTGACGTTCTCCAAAAAGTTCCAAACCGCCGGTTACTACTTCCACGACCCCGAAATCGTACCAAACTTTGCCTACAGACAATTCAACACCTGGTGTGGTGATCCAGCCAGAATGATTTTGGGTGGAGCCATTGGAGCTGAGGTTGTCAAACACGATCTTCCTGCTGTGGCTAAGAGAGTTGGTGCTTATTTGTACGCCAAATTGGAAGCTTTGCAAGCTAAATACCCAAGCTACTTTATTGATTTGAGAGGTAAGGACAGAGCCACCTTTATTGCTTGGTCGTTGGAATCTCTGGCCAAAAGAGACCAATTTTTAAGCGACATGAGAAGCGCTGGTGTTAACATTGGTGGATGTGCCGAGACCTCTGTTAGATTGAGACCAACCTTGGTTTTTGAAGAAAAGCACGCCGACATTTTGATCGACACCATCGAAAGCGTCGTCTCCAAATATTAGGTGTGACTCGGTTTACTTGTAGTTAATATAATGACATAGAAAGAGACTGAAGAGAGGCCTTTAGTGGGTTCTTCCGCCAGTTTTAGATGCCAACTCTCTATACGTATTGGACGCGCTAAAAGGGCCGGGGTCTGTCGTTGTGCTACTGCCAAAGACGCCATTGCTCATTTTAGTACAGCCAAAACGGCCCCGGCTGTTGTGATTTCCATCTCGCAGATCATTTCGGTTTTCGACCAAATCTGGAGAAATGTCTGAAATGTACCTCCATATAAAGCTGGCCATAAAGGACAACTCCAATGCCTCGTTGATCTCAGGTGGTGTGGCGGGGGCGGTTCTGCGTACGGTGGTGTCTCCGTTCGAAAGAGCAAAGATTTTGCTCCAGCTCCAAGGCCCGGGCCTGAACCAGGCCTACAGAGGTATGTTTCCTACGATACTAAAAATGTACAAAGACGAAGGCTGGAAGGGGCTTTTCAGGGGAAACACCTTAAACTGCATACGTATATTCCCCTATAGTGCCATTCAATTTGCAGTTTTCGAGAATTGCAAGAGTATAATTCTTCAAAAATATCCACGACAATCGAACGAATTAAATTCTTCAGAAAGATTCGTGTCTGCCTCGATGGGGGGTCTTTTGTCGGTGCTAGCCACTTACCCATTGGACCTTATTCGTGCCCGTATCAGTATTCGGACCGCTTCCTTATCAAAGCTCGATAGGGGCAAGCTTGTTAAACCACCTTCGGTTGTAGGCACCGCAACAGAAGTGATACAAAAAGAGGGAGGTTTTTTGGCTCTTTATAAAGGAATTGTGCCCACATCTTTGGGGGTGGTTCCGTACGTGGCGATCAATTTTGCCTTGTACGAAAAGCTCAGGGAATACATGAACAATTCGCCTAAAGACTACTCCAACCCAATATGGAAGCTATCTGCTGGTGCATTTTCCAGTTTTGTAGGTGGTGTTTTGATATATCCGTTGGATGTGTTACGAAAACGTTTCCAGGTGGCCAGCATGGCGGGCGGTGAGTTGGGCTTTCAGTACAAATCCACGTCTCATGCATTGGTGTCAATGTTCAGAGACGAAGGCTTCTTTGGCGCTTATAAAGGCTTGACCGCTAATTTGTATAAAATTGTGCCTTCCATGGCGGTCAGTTGGCTTTGTTACGATACCATGCGTGACCTTATCAAAACGTGGTAGCAGCCGTAGCATTAACCCCACCATAGCGCCCGTATTCTGTATAGTTACTAGACCTTAATATCATTAGACATCTAAAACTTGGACCCAGACACGACCACCTACCATGGCTACCACTGAACCAACGAAAACTGTATGCGAGCGTGCGCCCACCGTTTCGACGCACTTTTCCTACCAGTCTCATTGGATGGTTCGATATTGAATAAAAACTACGTCTAAGATGTTTCCTTCTAGAACATTATTGAACTCAGCTAAGAAAGCCAACAAAATCCCAGTGCCAGTGGAAATGTTTCCATTATTTGCTGCTGTTGGTGTTGCTGTTTGCTCCGCCTGTTTTTTCACCTACAGACACTTTGCTCATGATAAAGAGTTAAGATTGTGGAAAAACGCCAACTTGTCCACTGTTGACGATGTTCTTAACGAAGATGCAAGAAAAAACAACAGTTAGTCATGCTGTGTTTGTTTATCTATTTAAATAGTATTTATATACACGGTAATCAGTTTGGAGAGTGGATCTTGACACGGTCCATGTTTACGATGATGGGGTCAATAATTGGCTTCAATCAAGGAAATAGGTGCAATTTGGGCTACAAAAGTGATCAAATGCTCCGAATTGACCTCATTATCACGAAAAATGGCTTCGATTTGGGCTTATTTCGGCCCTTCTCTCAAATCATCTATTGAAGGTTTGTATAGTATTCTGTGATTTCGGGAATTTCATCAAGTAAATCAAAAGCCTTTTGAAACATCTTTTCGTTCTCTTCCGGGAATGGAACCTTGTTATCTGCGTCGGCTATATACTCCACGGTGGTGTCCTTTAATTTGAACCCTTTGTTTGATAACTCATTGGCAATCGAGTTGACATCTGAAGGCTCAGTCACCAATTGATAAAGAGTTTCGCCTTTGTATTCGTTTTCTGCGTCTTCGTACTCAAGAACGTCTTCAGCACCCACTTCTATAGCCAAGTCCAATAAATCATCCAACGTCTCGTTTGCCTCGGTAGATGCAAATAAAATGATTCCTTTACGTTGAAACATATACAAACAGGGACTCAACGCAGCATTGCATTTGCTTAATGCGTGCTTCACACTGTTCACCGTACGGTTTTTATTGTCAGTATCGGCCTCTACTATGAAAGCTATGCCTCCAGGACCCATGAATTCATATGTCACTTGAGAAGTTTGCTTTTCATCGCCGGTCAACTCACCGGAACCTCTCTTTATAGCGTTATCAATGATCTTCTTGGTCACGTTGATCTTCTTGGCCTTTTCTATCAACGTTTGCAACTGAGCATTGCCTTCAATTCCTGCTTGTCGTACACTGGCAGCGATTCTTGTAGCCATGGCGTATGCTTCTCTGGACTTTTTGGCGTCGTTTTTGGCCTTATCGTGACGTATGTTTTGCCATTTGGAGTGCCCTGCAAAGGCTTGCACACTCACATGGAATTGTCTCGTGCTGGTACCACGGTATACTTGTCTGAACCTAACGATATTCATAGACCACATTGAAATTTTTCACTTTGTCACCACACACGACCCGCACCTAAACCTCGAAATCTCAATATCGGGGTCTTGCAATTGATAAAGAATGAGTGCTAATGAATCAATGAATAAGCGGACGTTGTTGGCGGCAATTGCCGACGAGGATTCCGTAACAGGGTTGTTGTTGGCGGGTGTGGGCCAGGTCAGTGGTGAAGAGGGCAAAGAAACCAACTTTTTAACGGTCTCACCCGATAAAACAACCGTTGAAGAAATAGAACAGGCATTCGATAAGTTCACCAGTACTAGAAAAGACATCGCCATATTGTTGATCAACCAACATTTGGCCGATTTAATCAGACACAAAGTAGACACATTCACCAGTGCTTTCCCTGCAATTTTGGAGATTCCTTCCAAGGACCATCCTTACGATCCTGAGAAAGATTCGATTCTTAAGAAAGTTAGAAGATTATTTGGCGAATAGAGGTTATGTAATAGCATAATATATTAAGACATGTTTACCGGCACTACTTTTTCTTCTTGTTTTTGTTCTTTTTCTTCTTGGGGGTTGGTTTGGCCTGGTCGTCAAGCTGCGACTCTGCTGGAGGAACTGCTTCTTCCTCGACAGCGGCTTGGACATCTTTTGCTATTTCGGAGGCGGTTTCCTCGAGAGGCTCTTCTGGGTCTTTGATTTCTTCCAGCTCTGTGGTTTCTTCTGGCTCTTGGGTTTCCTCTGGCTCTTGGGTTTCCTCTGGCTCTTTGGTTTCCTCTGGCTCTTTGGTTTCCTCTACCTGCTCCTCGTTCTTGATTTCCTCTTCTTTAGCTTCAGCCGGCTCCTCGATCGGAAGTTCACTCACTTCTGCTTGCGCTTGTGTTTCCTCTGCCTTTGGTGCCTCTACAGGCTCTTCTTCTTTTACCGGTTCTACTGCCTCCTCCTTGGCTTCCTCGGATTCATGAGCCTCCGGTGTAGCCTCCGTTACCTTTATGGCCGGCTCACCAGCCTCCCCGTTGGCCTCCTTTTCTGGAACCGGCGGAGGGGCGGCACTAGAGGCTTTACCCCAGTAATCTTTGGCATAGATGTCGGGCAACGAGCATTCCTTGACGTAGAAATTCCTCACTCCTTGCACGCTCTTTTCCTTTTCACAGGCCTTCAACCATTCGGGCCTGATAATTGGTATGTTCATCTCATTGGCTTTGAGATATTCTGGGTTTTGCTCGTTTTCTCTGGTACATATAAAATGAGTGGTATCAACGCTGACTTTGGTCTGTGCTGGGTAATGGGCGCCCATGTTCTTCAAGGTGGCTTCAATATCCTCGACGGTGAACAGCTCATTGGGTGAAATATCGCCTAGGCAAACATTTATACCCGATAAATCAGTCATTTTGTGAGTCTTCACCTCCAAGCTATTCGACGAGTAATTCCCTGCAGTGGTGTCCAATCGCAATTGAAATTCAAACGTCTTGTCAATTGGCAATCCAGATAACTTGGTGGTTTTCTTGGTCAATGGTTGGGGTATGGCGCCCAATTTTTTGCCGTCTTTAAACAACGTCAAGTTTTTCATATTGGCAGTGCCCAAATCCAAAGTATCCCATTCCAAAACACACGAGGTTTGTGTGACGTTTTTGATCTTCAAAACCGGTGCTTTTGGTAGGTTCTTACCGAAGGTGTTCAAGATTTCGTCTTGTATCAATCTAAATTGTTTTGCTTCTGCCTTCTCGGTCTCCAGATCTTGTTCACATTTAATCTTCACAATCGACCCGGCCTTGACGCCATTGGGTAACAAAATCGTCGGAAACTCAATCAAATGATTATCTTTGGTCAACAACAACGCCAAAGACGCATCCAATTTACCTACAGTTAAAGACACTTCAACCATTGATTGTTTAACTTGTTGATCCAAACTCGCGCTCATTCAATTTTAGGTATAGCCTCAGGTTGAATTTTTGTATATATTTACAAATATTGTACACTAATTGATAGAAATGCCCATTGCCGTCAAATCGTCGGCAATTTCTTCGTCGGTTGCTTTCCTCATCAAAAATTCATTCACGAGCAGCTTTTCGTTGCCCGAGAGGTCAATTGCTGAGGGAAATCCATGAAATTGTATTAACCCATTTAGTATACCCAATTGAGCATTGTAATCGTTCCTGTTTTCCACCAAGCTTATCAAGTTTTGTTGTTTAATGACTTTCTTGGTTATACCTTCGCCCTCGTAATACCCGTTGGTCTCACTTGGCGTGGCAGTTTCTGGGATGGCTTTAAAGCTGTATTCAGGTACTAATTGGTCCATCTGATTTCTTTCTTTGTTAATCTTGTACCACTTGCTGGTGGTGTCTTGGATCATTTCGTTTTTGCCATCCATGAGTTTCCTTAAGTAATCCTGGTGGATCGAGGTTCTGGTGGCCACCGTTTCGGTGTCTATGCACTTCAATCTGTAATTTAATGTATTATTTGCAAGCTTCAAGCTGTCTTGATAAAACTCGTTGATCTTGTAGTATATTTTGGAGAGCTCGGGGTGTGAGCCTTCCAAACATGACTTCAATTCGTCTTCTAGGAATTTGAGCTTGTCTTGGTAAAGCTTATCACGAATCTCAGCAAATGACTTCTCAATCAACATCAACTCCTCCACTGCCAACATTCGCTGCTCGTTCAAGTCCACATCGTCTTCTTCATCGGCCTCTTCCGCCTCTTCTTCCTCTTCTACTTCTTCTGGCTCTGCTTGTTCTTCTTCTACGTTCAAGTGCTCTGCCTGCAGCTCATTATTCTCGTTTTCTTCATGGTCGTTTTCGTCGTTTTGCTCGCCATCCGGGGCTTGCTCTGCATCTGCAACGTTCACATTGTCTGTGGAGACGTCGACGTTATCAGACCCCTTTTCAAGGCCCTTTCCATCGGTCGTTTCGTCGGCCCGGTTCTTATCATCAATGGAGATCTCCGAATCTGCCAATTTAGGTTTGTTGTCAGTGTCGGGCCCTTTATCTTCAGGAACCTCCCCCTCCAGTATGTTATCAGCCACACTAACGTCGTGGGCCGAATCCGACCTCTCGGGTTCTTCCTTATCTACGGCCAGTTGATCATTTTCACTTTGTTGCTGATCGGCAACTTTGCCGTTGTGGATGCTTTCAGGAGAAATCTTTGAGTCGCCATTGGGGCTGATTTTCATTTTCTTGCTCTGTGTGTCGTTTTTATCATCTTCTGAACTTCGTTTGACCCCGTTGGTAGCAAGTCCGTTTTTTGAATCGTCACCATGCAACAGTCCATTGGTGCCTTCCAAAGCTTCGTCCAAAGCTTCGTCCAAATCGTCATCGGAATCAATTTCCTTAAGCCGGGCGAGTTCGGTGAGTTTGGAGAGCTGGTTTAAGTCCAGCCCGTTATCTTCACTAGAACCCTCCTGTTCAAGAAAATCCATCTTGTCGGTTTCCGCCTCAGATTGGCCGTCTTCAAGATCCGAGAGCTCTGAGCTTTCATAGTCCTTGGCGCCGGCCTGACCGTTGTGCTCGTTGCTGTTTTCAGACATTATTGTGGTGATAGTTGTCAATTCCTCTTCAGTGGGCATATCTATACACTGGTGCTAAAACCTCGGCTTTTGGATGGGAAATAGTGTCTGCAAACGTGTCTTTGGTTCTGGTACGCGTACTGCTTTGGGAAATAATCAATCGAATCTACTAAATGCACAAACTCACGCCTGTAGTCAAATAATCGCTGATATTCAAGTTGACCCTGTGGAATTTTCAATGCGAAGCACCTCTACTTGGGGAACCTGCACACAGCGCGGCTTGACCTTTTTTGAGGGCAGAAAATAACAAAATTGACTTAAATGGGCCTCGCAGATGAGGGTTACCCGGCGCACTCTTATGGTACTCTATATGCAGGCGCGGTGTGGCCTACCGCTTTGAATTTTTTCCACTGTGATGAGATGAGATAGCCATGTCAAGTTTTAAATCATTATTTGGAGGGGCCAAAACCGACGACACAGTGAGCGATTTGTTTGCACAGGCTGGAGCCGTGGACAGGACCGATGCCTTGAAGCTGAAGAGCGCTGGAAAGCCGTCCGTGGCTGAAGAAGTAACGTCTGAATCCGAAGATTCTAACGATTCTGACGATTCCGAAGACTCTGAAGATTCAGAAAGCGCCGATGATAGCGAAGAGGTCGCCATTCCAGCAGCTAAGAAGACACCAAAGGACCAGGACGAAAACTATGATCTTGAAGCCAAGTATTTCAAACAATTATTGGATGAAGCTGATGCCAAAGAATCACGTGAGAACGAAGACCAACCTAAAGACGACAATGAACTGGAAGAAACCAAGGAAGTTAAAGCACAAGCAGCCAAAAAGGTCGATTTTAAAGAAGAGGAACTTGACAAGGCCGAAAAGACCGTTTTTGTCGGAAATGTTCCCTTGACCGTCATTACCAATAAGCAAATCTACAAAAGATTCAAACAATTATTCGCCAAAGTAGGTACGGTTGCATCCATTAGATTCAGATCCATTTCTTTCAATGAGCCATTACCCAGAAAGGTTGCCTTTTCACAAAAGAAATTCCACAACTCCAGAGAAACCTTCAATGCATATATAGTATACGAAAGTAAAGAATCGTCGTTAAAGGCTGTGGAAGCTTTCAATGCCAAGGTCTTCGAACATATGCATCTCAGAGTGGACCACGTTGCACACCCGGCTCCAAAGGATAACAAAAGAACCATTTTCGTGGGTAATTTGGATTTCGAAGAACAAGAAGAAGTATTATGGCGTTATTTCAACGAAAAGTCCGACAATGACGTTGAAAGTGTCAGAATTGTCAGAGACGCCAAAACCAACATTGGTAAGGGGTTTGCCTTGGTGCAATTCAAAGACACCTTGAGTGTCAACAAAGCGCTTTTGTTGAATGACAAGCCCATTTCTGCTGAAAGCAAAAGAAAATTGCGTATATCGAGGGCCAAAAAGCACGCCAAACCCTCTATCTTATCTCCAAATCACGTAGATAATGTCAAGACCAAATCTGTGTCAAAAAAACAAACTTTAAATGATTCACAAAAGACTCGTTTAGGGAGAGCCAAAGTATTAGGTAAGGCCGACAAGGCCACCGCCGGTAAAGTCATCATCGAGGGTCAAAGAGCCAGACCAAACGCCAGAGTGGAAGGTATCAAAGGTAAAGCTGGAAAGGTCAAGAAGCCCAGAATAAGAGACAGAACTCAAAGATTCAAGGAGAATTTGAAGGCTAAGGAAGCCTCCAACCTTGAGGAGTTCAAGAAGGAAAAAGAGGCCAAGAAAGCCAGACATGCCAAAGATTCCAAGGTAACAAAGGATTCAAAGCCTTTTAAAGCATCTAGGGGCTCTGGGGGCTCTAAAGACTCAAAAAACTTCAAAGACTCGAAAAACTCAAAACCATTCAGAGGTTCTAAAGCCACCAAACCCTTTAAACCTTCGAAGTAATTCACTAATCTTATAGATGATTGTAATGAATAAAGTAACAAGACACCAAAGTAGGGTCTTGACTCAGCAAATGGGTATAAGGTTCCGAATAGGCTTTAGAGCCAGCCAGACCATTGAGTCCCAAAACTTCTCTAAATTCGCCAGAAAGAAGCCATCCAACACAAACAGCTAGGTTCGGCCTTGCAACGCTGGCATCGTCCCTTCACAACTATCTTCCCCGTCAAACAACGCACCGCTTTACCAAACCCAGGGTCATCCCGATTTGGCGAAATAGAAAAACTAAAGTGGTCGTGGTCTGCATACAACTGATAAGGCCGGTTGTATAAAGGGCAGTATGTCCCCCCTTAAATCACACACTCTTTAGTTAACGCTATGGGAAACAACACCTCCAAACCAACAGGATCCTCTACACAGGAGGAACAAATCTACAATGAAAAGCATGTCTACTCAGATGCCTTCAAAACCGAAGATGAAATCGAGAAAAAGTTAAGGCAATTGGCCTTGAATGGCACCACCTTGCCAACTTTGGAGGATTCTTTGAGTGCATGGCAAAATGACTTCCAAAAGGACTCCAAAAACTTGTTAGCACAAAGTGCAATTGCAAAACAGGATATCTATTCGGTGATTTCAGATTCCAGTTCTGCCACCAAATTGAAACAGCAGTATTTGTTTAATGTTGAAGTGGACCCAATTGGCAGCCCCAGCTATTTTGATAACCAAAAGTCTTCAGGACGTTGTTGGATGTTTGCAACCTGTAACGTTTTACGTACCCATGTGATCAACAATTACAACTTGAAGCCTGATGGCTTTCAATTGTCCCAAGCATACTTCTTTTTCTATGATAAATTAGAGAGAGCCAACTTTGCCTTGGACAATTTGATTGACACCTACGATTTGCCCTTAGATTCCAGATTGGTCAGTTACGTCATGGGTGACCCTATTGGAGATGGTGGCCAATGGGATATGATCGTTAACATTATGGAGAAATACGGTGCTGTTCCTCATGAATTCTTTCCTGATAATGCACAGGCCGCCAGCTCCAGTACCTTCAATTACATTTTAAAGGAAAAAATCAGAGAATATGGTTTGACCTTGCGTGAATTGAAATTGAAAGGTAACTCCGACGATTACGTCAAAATGGTCAAGACGGAAATGATGGGTGAAATCTACAACATTTTAGCCATTAGTTTGGGCACTCCACCAAAACCCTCTGATTCAATCACCTGGGAATTTACCGATAAATCGGGCAAATTCTCCTCAATTGAAACCACCCCAACTGAGTTCTACAAGAAACACATTGGTTACGAAGGCACTAAATTCTTCTCTTTGATCAATGATCCTAGAAACGACTTTGGTAAATTGTACACGGTTGAAAGATTGAACAACATGAGCGGTGGAAGACCAATTCAATACGTCAACACCTCGTTGAAATCAATGAAGGAAGCCACGATCAAAATGTTGAAGTCGAACGAACCGGTATTTTTTGGTTGTGATGTGGGTAAATTCTACGATAGACAATCCGGAGTGTTGGATGTCAATCAATACAATTTCAAGCTTGCGTTCGGAACCGACTTCAAAACGACCAAAAAAGACAGGTTGCAAACTGGATCTTCACAAATGACCCATGCCATGGTCTTCTCCGGTGTTCATTTGGACAAAAACGGTGAACCTGTCAGATGGAAGGTTGAAAACTCATGGGGTCCAGATGTTGGTGATAAGGGCTATTTCGTCATGACCGATGAATGGTTTGACGAATATGTATTCCAAGTGGTTACTGGGAAGGCTTATGCCAGCAAAGAAGACTACCAAGTTTGGAAAGGCCAAGATTACACCGTTTTGCCATTTTATGATCCAATGGGTGCTTTGGCCTAAATATTTACACTCAAAACTGGTTTTTGAAGTCAAACACTCTTGCTGGTGTATCTTTCTGGTAAGAGAAATTGTTAGAAGAGTTTATATGTCCAACATATCGCGTCATTTAAGAAATTGTTTTACTTTAGTTCAAATATATGATATCTAAAAGCACTTTTTTGTAGTTCGCGCTAGATCAACATTTTCTATGTCCTACAAACTTTTAGGTAGTTCCTCTGAAAAGCTCAAGGAACGTGCCCTTCTCATAGAGCAGAGGTTTCTAAATGCCTCTTCTGAACAGGATCTTCAAGAAATCTTAAAAGAAATTGAGGAATTGGACCACGCATCGAATAATGACATGAAGAAGTTCATAGCGTTGAATCTGAAAGAATGCCAGCAAGAGCTTTCTACAGTCGAGCTTAGCCGAACACAATTGGCCGAATCTTTGCAGCATACGAACGGGCTTATAAATCTTTATTCTTCCTCGAACGATTTGGGGAACAGCCTAACTTTCCAATTGAAAAACTTGGATAATGAAATCAATAGAGTTGATAAAGCATTAAAATACGTCACCAAGACAAAACTATTGAAAAATAATATCAACCAAGCAGTTTATGCCTTAGAGCACAAAAACTGGGAATTGGCTGCTAATTGCATACACACAATCAAAACACAAGTACCACAAGACCTTATTGAAGGACATTATGCTTCCAATTTAATTCCGTCTACTGATATACCTGAATTGCCTGATACGGTGATAGAGAACTCAATTACCCAGCTTAAGTCTGTGTTCCAAGATAAATTCAACGAGGCATCTGAAAACAAAAATATTCCGGAGCTTACAAAGTACTTTCAGTTGTTTCCATTAATTGGTGAAGAAGAAGCAGGATTGAACTGTTATTCGAACTTCATTTGCCAGATTATTACCAATACGCTGAGAAGCTTGATTCAATCGATATCTGTAGATAGCAAATCAGGCATATATGCTAGGATTTCGATGCAGTTTTTTGAGAACATATCAATGATGCTTTCACAGCATGCACCATTAATCAAAAAGTATTACCTTTCAACATACCCCAACACCATCACTTACGTGATAAATAAAATTCAACACGAGATTGACTCCCAAATAGGTCTTATCACCGATACTTTTTATGATAACAATCGTTTGAATAAGGTTGTACAAGATACGAATTTATATGAGTATCCGCTTTTAAGTGCAAGAAAATTAGGTGAAAGCGCTGAGCAAACGGCATTCACTGATAACGAGCTTGTGACTATTGTGGAGTCTGGTGACTATATTACTGAATTTGCTCAAATATTCCATTTCTGGTCAATGTACAGTAAATTCATCACTACAAAATACCTTAACGATGGTCACAATCAAAAGAAACTTGAAATACCGTCGATTCTTTCGAACAGTAACTACACGAAGAAGTTATCCAACAAGTACTTGCCAGTTTTTGAAAAAATTGTTCAGTACTATTTCCGCAGATCATTAGAAAAGGCCATTCAAATAGAGGAAATACCCGATTTAGACAGTCTCTTAATAGTGGGAGCCAAGCTCAAGTCTCCCGACCAAGCACCAAGCTCGTCCGTTATCGATGACTTTACCTTGGTTTTCAACAACATATTAAAGTGTTTGATTGAGTCGGGCCAGGAATCTTCCCTTAAAATTTTCATAACGGAAGGATTCAAGGTGATACAAGATGATTTGGTTAATGGCTATTTTGTGAAGGAACTAAACGAAAACCTGCCTCGTTATAATTCCACTCTTACATTAATCAATCCAAACACTCTCAGTGCTACCTTGAATAGTCCAAAGCCACTGAGAGGTTCAACGCCTGTCCCAGAGGCTAATGCAGGCTACGGATTCTTAAAAGGTGCATCTAGTGCCTTTGGAAATGTGGTTGCCAGCACCACTCAAGCAAGCACTGGTACCGTATCTAATAGTCCAAAATTGGTCAAATTTCTTATCATGCTCAATACCGTTGCACTTTCCCAAGAATATATGAACAAAATTGTTGGAAATTACTTGAAAAATGACTCGATTTACTTAAAGAATTGCTTCACCTTCAATGATGACAGTGAAATAGTCAAAAACATTTTACAAACGGAATTACTCGAGCCATTCATCAATGGAACTAACAAGATTACACAAGAGGCTTTGATCAATTTCTACAACCAATCTATCAAAACTAATATCCTTCAAATCATGGGAAGCTTTTTAAGTGATTCGGATGAAGCCAACTTCATACTATACTCGTCCAGTGCCCTCAATGACACCACATTAATTTTCAACTTCATAAACGAGTGGAGAGCTCTCATAGGGCCTTACAAACTAACCTTACATCATGAACTATATAGTAAGTTCTTGAGATTAATAATTTTGAACTTGGCTAATCTTCTTGAAAAAAGATTGCTTTTCTGTTTGAAGAAATTTAAGATTAATGAGCTTGGTGCATTGAAACTCGAAAAAGATGTAAGTACGTTGATCAGTGAAGTGTGTGAGGACAACTACGAGTTAAGAGAGAAGTTTGTTAGAGTCACACAAATCATCTTACTAGTAGGAATGGATGATGAAGAGTATGAAGAGAGCACTGGTTCATCACAAGATGATGAGTTTGGAATTAACTGGGTCTTAACAAACCCGGAAAGAAAGCAATACAGAAGTTACAGAATTTTTTGAAAAGGCATACCTTTCAATTGGCATCAAAACGTTATTTTTTCAAAATTAATATACAAATTATTAACTATACATGAATCTATATGCAAAATCTCCCTTACTGAGGAGTCACTTGTTTCTTATCTGGTTTGATTCTCATTTTGTCTGTTATGTTATCAAATCTAGGATGTGAAAAATCACATTCAGGTCCTGCTGGACAAAACCCGGTCAAGAAATTTGGGCACATCACTTTACGAACATGCCTATTCACACATTTGGGCCCTTCAGGACAGAAGCCTCTTAAATAGTTTGGACATTCGGGAATCTTGGATTGTGGATCCACGTGTAAGTACAAGCAATCTGCAGTTTGTGTACAAAACCCGTTTCTTGAATAGAACAAACATTCGGGCATCTTTCTTAAATTATATTCGTGTAAAAATTCACAGTTATTATTCTTTTTACAAAGTCCTCTAAGCCAATGCTTACACACAATTTTATTATTAAATATAGGCAACGGATGCTTGTTGGGACAATCGCTTCCATTTGGGCATGAATTCGGCACCATGGCGTTATAAAACTGACATATTGGACGATCTGGGTTAGTACCAAAATTGTACTCCTTTCTCAAAAAAGGTTCGAATTTGAACCTCCTGTTTCTTGTGTCAGGATGTACTACTGGGTTGGGATTCAACATGTTCTGTAAATTACGTGACTATGCGATTTGTAAGGAGACTCTTCGAGATAAGATGAAATACCTAATAGAACTATCTTAGAAATCAATTTTTGAAGTGCGAGTTTGAAATGACTTACTATTTTGGGTCACGTGCTGTTCCCCATATAATCACACCAACATCAGACGACTTTAAGAAGTCACCTTGTTTTACAAAGTTTCGTTTTTGCTTATTGTAGCTATTGCTTATATACATTTCTTGGGTCAGTCGATGAATAAAGTCGATGCGGTCGTGGTAGGGACTGGCTTGGCTGGTTTAACTACCAGTTTGAGGCTTTTGAACAAAGGTAAAAGAGTGGTTTTGATTGAAAAATCGGAAACTTTTGGAGGAAATTCCATAAAGGCATCTTCTGGTATCAACGGAACACCCACAAAATATCAAATGTCGTCTGACTTCTTGGAATCATTCATCAACGATACTCTAAGATCGGGCAAGTTTGCAAATAACAGAAAATTGGTAGAGATTCTAGTGAATAGCTCCAAATCTTCAATTTCATGGTTGAGTGACGAAATTGGAGTGGATTTGCTGGTGGTGGGTCATTTGGGTGGGCATTCTTTTGCAAGAACACATAGGGGACCTAAATTGCCCCCTGGTTATGCCATAATATCGGCATTAACTAAGAAAATTGAAGCACACCCAAATGTGACCATTTTGAAGAACTCCACAGTCCTGAAAATTTGGCAAAAGAATCTCCATGTTCACGAAATAGAATATTCTACCTTGGGAAAGGTATTTTCCTTGGCCACTAATAATTTGGTCATGGCAACTGGCGGTTACTCGGCTGATATTCAGTCTGAAGATTCTCTCATCAAAACCTATAGGCCCGATTTGTTACAATTTCCTCTGACAAATAGTAATTTAACCACTGGAGATGGACAGAAGATGCTTTTGAGAGATTGTGATGCAAAATTAATCGATATGGACCAAATTCAAGTTCATCCTACCGGGTTTCTAGATATGACAAATGTAGAAACTGCAAATTTTAGAAATAAGTTTTTATGTGGAGAATTAATAAGAGGTATTGGTGGAATTCTAATCAGCCCTAATTCGGGTAAACGTTTCGTCAATGAGCTCGAAACAAGAGACAAAGTCAGTGAAAAAATTCTCAAACAATGTAAGATAGTTGATAATGCCTTCACTAAACAACAAAAACACATTTCCTTGATAATTGTCAACCAAAATGATTACGAGAAGGCCAGATCTCACATAGACTTCTATGTTTTCAAAAATCTACTCAAAAAGGGTACTGTTGACGATATCTACACTTCATTGAAAGCTATCAATCCACATTTGGTATCAAAAACATTGCAGCAGACTTTGGATGATTATGGTCAACAAATTAGGCACAATTCACCCGATGAATTTGGTAGATCTGTTTATGGCGAAGCCCCTGACACCAACAAGTACTATTATGGCTTTGTAACCCCGGTTGTGCACTTTACAATGGGAGGTGTGGCCATAGATGAGAATGCTCGAGTGATCACATCAACCGATCAAATCTACGATAACCTCTATGCTGTAGGAGAGATCAGTGGAGGCGTCCATGGTGCAAATAGATTGGGCGGGAATTCGTTGCTTGAATGTGTTGTTTTCGGTACCATTGTGGCAGACTTGATAGAGTAACTGACGACTAATATACATTTGATAAATATAAAAAAAAACGAATTAAAATTATTCTACGTTAACCTCAGCTTGGCCTAACTTTCTAGCCAATTCCTTAAGGTTTTGATCATTCAATTTGTTAGCAGTATTGGAACGCTTTCTGTCCCTGCGCTCTTGTTTGTCCTTTTTCAATAACTTTTCCTTGTCGAGAATACTTTCCTCCGATGCACCAGTAACAAACGACAAGAGATTATTACGTCTTCTAACGCCTTCACGAACCCAAAACTCACTACGATACAACTCCCAAGCCTCTCTTATGTCTGTGTTAAAAACACGAGCGTTCAACACTAATCTTACGTCGTTGATTCCTATTTTAGGTTGACAACGCAGTTTACAAGATACCAAAAAAACCTCGATTTTTGAGTGCCTATTCTGTTGGGTCTGTGGCTGTAAGTAGTGTAGGACAATCAATGCCGAATCAGTTATATACAATGAAAATTCTCTGATCGACTCAGAAAGCTTGTCAATAAATGGAGATTTTACCTTGATTAATCTTACGTTCAATTGTCTGAGGCCTCTGTTGGTTGAGGCCAAGAATTTCCTAGGCAAAACAATGGTTTTCTGATATTCTCCTGAGAAGTAGTATAATGACAAAGTCACAATTAAAGCTAATAAGACGAATGTCAAAACAACTCTCCAAGAACCTTTTGAGGATGTGAAATATAAATGATGCGATAATGACGTTATAAGAGCACATAATATAGCCATAAATGTTAAATATTTCCTTCTTAGTGCTCTTTGTTGAACAAATTGTTCCCTTAAACTATCTTCAAGAATGAGAAGGTTCCTAAATATCTTACCTGTGGCCGGAGTTTGAGTATAACCGGGCCCAATTATTTTATCACTTCCCTCAGATTTATAGGACTTTCTTCGTATTCTTTTTTTGGGCTTAGGGCTGGGGGACTCCTGTGCACCTAAATCACGTCTGGGCGACGTTTTTCTGCTTCTAGAACTCTTTGTTCTTGACTTGGATCTCGATGGCGTTTCACGGTCTAAAGATGCTTGCGACCCTACTTCTGAGTCTGAGTATATGACGAAATCATTATCGTTTGGTGAAGAGCTGTATGGAGTAATATCCATCATCGACTCATTGGAGGATAAAGCGGGCAGGCTTGGAGGTAGCGGTATAAAACTTTCTAGAAGCTCTGTGTTACTGTTCAAAGCAGGGGAGCTTGGTATTGGGGTGTTGGTGTTATCAAAAGAATGGCCTATTTTCAATCCATAACTTTCGTTTTCCGGCTCTTGTTCATTTTCCTTCCGGCTGGTATCGGGTATGCTTGGATCAGACATCTCCAAATTTGAAATGAAATATGAAAAAATCTAGTGCGATTTTATGCGATTTTATGCGATTTCATTGACATGGCTTCATTAAAAGAACAGAAACAACAATTCGTTTCAGACTTGCTAGGGGGCAGTGTCTCGGAAATATACTTGATAGTGAGTATATCAATTGTTTCGTATATTTTATATAGGTCAATGCGGAAAGTCGTAGCACCAGAATTGAATATAGTTTTGGATCTAATATTAAATGTAGGCATGTTACTTTGCTCGATAACTATATACAGTAACAAAATCTACAGTTTATATCAAGCATTGACAATTCCCAGCCTTATATTTATGTTTTTGAGTAACAACGGAAAAGAGGCTACGAATATCAAGACATCAGCAAACGAATCGGATATACTTAAAGCAAAAGCCTTCATTACCGTGTATAGATCCCATATGCTTATATTAACCAACTTAGCGATTTTGGCGGTAGATTTCCATATCTTCCCAAGAAGATTTGCCAAGGTCGAAACGTGGGGTACTTCCATCATGGATATGGGTGTAGGATCATTTGTTTTCTCCATGGGTTTAGTAAATTCGAGATCATTGATCAAACAAAGCTTGAATAATAAGGTCAAAAAGTACCTGGTAATCAGTCACATAAAACTTATTGGATTCAATATGAAGAAGTCGATTCCAATGTTGGTTTTCGGAGTTGTTAGGCTCATTAGTGTCAAAGGTTTGGAATACCAAGAACACGTGACTGAATATGGTATTCACTGGAACTTTTTCATTACTTTGGGGCTTTTGCCTACATTTATTGCAGTAATCGATCCTTTGTTCCGTGTTTTCCCCAGATTTTTGGTGGCTTTCGCCATCGCTTGTATATATGAAACTGCGTTGGTGCGTTATGGGTTGATAGAGTTTGTTTTAAGAAGCGACAATAGGCTTGATTCGTTGATCACAATGAACAAGGAGGGAATTTGTTCCTTTTTCGGATACTTTAGTATCTTTATCTTCGGACAATCTTTTGGTTCATTCGTCTTGACCTCGAAGAAGACCCCCAACAATTTAATAAACTTCAAATTAAACGGTAAAGGCAAAAAATACTTAACCGTTTCGACCACAAGGGGACTTATTATAACTACTGTGTTATACCAGGCATTATTTTACGTTGTCAATGAATCGACTTACTTTTACAGTGTCTCCAGAAGATTGGCAAACTTACCCTACATTTTGATGATTGTTTCATATAACTCATTTTACTTGCTTGCGTATAATTTGAGCGGAAGGCTTTTCAGTGACATAAGCACCCAGTCCGAAACGTTGGAAGCTGTGAACAAAAACGGATTGGTGTACTTCCTAATTGGTAATTTATCTACCGGTTTAGTGAATATGTTTATCAACACTTTGGAATGCACCTCGACTGAATCTTTCATTATATTACTCGTGTATGGGTTTGTTTTGACATTTGTGGTGATTATAATGAACAAATGGGGGATTTATATAAAATTCTAAATAAATGGATACGCTAATACAATTATTCGATTCAATAAATTTCGCAAAGATTACATTTTCTTATTAAACTAAACACATACCTTTAAAACACTCTTAACATGGTAAATAACTTCTAATACATTTAACTACTGGGGATTGATCGAAAATAAATTCAAAACCCTCATGAACGCTTGGGGCTGAGATTCTTTCTACATCACCATCAACAAATTTAATTTTGGTAGTAACAATTCTATTAGTTCTACCTATTTTTAAATACGCAACTAAAGCCCCGTATTCTCCAGCCTGCAAATCACAGCTTATCAGTGACTCAAAGCTAAGTGAAGTGCCGATATTGGCGCCGAACCCTGTTCCTGTAGAAAGGGTCACAAAATAGATAGCAACAGTTATATCGAAACTAGTCAGTAGAGTAGTTGAAACACCTACATTAGCGGCAACAGACATTGACCCGCCTTGTCCCTGTGTCATATCGTAGCAGCCATTCAACGAGAACTGCTCTATTCTTTCGCTGCTGCCATCATCCTCCATTTCATAAAGCTCCCATGATTTTTTCTTATCATTATATGTAAGCATTTGATTGGAGGATGCAACATAATAATTATGCTTTTTATTAGCTTTTTTGATATCAGAGGCTGCATTAACAATATAGGTGTCTCCTTTTATGGACGGCACACTTAAACCTTTAGAGGCTGCTTCAAAATTGATGCTAGAATTCTTATAGACCACGGAGTTGAGCCGGAAAAGGCTTTGACGATCTCTATTATTTTCAGCAAGATCAGTAGGGTTCATCTGCATGCTTTTTTCATTCTTAGCGGCATCCCAGTCCTCAATAGGATGACCTAAAGCTTTAGCTGCCAACAAAATAATGGCTAGTAAGTTGAATATATGCATTTAAATTTCTAACAAAAAATTGCAGCCCCACTGATTTAAATAAACAGCGTTCTACATAAGTTCATCAATTTTGTACTGCCAAACTGGAGTTCCCCATGAGTATATGCTAAAAGCACATTTTAAGGTACCAATATTTTTTCGCAGCCAAAATTATATGCTGTGCTCAATATTATAAATTAGTAACACACCTACACACCGCTCTAACCGCCACTTTGAATAGGCAGGTTAGTAAGGTATTGTTTCAAAGATCTTGAATTGAGGACAGCCACACAATATATATAAACAAAAACTCCTGTTTATAGTTATACCATGTATAATACATTTAATATAACTATCATCCTTTTTATCTCTGTTCATTTGATGTTTTAAAAACCCCTATAAGCTCTTAAAATATTCTCCATAGTATCTTATTACCAATTTTCCCAATCTTTGCATATTTGTGGCATATCAGGTTCTCTTAAATATAAGATAGCTATCCTATGATTATATTCCTTTAATTCTTCAGCATAATTTATATCCCATATTCTTTCATACCTATTATCTATAGTATCATGTATAGCACGCCTTATTTTATAAGGTCTTTCGGTTATTGTAGTTTTTATATGATTTTTTGGTATGACATTTTGATCCGATATATACATTTGATAAGCAAAATATAAGTTTTCTTTTATACATTCATCGATTCAATCACAATTTCCTCAAATTTAACATATTTTTTCAATCGTTTCTATTTAACCATATCTACAACCAATATACTTTATAACATGATTGTTCATCACTTAATATATGTTTTGAAGTATCAAAATTTATATTTTACACGATTCGATGCGGTACTAAAGGAACCGGTGCGACTAAAAAAGCCTTGTGTCGTTTAGAACAGCAAAGAAAAATTGCTCCCAATTATCATGTCAGGAATTGCTTCAACAACATCATGGTCGACCTTTCTTAAATCGATAGTATCTTTCAATGGTGACTTGGCAACCTTAACGGCACCACCTTTTATATTGTCACCACAATCTTTGAGTGAATATTCCCAATACTGGGGAGAGCACCCTGAATTATTGTTGGAACCTAATTTTTTGAAGGCTTCAGACAATGCAGACAAGTCGGAAATAGAGGCCATGGCATTGAAGAGAATGGTAGCAGTTGTGAAGTGGTTTATCTCCACCTTGAGGTCCCAATATTGTTCCAGGAACGAAAGTATGGGTTCTGAGAAGAAAGCTTTAAATCCGTTTTTGGGTGAACTATTTGTGGGTAAATGGGAGGATGCAGAGTCAGAAAACAAGTTGGGCGACACTGTTTTATTGTCCGAACAAGTTTCCCATCATCCTGCAGTTACAGGCTATGCTATTATAAATGAGAAGAACAACACTTTATTACAAGGTTATAACGGCATTAGAGCCAAAATGAGTGCTACTTCCATCAACATCAAACAATACGGACATGCCATTTTGGAATTCAAAGACTTGAATGAAAGTTATTTAGTCACCTTGCCACCTTTGCACATTGAAGGGTTAATCACCGCATCGCCATTTGTGGAGTTAGAAGGTCAATCGATTATTCAAAGTTCCAATGGTTATTATGCCACTTTCGACTATAGTGGAAGAGGATACTTAAGCGGCAAGAAAAACACCTTCAAGGCAAGAATTTTCAATGACTCTTTAAGTTCAGCCAACAAGAAGAATGCTTTAATAACTATTGGAGGCCAATGGTCCGGCAAATCCACCTGCTCTAAAGGGCCCGAGCTTCTTGCAAACGCTGAATTGTTTTATGATGCTAATGCAATTGAGCCTAAGCACTTGACCGTCAAGCCAATAGAAGAGCAACATCCTTTAGAGTCTAGGAAAGCTTGGTTAAAGGTAGCAGAAGCCATCAAAAAGCAAGATTTTGAAACTACCAACATTGAAAAATCCAAGATTGAAAACGCACAAAGAGATTTAAGAAAGAAAGAAAAAGAGGAAGGTACCAAATGGAAAGTAAGATGGTTTGACGAGGTTGATTATACTGATAAATCAATCCAAGACAATTTTACCAATCTAATCAACCTCTCACAGTTATCAGAAAAAAACGGTCCTTCAGGTACTATGAAGAACTCCAAATATGACGAGGGCACGTCCACCCACTGGAGACTCAATTTAGAAAGCTGGAAAAACGAAAAAGAAGTTAAAATTTAGTATGGCCAATGTATAGTAATTAGATATACAACACATGTACATATAAATTTAGGGCTATGCACGTGCCTCACGTTAGGGCTCAGCCACAAAGTCACTGAGGTCTCGTGTTTCACGCATAGTATTTTTTGCCGTTGACACGACTGGTGCACTCACACCAAAACACCCATACTTATTTCTTTTTTGACTCATCCACGCACAATTTATCGCTTTCTAAGTACTGAAAATTTTTTAAATATTGATTATCATATTTAATAAAACATACTAAATTAAAAATGGCTGAATCTCATAGATGTATGTAATGAATAAGAAGGAATGGTACTAGAGTATGACCAATAATGAAGTACAACGTTCTTTGAATTGTTTATAATCTTGAATTCGTTGTAGTTGGTGGTAAAGGTGAAAAATTATTCAAATTCGAAGTGAAGATTGAATTTTTTCAATTAGAAATTAAATACTTAACAAGCAGAGTTGATGGTGAAGAAACACAAGTTCAACGCCGGTAGTAACTAGCTTTTGCTCCATACTACGAAATTCAACAAGACATTTCAAATATACTTGTACTCATTAGGTTTCGATTATCTAGTTGCCTAAAATTTTGTCAAGTTTTCTTACTAACAATTATAGTATACGTTAAAGGTAAACACTTATCTTACCAACGTTCCAAGAGAGTCAACAACCCAAACGTTTCATTAATCCAAATAGAAGGTGTCTCCACTCCAGCTGATGCTAAATTCTACTTAGGTAAACGTATTGCTTACGTCTACAGAGCTTCCAAAGAAGTTAGAGGTTCTAAAATCAGAGTTATCTGGGGTAAAGTCACCAGAACCCACGGTAACAGTGGTGTTGTTAGAGCTAACTTCAGAAAGAACTTACCACCAAAGACCTTTGGTGCTTCCGTTAGAATCATGTTATATCCTTCCAACATCTAAAGAATTTAACGCTTATAAATACTATCATTAAGGAATTATGGGTATAAGAAATGATTTTTATATTTAATAAACAAAGATCGAAATCATCTTCTTGATAATTTCTTATGTATACTAATTAAATGTACATGAAGTAGATTTCTACTTTTTAAAACGATGCAATCTCTGTCTTATCTCTGTGTGAAGGCCCTGTAATTAGTTGGTAACAATTCAAATTGGCGTGTTCAATTTATGGTGTCGGAGGTGACATTCGAAAAAGGCTTCAACCAGCACTCATTCTCACTTCCACTTGTTATTTGAGACTAAATAATATAGACCATTTAATATGGCCAAGAATAAGAAGAAAACGGGCAAAAGTGCCAGTTCCAAACCTCTGAATGGCCAGACAAATGGTACAACATCTCCAGAGCCCGAAGTTCCTGCTGAAAATCACGTTGAATCAAGCGAAGTCGAAGGGAGTTTAAATGGGGACGAACAAAACGGCACTCAATCCAATGATTTAGAGGCCGAAATAAGTGCATTGAAATCACAATTGAAAGAACAGGAGAAGTTGCAGGCCGATATAGACACTTTGAAGCAGGAAAACAAAGCATTGATGGAGAAAGTCGAAACGCACCAGAAGAGCCATGAGTTGATACAATCCAAAGACGACCAAATCAAAGAGCTTGAGCAAAAGCTTGAAAACACGACGATAGGCACCGATAGAGATTCCTCAGCTAAGCTCGAGGAGGTACAAAAGGAACGTGATGAAATCAAGGCTTCTTATGATACGCTTGTGAGCCGATTGTCATCGATGAAGACAGTTTTCAGCAAAATGAAAGAGGCAGAAGTGGAGGCAAGAGAAGAAAAAGCCAAAGTGGCGGGCCTTACTGAGGAGATAGATGTTTTAAAGGAGCAAATCAATGATTTGAACAACGAATGTGACCGTTTAACCGGCTCTTTAACCACCACCAGAAAAGAATACCAACAAAAGGAGGATCTCTTGCAGGATGAAAAGTACGAGTTGGAAAATACCATCAACAAGTTGAACAAGACCATCAGCGACTTGAGATCACAAATAAATGAAGCAGAATTACTAAAGGATGAAACCATAATCGAGACCAAGAATTTGGCTTCAATGATCGAGGAATTAAAGGAGACTATCGATATCAAAGAATCTGAATTAGCTTCCAGCAAGCAGATCATCGAAAACCTCCAAACAGAAAAGTCACAGGTTCAAGACACTTATGGCGAGAAGCTCAAGGGCTCCGAAGCCAAAATAGAAGAATTAAACATCAAGATCAATGAGCTCAATGATGAAAACCAAAAATTAAAAGTCACTATTGACACCAACGAACAAACCATAGCCGAGTTGAGTAAGAGTACAGAAAAAATCACCGAGTTGGAGAAGAACTTGGACACAAAGCAGATCTTATTAGGCAAAGCTAGACACGAGGCAATAATATTGAATGAACATTTAAGTAAGGCCTTGGGAATGTTGAAGCAGCAACTGAACAGCGAAAACAACACTATTGATAAGGAATTGATTTCAAATGTCTTGATAAACTTTCTACTGATACCCAGGGGTGATACGAAGAAATTTGAAGCTCTTCAATTGATGAGTTCATTGCTTGAGTGGGATGATGCAAAGAAAATCGCCAGTGGCTTAAGTCATAGTGGCAATAACAAAGCAGGGGAAAATAAGGGAAGAGAGAGTTTTGTGTCCCTTTGGACGGATTTCTTGGATAAAGAATCCACCAAAAATAAGTCTTAGATTTAGTAGCATTAATTTTATATTCTAATTAAGAATTGAGTATCGCGTCTCATTTTTTATCAATGGTTTTAGTAACTGAGTTTTTCAAATCCAGTAAGAAACCTGCACCCAAAAGGGTATGTTGATGTGCATAGAACATTTAAGCAATTACTAACAAGACAGAAAAGGGAGGAATCCAAAAACGAGAGCAAGTTCTTCAAGCCTGAGGTGGTGGATGTAGACGATGAATCAGATGATAGCATTAAGGAAGTAAAACCACCGTCAAAAAGATTAAAAAATGACATTGACAAGGAGGACGTATCGATAATGGAAATTGATGACGAGGGGCCAGCAAAACCATCCAAATCAAAGCCAGCAACTCCCAAAAAGGTCACCAAACCTACCGCTAAATCTCCTTCGAAAACACCGGCTAAAACATCAAAGGCTTCTAAACCCACACAGAATGCTTCCGAGAAGCCCCCTGGTGCTACTGCAGAAGAAATTTTGGCAACAATCCCCGATGCAGATCTACCAGAAGTGGATGAACTGAAGAAAATGAACTTTTTCCAATTACAGCAACGTAAAAGCACTGGTCCTCAACCTAGTGGTGCCGTTGATATTCCTGAAGCTGCACCCAATTGCTTATCAGGGTTGACTATTGTGTTTACAGGGGTTTTGCCTGATATGGAAAGGGGAGATGCAGAGAATTTAGCTAAAAAATACGGCGCCAAAGTGCCCAAGTCTATACTGGGTAAAACCAGTTTAGTTGTCATTGGTGATGATGCAGGTCCTTCAAAGGTTCAGAAGATCAAGAAAATGAAAATCAAAGCCATTTCACAGGACGGCTTTGTTCAATTGTTACGAAGTATGCCTGCGGATGGAGGATCAGGAGAGTCTGCATTAAAGGCTAAGCAGAAAAGGGAAGAGGAAGAGAGAAGAATCATAGAAGAAGCTGAGGAGGAGGAAAGACTCGAGCAAGAAGAAGCGCAACGAGCACTTCAAAAGAAGCAAGAGCTTCAAAAAAAGTCACCTGTTAAAAGCGATCCTAATAGATTACCACCAGAACAAAAGAGAGTCATCTCAAATGACGAAAAGTTATGGACTACCAAGTATGCACCAATGTCTGTCGCCCAATTATGTGGAAACAAAGGGCAAATAACCAAGTTAAGAAATTGGTTGGATAATTGGTTTGAATATGCCAAAGATGACTTCAAAAGCCCGGGTATTGATGGATCTGGAGTTTTCAGAGCTTGTCTCATAAGTGGACCTCCTGGTATAGGTAAAACCAGTGCCGCTCACTTGATCGCCAAGGAGTTAGGCTATGATGTTCTTGAGAAGAATGCTTCTGATGTGCGTTCGAAATCGTTATTAAATTCGAACATTAAAAGCGTGCTTAATAATACTTCGGTTATGGGATTCTTTCAAAACAGGGAGAATGAGCACAAAAATAACAACAGCAAAAAGTTTGTGTTGATTATGGATGAGGTTGATGGTATGTCTAGTGGGGACCATGGTGGGGCAGGCGCTTTATCAAGTTTTTGTAAGATCACCAAAATGCCAATGATTTTAATTTGTAACGATAAATCATTGCCTAAGATGAGAACTTTCGACAGAGTCACGTATGACTTGCCGTTCAGAAGACCTAATGAGAACGAGGTTAAATCCAGAATCATGACAATCTGTCACAGAGAGCAGATTAAAATCGACCCTACCATTATTGGACAATTGGTTGCAACTACCAATAATGATATCAGACAGATGATTAATTTGTTATCTACGGTTTCCAAAACCCAGAAAACTATTGGTCATCAAGAAAGTAAGGACTTCAGCAAGTCATGGCAGAAGCAAACTGTGCTTAAGCCATTTGATATTGTGGGGAAATTATTTAATGGCCAGATATATAACGAACATGCCAACCATTCATTAAATGACAAAATCGATTTATACTTCAACGACATTGATTTCACTCCCTTGATGGTGCAAGAGAATTACATCTACACCAAGCCCAGAAATGCATCCACAGCTCAACAGCATTTGAAACAGGTAGCATTGGCGGCGGACGATATAAGTTTGAGTGATCAAGTGAATTCATTAATCAGATCAAGTGAGCAACAATGGAGTTTGTTACCGTTCCACGCAGTGATGTCATCAGTGAAGCCATCGCTGGAGATAGCAGGGAACATGAACCAGAGAATCAATTTTGCTGGTTGGTTAGGTCAAAACTCCAAGCAACTAAAATACCAACGAATGTTGCAAGAGTTACAATACCACACCAGATTGAGAACATCTACGGATAAAAAGGAGTTAAGACTTGATTATTTGCCATTGTTGGCCAAAAAATTGACCGAGCCTATTGTGAAGGATGGCGAAGCAGGTGTGGAAAATACCATAGAAATGATGGACTATTACTATCTCACTAAAGAGGACTGGGATAACATAATCGATTTTGGTGTCGGAAGCAGTAAAGGAGAAGCCATTTTGAAGAGGATCCCCACCAAGGTCAAAACAGCTTTCACCAGAAAGTACAATTCTTCCACGCATCCTACAGCCATCTATAAAACCGGTAACTCAGTCAGTAAGCTGTCTGGAAGCAGCGCCAAAGTGGATTATGAGGATGTCATTGAAGATGATACAGTGAAAGATGCAGAGGACGAAGACGGCGATGATCAGCTCGACACCAAGAAGGACAAATTGATCAAAGAGACAAAACCAAAGAAACCAAAGAAGACTAAGAAAAATTGATGCCGACTGAGGCCTACAGGGTGCAATATGTAGAACGCGGGGCTCATAATATGTGTCGATGAATTTGCTTGTGGAATGGCCTGGGGGCAGCACCAGTTGAGCACCGTTAGCATGCCAATCATTACGTAGACCGATTACACGTATTTAAGATTGTCATATAGCATTTTTACCAATTTTAGTATAGGTTTTTCTTCAACAAAAGAAGTCTCCTTACGCGCAAAATTTCCTACTCACGCTTCATATATATACTCTTTACTTTTAACTTGATCGTTCAATCAGGTGGATTAAGATAGACAGTTAGTACAACACTCTCTATAGATGTCAGGACCGATGTTCAACATACCTGCCAAGCAGAACAATAAGGATAAACCCATACTATCACTCAATGTCAATGCAACCGGCAACAAGCCAAAAAGAAAACCTCCTCCTATAGACTTTTCCAAGATAAACGGGTCATACTCCTTCAATGAAATTTCACCCGTTCCTTCAAGAGACTCCAAAGAAAGCAACAACTCCAGCAATACGGCGTTGTCCAGCAGTTTTGAGAATTCTAGTCCTCTATACAAGAAGGATTTACAGGATTTGACCAGTGAGGAATGGCAATTCCTTGCAAACAACAACCAAATAATCGAAATAAACAAGCTAGGGGAAGGTAATGGTGGAAGTGTTTCGAAATGCACCATAAGTGGTGGCAGCAAGGTGTTTGCTTTGAAGTTGATTAACACCGACTCCAATCCTGATATCCAAAGGCAAATCCTCAGGGAATTACAATACAATAGACTCGTTAATAGCGAAAACATAGTCAAATACTATGGGACTTTTCTCATAGAGAACCAATCGATGATAGGTATAACGATGGAATTTATGGGGGGAAAATCATTGGATGCAATTTATAAACGAGTTATTGAAATCGACAGCTCGAATCGAATCAACGAGAAAGTATTGGGCAAAATCGGAGAGTCTATTTTGAAAGGATTGAATTATTTACACCAGCAAAAGATCATACACAGAGACATTAAACCTTCTAATATTCTTTTGGACTTTGACGGTAATATAAAATTATGCGATTTTGGTGTGAGTGGTGAAGTTGTCAATTCTTTGGCTACCACTTTTGTCGGCACGCAATATTACATGGCTCCTGAAAGAATCATGGGGAAGCCATATACGGTGAATTGCGACGTATGGTCATTAGGATTGACGTTGTTAGAGGTTGCAAGTGGGAAATTCCCCTTCACGGAAAACGTCGAGAGTAATCTAGGGCCCATAGAATTACTACAATTAATTCTTGAGTATGAACCCAAGTTAATCGATATCGCAGAGGAAAACATCTTTTGGTCAGAACTGTTTAAGAATTTTGTTCATTACTGCCTTATAAAGAACACTGAAGAAAGACCAAGTCCTAGACAAATGTTACAACATTCGTGGATTCTTGCACAACAAAAGGTGAAGGTCAGGATGGACAAATTTGTCAAGCAATTATGGAGTTACGAGAATTAATGCAGAGCATAACAACACACGGGGCTGTAAATATCTAGAACGTTTGAAGGGTACAGGTTCATTTAAATAATTTAATATAAAATGTCGGGTCTAAATGTCGCATCCAAACGCGCGACATTTACCATTGACTTACTCTCAAAATTTTCGCACCAATCATTAACGTTTAAAATAATATTGTGCAATGCCAGTTCCTTTTGAAGGTTTGATTCCATACGGTATTATGACAGTATTCTTCGGACTTGCTGGTCATGGTGCCGGGTTCGTTAGATACTGGGACAACGGATGGAAAAACGACAGATATTGCTTGGATGAGTTTGATACCAAGATGATGGACAGAGATTTCCTCTTGACGGGTACCAAGAGAGGACAAACCTCTGACGCCATAGCTCCTGAACATTTCAAGACGGCCAAAACCGAAACCCAAAGATACTACACTCCATACAGAGACCAATTCTTTGTATTCAGAGAAAGATTGTACAGAGGGTATGTCACTGGAAACTGGGATTTCTCGTAAATGGGAATATATAGCATGTAAATTAATATATTTATTAAGTTTAGAAGGATGAATATTATGTCGAGAGAGTTTGATACTGAAAGAGCCCTGAACACAAAGAACAGAAAGAAATGTCGCTTCTAATGTATGCATTGGGGGTTTATTTAAAATCCTTGTAAGACCATTTTTCAGTGATTTTAGGCTTGTATTTGGACCTTTTAGCAACCGGTCTCCTCGTCTCTATCAATCCCTTGGCTTGGAGGTTCACCAAATTGCTGTAAAACAAATTACCTTCGGCTTTGATGTTCTTTAAGTTGCCGTTCAATTCATCGGACAATTTGATCTCTAATGGCGTTTCCATGACGGTATACTTAAACAACTTCTTGGGTGGTTTTGTCTTTTTCACCTTAAGTTCATGTTTGGTGCTGGTTTCTTGTAGGATATCCTCCAATTGGTTCAATTGATTGATTTGAGATTTGAGGTCCTTCAATTTTTGCTGCAATTCTTCCCTCTTTTCGTGTCTGGATTGCTTGTTTCTTTGAACCTTGGTCTTCTTCTTATTCTTGGTAGGTTTATTGATAGATAATTTGTAATCATTAGGCTCATTAGAATTTTCATTAACATCTTCGTCTTCGTCACCATCATCACTCGACTCAACTTCGTCTCTCAATATTCTCTTCAACATCTCCTGCTTTTCAATAAGTTCTTGACGAGTCATCTCCTTTATTTTCTCTTCTCCAAACTCCCTATTTATGAGCTCCTTCCACGATTCTAACGATGGGTTGTATGACTTACCAGCGTGCACTTCATCCATAGCCACATCAAGAGCAATTGGATCTCTAGTGATGGTTGCAGGCTTGGAAAATTGGGTTTGTCTTGAGGTCTTGACAAACCTATCTTTAGTTGTGGTTGGCTCATCCCAAATGTCCTTATTAGAAACATTGGTTAAGCCTGATTTATCCACTCTGGACATGGACGTACTGTTATCAATTTTACCAGAGATCTTCATCAACCTGGTGACATTTTTGGGCTTCGGTTTGTTGTTTCTTTCGATCTCCAAAGCGGCGATTTTGGACTTGTTGGTCAATATTTCAGTTGATTTCAACTTCTTCACATTCTTCACCTCTGTAGAACTTTCGTCAATCACAAACTCCTCTTCGTCCCCAAAGAGCCTTTGCTTCTCACGGTTGGCCTCGAGGTTCTCCTCGATGTCCTTCAAGTCGATGTTTTTCACCCACGTTCTCTTGGTCTTTCTCGAAGTCTTAGCCATAATTTTCACTTTACCTCATCGCTCGAAAATACAATTTTCTTGATGGGAAGAGCCGCACGTGAGACGACACGTGAATAAACAGGTGACCACTTCGAACATTGACACCCGCTACATACAGTCCGTAAGGCTTTCCCGTTTAGCGGCCGTTGCAGTATCGCCGTTTACCACCGTGCATAGCTCGAATTGTGGAATCTACGGAATAAGTGGGGGTAGATCATTCATGGTGGTGCTAATGTAAGCATTTCTTCCTAGATTGGTAAAAATAGCGGTTTTAGGCGAGTTGAGGGCGCAGCGGGCTGTGCTGTATAATATAGAGAGGCAGGTTATCTGCAAGAAAGCTTAGTCTATAATGGTTTCTATGTGCAATCCGGCGATTATTGGTGTTTTGGAACGTTTGTCATCAAGGCAAGAAACGGAAAATTTTTAACTTCCGTATCCGTGACATTTTTTATCAAGTCGCTTTAAAATTTACTATGCTTTGTTGATGTTGTGCTACCACCTTGGGTGTGATATCCCGAAGTCGCCAAGTCTCTCCATTATAATTATATGGAGTGTTTTCCGCATTACATAAGCGGGAATATTGAATTTGATATACCTTCCTCGTCGTATTTCTCGTTTTTTCTCGCAAGCACTCCCAAATTGGTCAAGGGCCGAAAATAGAACTGCTTGCAACCGAGTGCCAACTGTAGAACTATATAAGCGAATGAAATTCCGTAAATGGGGGGTTTTCGAACATTTCTCTGATTATTTGATTCGAGTGGCAAATATTCTTTGATTAAGTAGCAGCTTTCACTCCTATACGCCTCGTTATCTTCAGTTTGAGTCAATACACCGTAGTGTCAATTGATTGTATTAGTCATCGTGGCAACTGCTTATAAAGAAGATCCAGAAACATTTACAAACAACAACGACGCATATTAGTCAACCTCGTTTGAATTAACCATTGTCCCTTAATTTCCTTCCACCAAAAACGGTCTATTCTTACGCTTAAAGCTTAAATATGAGTGACCAACAACGCAAAGATTTCATCCAAGAAATCGACGAATTAGTGTTTACCCAAAGTAGCCAAGATTATTTTCCAATCACGCTAACCTTAGCGACTATAAATAAAGAAGTTATCAAAATTTTGGAAAAAAATGGAGTTCAAGTTGATATTAATAAGCTTTACGACACCAATGAAGTGTTTATTACCAAAAAACCTGTCAGTGATAAAGTGATACCTAAATTGTTGAAATTGACAAAAATCACCTTTGATTACACGAAATTCATTAGTCACCCAGGTAATTTGTTTATAAAGAACATTTCAAAGAGCAAGTTGAATCACAACAAAATGTTTAAGTTTTTCAACAATGCTTCTTTATACAAGTCCTTGAGTGAATTGAATATCTTCAATAATAACGGCAACGAAGACGACATCTTTGTGATTTTGAAATTCAACAATTATTTGGATGTGGAGCACATTTTGGCTGAGAATTTGAAAACTAACCCGTTCAACACAAACTCAAGCTCTCCTTTGTATATGAACAAGTACATCTCCAAGAAACAAAGGAAATTGGTACTGGACGATAGCGACGAATTTAACAACTATAACACTTTGATAATAGAGAATTTCAACAACTTTTGGAACCCCAGTTTCGAATTAAGTATTGAAAACTTGCAGACAGTGTTTTTCGATAAATTCAAGCTATTTGGCACAATCCACTCCATTTACTTCCCAATCACTGTCAATCCCGACTCCAACGAAGCTAGTAATAGTTTTGAACTTAGTATGAATAATTTCGGCTACATCAGTTTTGAACTTAGTGAATTTTCCAATTTGAATTTGTTAAAGTGTATTTATTTCCTTAACGATTTAAATTTCGAGAGCTTCATGGATTTTAATGAAACCAAAATGTACAATTTGGCTCAGGACCTATCAAAGACCTCCTCGGATGACGATACAGATTATTCAGAGGATGCAAGTAAGAACAATGACGAAAAGAGTAATAGTATAAAAGTATCGATTTCACAGCACAAGCATAATCACTACTTGTTTCAATACTTCCCAAATTTCCTCAGCTTCAACAACGATGCTTTATCAATCAATTACTTGCCAATGAATTATCATTCAGGTTTGATCAACAACTATATCAAGTATTTCAATTATCAAGAAACAAACATTTATGTTAACAATTTCCCGGTATTATTCAATAATGATGATGATTTGTGGGGTGAGTTCTGGTCCAAATTTGGATCAATTAAGCTGGCAAAGATTATAAAACCACAATTCTACTCCAAAGAGAATCAAACTGTAGGTAAAATTGGCTTTGTTTTCTTCAAGGATTTCAAAATGGCGTTAAAATCAATTATATTAACTAATAATAAGTTGATCAGCATCAACAATACAAACCACTTAATCAAGACCAGTTTTGCTATACAGAAATTACACAAGAAGAAGAGAAGTGAATCTGCAGACTATGCAATGGAGTACAGCGATGTTCATATGCCTTATTACTATTACGGCCAACAGCCTGCCACGGAAGTGGAAAGCGATGAAGATGTCACCAACTATACGTACACAGACCCTGCTATTGCAAGTCCGCCGGGGGCAGTATCGATGTTTTATCCTATGGTACCTCAACCTATGATGAGTTATCCGTATTATCCTTATTATCCCTATTACAATTCGTTGTATAGTACTTAAAAACAATCGAAAAAACCACACTGTATATAGTAAAGATAAACGATGTTACGTAAAAAAGGAATCATTTTCATTATTTCATAATCTATATACATCTATAAAGTAGGTGGATCTTCTCTAGCCCTTGGCTTGATGGTTGCCAGAGAAACTTCCTCTATAACTGGCTGTTCAGCAAAATTCAACATAGCCTCTTCCTCTTCGTCGACTTGTTCCACAGATTGCACTTCCTCTATGTAGTACTGTAACATGCTTTCAATACCGTTCTTGAGTGTCACTGAAGACGAGTCACACGATCTACATGCACCTTTTAGTTTCAAAATCACTTTACCTTCATCTTCAATAAATCTGACAAATTCAATATCACCACCATCATCTTGGATGGCCGGTCTTATTCTGGTGAAAATGAGCTCCTTAATCATCGAAACCACCTCATCATCATCCTCATTTATCTCCATATCGGGCGAGAGCGAAGCATCTTCGTTTATAATTGGTGTTCCATTTGTTAAGTATTCTGTCAAAATAGAAAAAATTTCCGGCTTCAATAATGACCAATGCAAATCGTTGTTAGATTTTTCAATTGTGATGAAGTTCGAGCCAAACATAATGGACTTCACTCCATCCACAGAAAACAATTTCAATGCCAAAGGGCTACATGAAGCCTCTCTTCCACTTAAGAACTCTCTTGTTTCGTTCTCTTTCAAAATATTCATTGAGGGCAAAAACTTTAGCGCCTGCTCATTAGGGGTTTCCACCGTCTGAATGAATAAACTTCTCCAACTAAGCTTGTTGAGCCTATTAAATGCAAAAGGTCTTGTTACTGTACGAAACATGCTTGAAAATTTTATTTTCTTACTAACCCGCGATTTGCTCTTTTAATTGTGTGGGTGCAATATTTTCTTTTTCGACACCAAATTTGCAGCCATTTATGAATTCTAATATATTAAAACTAAATTACTGAATTTTAGTATAGTACAAATCTCTCTAACCAAATAAAAGCTTTTCAAATAATGTTGTGGCTTTTTCCTCGATCACTTTATCGTTGTTGTCACTACTGATAGATTGATCCAATTGAAGCTTATTTTCAGCCAATTGTAATATATTTTCTTCAACAGTATCTTTCACGATTAATTTAGTAACCTTAACTTTCAAAGTTTGCCCTACTCTATGGGCTCTATCTTCTGCTTGTTTATCGTCGTGCGGATTAAACGACTGGTCAAATATAATGACGTTATTGGCAGCGACTAAATTGATACCAAAACCACCTGCTCTAGTACTCAATAAAAACACTGGAATGGTTTCATCTTGATAAAACACATCTATGAGTTCCTGTCTATTTTCTACTGCAGTTTGACCATCCAATCTTAAGAATTTAATGTTAAGAATGGACATCACTTTTTCTAAGATGTCTAACACCTGGGTAAACAAGGAGAAAATCAATACCTTTTCTCCCTTCCCAATAATTTCCTTTACAACCTCTTCCAAAATCTTAATTTTACCACTGTTTAAGTATTCTTCGTCAGCCAACTTGTACTTATTAAGTGTATGTGGAAATTTGTAGCACAAATTGTTGAGTTCGTAATCGGACATATACTCCATATCCTCCAAGATGTATTGTTGGTTTGCATCGGCATACTCTGGTTCATTTGTGATGACTTTAGACATAACATTAAGCGTTTCCTGTTCATATAACGTTCTGAACAACAAAGGATGTAATGCTGCTTTTCTTAAAGACATCAAAACATTTGAAGAGGTGGATAAAGCTTGCTTTCTTGCTTTTTCGGCTTCTTTCCCTGTAAGTAATCTCCTTCTTTCCCTTTCCTCCTTGGCCTCCTTACCCTTTGTAAAGTACTCCTGGTATATTCTCTTTTGGGATTCTGTCATCTCGCAATACTTAACAGCGTGAACCTTCTCTGGTAAATGCTTCAAAACTTGCGTCTTCTTACGTCTCAAGACAAACGGTGTCATCATTGCTTTAGCTTTGGAAATGGCTTGAACTGATAACAATGGGTTGTAATTATCTTTTGCATCATTCGTGCTTGCTTTTTGATGGAAAATGACTTGCAAATCCTCCTTCTTTTCAGTGAAAAACTTGGGCAACATGAACGACAACAAAGAAACAAGCTCTTTCAAGTTGTTTTGTAATGGCGTACCAGTTAAGAGAACCCTAAATTTGGCTTGCATCCTCATAAGTTTATTGTATCTCTCACTACTCGAATTCTTCAACATGTGACCTTCGTCATACACAATCATATCAAATTCGATTTTCCTTAAAAACAGAACATCATCGTGTGACCCAGCAGCTAAATTATATGTCGTAACTAACACATCGTACTCCATAGAGCGCAAATCATATCTTAATGATTGTCTCTCCTGCTGAGAACCATAATATGCTTGTACCGACAAATCTGGGCAGAATTTGTTGAATTCTCTTAACCAATTCTCCAATGTTGAAGATGGTACAACGACCATGTGAGGTCCACGAGCTTTTTTCTGGGATTGCAAGTATGCCATAAACGATATAATTTGACAGGTTTTACCCAAACCCATTTCGTCGGCCAATATACACGATAATTTGTTGTTATATAATAAGTTCAACCAATTCAAACCTACAACCTGATAATTTTTCAACTCAAATTCCTTCAGGAAATTTTCAGGCGCCTGGTGAATGTAATCCAATGAAATATGACGCCTTGAAATCACCTTTATTTCGTCTTCATCATCATCGTCTTCGTCATCGATTTCTATATGTTCTTGTTTGGGAGCTAAATCAACCATTTCAAGTTCACCTTCACCCGTGACATCTACACCCCAAAGTTTCATTTGATCTGTGATTCTTTTACCCACTTCAGAACACTTTTTGACCAAGGAGTCTACTGCTCTATACCCCTTTAAACTAGATTCGATGTTTTCAATGATTTTTGTACCCAATGGCTTTCTGGTTGTCTTTCTTTTCTTGGGAGCATCGTCGGCTGACTTGTCGTCAACTTCGAATAATTCTTGTGCAAACGAATGAATATCAGTAAACGGTCTTTTGCCGATTAAAACATCACTGACTTTGGGGGGAACCACCCCAATTTCACATATATCTTGAGAAGAGGCGTTGTTTAAAAATTCCAAGATTTGTGCATCCATCGAAGTGAAACCGTCACTTTCTTCATACATATCTTCATCAGACATACCATCATCACTATAATCATCTACTGGTATTGATCGTGATTTATTGTTCATGGAAATCTTTTCTTCTAAAAGTTCCAAATCATCTGTAGGAGGTGTAGCAAGTTTGACTACTTTACCATTGGGAAGCTTCTTAAAGTTAGACAGTCCATCATCAAAACTGAACGATTTAAGCGAAGGCGAGGAGCTTTGTGGAGTAGCCATCTGTCCGGCTGAATCATTAAGACTGGAAAGACGTACGAGTTTCCGTTTCTTGGTAGTTTCTTGGGGAGGTTTGTTCTTCAAGAAGTCTAAAACGCTCGCTTGTCTCAAATTATTGTACTTTTGAAGGATAGAATGCTTTGGTTTGATAAGCTCCACTTTTGTGCTATGAATTTCAGGTTTCGTAGGCGATTCGATTGCTTTAGACCTGGCCTTTCCTTTGACCTTAATAGGGGATTCATCTTCTTCATCAAAAGCCATTTCAGTTTCGGCCCTTCTTGCAGCCATTTCGTCCTCTTTCCTTTTTATTTCAGCAGCCTTCTCAGCAGCTTCATAATCACGTAGAAGCTTTTGTGATTCCAATTGTCTGCGTCTTTCAGCTTCTTTAGCTTCGGCCTCCCTTTTCTCAGACTCCTCTTTGGCTATGATATCATCTCTGCTGAAAGATTCGTTTAAAATCCTTGTAACTTCTCTCAAATTACCCTTGGCCTTGACCATGGCTTTGTAAATGTCGTCGTCACTAACATATGAGAATTTCTTCTTGATTATTGGGTAATCTTTGTGATTTCTCATGGTTTCACGCTTTCTTCTTTGGAGCTCATCGAGCGAAGCCTTTTTGGTGATGCTGGGCTGCACAGAGTTATCGACGTGGTTCGACCCTCCACTATTGATGGGAGAGGAGCTGGGAACTTGCACGTACGACGTGTCCTTGGTGGGAGTTCCTTCGGCCTTGGTGTTGGACCCTTTTTTATACCAACTCATTGAAGAAGAAATGCGAACGCGTTACTACGATGGCTTTCTAAATGGATTAGAGTGAGGTACCAAATTGGTCGAATTGCACCTAAATAGTGAAAAGTGCACTGAGGAGTGGAAATTACTGCAATGTAACAGGTGTATTAAAAAGAGGTCTTGAATACAATTGCCACTTAAGAGATCATTTTCAGCATTTTGTCCTAATAAATGAAAAATGTGAATCAAACCGGTATATGCTAGTCACTAAATTGTAACCTAAAACGAAGAGATTGCTTTCAGAAAAGAGAAGAAGAATGAAAACAGGTTACCTTTTTAATCGTCAGCCCACACAAAAGTAGAACGACACGAAAACACTAACGAAAAAACATCTCGTCATGAACCTCTAATTCAAATCATGTCGCATTTCAAGAATTATTTGACCTCCACAAAATTCTTATCGCGGCAAGGGATGTCTGAACCCAGCATAAATTTCCATGTTCAAACAGGGCTAACACAATTCCGTGTTCCTACGGAATTGACCAAGAAGAACTTCAAGGCCATCCAGAAGTTGATAGAAAAGCAAAAAAAGCAATTGACGAACGATATCACCAAGATAAAAAAAAACCCCAATGTACCTTCTAATATTAAGCTAGAAATGATTAGGAAGTTAATTAGGAGCTTTGAGAGTTTTCAAACCAAATTGAAACAGGCAATTGAAAAAGATAAGGAGATAAGGTCTCGTATGGATGCCAGGTACGAGAATTTGTTGATGTTGCAGGATTGTGTGGTAGAAAGTAAGAATCCCGAAAAATCGGAGGACTCAAAAGACCATGACGCTGAACCGAACAGCGCTAGAGAAGATCGAAAGCTCTCAGTGCAGGAAGAAGATCAGTTATTGGATCTTCATAAACCCAGCCTTGTGAATTGGTATAGGGATCAGACAAACTTGTTAATTATAGACTATTTGATCAAATCTAATGTGCATCCTGAAAGAAACGTCGGGCTCAAATTGCTTGAAAGTCTTTCCAAGTCGTATCCACAGTACAAAAAGCTTGTTGATTATGATGTTTATGCTAATTTCAACGAGATCTATGTGTCAATAATTGAACACCATGATTTATCCTTGGTGACGGCATGGTTCGAAGAAAACAGAGCGGTTTTAAAGAAGGTGGGTTCCAACTTAGAGTTTGAAATAAACTATTGTAAATATCTTTCCTTAATCCATGAAAAGAAAATCGACGAGGCGGTAATTTTCTCCCAGGAGTTCCTTTCTCCTGCTGGAAACAGAGGCAATTATCATGAACACGAAATCGAAAATTACTACGTCAACCACTCGAAACTAAAAGAATTGGGTGGTCTATTGTTTTACGTGGCTATTCCTAAGAATGGCGATCTAGAGTCATATTCTAGTAAACTAATCAAACAGCATGAGAGATACCTTGAGGTAGAGAAATTACTTACCATTGATCGATGGGTTAGTTTGTCAGAGTCCTTTATTTTAAACTTCACCAAACTCTATGGTGTTCCCAAGAATTATCCGTTATTTATATACTTATCTGCGGGATTATCCAGTCTTAAAACGAAATCTTGCTACTGCAATAGGGAAAATACCATTTTCACCCAAGAAAAGGAGCCGCAAGACCATCATAGTTTAACTAACAAAATTTACAGGGGCCCAAACTATTACTACAAAATGTTGAAGAAAATCAACAACTGTCCCGTGTGCTCCCCTGAATTGTACAGTTTGAGTAGGAACTTGCCCCATGCACAACTAATCACTAGCATTTTCAACAACCCTTACAAGCTTCCTAATGGTAACATCTATCCATTTGATAAATTAACCCGTTTGGTAGTAAACGATCCACCAGAGAAAGAGTTTTTGTTGCGTGAACTGAAGGTCAAAGATCCTTTGACTCAAGAGGTATTTGATATCAATGATTGTATTAGAGTTTATCCGGCATAAGCTTTACTTCATATATCGTCATTAATATATGCCTATGCAATTAGTCACTATCGTCGTCTTTTTCCTTTTTGTCCTCTCTTGGCTTGAATTTTTCGAAAATGTATGTTCTAGCTTCTCTTTCTGGTGCAGGTTTGGTGGTATCACGAATACCATTTGTTCTCTTGTGGTGATAGCTTTCAAATAGCTTCCAATCAAAAAGCCCTGATCTTTCAATCTTATAGCCTTCGCTTCGGGCCAACATTTTTATACCCCATGAATTATACGGCTCACCTTCGAAAAGCGACACTATTATCTTTCCTTCAGTAGTATCGTAATCATAACCAGCAAAGGCATTTTGGGTATCATCATTCACCAAAGCAAAAAACGCCTTACACGCCTTGAAATACCCTAACATAAGCTTTTGGTGGTCACGGATGTTTCTGTCCATGTCTTTCATTCCTCTTCCAGTATGTGGAAAATTAAACATAATATATCTAAGATGACCAAAAATTCTTATGTCATTTTTATTCTTTTTCGAGTCCAATTTGAAACTCTTTATAAGGTCGGTAGCATCAATCCCGTGATAAACTTTAGCGCCTTCTTCCTGCAAGAACTTTAAGTTTTGTTCGGCTTCTGGATATTTACTTTGGACCTCTTCAATGGTATCGAAACTAGTAGCAATGACGTTCTGGGAAACTATGTAGTTCTCTTTTATAATAGAAACAGCATATGAAAAGTCACCTTCACCTACAAGCAAGATTTTGTCGTCCTTCTCAAACGGTATCAAGCCCTTATGATGCACTTGTACAGTTTTCTTCTTATTTTTACCACCTTTCGACCTATCTTTCAATTTTTTGTTTTCCAAAGTAGCTGCCAAGGTAGCCTCCTGTTTCTTTCTTTGCACTTCCGTGGCTGAATGTCGAGCAAGCGCACCCTTGAGGCCCTTTTTATTAAGTTGTCTTCCTTTGAGCTTTCTTGACATCTCAAAATTCGGTGCGATGCCCATCGCCAAATTATACCACACTTGGGGTTTACATTACTACTTACATATGAAAAGCACGCTCTTCTGCAGGGTTGTAATCTTCCAGTTCATCGCTACTTTTTTCACCAACCTTATCAGAATTTATATCAGATGCACTTGAATCGTACAAATCATCGTTGTCTTGATTTGTATTTAATGCTAATGCTGGTTTTGATTCTTCGCCAGATACATCAGACATGTTTTGGTTCTCATCCTCTTGGTCTTCTTCTTCGCAGCTCATATCGTTTTCGTCAAGAGGGATTAAGGTCTCCTTGGCGCCATCATCATACTCGTAGAAGAGCATAAAGGTTCCCGGCGACGACAAAACATCGTCTTCGTTGATTATGTAGACTGATTCGTCACTGATTCTCCACCACGTTCCTCTTAGTTTCCTGTAACAAATATAATGTCCATAATTGTGAGTACCATAATGGGAAATCACAGCCTTTAGGTTATAGGCTAATTTGGGATTCACTTCGTTCTCGCTTGTAGCTGGGAAATCTGGTGTAGATATCGATGATGCAGATGATTTAGGGTTACTATTCATTTCGTCGTCAGTCAAAGACTCCGCTTCTTCCAAACTTTCGTTGTTTTCAGGTTCGGATTTGCCTATTGATAAAGTATTTATCCTCTCATCTTGTTTCCTGAATGGTAATCTTGCATCCATGTTGATATCTTTGGGTTCTCCTACGAATGGTGTGAGATCAAGTTTAGAAGAAAACGTAACCTTGCTCGAGTTTTTCACTATCATGTATGTTCTGGGATCAAATACAGATCTATTGATGTGAATTGCCAATAAGGGTGGTGGTCTTGAAAGTAGGATTTGCTTAGATTTTTTAGATTTCTTGATCATTTGCTTAATAGTTAATTTCTCGAAAGCTTCATCAGAAACGCATTTCTTGGCCAATTCATCATCGATCTCTTGCAAACGTGTTTTGAATTGTTCCACCAATTTGTCGTTGTTCGAATTATCAACTTTCTCCTGAATGAATTCTCTGGTTTGTTGCAAGCCACATCTATTGCAATTGACGTCTTCAATTATTTCTGGTTTTATCCAGTCGTTGAGAAGCTCTGTCAATTGGTAGCCTTGATAGTTGGACTTGTTAGGTAAATTAAGACTCAACCCACTAACCACGGAATATCTCATTCCCCCTACTTCACCACAACTCAAACATCCAATTCTTTCTACGGAAACACCATCAACGGGTGTCACAAGCTCAAGACACTTAACTTTATGATCGGCATCCACCAAATTAGGGTTTACTTGAGACGCCGGCACGTACACATTACCCAATTGTCCCAAATTATCACAACCAAAGGTAGGGTCCTTCATATTGGTAGAGTCTATGTACACTTCCTTAGACAGAGTTTCTGGTTCTGGTGTGGAGTTTCTGGAACTCGTGAGTTTTTTATACTCTTTTTCTACCAAATTCATCACCAACTGATAGAATTCTTGTGCATCTTCCTGGTTATAACCAGAGAAAAAATTCTGTTTAGGACCATTAGGCATCTTATTCAACAATGGACGTGTGGAGAATTCCTTGGACCGGGAGCCATATTTTCCATTGACATTGTCAATTAAAGTTTTAAGAGCATTGGTGAATATCAATTCAGGATTGGGCTTGCTTGTAGCCAATTCTGTACCTTCGACTGTAATTTTTTCGTACAAATAAGAATCGATAAACTCGATAAGATGTTTTGACGAGGCCAAACTCTGGATGACGGAGTTCATAAAACAGGTATTCCCGTCATTACTGATGCCACCTAATTCACCACCGTTTTTCATGGCGAATTTGGTTTCCTTGGTTTGTTTGAGCTTTCTCCCAAGCCTTTTACCTGACATAAATCGATAGTTGTTCATCGGAAGCAATTTATTGATGAAATTAGGTAGTTTAAAATCGTTTTGAACTAATATTAATGTTACAGCTAAGATGGATAATGTGGTTGTAACGGCTAAAGGAATGGACTTGAAAGGAATTATGGATCTGATTGCAGCTATGTAGTTCAAGGATATCAAGGCAAAGGATATAAAAAGTACAATTAAGTTCAAATTAAATAATTTCATACAGGTTGTGACTTTGAAGCCTGTAAATCATAAAAATTTTTCGCAATTTTGGTATTAAAGATCTAATGGTATTCGGCTGCAAAAATCACAACCCATATTTTAATACGAAATTGAGTCGTGCTAACTTACTTAGTGATATAATTACGTTTATTTAGTGGTGTGCATACTAAAATTAAATAAAGTGAGCTTTGTGACTATAATACTTACAATGTCAGTGTGTTTAATGCTTTTTATGTCTGTTCTGCTTTTCTCTGCCCCAACCACATTTCAATTGTCTTCCATTTAGTTTGGATCCCGTTAATTTTATTATAGCCATAGTAGCCATGTGATGATCATGGAACTTCAAGAATGCACATCCTTTGTCTACATATATTCGTATTTCCGGGTCGAGGTCAAAGCTGGTCAATAATGCCTTTAAATCAAGCGATTCTGCTGAATGTGCAACGTTTCCAAGATAGACTGTGGTTTGGGACTCTGGCAGCTGCTTGAAAACGAAATCGTAGATATTTCTGTCGATGTTTGTGTGGTAATCGACATTGATCCCAAACAGTTCGTTGATATTGATGGGACTCTTAGCTTCAATTGGACTTGACCTTGCAGAAGCCTTCAAAGAATGGGCCCGTTGAATGGGTGCTTTCTCGGAAGGAGTTTTTGAGGATTGTGGGCTTGAGTCACCAGAGACCATTCTATTTTTTTTGGTCGTTTGATTCTTATGGGAGGCCCAGTTACATCTTATTTTCCTTCCAAGAATTTTGGTACCACTCATATTGTTCAAAGCAATTTCAGCTTCTTCCCGATTGAGGAAAGTTACGAATCCGTAGCCTCTAGATCTGGATGTTTGCATGTCCCACATCACGTGGGCATCTTTCAAGGAAGAAAAATGACTAAAATGGGACTTTAAGCCAATATCGTCCACTTCTGGACTCAAATCACCCACAAAAATGTTAAACACCGGTTCTATCGATTGGAACGTAATAGCATTGGTAGATTGGTAGGCCCATTTGATGGTAATTTTAAGATCGTTGAACTCAATGCCGCTCAAGTATGTTTTGGCAGTAAAAGCAGCATCCAGGTCTTGGAATTCAATAAAGCCGTAATTTGTATCTGGCTTGTTCTTGTCGTTCAAAATCTTCATTTTTTCGATGAGACCATATTTGGAGAATGGCTTATATAATGCTTCTTCTTGTACGCTTTTATGCAAGTTTGAAATATGCAAGATTTTGTTGGATACCATTCGGCCTCCATTTACGGCGCTGGCAACATTTTTCTCTTGGTTTTTAGATGGCGGTGGTAATTTATTGGGCTGGTGGTTCATGGTGAGGGTGTGAATATGGGAAGATGAAATCCGATTGGCTTGTGAAAATCGTATGAACCTCTAAATTGCTTGTGATTGTGGAATTATATATGATGTATCTTTGAGCAGGTTTTAATGAAATATGATCTCGTATTGGAAATTCAAACTAATTTCGGCTTATTTCTGTTTTTTTTTAAGTATTTAGAGATACTTACGCTGTTGAAGAAATACCTTTGGTAAACGAATGACTATGGACAAAAAATGCAAGAAGATCCTTGAATGCTACGATAAATGTCGGATGCTAAGCAATTGTGCCGTTTTGGGATATCAATGTTGCAGAACGAATTGACGAATTTAGCGTGGTGGACACTTTTTTTTTTCTTATTGGGATTTGTCGCACGGATGTTATGCAGGGGAAATGTTTAAAAAAAAAACTAGTACCTGATTCCCGGCGTCTTTGTGGTTTTAATGATGAGATATTTAAGTGTGGGCATTACAAACCCTAAGCTCATTAAGGAGGTGAAAACCACCTTAGAGCACAAAGGCCTTATCAATAAACAAATGAAGCCTCGAAATATTGGTGGCGAATTTGTGCTTTTCACCACCATCTCATCTGTACAAGAGTGGGTGTGGGATTTCGACGTCAATATCGCCGAGTATGAGTGTGAGCGAGAAACAAAGGACCCCAATATGTTGTATGCATGGGTGGTAAAGTATTTTGTCGAAAAGGGGGGCTTTAACGAGGCTTTATCTTCGTATATACCGAAGAAATGGGTCGTTTATGAGCCGATGATCTTGTTCAACGTAAACACCTTTGATTCACCGTTATGGGCCGAGGAATTCGCCAGGAGCAGTATCTCGTCTGAAACCTTTTACAGGAGTCTTCTCGAAGACGTCTTCCCCCGCGTGACCCACATTGCTATCAACAAGCCTATAAACGAAGATAGTTTGATGCGAGTGCCTCACAATATTCTTCCTATACACGGAGATTTTGGACCTGAATTAAGCGAAAAGCTCCTTAACGACCCTTCCAAGAGTGACTTTCAAGAGGCGTTTTGGTGCCATACGGTGCAAAATGGCATTTATCAAACATGGGCGCCTAAATTCACCATGTTCTCTCGAGGTAATATAAAAGAGAAAGCTCGTATATTAGAAAAGTTCCAAAATCTCCAAAACAGCTGGGCTTTGGACCTCTATTCCGGAATAGGATACTTTTCTCTTTGCTATGCCCAGAATGGCGCCAAGGTGTGTTGCTGGGAGTTGAACCCATGGTCAATTGAAGCACTCAGAAGGAACTGTGAGCACAACCATTTTAAATACAAAATTAACACACCCCACATAGATCCTAGTGATGATACACAAATTTATATATTCCACGAATCTAACGTGCATGCAGAAGAACGATTAAAACATTTGAAGATACCAATAGGTCATATCAATCTAGGTTTATTACCGAGTTCTCAACAATCGTGGCCCATCGCTAAAGCCGTTTTAGGAAACTCAACGGTTTCTGCATTTGTTCATATCCACGAAAATGTGCATATTGATGAGATGGACCAATTTAAGCAACTTGTGCTCAAGAATTTCCCATCGTCCAATTATATCGAGACGGTAAAAGTGAAAACATTTGCTCCGGATGTCTGGCATATAGTGCTAGAAATATTGACAGGGCCTTGAATCGCAAATCACGTCAAAGTCATCATCAGAAATTTTCCTTTTATCGCCGCTCCGTTTTCCATGACCCATGAACTCAATGACGAAAAAGAGCCCCCCTACTCTATCTTCACCACAAGGGAAATCTACGCATTGGGTGTGATCGTGGGATTGAGCGCCGTATGGTCGACTTTGTCATCATCGCTTTATTTTCCAGCCATTCCTGTGGTCAGTAAAGAATATGACGTTTCAACGGAACTTGCGAATATTTCCGTCGTGGTGTATTTGATATGTCAATCTTTTAGTCCGTTGATTATATCGGGCATAGCTGACCATTTTGGTAGGCGACCGGTGGTATTGACATTACTAGGCAGTTATGCTGCAATTTGTGCTGGCTTAACGCAGGTTTCGACCTACTGGAAACTATTGGTGCTAAGATCTTTCCAAGCGGTTTCAATTGCTTCTATAGTGTCCACCTCGTATGGTATTGTTGGGGATTTGACTCCACGAGTGACTCGAGGGGCTTTCAGTGGGTTTATTCTGGGAATGACCTTAATGGGACAGGCGTTTGGCGGTCTCATTGGAGGTTTACTCCTTTCTCGATGGGGCGTGGCTGGTATATTTGCGTTCAGCGCCATAGGTGCTGGCACGATGTTTGTATTTAGTTTGGTGTTGCTTCCTGAGACCAACCGACGAATTGTAGGGAACCAGTCCATAGTTCCCAACCAGTTTCTTTATAAACTGTGGCCGTTGTACTGGTCAGGAATCAGCAAAAGACTCAACAATGACCAAAGTACTTTGGACAACACTCCAGAAGCCCCGTACCTCCTTGGTGCTTTAAAGATTTTAACCAACAAAATTGTATTTTTTAGCATGTTATCACCCAGTTTAGCATTTGCTGCATGGAATGTTTCAATGACACTGATGTCTACATTTTTGAAACTGAAGTACGGTTTCACCGTCACCCAAATCGGGTTGGCATATTTATCTCCTGGTATTGGTCTGATAACGGCCTCTCTAGTGGGAGGTAAAATCATGAATATCAATTACAATCGCCGAAAGGCTGCTTGTGAACAGAATGGGACTGAATTCAACATTGTGAAGGTCCGTTTAGAGTTCACCTCCATTTTATCCGTGGCTATTGTGTGCTCTACCTTGGTGTTTGGCTGGTGTATCAATTACAAGGTAAACTTGGCCCCTGTGATCATTGCTCAATTTGTCATGTCTTTTGCGGTGATCTGGTTCTTGTCGATCATTCTGACGTTACTTGTGGATCTTTACCCACATAGCGCCTCTGCTCTGGCAAGTTGTTTGAATCTTCTGAGAGGGTTGAGTTCAGGCATTTTCATCGCTGCGCAGGACCAAATGATGGAATCTATGGGTATTGGCGGTGCGTTTTCGTTCCTTGTTGGCTTATATTTATTGAGCTACGCCATTTTACGGGTTGTGTTGCGTTTTTATAAATCGCCCGATCAAGGCCAATAGATAGAAAACTATATTAAATTTATGATTATATATATATATATGCATGGTATCATCAGAGGAGCTCATAAACTTGTACATTCAAATGTCAAGAAGTGTTCATAGGTTGGCAATGTTCTTCTATCTGAAGCACTCTTAGACATAAAGTGGATATAAAAAAAAGTATGAGCGGTACGGGAATCGAACCCGTGACACCTGCTTGGAAGGCAGATATGTTAACCACTACACCAACCGCCCAGTGGAACTGACAAAATATCAACTTTTATCCTTATGTATTTATGCCATTTTGGAATCACACGAAAACTGTTTATATTGGACTAAACAAACACCACCATTGTGCAAACTCATTGAGTACCATCATGTGCTCCTCGTAGGCTCATTATTGTGTGCACGTGACTCCATACTCACAATTACACTTATTTGATGTTCATCTTTAAATCGCAGATTCGGCCGCGACAACTATTTAACCATGCCTCGTTTGGAAGATTGGGAGATTAAAAAGTACTGGGAGATATTCCAAGGTTTGAAACCCGCCAATAACAAATTAACTGGCGAAAAGGTGTCAGCCATTCTTAAGAATTCAAGATTGAGCGATGATAAATTGTCGAAGATCTGGGAATTGAGTGATATAGATAATGATGGAAATTTGGACTTCGAAGAGTTCTGTATCACCATGAGATTAATCTATGACTTAGTGAACGATAAACAAAGCGCAGTGCCCAACGAATTGCCCCCATGGTTGATTCCTGCGTCGAAAGCGCATTTGATTCAGGCTAATAATGCTGTCAATGTGGGTAGTAACAATTTCTCGAATGGCGACAATAATGATGACGACTTTGATGATGATGACACCTTATCTAACGACTTTGATTGGTACATATCGCCAACGGATAAGGCTTCTTACGAATCGATATATAATCAGAATAGCGATTCGTACGGGAGAGTGAAATTCGAATCGTTGGAGACTCTTTACGGGTCATTAAAAAAGATCCCTAGATCGGACATTTCGTCTGCTTGGAACCTTGTCAATCCCAAACAATTTGAAACCATCGACAAGGATCAGGTCATGGTATTTTTGCATATGTTAAATCAAAGAGAAAATGGTAAAAGAATACCACGTTATGTACCAGCCAGCTTGAGGGCTACCTTCTCTAAAGAGCAGCCCACTTATGATATAAATGCCGTTTCCGTCAACAAGCCATCGCCGCCATCGAACGTTGGTAAGAAGGGGTTCGCCACGGATTACTTAAGCAAAATAGGTCAAAGCAATACCATAAAAGAAAATGGAACCGATTTTTCGGCCACACAAGGAACTGATTGGGAAGAAGTGAGATTAAAGAGAGAATTGGCTGATTTGGAGGCACGTTTGGAAAAGGCCAACATGGAAGTCAGCAATGGCTCGAAAAGCACCCAGGATCTTGCTATTGTCAAGCATGAATTTGAGCTCTTGTTGAATTATAAGGAAAGCAAGTTGAACGAATTGAGTCAAAACGGAAACTCTAGTGATTCTAAAGATTTACAAGGAGTGAAAAACGATATCGAATTGATTGAGAACCAAGTCGGTGTTCTTCAAGATTTCTTACAAACCAAGGAGAAGGAATTAGCCAGTTTAAAGAACGAAATTCAAACTTTGGGCTAAAAATAAATATTCTATATTGTGTATGTATATTTGAAAATAATCTTGACAAAAAATGATGACTTTGTGAAAGAATATTAGGTCTTTTGTTTGTCTAAATGCAATATTTCACTTTTTATCACCCTTTTCTTCTGGTTCTGGTTCGGGTTCGGGTGTTGGCAACTTGAAAGTCTCTGGAGTAAAGTCCTTACCATCACCAACTTGTTCCCAAGAAGAGTGTGGCACGGTGAACGATCTGGAAGCTTGGGTCAATTCCAATGGTTCGTATACGACTCTCTTCTTTTCTTCATCGTATCTAACTTCAGTATAACCAGTTACAGGGAAATCTTTTCTAAGAGGATGACCTTCAAACCCGTAATCGGTCATGATTCTTCTCAAATCAGGGTGGCCTTCAAAGAAAATACCAAACAAATCATATGTCTCTCTTTCGTACCAGTTAGCACCTTGGAAAAGTGGTACTACAGAAGGAACTGGACTCACCTCATTGGCATAGGTTTTGACTCTGATTCTGGAGTTATAACGAACAGAAAGCATGTTGTACACAACATCAAATCTGTTCACTCTGGATGGGTAATCTGCAGCGGTGACGTCCATGACGGCCTTAAATTGTGCAGATGTGTGGTTCTTTAAAAAGACCATGGTTGGTCTCAATGCAGATGGCGCCACATAGATGGTTAATTCGTCTTTCCAAACGCTGAATTGTTGGATGTACTTGGGCAAGCACGACATTATGTAGGCACCAAATTTGTGCAATTCTTCCGACGTTTCTTTGTACTTTTCAGTAGGATTAACCAATGGGACCAAATTATCGGTTGGTTTTCTTCTTGGTAAGCTCATCAAATCGGGTAACTCCTCTTCATTCCTCAATATGTGCGAGGTGCTCAACGTCCTGGCGGAGCCCTTGAGTCCATTTATGGAGCCTAATCTGACCAGTCTAACGGATTTAGAGAATCTATTAAGCATTTAGTTCTGATTTTTCTAGTATATTATTTATTCATTTTTCCATTGGACAGTTCGCGAATCGGTGTGCACACGCCCTCTTCTTAGGTTCGCAAAACTTCATAGTTGAGATTCGCATTTTAAGGTTTAGTAGAATTTCATTATGGGTCTAATTCGGACTTAGTCGTGCGAAATTTCAATCAAACCGAAGACATCGCTTTTTAAGGGACCACCCATTGTAAACATTAGCACAGACCCGACTAATAGGAAGCGTTGTGGTATTATTCGAAAAGATACATCACTGTTAGCCCCCACCATCCACCCCGTATCATCTCAACCTCCATCATCTAGCCAGCTTGGGTTTAGTATCTTAATTCATATTTATGATAAGAAGTGGGACATCGTGCCATTCATAATTAAGTCACTAAAAGCTAAGTATTAATATCAGCCACACACACCCACCCTTGAAACACCCTTTGATCTTTGATATACCAACATGGAAAGAGGTAAACGCCAGCGTAGATCATATAGTTGTGGGCCTTGTAAATCACTTAAAATCAAATGTGACTTACAATTACCATGTAAAGCATGCCAGAAGTTTGGGAGAATTGACAAATGCCACCAGGCACCACCCAACCCACCCTCGGAAGAGGAATTGAAGGTGATCAATGAAAGAAAGCAGAGGATGCACAAGAGACGCCTACATATGACCACTTCTGATAATACTTCACCTAAAAGTCGTAACAATTCCTCGAGTCCAAACGAACCAGGGACTCTCAATGTGATCATAAATCCGTTACCGGTGTCGTTCGAAAGCATGTCGACCATTAAAGCCCACAGTAGAAGCCCTACTAATCCTGGAACTGCTAAATATAAGGCGATTCAACAATATTTCAGGAGCAAAAACATTCAATTCAAGAGGAGCAAAGCCTTCCTGACTTCTTTCTCCATTTACATATGGGATAATAACTACTCGTTGATTAACGATTTAATAGCAACGGAAACAAAAATCCCATATCACATCGATGAGGCCTATTTTACCGAATTGAAAATCTTGTTTCCAGCGTCATCAGAAACTCTTTGTGAGCTCTTCTTGAATTATTTTAAGTTGTTCAATGAAGATTACTTGGAGTTGATTGATTTTGCTGCTATTTTGAATATTTCTTTGGACTTATGTGAACTTATAAACCAAAATAGAAATAATCCTACGTTGACTATCAATTTTACACATTTGAGAGCTTTGATCTTAATCATGGTAATTCAAGTCAATGGCTTGATATTGAATCCTTCCCTTATGAACTCGACCAAAATAAAGCTTGCAGAGTTTTCCGAGCGATGCATTTCATTGAGCAGACATTTTAAAGAGAAGATCAAGAAAGTAGACAATTCATTGGATGTTATATGGTTGATCAGTTGGTACTTCATCATTGATAATTATTACCAATACCATTACATGTTTAATGAAGGCCACTTTGAGTACAACAACTTATTATCGTACCTATTCTTCAACCAACAGTATATGAACCAAATAATCAACTCCGATAGAATTGTCAAGAAATTTTCATCCAAAGCGGAAGAAGCAGAATATGCCTTGTTGATAAGGTATTGGCTCAGAATCAGGTTCATTGAGCTTGATATTCTTTATTATCAGTACAAGTCGTCGTTGCTTCATTCCAACACCAGATTCAAGAATGCTATACTACCAAACTCAGACATATTGGGATTTATTTATGGTGAAGACTTGAACAGTATTCGTGATGATTTTTCGACGTATTTGTTCAAAATCGCCAAATGTTATTTTGACCAATTCAATTCAGACTCCAAACGTGATAAAGTAGGCTTAATTAGAGCGTATCTTACTACTTATTCCGATAGTGATCGGGTAATTAGTCATGATATGGCACGTGCGGAGGAAGCTAGGAGAAATGGCTACCAAACTACTTCTATCGAACTTGATTTGGAACTTTACTTGAAAAACCAATGTAGTTTATTCAAATCAGTCAAGTGGTTGAGTTTCTTAAGTATTGAGAACGAGTACTTCCCGTCTTTGAGATACACCCATTATATTACCACTATCTTAAGTTTGTTCAACCACTACATGTATTTCAATCTGAATATCACCAGAGTTAAACCAAAGAGCAACTTATTACGTGAATTAAGCAATAGGTCTACCATCTTCCCATTCAAGTATGTTTTGCACTCTATTATGATCAATATTGTGTTCCTTTTCGGTTTAAAAAATGCCCTTGATCTTCAAGATGATACCTATCTTTCAACCATAGTTGATTTGAAAATTCTACATGTGACCTGCCATAACAAGTTCGAAGCATTTTTGAATACCTTCATGCAGAGTTATAATGAGACTAAATCATTGCATCAAGTTCCAATGATCAAAAATTCCATCATCCTTATCAAAGAATTGATGAAAATCTACACAAGCAAATTGAATTTCAATGCCAATCTCACCATCAATGAATTCCTACAATTGTTGAAGGCCAACTTATCGGGCTCTATATTCAACTTAATGGTTGATATGTATTTTGGATGCACCTCCACCTTGCTCAGTTATACCAGCAAACTTTGGGATATGTTTAAGTTCATTAAAACGTCGAAGGATAAAGCGGTCGTTCATATAACGTCAAGCATAACTATGAATCTGGATTTCATCATGAGCTACGAGAATAAGCTTACTGGTTTTACTGCTACAAGAGACATGATCGACGACTACATACGAACAGTGGTTGAACCCGCTTTATTCAGAGACGTCAACACCAAGCCGTCCATTAGTTGATTATTGGTGCCGTAACCTATTATTTTCGAAATTAACGAGAGATCCGTATACAATTAATTAGGTGCATGAAAAAAGAAATAGTCGAAGCCGAATATATCGAATTCGAACCCCACTAACAATGGTGAGAAAAACGTTTGAGTAAAATTCAAGGTTTGAAAGTAGTGCTATAAGAGCACAGCAATTTGTAACATATCAATTAATAATAATTTTATAGTACGCTAGTTAATAGAATTAGTCAATGTAAAAATAAATGTATAATATCTTGAACGTACTAAAACTTCTATTTTTACATGTTGGCAGTGCAGAAAAAGAGTGATCCCTGCAGGGGACGCATAATTTCTTGAGGTTCGAATAAAAAGCACGACCCATCTCTCGTAAATTGTTTTTTCATCAATAACCAAATAATTATGAAATTAACTTATTTGGCTTCTTGGGCCATAAGTTTGCTGACTGTGTTGGCGTCGCCCATTGAATTGAAAGACACTTCAAGTCGTGATGATCTCTTCAGATTAAATTTCAAAGTTCATAGAGGTAATCGAGCCGACAATGGGCCTGGTAGAAAGCCTTATTTCGTCAAAAGAGACTCTTTCACCATGGAATTGAAGAATGAGCAAACCTACTACTCTACCGAATTAAAGGTAGGTTCTAACGGTGACTCCGTGCGTGTTTTGGTCGACACGGGGTCGTCTGATTTATGGATTATGGACAGTGATGTGAATTGCCAAGCTACATCTTCCACCAGTTCTCTGAAGAACGTGGAAGTTGTCGAAAACGACAAGAGAAACCTCCATGTTGGATTAAGTGAAATTTTGGCCCCCAACAAAACTGTTGTTCAGCCGGAGAACTTGAAAGGCAAAGACTACCTTGGTGATCTTATGAGTGCTCTCAGTGCTCTCGGAGTCGTTGAGACTGACGATCCTATAGGGCCTGGGTCGGGCTCTTTCTTCACGGATGGTGCTGATTCAGATTCAGACTCCGGTTCCGGCTCCCTGTCAAACGCATGTACCGCTGACGGAGCTTTTGATTTTGAAAAATCAGACACCTTCAAGACAAATAGTTCTGCACCCGAATTTTACATTCAGTATGCTGACGGCACCGCTGCTCAGGGTTTTTGGGGACACGATGATGTGAAAATTCACAACACTACCGTGAAAGGGTTATCTTTTGCTGTGGTCAACAAGACCTCTTCTGATATTGGAGTTTTGGGTATTGGTTTGCCTGGTTTGCAAGTGACGTACTCCTCCAATGACGATGTTTCCGACAGATACATGTACGAGAACTTGCCCATGAAACTCAGAAGCGAAGGCATCATCAAACGTATAGCTTACTCGTTGTATTTGGGTGATGGTGATTCGGAGTCGGGTACAATTTTGTTTGGTGCTGTAGACCATGCCAAATACACTGGGGATTTGGTAAGTCTTCCTATTGTGAATTCCTATGCACAATATTACAGCAATCCAATCAGATTGGAAATCAATTTGCATGGCATTTCCATGAACAACAGTGAAAGCACAGCCACCGTCACCTCTAACTCCTACACCGCTTTGTTAGATACCGGATCCACCTTGTCATACTTCCCAACTTCCTTGTTGGAAAAATTGGGGTCAATCTTAAGTTTGGAATACTCTTCCGATATCGGTGCCTATTTGATCGACTGTGACGTTGATTCTTCGCTTAAGTTGTTTTTCAAATTTAACGGTATCACTATCGAGGCCCCGGTGTCCGACTTTGTTCTTCAAGCCAGCAGGAATACCTGCATTTTGGGTATTCTAGAACAAAGCAGCGACTACATCCTTTTGGGAGACAACTTCTTAAGAAACGCCTACGTTGTGTATGATTTGGAGGACTACACCATTTCTTTGGCACAGGTCAAACACACAGAAGACGAAGATATCGAGCTTATCTCAGAGACTGTTCCAGGCGCCTCATCGGTGTCAGGCGATACCACCGCTGCCACCGGTGGTACTGAAGACGCCAGCTCCAGTGGTGAAACCATTAGTGATGAAAAGAAAAGTATCGGGTTCAAGGTTTTTCCTAGCATTTTTACATTGGGTGCATTTTTTGTAGGTTTTGCAGTTCTTTAGAGTATACAATAAATATGATTAAGGTACATACTTGGGGCATTTTGACTATTGTGACGTCCCGCTCAAATCGGAACACATGACCTAAAAAGGTAGATCTGCGGCCCCCGATTTAAGTATCCGCATTTTATTAGTAACCACTTGTTTTAAAGCGGAATACTTTGGATACACTGCTGCAACACCGGTTGAAAGGCCTACAATACACCAAACGCATACAAATACCCAAACGAGTGTATCAGCATACATATTGAGATTATATATGGAGAAGTAAGTGGAGCACAAATTTTCTTTGAACCCACATTACTAAGATGAATAGTAACCATGATGACAGGCCCCCTGAGGCCAACTCGGACCAGAACGACGAGTCCAATAATACCTCAAGTAACAACAACACCCAAACCAACATAGATCAGTTGCTTGCGAACAATATAAACTCGTTGTTGAACAACCGTGAAGGTGATTCCAATGTGGCTTCTGACGGAAGCGATGGTGCCATTATCATCACGATAAATTACATGTTCTCCGATGAATTTGATCCGTCGAACCCTAATAGGTCGGGGTCGTTGGTGTTGACGCTTCCGAACAACTCGTCCAATAGAAACCCAAGAATCATAGAGCAGTTGGTGAGGATGGCCACACAAATGGCCTATTCCACCATCCTCAGTGGCATACCCAGACGTAAAGGTTTGGCTATCGATACCTTCAATAGCTTTAAAATCAAAATGAGACCCGAGGTGACATCCGATGACTGCTGTATTTGTTTTGAACGCTATGTGTTCTCGGAAGACGACGATGCTGAGGACGACGACAATCCCCGTAAAAGGAGGAAATTGAATGACACTTCGTTTGTCAAGTCTGACAAGAACGCATCAGAGGATGCTCCACGCGGTGCCAATGACTCGAATGAAGCCAATGCATCCGGAGCAAAGAAGTTTCTCTACAATACAAATCTTGATTACAAGCATTATCCTGTAGAAATGCCTTGTGGTCATGTTTTCGGACAATCCTGTTTATACGAATGGCTCAAGACCAAAACCACTTGCCCTCTCTGTAGAGAAGCTGTGGAAGAGCCTAATAACGAAGAAACCGCCTCGTCCAACACCAATGCAAACCCTGAAACCTCGACCTCCGAAGCATCCACATCCACGCCCAGTTCAAGCCAAAGCGGTGCTGATAGACCCACAGTGGAGAATTACATAAACACTACAAACATGCGTTTACTTAATAGAGCTGGCTTAGGGGATTTGATCAATGTTTTGTATAACTCTCTGAGAAGATCAACTCTCTCAGACGTTTTCACTAATTCACCTGCTAGCGGAGAATCTGAGGCTCCAGAGAGTCCAGCTACGAACCAAACAAGTGCTCCTCCTCGTACTAACACCCCTCCTAACCCCCCTCCACCAAGACCCGCAAGTGACGCCTCTACGCCAGGTTCAAGAGCCAACACAGGTTTGGGCAGAAACAGCATTTTGGCAACTGTTTTGTCTCAGTTGCACCGAGGATACAACTTGTTTCCGTCGGGCGTCTCGAGTAGAAGAACCGCTGATGGTGTTGAAACTACTCAGATGCCTTCCAACGATACCACTAGAGAAAACGTCACTCAGCGCAATGACAACACTAGCACCGGAAATGATACAAATACGTCTAATTCAGATGCCACGAATTCCAGAAGCCCCAGGGTCTTATGGGGCAGAACTTTAGAATCTATTATTGCAGACATCACTGAAGACGATGATTCGTTACCTAGATTACCACAAAGACCCGAACATGAGGATGACGTCGATTACCTTAACATACGAAGTTTGACAGACCCTAGTCCCGAGCCCGAAAATCAAGAACACGACCACAATCAAGAGTCACAGTAGCATAACTTGTCGTATAAATACGAATAATGAATCCATAATATTAGATGTGAATAGAACACCAATTTATTATATATACCTATATACCCAAAATTATTTAAAGAATCTGGCATATCTTGCTTTTTCTTCATTCTTCTTATTCTCTAAAAGCTCTTCTGACTTGGCCTTTTCTCTATTTATTGCAACGTCATCTGGAACCAACTTCAGAGCCTTAGTCAAATCATCTAAAGCTTCTTTGTATTTATTCGTGGCGTTATAAGCAACACCTCTTCTGTATAATGCTTTGGCGGCCTCTGAATCAGCAATCTTTTCAAGATCCAATAGATATGAGGAGTAATCGATGGCTCTTTTGTAGTCTTTGAGCTGTAAATTGACTAATGCAACATTGAGATAAAGCTTCTTCTTTAAATCATAATATTTTTCAAACCATTCAGGTTCCTGTTCATCGTCTGGAATGTACTCCATGACATATCTTAAGCATTTGACATATTTGAACAAAGCCTCTTGTTTCTTACCCTTTTTCAAAAGTAAGGTTCCGCTTTCTTTCATTATGTTGGAAGCATTATAAACCAGCTCAGAAGAGTCTTTATCGATATGTTCATCATCCTCCGGATATTCCTCAAATACATCGCCCCCGATGGTGTCGTAGCATGCATTATATATAGGCACATCCATGGTCTCGTCCCATTCTCCACAATCATCAATCACAACAGCCTCATCTCTTAAAGGCACATTGGTTTTGTCTGTATTGACTCTTTCAACTTCCCTGACAACGGACTTTCCGTGCTTCACCACCCCAAACACTGAATGCTTACCTGTAAGATGAGGTTGTGGATAAGTGGAAATGAAGAATTGAGACCCATTTGAATTTGGATCACTGTTGGCAGTACATACTTTAAACGCACAGTCTATCGGTTCATCGGCGTTCTCCAAGCCAAAAAGCCCTCCTTCCAATACGGAAACATTTCCTTTGCCGACATCTTCATTGTTGTAATTCTCAAGAGCAACGCAGTTAACGATATCACCGGCTTGGATAACGAAATTCTTTAATACTCTATGGAAGTAATTATTCTTGTACTTCTTTTGTTTGGCCAATTCCATGAAATTTTCAACTGATTTTGGTGCCTTGTCATCATATAACTCGATGACTATACGGCCCAACTTTCTAGAACCTACGCTTATATCCAAGTACACAAATGGTCTTATCACTTCCACCTTCATCGCGATGAGTTGAAATTTCTCACTCAAGATGTTAAAGTCAAGACCCCCACAAATCTGCCCGACCATACTGGTTTTTAAACGTTGTGTATCAACATATGGGGGGTATACCAATGTGTTGCAAAATGCACGTGAGGACGTCAACAAGTTGTTGGAGTCTCAAGACAGATCGTCTTATTTAATTGCTCAATATATTCCTGAGCCAGCCAGAGACGCTTTCTTAGCTATCAGAGGTTTCAATCTTGAAGTTAACAAAATACAAAACAGCAAGTCCAATTTGGGTGGAATATCATCCAGTCAAATGAAATTCAAGTTCTGGAGTGACTTACTTGCAAAGGTGTTCACAAATCCAATGTCTGACACTAATATAGGTGAACCAATTGCTGTACTTATCAGAGATGCCTTGAGAAAGAATTTGAACCTCGAATTGTCGTACTTCCATAAGGTCCTACAAACAAGGAAGCACTTTTTGGAAACACCCTCCTTCAACACCACTAATGACATTTGTGCATATGGAGAAGGAACCTACTCACAATTAAATTATTTGACCCAAGGTCTTTTACTCAGTCCAGGGATCTCTCCTTCAGTGATAAGCTTATTGGAGCATTCACCAAAATTGCAATCCCTTGCCAGTGACATAGCAGCCCACATCGGTCAGGCAACTGCTGTAGGATCAATGATTTTAGGTTTGAACTACTACGCCAGTAGAAATCAGGTAACATTGCCGGTTGATATTATGACCAAACACGGCATGTCACAGGAAACTTTGTTCAGATTACTTCAGGGTCATCTTAAGGATGAAACGGAGATTGGTTTGGCTAAGGAAACATTGAAAAACATAGTTTATGAAACAGCCATTACCGCCAATGATCATATTTTGACCGCCAGAGATAAATTGAACAAAGCCAAGGCCGAGATCCAACAAGTCGTCACAGAAAATCCTAATGACAAGCTCTTACAGAAATATCACAAAAGTTGGCGTAAGGGCATACCCGATGTTATTTTCACCCCATTTATGGTGGGAATACCTACCACCTTGTACTTAAAAAGATTAGAGAAAAATGACTTTGATATTTTCGCCAATGATCTCCAGAAAAAAGAATGGAAATTGGCTTTTACGTCTTTCAAAGATTACTATCAAAGGAAAATCTAACGCATATTTATCCTTCATCATTGTATATAGTTATTTATAGTTAATCAAATTATCTGTGTTGCATTGTTAAAACGGGAATTTTTCGCGTTGCACAAGTTAATAGTTTCAACAAAGTAGGATGATTGAGAACGAATCGAAATATCCAAAGATACTTAAGTCGCCGACTCCTGCACGGACTATGTCGACGTTAACGCTATTGAAGCCGCAGCAGAATTCATTGCAAGGCTCACCAACAGCAGTGGATCCTATTACCTTGGCCATCAATGAATGTATGATAATCTCTTCAGCCATGAGGAAAATGAGTAGGTGGTCTCAAAGTGGCGTGGCAGCAATTCTTGGAGGAAGCGACATATTTGGTGAAGAAGAGATCCTCAGCAGCAGTTTGGGGCTATCCAACAATTCCAGTAACAATATGAGCAAGAATTCAATCAATGACAATCCATTATTATCCAGTTTTTTACAACTCAGATCGATTTTGATTGATGCTAAGAGTTTATACGACATTGATAGTTTGACCATATTGCAGCCATTTCTTTTGGTTGTTAAGTCGTCTTCCACATCAGGCCAAATCACCTCCTTGGCTTTGAATTCGATAAGTAGATTTTTGGATTACGAAATTATTTCTTTCAAACTGAAAAATTTACAAAATTCCTTGATCCAAATTATATCTGCATTGACTCATTGTCGTTTCGAAGCCGCTGATCAAAACTCGGACGACGCTGTTTTGCTTAAGGTTTTGAGATTGATGGAGAAGGTGGTGTCGTCACCAATGGCCAATCTTTTGCCTAATGAGATTGTCAGCGAGGTTATTCAAACATGCTTATCCTTGGCTTGTAATAAGAAAAGAAGTGAAGTTTTACGAAAGGCGGCCGAGATGACAATAACGCTGATTACCGCTAGAATATTCCATAACCTAAAGTTGATCGAACCAGAAACAGAGGGCATTGATGATTTACAAACTGATTTTACGGGTTCTTTGCCGGAGGATGTCATAGGAAGTGCCAAAGCCACCGATTCGAACGAACAACCAAACATCAACTCGACTGACGAAAATCAACTGGAACAACCTAAAGAAAAAACAACAGAAGAAGCTCCTCAAGAAGGCGACATTGCGGCTGTGGTCACCGATGAGAAGGCCGAGACCACCAATGTCGAAGCGTCGACTGTGTCCAGTGAGCTTTCCAGCGAGGAAATCAGCGAACAAATAAGCGAAGATCCGTTCGATATTGTCTGTATCAACGAGTTCATGGGTATTTTGATATCAATGATTTCACCCTCAAACCAATATCAACATATGGAAAGCACTCGAGTTTTGGCTTTAAGTCTCATCAATACCGCTGTTGAAGTCGCCGGTAATGAGATTTCGAGACACCCATCATTAATGAACCTCGTGGCTGATCCTGTATCAAAGCATGTTTTGCTGATCATGACTACTGCTGATTCCCCTGCTTTGCTTCAAGCATCGCTCCAATTGTTCTCCACCATGGCCATCGTCCTTGGAGACGATTTGAAATCCCAATTTGAACTCACATTTAAATTATTGTTCCAATCTATATTAGCGGATGAACTGCAAAAGCAGAGTAACGTTAGCAATCTCAGATTGGCATCATCAAAGGAAATGTTGATTGAGTCCATTTCATTATTGTGGATAAGAGATCAATTTTTCTTCACCAAAATTTTCATAGACTTTGACTGTGATTTTGATAGGTCCGATTTGTCAAAGAGCATTATAGAGTTCATTTGTAAATTAGCATTGCCGGAATCTGCTAGAACAACTAGCGACAACGTTCCACCTATTTGCTTGGAGGGTTTATTATCATTTATTTCCGGTATCAATGAGAGAATAAAATTTTCAAAAGTACTTACATTCAATGAAGATCATGAGAATCTACCTCAATTGATTGTTAACAAGAAAGCCAAGAACGCCTTTATCGAGTGTACAGAGTTATTCAACAAGAAACCTAGTAAGGGTTTAGCGCTTTTGCATAAAGAGGGCTTCATAAAAAATCTTGAAGATAAGAAGGAAGTGGCTGATTTCATCTATAGCAAATCAGGCCGCTTAAACAAGAAGGTCTTGGGTGAATTTTTAGCAAAACCAGACAACAAAGATTTGCTTCAAAGTTTCATTGACATTTTTGACTACAAAAGCTTGAGAGTAGATGAAGCAATTAGATTACTTTTAAAGACTTTCAGGCTTCCAGGTGAAGCACAGCAAATTGAAAGGATTGTTGAATTATTCGCAGAAAGATACACTGGGTGTCAGGATGACACACTGGACGAAAAAGATGAGCAAGGCAATGAGATAGTGAGACCGAACAGAGACAGTGTCTTTATTTTGTCGTATTCTATCATTTTGTTGAACACTGATCTTCATAACCCTCAAGTCAAGAATCATATGACCCTTGATGCCTACAAAAGAAACTTGAGAGGTCAATACAATGGGAAAGAATACCCAGAGTGGTATTTGGCTAAGATATACCTGTCAATCAAGGATCGTGAGATTATTATGCCTGAGGAGCATCATGGTACTGATAAATGGTTCGATGATGTATGGAACAACTTAGTCAGCTCTAGATATGCTTCAACTATGAACAAGGATCACATAAATGAGGTTCTAAGCCACAAATCAAATGTTGTGTACTTTGATAAAGTGTTGTTTGAATCCAACACTGAATTAATCATCGACACTCTCGTCAAAGTTTTCAAAGAAGCTACTGATGACCACATAATCACTAGGTTGATGTCATCTATCGATAAATGTGTGAACATCTGCTTATTTTACAAGTTGGATGAGTGTATTGATAAGTTAATTGAGCTTTTGTCAGACTTAACAGGTTTGGTAGAGAAGAACGATAGTAAGATTTTGAAAACACTTGCTGCGGAAGATAGTGTTAGAGATGTCATACCTATAACTCAGATTAAAATCGAGAAGAAAGACGAATTAATTACTGTCAGTGAGATGGCTGTCTGGTTCGGCAGAGATTTTAAGGCACAAATATCCACAGTAGTGTTGTTCAGATTAATCAAAAAGACCGATTGTAAAATCTCAAATTCATGGAATAAAATCTTACAGATCATTTTGAATCTTTTTGAAAACTGTTTGATTAACCCTAATTTATTCACCGAATTCCAGGCCAAGTTGAAAATTAATCCTTTACCTAAGGTCAATCCAAAGTATATTATCAACAGACCAAAGCCTTTGAAAGATTCTGGTCTCTTGTCAACATTTTCTTCCTTTTTGAAAAGCTATTCCGATGAACCACCTGAACCAACCGATCAAGAAGTTGAATCAACTTTAAGCTCAATTGATTGTGTTAACTCGTTAGCCATTCCTTCAATCTTTCAAAGCATTTCAAAAGGTTCTCATGATGATATAAAGCTTCTTTGTTCTTTTTTCATGGAATCATTGCCAATTTATAGTGATCAAACTAAAAGATTTTATGAGGCAGAGTTGTTATTTATTTTTGAAACTGTACTTTGTCTTTCGCTTTTGGTTGAAGATAAGGACAACTTAGTAAAAGTGCTCCAAAGAATGCATGAACATCAAGCAAGCAATGATATATCAAAGAAAGGTGCTTTGAGAATTTCTACCTACAAGCTTATCATACTTAGAATCGTTCAAGACGATGTGGTTACCAAATCAGTTCTCAGTGACTTGGTGAACCATGACAAAGCATTTTTAACCAAGCATGGGCAACAGCTTTTGGGACCTTTGATTTCATTAGTGGACAATGATAGTATTTCCTGCAAAGCTACATTGAACTCTGAAGAATACTGGAAGGCTCTCAGATTCCTTGGTGGCATTCCGGCACACTCCAATACTATTCTTGGTTTTGTTGAGTCCTTCATCAAAACTTCCAGCGAAGACATCAAACCAGAAAACTTTGTATTGGTCTTAGGCTTATTGGACGAGATTTCTTCCGTTGGTGCAATTGCTTCTCAATGGGAACAGGAATATGACAAGTCATCTAAGTCACAAGAAATTACAAACGATGGCAAATACTCAAAAGAATTAATAGAATTATCCAAGAAATCTATTGGTCTTACAGCAGATTTAGCCAAAAAACTCACGGAACCAAACTTCAATAGCGAAAATGGTGGCTACCCATTAATTCAAGCATTAGCGCACCAGTGCTTCAACCCTTGCAGGGAAATCAGATCACATAGTTTAAATGTTTTGAAAACCACCGCTATTTCATGCATCGAAACACTGAAAACAATTGCACCTTTTGGCATATTCGAATATGGATTGTTCCCATTATTGGGCGAATTATGCAAACCTTCGGTTATTCAAACTGACGCTGTGGGATTTTCAAGTACTCAATTGGAGGCCTTATCATTGGCAAGCAAAATCTTTTTGAAGTTCATTGGTGCTTTGGAAAAATCCCAATTAATCAATGTGTGGTTTGGAATTTTAGATGCATTGAACTCGTTTACAAGTGTAAGAGATCAAAGCGGCGATAAGAATAAAGAAAATAAAGAGGCTGGGTTAGAGCTTTTGAAGAATTTGATACTTGTTCTCCAGTCAAGTGATATTTTAGTTCCTGATAATGATATATGGGCTGACAGTTGGAAGAAAATTCATGAGATCTACCCAAGTTTGGAAGATGAATTGAACCCTAAAAAAGCTCAACCTGCACAGTCTGAACCTATTGAAAAGAAATCTGACGCTACTGAAACAACTGAAGAAACGAGCACAAATGAAGTAGATTAGATACATTTCACATACTTACAATATATTAAACAGAAATTTTGCTGCGAAATTTTTCACGTCAAAGTTAGTGATGGTTTCTCTGAAGACTTTTACAGAAAGGGCAGAAGCTCACAGCTCTCCATTAGTGAAAAGACTTTTTCATTTAATGGAAGAGAAAAAGTCAACTTTATGTGCTTCCGTCGATGTGAAAACCACAAAGGAATTACTTGAGTTGGTGGACAAACTAGGACCTTATATTTGTGTGGTAAAAACTCACATCGATATTGTGGATGATTTTTCATATGAAGGTACAGTTGTTCCACTTCAAGAATTGGCCAGAAAGCACAAATTTCTTATTTTCGAAGACAGAAAGTTTGCAGATATTGGAAACACCGTGAAATCACAATATTCTGGGGGAGTCTATAAAATTGCTAAATGGGCAGACATCACCAATGCACATGGTATCACAGGTGCAGGAATAGTGCAGGGCTTGAAAGAAGCTGCTAAGGAATCCACCGATGAACCAAGAGGATTGCTCATGTTGGCGGAATTATCATCTAAAGGGTCCTTGGCATACGGTGAATATACTGAAAAAACTGTAGAGATAGCCAAAAGCGACAAAGAGTTTGTCATTGGTTTCATTGCACAAAGAGATATGGGAGGACAAGACGAAGGGTTTGATTGGATTGTCATGACGCCTGGTGTTGGTTTGGACGATAAGGGAGATGGTTTAGGACAACAATACAGAAGCGTTGATGAAGTGGTCTCCACTGGTACTGACATAATTATAGTAGGAAGAGGTCTTTTCGGTAAAGGTAGAGATCCAAAGGTTGAAGGTGCAAGGTACAGAGACGCTGGGTGGAAGGCTTATCAGGCAAGAGTCAACAAGGCATAATTTTATATTTGAAAATATATACAAGCTATCATAATTCAAATAACATCACCTTTAGTATATACAAGAAGCACATTAGTCATTAGAATAAATATTTAATTAAAGGATTGCTGCTCTTCTAATGAGTCGGCAAGCCTTGTTCTCATAATTTCAAACACAAGCAACCCGATAGATGTGGCGGGTATGGTTGTTAAAGCGTTCCTTACAAAGCCTCTATAACTCAATTGAAACCAGGTCAATCTGGACTTCCTTTTCATCTTCAACACCTGATAATACGTGTCAATGTAGGAGTTGTAGTAGATTTTTATGAATGGTCGACGAGCAGATGATTTTCGAGAGGAGTTGTAGATATCCAACGTTTCCAATCTTGACAAGTGAATGCTCTGCACCTTGGAAATAGGATATTGCACTGCCAACAACGAAAATGCTGCAGAGGCACCCGCCAACAAAACGAACGATGTTCTTAGAATCCTGGTGGTTCTTTTCTCCTCGAGGTCTATAAGGGATTCGTCTATCTCGTAGTGTCCAATATTGGCGAATTGGGTCCGAAAATAACGCTTCACCTTTCTGAAAAACTTCAACACGCTAAAAGTCATCGAATAGCCTTGATTTTTTACGGTCTCAAAAGTACAGAAGTAAAAGGCAAACCCAAAACTCTCTTTGATCAAAGAAAACCCGTAGCCGGCGAAAACACCGGGGAGACCCACCTCTTTAAGTTTATTAAATCCATAAACCCATAAATTCTGATGCGACCCATTAAGCATCTCTGCCGTGGAAGATCTGGCGTAAATTGCATCTACAGGTGCAGCCGCCAATGATTGAGCCATTCCTGCAAGAAACCCCGCTCTCCAAGTATCTATAGGACGATAAAGACTTCCTGTTTCACTTATTCGGCGGCTATTCAAAGAATCCATGCTGGTTAAATAGGTCCAATATAATATAAGCCCAGTGGCTGAATTGGCTATCAAAGGAGGCAACACCTGATCAGGTATGAATTTCCACCCTTCTTTCTTGACTGCAGTTATCAATAAAGCTATGGACGAGTGGGTGCTGAACTTCCATGGCTTCAAGTTGATTCCATCGTGCTTATCAGCTATTGCACGCACGTAAGCCATGTAATCGAACCGTGACGGACGAAACAATTTCACCGGCGTTCTTAAATATAGTGTTTGTAGCTGATACACCAAAGCTCGTATCCCCGCCGTTGAAACGGTCACCGCTTGGTTAGATGTCTTTTTATCATCTTCATATCGAAGTGACATCGCGGGTTTATTTATTTTCCTATATTTCGATTATTTGAATGATTCGAATCCTAACTATCTCTATACAAAAAAATTTCGCTTTGTTTGAAATATCTTCTCGAATCTTCGTCTATCAAAACCAAAGATAAGTAGGTTTTGACGGAGAACTTTTTATTGACGTCTTTGTATGTCGGGGTTAGATCAAATCCTCCCAAGAATAACCTTATGGGTATGGTTTCTCCCTTGACAGGGGCACCGTCCATGATTTCAAATCTAACCACTGTTTCACTGTCTGTTATCAGGTTGGGTGCAGCACCCACGGTCTCTCTTTTGATTAGACTTATCTCCATATGTTTAATTTTTAGTCTTGCTAGCAAGAAATATATCTTTCCCACAATCACATCTTTCAAGCCATATTTGGCCTTCAGGTATTCGAACTCAATGTGAAGGCAATCCAAAATACCCACGTCCATCTTCACCGATTGTAGGTTGCTCTTGGTATCGACAGGCACCTCCGATACCTGGTAAACCCACAACTCCTTTTCTCGAGTAATCTCCGATGACGACCCCCTGCTGACAATCACCTTTACGTAGTACCTCAATCTGACGTTTTTGCCTCTGTAACTCTCGTATTGTTTCTCTACATTCTTAAATTCAAAAGGGTATGTCTCTGGGTGTGTCAACGTCGAAGGAGCTGCCAATTCCGTTGCTAGCGAAAGAAAATCGCTGGTGACTATGCTATCTGTGTTTGTTTCAATTGTACCAAAGAGTTGCACCTTCACTCCCAGATGTTCTACCTTTCTTCCTTCCTTGGTACGTATCGTCACGGTTCCTTTGACCGACTCGCCATCCTTGTAAACCGGGAGTTTCTCTATTCTGCCTTGTGAATTTTTAATCTCCGTAGCCCTTCGGGACTCTTCGCCATCCAAACGGATCTCAATGTCCAATGGTGCTTTAAAGAAGAGGGACATCTAATCAAAAGATAATATGAGTAGATAATTTCGCGATACTCAATCAGTGATAGAAAATATTTAAATTTCGCAATTTGCAGCCATTGGAAATAACCAGAGCCTTGATACTAAGCTACCTCAAGCACACAAAAACTTTCATTCAAACTACATAGCATATGGACGTTTTTTTCGTCTATTGTTTGGCAACATACTCTAACAAATCTACAACTCTAGTAGAATATCCGAACTCATTGTCGTACCATGCCACCAACTTAACAAAAGTTGGGGTCAACAAAATCCCGGCCTTGGAATCAAACACAGACGAGTAGGTGGATGTAACAAAATCACTGGAAACTACGCATTCGTCGGTGTAGCCCAAAACACCTTTCAAGGGACCTTCGGCAGCCTTTTTCACGACAGCACAAATTTCCTCGTACGAGGTTGGTTTAGCCAAGTTACAGGTCAAATCAACGACAGAAACATCCACAGTAGGAACTCTCAAGGCCATACCGGTCAATTTACCGTTTAATTCCGGAATGACTTTACCAACGGCCTTGGCAGCACCGGTAGATGAAGGAATGATGTTACCGGATGCAGTTCTACCTCCTCTCCAATCTTTGTGTGAAGGACCATCCACGGTTTTTTGGGTAGCAGTGATGGAATGAACGGTGGTCATTAAACCGTCTTGGATACCGAAATTGTCGTTGATCACTTTAGCTAATGGTGCCAAACAATTAGTTGTACACGAAGCATTTGAGATGATCTTCAAATCTGGGGTATATTTTTCTTCATTGACACCAACGACAAACATTGGTGCATCTTTGGAAGGAGCGGTAATAAGAACCTTTTTGGCACCAGCATCAATGTGCTTCTGGGCACCTTCAAGGGTGGTGAAAACACCGGTGGAGTCAATGACATACTCAACTCCTAATTTTCCCCATGGAATGTTCACTGGGTCTCTTTCTTGGGTCACCTTGATGGACTGTTTGCCAACTATCAATTGATCACCCTGGCTGGTGACTTCATCTTTGTATTTTCCATGAGTGGAGTCATATTTGAACATATAAGCGGCATAATCAGGTGCAATGAATGGGTCGTTGACAGCAACAACCTCAATGTCAGGTCTCTGTAAGGCAATTCTTAACACCAAACGTCCAATACGTCCAAATCCATTAATTCCGACTTTAACCATTTTGTTATATTTGTAATTCTTTCTCTAATGGTTTACCTAGAGAATCTGTACCGGTATTTATACATTACTGGAATAGCCTAAAATGGCTCAGTTGGCTCAACTGATTTTTCGCAGCCAACTGGTGATGCAATCAGATGATGCCGGCGACCGTGTTAGCGCATAATAGCCGGGGATTGCGCTCGGCGTTAACTAGTTTGAAGGGGGCAGGTGGATTACTGAGATATGTTGCATTATGTTATATACACCACTAGTCCCTTGTTTTATTCGGAACCCATCTTTTATATAGTAATTCAGTGATGAAAAATTTCTTTAAAAAGTTCACCATAGAATGCTCGTTAATGTCGTTATAAAATTCGTTAAAATCATCATCTGAAGGGGGAGTGACATATGTCAACACCAAGTTTTTCCTTACGCTACCAATAACCCTAGAGATAGTATGCAATTCGACCCAATCTTTATGCACGGTTCCATCAGTTGTTAAAATTAAAATCGCATGTTCTGCATGCAGAAAAGGTGGTCCCTTTTTGTAAAGTATATAATCACACCCAAATTTAACACCGCTTCGGGCACACCACCCCAAAGATCTATAGTGGTGATACACCACGTATTGAATCAAGAACGAGTTGCCTTTTTGGGTATTTTTGCACATTTGAAAAAATTGTTTGAAATTGACCTCATGATCAGTGAAAATATCAACTACATTCAAGGCAAATTTTAAGTAAAACGCCTCGACGTTTTGCAATTGTAAATATTCGTGAGTATTGACTTCCATTGTATCTTCATCTATGATCAATTGGTCTTCAGCTCTCATTTCTGTCAAGGGAATTGGAGTTTCTAGTTCGTTTTTTAACTTCAACTTATTGGACTTTCTGAACTCAATTAAAACCTGTTTAATCTTCTCCAATTCGTCGACTTCTTCTTCCGTTATAATACCTTGACGCTTCTTTAATTCCAACTCCTGTTCCTTAGAACGCTCCGCCTTAAATTTGATACGCTCCTCTCTTCTAAATTTGGTGATGTCTTCGTTACTCAATTCAAAATTGTCGTCTTTCACCAAATGTAACCTCCGTGATACTCTCAGATTCCACGTAGGATCGGAACGTGACAAATTACCTTTACCGAAAAACCCATAGTCCCACAATCTTTGCATCTGATTTTGATCTTTCACCTTGAAAAGCTCATCTTCAAATTCAACCCGAATTGGGGGGATTTGACTTTGCGGCGTTGGCTTAGTGATTAGCGCTAAATACTTGTAAACATAGTACAACCAAGAGAACGGGTTATGAGGATAGACTTGAGGTAAATTTCCATATACCTGAGATGATAAGGTTATAGGAATTGGTGAAATAAACTTCTTCTTATTATGACGTTTTTTACCACCCATGAACTGCTGTTGTTAGTATGTAAGATTGGAATACGTTTCAGATACCGTTGTAGTCTATTGAGAAATCATGTGCTTACAGCGACGTTAATCTTCAAGCAACAAAAAAGGTGTCATCATCTAGTTAGTACATACATTTACTCATTACCTAAAGATTTTTTTGAAAATTTTCAGCACTTTATAGGTCGCGCCGGGTAACTTTCGATTTGAAAGATGATAGTAAAAAGAAAGGCCAATTTGGGCCACCAGAGGAAGGCATTTGACTCACCGGCGTAATTATGGGGACCTACAACAACTACATGGCAGCAGATGGCATGTAAAGATCAAGAAAGCAAAAAAAAGTTTGCCGGTCCCAGGAATCGAACTTGGGTTTCTTCGGCCACAACGAAGTGTACTAACCACTATACTAGACCGGCTGATCTTGATACAATTTTATAGTCCAGAAAACAAGTGAAGAAGTTATACACAGCTTTTAATACTTTGATTAGAAGTACTAAACGTGTATATAATTATGGAAATGAAGTCAAAATTATTTGAAGATTCTATTCAGAAGGGCACTACGTTTTCTTGGGATTAGAGTGACATCGTTGAGAACTATGGTGAGATAGAAACTTACACCTTTTGTAAACGTCTTATTACCTCTAAAATACCCAGTGAACGCTATCAACGTCGCCTGTAGCGTTAGGCGTATACTTTAGCGGTCATACAATGATATGCCAAATAATTAAACCCAATTTCCACACCACATCCTGTGAAAGTTGTTGACGAGCATTTGTGGGTCTCTGAGAGCATTTAATCATTTACGAATGCAGAGCTTTTGTGTGTACTATAAGGCATTGAGTGCAATGAAGGTACCTTGCAAAAGACCTGAGCATAGCAGTTCATTACATCCGCCGAAAGCAACCCGAAAACAACTTCCTAACTGGTTTGCTGCTTGAACAGTTTACACTGCATGTTCATAAAAACACAAGTAGTATCAATATCTTAAATTTAATACTGAATTCAAGCACAAAATTGTGATATTTATCAATAACAACGGACATACTCTCTCTTTCCATCGCTGCTTCCTCACATGCTCATAATCAGGCACATACCAAAATGGTCTGCATGCTATATGCTATTTCTTGATACTTCTCGCGCTTTATCTTATCTATGAACTTCCACTGTCAGAGATGTTGCAACCCTCTCGAGATACACGAATCGCTTCTTAATCTAAATACAGTGCAGGTGAATCTTCTTAAGGACCATAATCGAGGAGCGATGTTTCTGGACCACCAAAGCACAAAAGAAGACGATGATGAAGATGCTCTCGATCCTACACAATTCATATCCAGTGATAAATTAAAGATGTACGAGCATCTAAAAGACCATGAAACAAAGCCTGTGATATCACACAACGATGAAGTAATCAAGGATGATCGCATACGATCGGTGTCGACCTCCTTGACCTCGAATTCGTTTGTGATGCTCTCAGATGAACCTGAGGAACCAGACGAACCGGAGGAACCAGACGAACTACAAGGACCGCACAATCCAGAAGGGCCACGAGAGTCGGAAGGGGGTTCAGATGATAAGGGTGATACCAAAGGAGACCAGGGCCAAATATCTTCAAGGTTGAAAACATTAAACAGAGTGTTCGAGGTGTTGTCTCAAAACAACGAAATAGACCATCCGTTGTGTCAAGACTGTTCAAACTTATTGGTTGACAATTACAAATTGAAGTTCGATCAAAGTCAGAAAGAAAAGGAGTATTACATTTCGTTCTTGAAGAAACTTCGACAAGGTGACCTTGTTAAGCAGGAGCTGGAAATCGACCCTAAGCTTGCGTTGTCTCAGAAGGAATATCAGGAAGTTCAGCAAGAAGAGGCCCAAAAACTTCAGGAATTGAAGGAGTTGGAGCTTGCCAAGGAGAAGCTAGACACTCAGCTAAAACAGGTCAAAAGTGAATATGAAAGTTTAAGAACAAATGAACTCGCAGAACTATTAGCGTTGAAAACAAGGATATCGTTAGAAAACACCAACAATCACCGCAAGCTCGACCAGGCCCGCTCAGAGTACCAGTCACAGCTCAATTACCTAGACAAGCTCCGTAAATTCAACATTTTCAAGGAGTTTTTCAAAATATCCACCGACGAATCCAATAAATATGCCACAATCAATGGTTTGAGATTGGGCTATAAGGTTCCTTGGAGCGAAATCAACTCTGCCTTGGGGCAGCTTGTTTTATTGCTTCTATTTCTTATCAAGCGGCTTGGCGTTAAATTGCCCAACTACAAACTAGTAGCCATGGGTTCTCAGTCCCAAATCATCAAAATAACTGAGAACGCCGAAACAAACCAAAAAAATAAAACCACCTTGAATTTGTACTCGTCAAACGAATTCAACTTGGGCAAGCTTTTCAATTTCAACAAGCTCGACCTATCTATGATAGCACTTTTGGACATAGTGAGCCAGATCCAGGGCAAATTGAAGCAAATCGACAGTGAGTTGGAACTCCCATACAAAATATCGGCCAAAAAGGATTCCATTGGCGGTAAAAGCATACGAATTACATCCAATGGTGAATGGACAGAGTCATGCAATTTTCTTCTTACAAATTTGAACTGGATTTTGGTGTACACCTCAGCACATACGACTTCTGCATCTAAATGAAATATACGAATAAGATTAGCCGCACTTGCGAAAGTTGCAAAATTTAACCTCCATGTCTTCGGGCCTAAAGCGCTCCAAAGAGCTTCTAGAAGATGCCTCGAGTCCAGCAAAGATTCTCTTATCTCTAAAAGATGCACCTGTATGCGTCAACGAGCCATTGAGCCTGAAGCCACCGCCTATATCGAATTACGGTCAATCCTCTGTCTCCAAACGCACACACAATAAAGAATGTACGGAAGCTTCAATAGAAACAGTCGACGATGGTTTCAAAACAACAGAACCCAAGGAAACCCCCAATAGACAGAACTCCAAACACTCTCTGGTGATTACATTGTTCACAAAACAGGCTTCCTTAGCCTCCCATGAGCGGTGCATATCAGGCGATGATTTCTACACCGAAATAAGAAGCTCCCCTGTACAAGTCGAAATCCGGAGCTTAGATGACGATATCTGTAACTCTGATAACGACGACCAGGATTTTGATACAGATAATCGAGGCTTTTGTAACGAAGAGCACTGCAAATCGAAAAAGAGTGTGAAAAAAGGCGCCAAGTTCTCTTCGGATTCGCCCTTCATCGAGAACAACGGTTATAGAGAACAACCTGGTACCACACCCCCTACCATACTAAAGAATATAACCAACGTTTCTGCAGTAAATCTGCAAGTGAAAAAGCACACCAAACCGAAACCCACCAGGATTGCAGGTTCCAAATCTGCACCGATGCCATTGCAGTCTAAGTCCAGGTTTCGGAAAAACAAAGACATAGGAAGCCCAAACAGGAAATCTGCACGACCACCTAAAATGGTACGGTCAAGACAGGGATGTTGGACATGCCGTATTAGACACAAAAAATGCACCGAAGAAACCCCTGTGTGCCAAGTATGTGCCCGTTTGAAGCTTCCGTGTGATTTCTCCAAGAGCAAGCCCAGTTATATCAATGATAAAGATAAGCGAAATAAAAAATTGACTCAAATTCAAATCATAACCAAGAGAAGTAGGCGAAGCAATAAGAGATGAGATTTGAGTGTAACAAGCTCATGCGCCGGCAAAAGCATTGTATGCCAACTTAAGATATAACCTGCACTTCTTTAGATCGGAGCTAACCCAAACAAACGCGTGCATTGTACTGCATTGTGCACAGATGATTGTTCAAATGTTGACATCAGGCACAAAGGGTCGTGTATATGGAGAAAATTCCCCTGGCGTATATGAGATCAACAAAATCTCACGCTAGTTTCGAAATTTTCACGTCAGCGTTCTTTGTATTGAATATATCCAAACACAACTATGATCCGGTTTAGTAACGTTCTCGTTGCTATATTTTGCCTCATCAACCTAGTGCAAGGGTTTTATTTGCCCGGGGTTGCTCCCACCAACTACAAAAAGGGCGAATCCATTCCTTTATTGGTGAATCATTTAACTCCTTCATTGCATCATTTGAGTGAAGACAGTCAGACGTATGTTTACTCCTACGATTACTACTACCCCAAGTTCCACTTTTGTCAGCCAAAAGGGGGTCCTAAGAAGCAACTGGAAAGTTTGGGGTCTATTATCTTTGGTGATAGAATTTTCAACTCTCCATTCGAAATCAACATGTTGGAACCCAAGACATGTCAAAAGTTGTGTGACGAAGCCACTTACACCAAAGCCGACTCTGTTTTTGTATTGAGAAACATTAGAGCCGGCTACAGCCACAATTGGATTGTAGATGGCTTGCCAGTAGCCCATGACGTCGGTGACGTTAGAACCAACTCCAAGTTCTACGGATTGGGGTTCAACATTGGTAAAGTTGACCAAGAAGGAATTGCCCATTTGAACAATCACTTCGAGATTAAGATTGAGTACCATGAAAGAGGGAAAGACAACTACAGAGTTGTCGGAGTGACCGTTAACCCAAGTTCGTTGGACAGAAAGGGTATTGCGGCCAATGCCGATGCCAACGAGTTGTGCAACCCCGAATTGCCAGAGGTCACCTTAAAGAAAGAGGAAGAGACCAACGTTGTTTTCACATATTCCGTCATCTTCGAGAAGAGTGACACCGCTTGGGCCACAAGATGGGACAAGTACTTGCATGTGTACGATCCTAAAATCCAATGGTTTTCATTAATAAACTTTTCCTTGATCGTTATAATTTTGGGGTTGATCATAGCACATATCTTGTTGAGAACCTTGAAGAACGACATCATCAAGTACAATGAACTTAACTTGGATGACGATATCTCTGACGAAAGTGGTTGGAAATTAATTCATGGTGATGTTTTCAGACCACCTAAGAACAAAATGCTACTCTCGGTATTGGTTGGTTCGGGTATCCAGATCTTTTTGATGTCTTTGGTCACCATAATCTTTGCTCTATTGGGGATTTTATCACCATCCAACAGAGGTTCTTTGTCCACTTTTATGTTCATGTTGTACATTTTCTTCAGTCTTGTGTCATCATTTGTGTCAAGTTACTTGTACAGATTCTTTGGAGGAGAAGACTGGAAATTAAATATGGCCTTGAACCCAATCTTGGTTCCAGGTTCATTGTTTTTAGTATTTGTTTTGTTGAATTTCTTCTTGGTCTTTGTACACAGTTCAGGTGCTATTCCGTTGGGAACTATGATTGCTATTGTTTTAATATGGTTCGTGTTTTCAATCCCATTATCAGTTGTGGGTTCATTGCTTTCGTTTAAGAGACCAATGATCAGCGTACCAGTGAAAACAAATCAAATCCCAAGACAAATCCCAACACAACCTTGGTACTTCAAAACTATTCCTATTGTATTGATACCTGGTATCTTTCCATTTGGGTCCATTGCTGTTGAGATGTACTTCATCTACACTTCTTTGTGGTTTAACAGAATCTTCTATATGTTTGGATTCTTATTCTTCTGTTTCATTTTGATGATCATGACCACCTCATTAATTACCATTTTGATGATATACTACTTGTTATGCTCCGAGAACTACAAGTGGCAGTGGAAATCCGTCTGGATTGGAGGTGGTTGTTCAATTTACGTATTATTACACTCGTTGTTTTTGATCGGGGGTCAAAACTTGGCTAATTTTACATCCATTGTTTTATACATGGGCTACTCCTTTGTTATATCAGCATTTGTCTTTGTTTGTTGTGGTGCAGTTGGATTCCTCAGTAGTTTTATTTTCATCAGAAGAATTTATTCCCAGATTAAAATAGACTAAGAATATCACCAAGAGTGTAGGATATTAAGATCCAAGCATATAGTATATTTATACGTATAACAAACTCTGTATAATTATCAATAAACATTATAGAAACATTGCTCATTGAAGTTACTTTTGATCATTAATATACATTAAATATTATACATTAGAACCAGCCCTCGTGTGTTTCTTTTTCGACGAAGGGAATTATCTCATCTAGAAACCTATATTTCCAATTAAGCAAATCGACTCTTCCAACATTAGAGTCTTGTGTGATTCCGAAACTTAAGTTATATGTACTCAATTTAGAGCGTATGGAATTTGTTGCAGTGGTGCCTAAAACACTTAAGTTTTTACTCAAGCTCTGGGTCAAGTTGGTGTAACTTGTTAGTAGGTCGTTATTGATTTTGAGGATCCTGTTGAACATTTCGGCATTTGTAAAACTGATTAATGAGTCAATAACATTTTTACACAACTTGATTAATTTGAAGTATTGAAATAGTGAGATGTTCAATATGGGGTTCACCAAAGTGTATGCGTTTGTCAAGTGCGTTATGTATGAAGAAAAGTTCATAAGTTCACCCGTTAAATTTTTAATTAATCTTATCAATTTGATTATGTTGTCGTGCATAATTTCATTTTTTTCCTCTTCATTAGTCGAATTAAATTTGAAATTATTGATCAAAGAAAGAATCTCATATAGGAAGTTTATGATTTCAAATTTCTTCGTCAAAGTATTGAAAAAGTAGTTGTAGCTATTCATATTGAGTTGATAGTTGATGTTTTCATTAATCAAACTAGCCCAATTTTCGAAATTGAGCTTGGATCTGTTATCATCTTTGAAAAGCATGGTATCACGACTTTCAATGAGATCATTGAAAAGCTTGTATAATTTGAAAATTTCAAGATTCTTCAGAAAACTGTTGGGCACTAGCTTATCCACATTGTTTGTCAAGATTTCGTGACACTCAGATGTTTTGACAATCTTTTGGAATCCAAAACTTAAACTGTAAATATCATCAAGAATCAAAAATAAATAGTATAATTTTGGTGCAAACAACTTGATATCATCCAAGTTTTTCTCACTGTAATCTTGCTTGACAATCATATTGAAATTTTCCAACACCTTAAAGTCGTTGAATATGGTATTGGTCAAACTAAAGCCCAACGTATGCATATCACCATTTAAAAGGATTGCGTAGTCATTCAAAAGTAACGAGCTAAAGTAAAGTATAAGCATATTGTCACTTATACGAATCCCGGCGTTATTTAATGGATACACAGACACTAAACGACTCACCAAGCTTGTGATATCACTGGTAGAAAGATATTGATAATTGATGAGGTTATTCAACGAATGATTAAATATATCGAAAATTATGGAAAAATGATCAGTCTGCTTAGTAGTGAAGAAAATTTCCACGATATTATAAATGACTGCTTCATTGAAAGTTAGTATTGGAAAGCTCGAGTGGAACTTTTGGTAGTACAATTTCAAATTTTGTTCCAAAACGGGTCTGCCTACATTCAAAGGTGTTATATTGCCCAAAATGGGAAAAGAGACGTTCTGGGCTCCAGGCGGAACAAGCATGGATGATTGTAAGGTTTGTGGCATTTGTGCTTGAGTAGGATGGGTCTGCATTTGAAAAGGTCCTGTTTGGGCTTGCATCGTTGAGGGCATTTGTGGTGATGATTGTATGTTCACTTTTTTGATCCTTCCGTTAAGGCTTGACAAAGAAGATATGGAGTTTCTGGGTGAAAGACTGGAGGACGATCTTCTTGAGTTTTTCATCGATGCAGTCAGATAATATTCGTCGTCAGAATCACTCATCATGGAACTTTGATCGTAAGAACTCGTTCTTTTGAGGCTGGGAAGTCGGGATCTAGAGTTTGTGGTGCTGCTAGATGAAACGGAATCGATAGAGGACCTCCTGGAGGTGTCGCTTGTCAAATTAGGAGGCCCATTTGTGGGCATTTCGTACGGCACTTTCCAGAAAGGACCCTGAATTTTTGGACTCTTTTTATCTGCGCCAGTTGATGTGGTGGGGGATGCGGTCGTGAAGGGCTGTGTAAACAGCTTGCTGGAATTGATTGGGTTGTTCAAATTGGGCGAGCTGGATATGGGCGGTAAGATTATATGGTTGTTCTTATTGATGAAATTGGTTGGTGCAGGGATTTCGACGGACGACTTTCTGGCGTGGGTGGTGCTTTCCAACTTCTCCTCCAAATCCCGTATATATCCCTTAGAGGGGCCTCTCTTTAGGGGCGTTCTTGAAAACGAACACTCGTCGTGGTTTTTTATACAGTTGTCACATTTCTTGGTGACCTGCAGAAGGGCTATAGAATATTCAGCATTACACTTGACTTTTTTCCTTCGGCAGCAATCACACGCCCTGGACACTTTGGAGCGCTTTCGAGTGGTATTCCCATTTGTTTGGTTAACAAAGGATTCTTTAGCAGTGGTTTTGTCTGTTTCAGGGGTCACGTTTTTGGGGGAGTCCAGCGAATGGGCCCCGCCTGTACTGGCGGAAGAATTAACGCTACCATCTGAGCCAGATCGGTTAGATTTCTCTTGTTCTTGAACTATACTTTCTGTCATGAAGAACAAAAGATCTATTCATAAATTTTTCACGGAAAAACTCAACCTCCGCAAAAATTAATCATGGAGTAGTCACGTGAAACATGGAATTAACCCGAAAATCTATTTTTGGGTCTGGGCGAAGAAGGCGTGGGCGGAAACCGGTCAAAAGCATGCCTGGCATGTTCTTGTATATTATATGGTACATTCTATCATAAAATTCGTCTCAAAATACATTAGGGGTCTTTTTTCACCGCCCTTTTTCGACCCAGAAGTCATCTTTCTCGCACCAATTAATTTGTTAGGAAAAGGTGTCGGAACCAGGAAGTGGGGTGGACTATTGTAAGCGCCGGGGTAACTCACATATAAAGTCCTGCGAAAAACTTGGCCTATGCACGACGGATTAACATTTCCATCAACCTAAATATAAAATTATATCCCACTCTCTTATCATCTCCATCCAGCTGATGGGGTCGGTTTTTCTTCGCTTAATCACCTCGTAAAGAACCTGCTTGGATCTCCAATAGGTGAGGTTGGAAAAGTTTTTGGTGTAGTCCAAAAATTGAGCATTCAAGATGGAGTTGGAATTGTCACAACTACAAATTAGAATTGTCCAAAAAGTTATTTTAAAGTTTGAGTCTAATTTTTGCAACGTCCTGATATTTTGTGTGACATTTTCTATCAAGTGCTGATGGACCTCATTTTTTATCAATCTTCTGTAGTAAATTCTTAGACTATCGTAGAAAATCAAAATATTGTAGTGGAGACATTCGTGAGATAAATCTTTAAAACGGCCATTTCTGTCGTGCAAATTCCACCTATTTTCCCAACTTTCGAGCTTATCTTCCATATCACTGCATATTTTTGGAAAGTTCCGGGGCCACTTCTGTTTTAGGTGAAATATATGTTTGTGATTTGTAAGCTGGACAATTTGATACAAAAGATCAATCAATGACTTGGGGATTCCATACATGAGATAAATGGAGTTGACACAGAAGTCATTGGTGTCCGGTTGAAAATCCTTGTCCTGTGTGGTCTCCTCACAATCGCTTTGCTCTATACATACATTATTTTTCTCTATAATGGTGGGGTCTCTGTATGACTCAATGAGTGTGGTGTTCTTGGTAAGATCGTAATCGTCGTCAAGGTCTTTATACTTAGCCATGTCTTCTGGGCTAATCTCGTAATTATACAAATTGACTCTTTGGGTGGATATGAAAAACGTGTACATGATTTGGAATAAGTTATCAGTGACCAAACGAATATCTTTATAGGCTTTCGAGGGTCTTTTACTAATTAAATCGCCGATCAGAAACAATAACTCGAAATTTTCAAAAACGTTGAAATAACTATCGATTTCGATCTGCAAGATAATACCCAAAAGCAAAAATAAGTCGTAGGCATCGTTATTTAACTCCATATTGTTGTCATACTCATCCAAATGATAGTTGAGTAGATTGATACCTAATTTTCTTAGACTTATACTTATCTCAAGATTTTCATCTATATCTTTGTTGGTGTTAACTTTGAATTTATTCGGGCTCAAATCAAAACTACTAATGCTCAACACCAAATAGTACAAAACTAGCTTGATATTGGTGATAAGCGTTTGTATGTCATCGTCTGGATTAGGTTTGAAGTAGTCAATGGGATGCAAAATGTGTTGAAGCACAATGTTATTCAAAAAGGGCGTTACCAACATTGTCCAGAAATTGAGCTTACTTGTCTTCATAAACAGAAGACGCATGCTGTTAAATCTATCAACCAACGCCTTATAATGGGCGGAGACGGTGATCTCTTCGTTTCGACAACTCAAAAGCCATCCCAACACATTCTCTTTTGGAACCCAGTCATCAGAGTCTATGTTGGGATAGAACGTAGGGTACAAAATGTGGTAAATGTTTTGGTCGTTGATTTCATAATAGGGCCCTTTGATTCCATATATAGAAAGCTTGGCCAAACTGAGCACATCGGAGTGTATCAAAGCAGATCTCGAGATCACCTTCTCATTATCTTCCAGTAATGGTATCGAACGCTCCTTCAAATGGTTTCTGGGTGTATTTAAGCCAGAACTCATGTCAGAGTTGGAATCAAGGTTAAGAAGCGATTTTACGCTATTGCTGGACCTGTTCTTAGTTTGAGTCCCTTCAATGTTATATACTGCAAAAGGGCCTCTTTTGACATTATATTTTCCGGTTTCAACGTACCGATCTAGACTGTCAACAATACTATTGAGCGCTTCGTATGTATCGTAAACCATCTGATCGGGGAATTGGTTGAAACTGACGTTTCTTCTATGGTATTTTTCTTCCTTGTCCGTTTTATCTACAAGGTCCACCATTTCACCATTTTTAGTCGTTAATAACTGGTAAAAAGAGAGTCGTATACCATAACCCTCACAGTCATACCCCGCCTTAATACATCGTTGGCATTTGGGCTTTTCAGAGTCACATTTGACCTTCCGAAACCTGCATGTCCAGCATCCATCAAAGTTTCGTTTAGCCATTAAAGTATAATTCGCGAAATTGCATATTTAAGTTATTAGACATGTCTTTTAACCCATTGTCTAAGGCCACTGTAGAGTACGAATCGAAGATTCCCGAAGTGTTGCCTCATCTGGGCGTGTTTCTGATACAGGTTGGATATAAATTGTTTAAATTGAGTGGACTCTCGCTATCATCTGACGCACCATCTTATTTTACTGATTACTTCTCAAAACCTGAAAATAAGGATAGAACATTGTTCATTGATAGAAGTCCCACAATCTTCGAGCATATATATCAGCATCTACAAGGATACTACGTAGAGGTTGAAGATGATGTCACATATGTGCAATTGCTTCAGGATGCCATCTATTACTCTTTAAACACCCTAGCGAGTAATCTCGATGATGATTATATATTTGCCAGAGTGGGAGGTGTTTCGGTCAAAATACCGAAAGATTTGATAAATACACCTGGAAATTACCCCAATTACTTCACCATCAACAAAGTGATCGATAAGGATATTCGTGCTTTCTTGCGTCCTAGACGTACAAGGCCTCCTACAGTAACTTATCGTTCACCAAAGTTATTCTGTGATATTCTCGAGATATTTAGAGGTAACTTACAGGTTATCCAAGATGATCTTCATAGAAGCCTTCTTGTGAAGGAATGTAAGTACTATAGATTCTTGGAGCTTGAGCAACGATTGGTTAAACACAAGATATTGTATAACCCATTTGTACCCAATTGTGAAGAGATTCTTCTTAATATCAATGATGTTCTTGCTAAAGGAGTGTCTTTGAGTATGACGCCGACAGATTCGGAAGACGTATTGCAGTACCAGCGACCTTTTGTTGTAAAGGAACCGAAAAGAGACTTGATCTTCCAAATTGATGCACAAAATCCCTTGTACTCCCAACCCCATTACGACGTTAGATTGGTTTTGGACAAACGTCTAAAAATTGTCACAGTAAAGTTCAGAGGTCAAATCAGTATTAAATTACGAAGCCTTTTCGGAAAGTTCATAAAAGAGGATAGTTGGCTTCCTAATGATGAAGACCCATCGGAACCAATGGTTTCGTTCATAACAACATTGAGGTACTGCCAGGCCAAAATCAATGGGATGGATATGGATTCGCGTTGGTTTGAAACGCTTTTAGATGCAAAAGATCTGGAGATTAATAACGGAATGCCGCTCGTTCCTAATGAGCCTAAAAACGTCTTTGATGAAACGCCAGAAGAACCATCTCCCAAGCGACAAAAGACCGACAAATACGAAGGTACAGGTAGCCTCATTGAGTTGTTCCTTACCAAGTCCCAATGGAGATTTCAAATTCGTGGTCAAAATGTGTTGGTTAGAGCGATTGCACTTGAGGCAGTGACAGATCAAAATTCGTTCTACAAAACCACCCAGAAATTTATTTGAGGAAATATTTAAAGCCTTAAGTGCATTTAAGAAATTTTACAGTTATGGTTTCAGTAGAGAAGAGAAGATAAAGGTACAATTTTGCCTAGAAATATCATGCAGGCGGATAGCCAGCCCTTCGAGCCAAGTTGGTTTTACTATATTGACTAAGAGTCATATATAGACAATGTACCTAATAAAGGCTCTCAAAGTCATACGTAAGCAATACAATACACCATATATTTCTGCATCTAACAGATTATTTTTTCTCATCCAGATCGTAAACTAACCCGTTTTGTTTCCGGACCTCATCAAGTATATCCATAATAAGTAAACTTTCTGACCATGGCATGGTTTTCGACTCTAAGGACCCCGCCTTAATCATTTCACCTGCCTCAATAGCTTGGAACATAAATCCTTCGGTTCCTTTGGGTAACTTAAACTCCTGCTCGATAGTTTCACCGTTCTTCATCTTTATCTTGTAGCTTGCAGGGCTAGGAGTGGTACCCACCTGTTGCACCTCGATTCTTCCCAAAGTTCCGTCAATGGTAACAATGGTCCCATCGGTTGCATGATACATTGAGCTTGTGGCTATAGCCTGCTGCTTGTATTTCTTATTGTTGATCATTACTGATACCATAAAGTCGACTTCATCCGCTGTTTCACCAGTCAAGCTATCAAATGTTTGGGCAGAACTGATGTCATAATCTTCAAAGCTAGAATCAGGGTTCATGAAAAGTCTACAGTATGTTAAAGAATAAACACCAATATCGAGAACCGCTCCTCCACCTAGCGTTTTATTTACTAACCTATGTTGTGCATCGATTTCACCAAGAGGATCACTAGAATAATCACCGGAGATTCTTCTAACTTCACCAATTACTTTGTCTTCGTGAACCATTTTCTTCAATTGAACAAAAGCAGGGAAAAACCGTACCCACATCGCCTCCATAAATAACTTGTTGTTACTTTTAGCAGCATCAAAAATCTCTTGAAGCTCTTTTGCATTCATGGTCACAGGCTTTTCACACAACACATGCTTCTGAGCATTCAATGCTTTGATACAAATATCCTTGTGGAAAGGATGAAGCACCCCCACATACACAATATCAATTTCCGGGTCTGCATATACATCATCGTAAGTTCCTGCCTCGACTTCAAGCCCATTGATATGGTTTTTAATGAACTCCTTCCCCTTAGTAATACTGGAACAGCCTACCATTTTCAAGGTATGTTTTATATCGGTGAATTTGCCTTCATTTTGCACAATTGATAGTAAGTCACTTACAAACCTCTCCAGTATGCCTCCGGCACCAATAATACCCCAACAAACCATTTTTCGTGCAATCAATCGAGGCTGCAAATAAAAACGCTAATTGAGATTGATCAAACAAAAAGGGTTGAAACTTCGCACAGATTTTCACGCATTATTCCGTTCAACATGTCTTCTACTCAAATACTAGTCATATCCACACTCGCTGTTGTTGGAGGGTATATGCTTTTCAATGACACTGGAGAGTCGTTCAATGTGGGTGAATTCTTAGAGACCACTTCGCCTTACATGTGGGCCAACTTGGGGATCGTGAGTTGTATTGGATTGTCGGTTGTGGGAGCAGCCTGGGGGATTTTCATAACTGGTTCGTCCATCATCGGTGCCGGTGTCAAGGCTCCAAGAATCACCACCAAGAATTTGATTTCGATTATTTTCTGTGAAGTTGTGGCCATCTACGGGCTTATTATGGCGATTGTTTTCTCTGCCAAATTAACTGCCGTACCTGACAGTCAACTATACACCAAGGAAAACTTGTATACTGGATATTCATTGTTTTGGGCCGGGATCACCGTGGGTGTCAGCAACTTAATCTGTGGGATTGCTGTGGGTATCACCGGTTCCACTGCTGCAGTCAGTGATGCTGCTGATTCTTCGCTTTTCGTCAAAATCTTGGTTGTGGAAATCTTTGGTTCCGTTTTGGGTTTATTTGGATTAATTGTTGGTTTATTGATGGCCACTAAAGCCCAGGAATTTCAATAGTTGATAGACAATAGTAAATACACATCATACATCAGGATGGGCTTGTAATGTTGGGTAAATTGAGGTCAGTATATTCGATGCAGCTAATCAATCTCAAACGCCTCTTCTCGTAACTAAGTTTATTTATTACTACTTACTTCAACTGTCAACCTCCATGTATTCTGGATTCTTCTTTAAAATGACAATTCCTTCTAACGAATTGGACAAACTAATCCACTCGTCGTTATTTTCCAACTCGGCTCTTTCTCCATAATTCAATAACACTGGCGTGCTTTGAGTGACCCATCCGGTGATAGTCTTTGGTTTACCCGCTTGCCCCACAACATCAACTGCTTGACCTACTCTAACATTTACTTTGATAGGTTGAAGGTCTTCACCGACGGTGATCAACATTCTTGGTTTGACTGCTGGCGTCAAGTAGTACAACAATTGATGGGTGGTTTCTGTCACTGAATCGTTCAAGATAAAGTTCTTTGGATTCAATAATAACACTGCAATGGTCAAGACCGAAGCTAAAGACACCTTTGATATAATGCTTCTCTCGATGTTGAATGGGGTCAAGGTCAAGGTTCCTTTACCCAAATGCAATAATCCTTGAGCTATTCTTACCATGAACAACAGATCTGGTGACTTTATATAATAGGATGCCAATTGTCTTAATAATTGTGCCAATCTGGCATTATTGGTACCAGCACCAACTAAACCCATTGAGTATATAGCGTTTTGAGCCACCTCCAAATCAGCGTCGTGACTGTATCTAGATAAGGTTTCAAAAACCTTCATTTGTGGATTAGAAGTGGAACACAAACCCATGGCCAATGGGACCGACCTACGAATAAGCGAGTTTCCATAATGCATCAAATGAGAGAAATGACGAAGAACCATATCTTGACCAATGTCTTCACCCATGGCAATGAGGGCCACACCTAACACTGCAAATCCTTGGTACAAGAAATCGTCTTCTTCAGATTCTTCTTTCTTTTCTTCTTTAACATCTTCAGTCTTGGATTCTGCTTTAGTTTCAGTGTCTTCGGCCGCCTCGGTGGTTTCGCCCTCAGCTTCAGTAGCCTCAGTGGCATTTTCAGTTGGTAATTCGTTTGCATCATTTTCTTCTTCGGCTTCTTCGTCCGACTCAGTATCACTTGGCTTAGCGGTACACATTTGTAACAATGATTGAATTTGCAACACATTTCCAGTACCGGCATACGCACAGATGTTGACTAAGACCTTCAAAGTTTTGCTTATTGGATGCTCAATAGCATCAATGGTACCTAAAACATCTTCTACTTGTTCAGTTTTACCCATGTATAACAAACCCAAACCAAGAGCCATCAAATTAATGAATTTATTGGTCAATTGGGTAAAGTCTCTTTCCAATAAAGTTTGCAAAATAGTACTGGTAACGTCACCGTGACAGGTTCCCACAAAGACATGACCCAAAGCTAAAGCAGCTAAACAACTGACTTCGAGAGAAGTGTCCAAATCAGACACCAATGGTAATAACAAGTTCAACACTTCTTCATTAGCAGTACCTGCAAATGCTATACCCAAACCATTGATGGAACTGCTTTGGAATATCTTTTTAGGGTCAGCGACGTATTCTTGTAATAAAGCCAAAGAGGCATCGATCTCATCATGAACATTGGTTGAACTTATACCAATACCCAATAAGGCACCTGCTTTGATTTCATCTTCTTGAGAGTAGGTATATTTATCAAGAATCTGCAAGGCTTCCTCGACATTCCATTGATTGAGAGCACCTAAGGAAGCAGTGGTGGAAGTCATACCGGGACCTTTAGTCTTAAAAATCCAGGACTTATTATCTTCTTCAGTTTGGATCAATTTGTCGGCACCAAAACCTAAATTGATAAACCCATTGACAAAACTGGCAGCCAAGTTTTGTTTGGCACTATCTATCGAACCAGAGTTACCGATACCATATTGTGAGTTTTCCAAATGAGATTTGTAAATATCCTCAGGAACTTTAGGTTCAAGTAGATTCAATTCTTTAACAAGGTGTTGGAAATATTCACTGCATTTAACATTGGAGATACATTGTTGTATTTCTTCGTTATCACCGGGATATTTGAAACCATTGTTGGTTTGTGATAAAATGAAACCCAATTGCTTATGAACAAGCTCATCATTTGTCAGTTCGAAAACTTGGTTGATTAATGCTTCGTCGTCCAATTTGACAGCCAAAATCAACGCTTGGGTCAACTTGCCGTTAGACAAGTAGATGGAGAAGGCGGTGGTCAAAAATGAAACATCGTCAGGAGGAGCCAAGTATGGTACGCAACTTACCATGTAAAGACAAACTCTATGAAAGGTAGACTCATCAACGAATTCAGGCAATTTCTCGATGCTCTCAATTTCCAAAAGCAAATCCACAGCATCGGCTTCGGCATTGTGTTTCAAGAAATACGAGACGATCTTCAACGACAAGTGGACTAATTTGCTGATCAAATCATCGTCTGATCCCAAGTTCTGTTGATAAGAACTTCCAATTTCCAAAGCCAAATGTCTCATATATTCATGCCCCCAATCAGTGGTCTCTTCTTCGCCACACAAAAGACGATATTTCAAGGATTCGTTCTTGCCTTCATCAGAGTATGTCATGGCCAACACAGATAAAATGTCACTCAATTTGACCAAGTTTGCATTCTTTTCGGACTCCCAATTGTCGTAGACCTTGGTCAACACGGCGAAATGAGGCCTTAAGAATTTCAATGGTTTAGGAACTGCAGTCAACGACGTGGTAGAATTCTTGATGAAATTCTTCAATTGTTCCAAGTATGAGTTATAAAGATCACTGGATTGATTTGGTTCATTCAACTTTTCAACCAACATTTCCAATTCCTCCTTCAAGGCCTGGTCTTCTTCACTCAACTCCTCCTCTTGGACGACATTTTTGTCTTTCTTAGCCTCCGTTGTTTCTTCTTTTACAGGTGCCATAATGTGGTTAAAGGATGGCAAATGTTCGCGATAGACATTTACCAGAGCCTGGTCGCGACATTGGCACTATTTGTTTGGACGACATGCAACGCGAGTTTATAAACAATACCACTTTAAAAAGTATTGCAACTTTTTTGCATTCATCTGGCACCTATCGAAAGACATTTCACACTATAGGAAGAGCGTCAATAACCTTGTTGTTATTTTTGCATTATAGAATTATAGTTGGGATATTCAAGAAGTAGCCGTTTCCCTTCCTTCCGAGCATTCCTACAACACATAGTTGACACATTGCATCTCCATTTCAATACCGCTTAAATGGACCGTATATTCTACAAAACCGATGTATATGACGAACCCAGTCACGTCCCCATCTACATCTTTGATACGTCTTTCTTGCCCTCACCGGAGGACATTAATTATGATGAATTTATTTTAACGCTTATGACTATGCTTCCTCAGCTGAAATACACATTGATAATGTTCAGTGGAGGATTAAACAAGATCAGTTGGATTTGGGGGCTCAAGTTTCTTAAGAAGTTTCTCATTGAAGACTCAAATTTGGATAATATCGTCAAAATCTTCAGTGTTCATGAAGGTTGGTTTATTAAAACCTTAACCAACATATTGAGTAATTACAACATGACGAAGAAAAATTTGCATTCCATCAATAAGTTGATAGGCAATTTCACGTTGTCGGCCAATTTGAACCTTTCTACCGACAATATCATAAAGAATTGTTCCTCATTGGTGGAACTTAACGAATACGTTGATATAACTAAATTGAAGATTTCTCTAAATGTTTACAAAACAGACCATCAATTAGAAAACCCGCCTGTTTCCAAACAATTTGCTTACCCCGACTTTTCAATTAATGAAGCAAGTGATGAAAATTTAAATGAATTCTTCAAAAATCATTTGTACCAAATTTTCAATATTTTGAACACATATGGGGATAAAGTGGAATTGCTTTTCCATAAACCAGGAAATAAAATCAATAGTGAAATATTCATAGAATGCATCAAAAGAGATCAATTGATTTGGATTAACGACTGGAACTTGTACTGTATCGGTACTAGTTTCAAAAAATTCTTGAGTGAATTGCCTATCATGATTCCTGTAGAAGCAATTGAGTTGCCTATTAAGGAAATCAAACATAACTTCAAAAGCATTTTATCGGATTTGACTCCCGATTTAAGAATCATCTTGTTAAATTTATTCCAATTGTTTGATAAATTGATCAAAAATGAATCTGTGACAAAACTAAACTCTAAACTTTTATCAAAAAACTTCATTAGTTGTCTTAGCAAACAAGCATATTCCAAGACCAATGAACCCAATTTGATTATAGTACACAGTTTCATCAGAAAAGTCATTGATTCTTGGGGTGAATTGAATATAAACGTTCCTCCCATGGAAGACATATTCAGACCCAACACTCAAATTGATGACTCCTACATCAACTACGATCTTACTATAGACGAATTGGATGATACTGAAAGTTTTGAAGAAGAAAAAGAAATAATCGAAGAAGTCAACATATCGCCCAAAAAGGTCTTAGGCTCAAACAATAGCATTCTAAATTCAAAGCATCTGCTTAATTTTAAATTAGCCAAAACAGCCGTTTCAAATCAGGCATCCCATACTTTACACAATGTTAAGTCCATGAGTACGTTCGAGACTATTTCCGTGCAATATCCTCCCCAAAAGTACCGCTTCAATGCTCATTCTAAGAGCAATAGTGTTGGAGGCAATGATGTCAAAGTCTCCCAACAAACATCACCAGTCAAAAAGCCGGTCATCAGAGGTATTAAAGTTAGTGAGTTGGCCAGGTTATATGAAGAAAGAGCACAAGGGTTGGAATTATTACGGGGTTTATAGTTATATGAATGTACACAATCTACTAAACATTTATTACAATACAACTAATATACAGAATTTACTCATTCACTAACCTTGTATCAATATTATCCATCAGGATCTGACTATGATTATTGCTGTTTGCATGGGCCACTGCGGCAATGGCAGCCACAGTGTTATTATCATGGTATTGATGTAAAGGCTGATGATGTAATTGATGGTGTTGATTACTTTGTTGGGCAGCCACGGCCTGCTCCAACCCTTGCAAGACAGCGTCATTATGACGAGCGTCATAGGTTTCCATCTTTACCACATTATCCACATCATCATCATCATCCAATCCCACTTGGTGGAAGGTAGCAGCATTGGTTCTCTTCCTGAACCCTTGGTTTTGCTGTTGTTGATGATACAAACCACTTTCCCTCTTCAACTTTCTCTTGTAGCCTCTGATTTCGTTGTAAATGTCCTCACGCTTGATCAAAATATCAGGGTATTGCTCTCTGATTTTGCTTTCAATATGAGAAGGTTTAGTACCAACCTTGTACAAATCCACTATGAGCAAGTTCAACTCGTTGGATCGTTTTCTCAACATAGGATGACTGGCTAACGGGTCCAACTGAGGGTGGTTGTGTTCATTACAGGTTGTTTTCAAGGTCCAACTCTGACTGTTCTTCTTGAAGCTGGCAGTCATGGAGAATGGACATCTCAACTTCTTGGTTTTGGTAGCGTTGGGGTTGTCGTTCAAGAAATCATCGTTGTAGTCGTTCAAGTTGGGCTCCTCGGGTTTGGCCGACAGCTGCAGAGCACTCTTCTTATTCTTCTTGTCTCTGTATCTTCCACCCAATTCGCAGGTATAATAAATAGCCTTTTTGTTGGAATGGGCAATCACAACCCCAAACCCGTTTTCCCTGGCAAATTCGCTGATGAAATCGTTCAACTCCTTTCTGTTCAGAAACGTTTGTTCCGGAAACGGCCTGGTGATCAACTTGCCTTCTGCCGTAAGTGTGTTTTGGGTCACAGGGTAGATTTTCAGTCTCTGCTGAATGATTGGCTCTGGGATTTGGATGTTATATTCGTTCTCATCAAATCCGCCTTGGCCGCCGTTGGCCCCGTAGCCCTGTTGCTGCTGCTGTTGCTGCTGTGACAATTGGTGGTTCAACTGGTGGTTCATCGAATGGTTCATGTTCATTTGGTGGTGGTGGTTCAAATGATGGTGGTTCATCGAGTGGGACGCATTCACCCTGTCCAAGTCCACGGAGTTGTCGATGAGCCCCTCCTGTCTGGCGCCTTTGAGCAACTGATCATCAATCGTTTGAGAATAGTCTTCTTCGTTAGACATCTTTGTTGTTTATTTTTCGAAAGGGACGAAAAGTTTTTCAGAAAAAAAACAAAGGCAAGAAAATAAGCTGGTGGTGGTGGCGATCAAGCAATACACGGAGAAACTACCAATGGGGGCACGAATACCTTATCAACGCTGTTTAATGTTACCAACTAGTTTTTAGTAACGTACACACACTCGTATCAAAAAAGGTGTGTCTATGGTTAAAAACCTGGGTAATGAAAGGGAGAAAAAAATCGACGAGTTTTGATGGTGATGGCACGCCCGAGAAATCCAGAAACGGTGCTCCCAATGGGCTCGCTCACGCAGTTGGTGCCGGCGTGGTGGTGCCGCAGCCGGTGTGGTGCCGCGGAATAGTGTGTGAGCCTTGTGCCGCACCGTGCCACAGACGTGTTGCATTCTGCCTTGCTGCTGATGCCTACTACCGCATACGGCGATGCGCAGTGCCCAAGCAGAGGACCTAATGCCGTTCCTGGCGCTAAGTGTTGCCCTGGCTACACCAGACGCTTGTGGCAGGCCGGAGGGGTCTGGTGGCCTGGTGATGGGACATATGAAATTTACGAACCCTGTGGTGTTAGCACTACTGGGGTACAGGTAAGGGCACTGATCAGGCATAGAAGAAACGGTGTTGAAGATAGCCTGGAAGAAAAGATGTGGCCCGAACAGAAGCACCGTCTATGGCTGGCCACAGTAAACCGCTTAACAAGGCAATTGATGGTACAGTGTTTTCCTGCGGCGTACAGGTTGCACGGAATGAACCAACTGGCGAAAGGAAACCTGAAAGTTAAATTCCATGTTAACAAAAATAGTAATATCTTCTCAACGAGCGTTTAAGCGAGCTAAAAGTTGCCCAACAAACACTTCGCCAGCTCCTCTAGTAGTAAAGTAAGAGTGCAGATAGTTACGGCATTCACACATATCACAACCCTTCTACTACACACCCTGTGACAGTGTAATTGCAAGTTATGGCGGGTCCAGGCGAGTTGCAAGTGAAATTGGCTCAGACTGGGCCTGCGTCTGATTCCGCTCTGCGACCCTCAATTGGAGTGCAAAGCGGACGTAATACCGCTTCAGCCGCCATGCCGCCCATGGCGTTCTCGTCAAAACATGGCGTCGCCAATAGTTCGGCGCGAGGGGCGAGCGCGGCGCCTCTGTGGTGCCACTCCTGCGTCCTGCAGCATAGACGTCGCGGCCGATGTATGCATGCTGCAACCTTAGTCCACTTCACCTGTGTACCGTAGCCTAAAATCGGCCGGTTAGTAACACCTGGATTCCCAATTGATCAACTTACGATGCCTTAATTATCCTATTACGTACACAATTACGCTCACACATACGTTGCGTATCATTCCTTGCCGCGTTCTCGCGGGTGAAAGATGGCCCAGATCGTACCATGCTGCTGTGACGGGTCTGCCATCAATATTCACAAGAAGACGGTAGCAATAATGTTCATGGTTAGTGGCTCGTAAGAAAATGTTTCTTTGAATCCTATTGTTCGCTTATACCCCTTCCACTACATTAATTAGCCTCCAACTTAGCCAGCTACGGCTTATATGCGCAAAGGCCTATTTCGTAACTGTACCATACCCAACAACTTCAACTATTAGCCGGAACAATAACCAGTTATAATCCTCGCCCCTCTTTGTCACCAAACTAAAAAAAACTTTATGAGAGAGTACGGCACAGGCTGTGATACTTGTGTTTATGGTTGGGACTAAGTCATTGGAATCTTTTAGTTTCGGTTTCTACTTTGTTTCTGCTTTAAACTTTAAAGTTAATTATAATTATCTACGATAACTTTGTATTCGACCGTTCATAGAATCACTGTAAATGTTCTATGCATATTTTACAGTCGGAATACCGCCTTGCTCCTGAGTTATGGTGCATTGGCTATTTTTAAAGCATTAATCGGTAATTTCAAGGTTGAGTTTTAGACTTTATGCATAAGAACTTTTCGCCCATCAGAAAATATTTATTCGCTTTGCATGAAGAAATCGTCGGATCTAACCCTTGGACACCATCTCATAATGTGTTTCCTATAGACATATGCAAGCTGGCAAATTTGAATGCCTAGCGGAAGTATCTTTGATAGCAAAAAGGCCTCAGTGGCTATTTATAGGCGCAGGCTTATAATGGGGTCGTGTTTCAGAGGCCGCTTTAAAGGCTGCATCATGCATGCATGAATGAATAGCAAAAATTATTTGAGAAGCACATCTTGCATGATGAATGGTATGATTCATCTTCCATAGAGTAACATCCATCTGCAAATGCAATTAGAATTGTGTATTGATTGTTGGGAAAATACGTAACAGTATATGTATAGTTGATTTGGGGTGGGGAATCCAAGGCAAAACCAAGCAATAATCCGCCCTCTATGACGTACAAGACGGAGCTGCTAATTAGGTACTACACACTACTGTTTCCGATTTAAAATGTTATCGGCCCATGTAGGTAACACAAATGACGACTCGTGAATGTCTTTCGAATAATATTTGAAATATTTCTGCTCTAAATTGCTGCTTAAAACACGCTTGGGCTTCGAAAGCTTCTGTTGGTTGTCGGTTGCTATCAACAACCCCAACTGACCAGAGGTGTAACTAGGCATATAACATTGTAAATATTCAACATTGGTGAAGATTTTAGAACCCTTTAATTTCAAATCCTTAATGTAGTCGATGTTGAGCCAAATGTTTTCAGAGCTTTGCATAATTATAATACCGTCTTCCTTTATGTTGTCTTTCAACATCTTGAAATAGCTCAATTGGAAGAATTCCTCGGCTGGTCCTTCGGGGTCTGACAGATCAGTTATGATGATATCATATTTGAAACTATTTTCTTTCAAGAACTTGAACCCGTCCTCTATTTTAATGGTTACAGAAGGATGGTTATAAAATTTTGCCATATTTGGTAAATATTTCTTTGACAACTCAATCACCAAATCGTCGATCTCGATCATGGTGATGGTTTTTACTGATCCCATTTCAACATGCTTGACCAACTCCCTAATAACTCCACAATCACCGCCTCCAATGACCAATACATTTTCGGGTTTGTCATGGTTCATGACAGGGACGTTAGTGATCAATTCCTGGTACACAAACTCATCCTTTTCTGTACATTGAATGATTCCGTTCAATACCAATACGTTCCCAAAACTCGAGGATTTGAAAATTAAGATATCCTGGTACTCCGATTTAACATGGTGGAGAATCTCCTCCACTTTCAAAGCGAAGCTTTGTCCAGGGAATGAACTGCCGAGTTCATGGAACCAGTATTCGTCTTTTATGAAGAAGATGGAGTCGTGCTTAAACAGCTGTAAGTCTACCATTTATGCCGAGAATCACTACGGGTATAAGCGAATACAAGCCTGGGGAATTAAGTTTATGTATGTGACTGTATATATGAATAGACGTATTGAACTTCCTGCGTCTATGCACCTTTTAATCGCCAACTCGAGTGTATGAAATTGCGATGGAAGAAAAGTTCGCATAAGTGGAAAATGCTCCCGAAAAAAAAAAAAAAAAGCGCGACAAAAAAGAAAAATTAAATGGTTCTTTAGTTAGGTTATTTTAAATTTTTTCTTTTTAAATGTAGGCTGTCTAATTACTCATCACATAATCGCTAAATTACCAAATAGTATATTCTTCGCACAGGCCGGATTTTGCCCATAGTATTTATATGAAGGATATCTTCTTCCGTGCTAAATTTATCTCTATTATTTAAACCCCAGTGGATCCTTCCAAAAAAAAACCTTACCGCTTTAGGTTTTTATCATGTTCGTTTTCCCTGCTTTCAACGACAATTATAGTAACCGAAAACGAACATACAAATGTTGTCGAAAATGCCGATCCAAAAGAAAACGTTGTTTGATCAAGAACTCCAACTATGACGTAGTTGGCTGTGAAAACTGTAAAGATGCTGGCATCAAATGTGATCTTATCACCAAGAATTCTCCTCAAGCAAAGGAGGCTCCACTAAACTCCCAACACCCGGGCTCTAGTCCTAACGTCTCCCTGTCGTCGTACGATCAACCTTACCGAAGTCCCCCTGTTTATTTGCAATTCCCTAATCAGCCACCAATGGCTTATAACCAGCCCGTAGGTCATGGCCTGCCATACACTCCGTTACCCAATGGGCAGCCGCCATTTCTCCAAACGTCCCATCAAATGCAACCCATGCATCACTTGCAACCTTATCAGCAGTTCCAGCATCCCCAGCCTCCACAACATGCCATACCGGTACACCAGGGCCCCGTGTATAACCAGGTGATTATGCAAAGCCCAGCCATGCCGGGCCAAATGATGCCTTCAATTGTCGATCGGCGGATCTCCATGGCCGATCCCAAGCCTTTAATGTCTCCTTTGCCGATGATGCACTCTCCCTCGGCAATTGCAATCAGTAGAATAAAAGAAGAAACAGTGCCTAAGCCTGTAGATCCTGATGCAAAAGATAATAAGAAACGGAGGAAATCTTCATTCGAAGAGAAGCTGTCAAGAACAGGGTTGTTCGGCTTCAATGGACTGCAAAAGAGTCCTGCTGTAGGTTTCGGCATGAACCCGTTGCAAACTCCTCGAAACAAATCCAAACAAGAGTCTCTGGTAGAGAAACCACTAGACAAACAAGAACAATCCCAAAATGAGCAAAAGGTCTCTCTGGAGCTAATGGAGCCAATGTCCTCGAGTATGTCTTCAAATATGATGGACAATTATTCCCCTTCTGACACCAGGGGAGGGGCTCCTCAGCCTGTACCCGACACCCGTTCTACGATGGTGAAGCCTGAAGTTAAAGATACCAGCCGGGCGGGGCCCGGGCTGAGTTACAGAGGCCTGGTTTCTCTGGTGCACACTTCAGCTCCTCTGGTGCCTATGCTGATTCCCCTGGTACCAACCCTGATAAACCTGGTGCCGCCTCTGGTTAACCTGGTGCCATTGCCTGGGTTGGCGGAAAGCACACCACACCTGATATATTCTGAATCAAGAGCAAAGCCGGTCATTGATGCTGAATACCTCAAAAACCACTTCAACTTCAATATAAGTATCACTGTCAAGTACCTTTTTGGTAAAGGTTCCTCAAGAATTAATGAGTCCCAGATTAGAGATTACGACACTTTCGAGTACTTGAAGTCCATTCATGCCTTCACTTTAGCCAGTCCAGAATTCCCTATCAGTAAGTATCAAGAGAAAAGAATATTAGAGATATACTTCACCAAAGTGAACTCGCTTCTACCCATTATCGACGAAGAGGAGTTTTGGCAAAGTTACAGTCAAGACAGTGTGAGCAATATCGTCATATATTCCATGGTGTTGGTGGTTTTGAGAGACCATTTGAGTAAAGAGTTTTTGCAGCAAATTTTTCAATGGCATGAGGTGGAAACCAAATTGAGCAATACTATATACAAATTGGAGTTGAAGATCCGTCAAGTCTTGTTGATCTTGCCCGATTTGGGCGATTGCAATAAACTTAATAGATTAATCGCCTATGTGTTGTTGAGTCTTAATTTCAGCATGAACAAATTCGGAAATGAGCAAAGTAGTCAGGACCTTTACTCTGCCATTAGTTTGGCGTTTTCCTTATTTATTCACTTGAAGGCTGTCAACGCAAAATTGATAGAGGAAGGACAAGAGAAAAAAGCCACCTACTACAAAAATTTGTGGTGGTGCATATACCTTTTTGACAGACTCAATGGAATTATCACCTCCAAAGCATTTTTCATCAAGAAGGGCGATTTCGATTTGACCAAGCCAGAATTACCCCATTTGAAAAGCATAATCAGCAGCATAGAACTGGTAGAGGAAATCATGCTGATAATTTCCCAGCCCACAAGTGACAACAATAAGTTACAAGAATACGAATTGTATAGCAAAGAGCTTCTTAACGACACCAGTAAGTTGACCAAACTCAAACAGAGTGTTGAATCTAGCCAATCCGGAGGTTTCAAGGTGGAAACCTACATCGATTTTATGGTGACCCTTTTGCTGTCAATAACAGAAAACTTAAATATTTTGATGATCAGCAACATGAACACAAGGGCCAGCAATAACCCACATTTGATAAACGATGTACAGGTCAAGGTGTGCAGCAACTTGGCAGACGTGTTGAATGTCATAGGACAGCAACCAAATTATTTATTGCAACTACCAGCATTGGCATCCTTGGTTACGTTATTTTTTGCATCCGTGTTGAAATACAAAGTCAAAATTACTTATTTGATCAAGTTCAATCAGCTCAACACCCGTTCGGACCTTAATCCTCAGAAAATCGATCATATCGACAAATTGTTTATGAGGTATTATTTGATACTTCAAAATATGTTCAGCAGTTGGGCATTTGTGAATGAGATCATCCAAGACGTGGGGGTTTTTGTTTTCAAATTGACGAAGAAAGCAAAGAGGTCAGAAAGGAAGTTAAAAATTGCAGACGAACAATCACAAATGTGTGAAGACTCCAAAGCAGAAGATTCTTTGGACTTCAAAATCAACGAAAAATTGAAAATCCAAAGCATTATCAGCCATGAGAACATACTTCCCTCTGCAGCTAGTGTGTCGTCGCCTTCGTTCTACTCCGCCATTAGCAATTTGGACTTCCTAGGTGACATAGATGAGAGCGAAGATGACGTAGCAGAGCATCAAGAGGAACCTAACAAAAGCGATCAACAGGAAAACAATAAGCTTCTCCAACTCATTAAGGACGAATTTTTCACAGCAAACAACCTCACAGAGTTCTTAACAGAGGATCCGAACCTCCAGAAGTTTTTTCTGGATCAATTGTGATGTCCCTGGACTCCCCTGTAAAGCGTGTAATATACTGTACCATAGGCAAAATTATTATAAATAGATAGCGACACATTAAGCCGTCGGAAAAGACAGTCCCCTCATATTTCAAAGTGTTCGGAACCAGATGCATAATTAACCTAATGTAAGGTGGTAGAAGGTGCACCAATAGGCACTTCTAACCTTAAACGAACCGTTCTCTGTTCGAACTCCGCATCAACTTCTGCCCTAGAAGCCCTGGTGCATATGTATGTCGGAGTCAAGGCTGCGACAATCTGCAAGGAAATGAACCTGATTGAGCTGTGCCTCTAACTAAAGCCCGTTAAACCCCAAAGCCTACTAAAAGTCAACGCGGTGCGTGTCAGCACCAATACGGCACTTTTACCACACACGCTATCTATTTTACTCAATTGAGATCTAAGATTTACATCCACTCAAATTTCATCTGGCAGCTTTTGGTGTAGGTGCAGCCCATTATCGAACCATGCCTCTCCTGCTCGTAAGTGAGGCCGCAGTGACAGCCCGAACGACCCCGGCGTCATTGGGTGCACCGGGCGCCCTCTTTTGCCCCCACGCTTAAACCCTCGTCTAGCCACTATGGCGTTGTCTTTGCATTTTTCATGCTGTAATTTAACAATAAGCAACAATATTACTCGATTGGGTTGGTCGTCTAATCTATGTGTTGGCACAACTTTTAGAGCTGCTGAAGCGCCTACTTGGAGGCCCCTTCCCTCTTACAGGGTGCCCCTACACTTCCTATGGCTGTCGACCCGGCCCCCAGCCCGTTCCCCCACACCGTTGATGGCCCATCAACGCATCTCTAAAACGGTCTATCTACAGCATTCCCGGTTGGCGCACGTCTCATGAGCCCTATTGTTTTTGTGTGACTTTTTGGTCTTCCCACTTTTTTTTTCTCCCAAAAAATATCTGCGTTTTTAACTACCACCTTGGATCTTGAAACGTACTTCACTTCTGCCCTTTTGCAATCAAACACGCTCGAATTAGCTCAAGTCATGTCACAAAAGGAAAATACGATTCTTTCGTACATCATCAACCATCCCATGGTTGCTATTTTTTTAAGGATAATAAGTTACTTCATTCTCCCTAGCTTATGGAATAAAAAACAACCTGTACCCGCCAAAGCCCAGTCCCAATCGAAGACCGTGGAAGGCTCCACGAACTCCTCCGGCTGCGATCTTTTCCCCAAGTCCATCACAAACAACTTGAAATTGAGAAGCTCCTCCATTAAACCATGTTCGACCGATGGATCCACCAAATTGTTGCCGTTCAAGAATAACATGGGCGAGATCGAATGGGCTTTTACCGAAGAAAGCGAATTCAAAATGGAAAACACCGGCTACGCCAACGGACAATACCAAGCTTACAATGCATATGAAGAGCTCGAACAAGATTTAGACTTTGACGCTGAGGAGGAAGTTAAAATCTCCCCTACAATCTCAAACAGCTCTTCCAACGATGAATCGATCATTTCCATGCAAAAAGCATCCAACCAAAATTTCTCTGATCACACACCCAAGTCATTAAACACACCATCTCCTCCTTCCAGTTGTAGTCCTGGTGATAAAACAAAGGTCCATCAATGTCCTCACTGTGAATCCACTTTTAAGCTCAGGGGATATTTGACCAGACACATCAAGAAGCATTCTGTGAAAAAAGCTTATAGCTGTCCATTCTACAGATTCTCCATGTATGTTGATGAAAGTAACGTCGCTCACAAATGCCATACCACCGGAGGGTTCTCTAGAAGAGACACCTATAAAACACATTTGAAGTCCAGACATTTCTTGTACCCTAAGGGCACAAAGACAAAGGAAAGAGTGCATACTGCCGGTAGCTGCTCAATGTGTGGAGAGAAGTTCGCCAACAGTGAGATTTGGTGTGAGATCCACATTGAGGGTGGCGAATGTAAATTCTTGCCAAAGGGCTTCAAGGGTAAGTCCAGAATTAAGAAAAGACTTGAGAAAGAGTTGAAGAAGATCGGCATTAATGGCGACATTTCCGCTAAGGAAGCCAACATGATTCTTGCTAACAACGAAGAAAATTTCGGCTCTAGAGAAGAACTTTCTGATTCTATCAGCTCCTTCTCAGAGTCACCAGAAAGAATGCAAAATTCCCCTGTGCATGAAGCACATGCTGCACAATATCAAAAACAAGGTCTTCCAATTGTGCAAGACCAATCACAGCGTTTATCACAATCTAGGCAAGCATCTGCACAATTCCAACCTATCAAGCAAGAGCCTGTAATACAATCACAACAAGTGCACCAAGAATTACCACAACACCAACAACATCATGCCCAACAAGTCCCAATCCAATACCAATACAATAATAATGAACTTTATGTCCCTAATGTAACAAAAGCAATGCAATTTTCCTATGACCCCGCAATGAACAGTGATAACGTCAACTTTTATAATGATATGATGTTTTATAAAATGTCTGACTACGACGATGAATTCTGCTTAGATGTGGACCAATTGAATCAATTCACTCCTCAATCGTTGAATTCTCCTCAATCACCTGTCAATACAAAAGTGAATGGACAACAATTAACGCAGGCTCAATTGAATCAAATGCAAATGCAATTTCAACAATATCAACAATTCAACCAAGTCCAATTACCTGCACAACAATCTGCTCAACGTCGACCAGTTCAACAAGCCGAACAGCAGTATCCTCAAAATAACGGCACCAGTGACGATTACTTAGATCAGTATTATATGCAACCTCAGTATGTGCAATATTAGAAATTATGTATAGTAAGTGAATATATTTAATTCTTTATGACTAAATAATTGAAGTTCGTTAGCTCATTATGTTCATCTCATCATTATAATCATTATAATCTTTAACCAAATAGCTTGTCGATATCTGACATTTTCTTCAGCTTTTTCTTCTCCTTTTTCTTTTTTTCTTTCTTATCCTTCTTGACCTTCTTTGTTAGGGGCAATTCGTCAAAGTCGAACTTTCTTTTATCGTGTTCTAATACGATTTCCTCTCCAACGTCCTCCGTAATTTCCGTAGATACTGGGGTATCTCGTACATTTTTAACGTTGAACGGCTCTAAAAGAGTATGTAATTTGCTTAATGAGGCCACCAAAACCATCCCCAATGCAATGAATTGTCCGAGCCGTATGATACTACTGAAGTCGTAGTAGCATTTAGTGAACAACTTTTTTTTAAACAATACGCTTATATCTATTTCACCGTTAATTACCCTCTTCAAATGGCTTAAAAGCATCTTCAACGACATCCACCAATGCAGCATCCTATGCTGGTTTTTATTTCTATGGTATAACAAAAATAAAACCCCCGTTTCCTTTGTCAATTCATCTAATGTTTCTTGATTGAGTGCCATATTGTGGTGATGCTCATCGCGCTATTTTTCAAACTTTTTTGAGAGAAATGGAGGTTGAAAAACTTATTGATGAGGCTAAACTCCTCGTTCAAAGCAACGATGTAGACCAGGCGTTGCAACTTCTTACTTCGGAATTCAAAAACTACTCGGAGAATATTTTCTTCTTGCAAAATTACGGGGAAATCTTGTTAGAGTCTAATGAATTAGAAGAAGCCTACAATGTATTGATGAAGGCATGCGAGATGGATCCCGAAGCTGCTCAAGGTTTCGAAAAATTCTTGTACTTGGGCCAAATTATTGGCGGTCAAGATGGTGTCAATTTCTTGAATGTCGGATTGAATGAAATAAATCGACAATTAAATGAAAACTCGAGTGATGTCAAACTTTTGAAGAAGTTGAATCAAGGTATCTTTGCACAGATTGAAATATGGATGACAGATTTGTGTATGGAGCCTGAGGCGGAAAGCAAATGTGATGAATTGATAAATTTCTCTTTACAAGCAGATAACGCTAACCCAGAAACATACTCTTTATTGTCTTCCATTAGAATCAGTCAGCAGAAGAATCCTGAGGCTGTTGAGGCCGTCAGCAAGTCGTGGGATCTTTTCCAAGATAAAAAGAAGGCTCTCGAAGAAAACTTGTCAGACCCCAACGAAATTTCACTCGAAGTTTTAGAGCTTATTCAACCTTTGATAACATTATCAAAATTTAGCATCGAATTAGAGTTATACGATAAAGCTATTGAGATATTAGCTTGGTTGGAAGACATCAATGACAACATTTTGGATGTGTATTATTATGAAGCATTAGCACATTTATTCAAGGTAAAATTACAATTTGTACAATCAACAAAATATGAGATTGAAGATTACAGAGAAACGCCTATTAGTCTATTACCAAAAGATGAGTTGTATGATGCTAAGGTTGCATTAACCAATGGTTACAAAATCATCAACACTGAACAAACTGATATAGAGTATGATCCTGAATTAATCGAGTCCGTTAATCAATTAGTGCAAGAAATGGGAGGACCTTTAATGAGTGAACTATTACCAACCAAACTTGCAGCTGAAGATGAACATTATATTGATGATTTGGACTCTGATCAAGAATAAACGTGCTGATGGCATGGTTTAACATTCCACCATTTTCTCAGATACACTTCAACTAATCGATCAATATAAATTGCCTCAAGAACGTTACGCAAATCGTCATAATCCTTGAGTATATTCACACACCATGCAGTCAAAGGCATATGAACAGACCATCCTTCTTCCAAATGCGAAAGATAATACACCATGTTGACTTTTGAAAGTATTATGTTGTTTTTGATGGTAGAACGGTTGTAAATTACACCATTGTATAATACTCTAGTCAATAAATTAATAACATTCCCTGCATAATTTGTGAAGGGGGATTTCAAATCGACTATTCTTGTTTCACCGACGGTTGTTTCAAATGGCTTTGACGGAATCTCCTCTCTAATCTTGTTGCAATATTCGAGTTCTTTCATGGTGAATTTCTGAAAACTTTCTGGTTCGAAATTGTCCATTTGCTCTCTGGCTGTGCATATAGAATCTAATAGCATCAGAAAATGGTGATGTTGCGGCTTCTCTATGGTGATATCACTGGCTCGTATTAGGGGTAGTCTATTGTGAGTGATCATATTGAAAGTGTCGAAAGCATAACAAGCCCACCAGAGACATGAAACGTACTCTTTGTGATGACACATTTCAACCTCAGAATCAGATAACAATGTTCTCGAAAGATAAATGGCTTCAGCGATATGTGAGCCATTTGCAAAATCATAATTGTCATTAAATTCATAGTGGTAACCCATCAATAAATGTACCAAGAATCTAGTAAATTTGTCCTCTATTCCATTTTGGTGAATCTGGAGATTAAGCTTTATTTTGAAATCTAGCAAGTCCAAAAAATTCTTCAACACCGTTGAGTAGTAAGCCTCTAGCTCATTTTCGTTTGAGGTTTCGATATTCTCATACATCTTGAGTAAAATGGGCTTGCTTAAACAATCTCTCAGAATGGAAAGTATCATGGCCAAAACAAGCACAAATGGAACGTCACCTTTGTGATAATCATGCCAAAACATATCCTCGTGAATAAGTGGGATAACCAGGTTCAATTTAACAAAATATATTTGTAATAAGCTGATTATAAGGTCTCGATCTATGACTGAAGTCTCGCATCCTAATTCAAAGACACTGGCCAGAGCAAATATTTCATACCTACTCCGTGACAAGACGATATTGGAGGATATCTTCTTATCGGACTTGCCCAACATTTTTACGAATTTGCCATTCGAATGGGGCCCAGGAACCGCATATCCATGCACTTCCTTTAAATACTCCACGGTCACAAATTCGGGAAGTTTCAGCGTCACTTTTGAACGAGTAAACTCGGGCATGGGCTTATAAAACGAGTCGGGTGTGTTGATTAGTGATTGTTCGATGGAGGGATCCCATCTTTTCTCATTATCAAAGATATCACTATGGTTGACTGGATTAGGCGCTATATTGGGATCAAAAACCTGGTGTTCAGAGACGTCTTGGCTTTTCTGTACGTTTCTGGTTTGAGGATTCAATGGTGAGCTCTTTTTGCTTATTGGAGTTTCGTTTTGTTTGTTCGTTGGCGTCTCGTATTGGTTTTTCTCTGGTTCAGCAGATGCTTTCGAGGCCTTATCGTCAGGTTTTGTTCTAGCGTCACATTCCAAGCCCCTCTTCAAACAGTTCTCACATCCACTTTCTGTCATAACACATTTCACCTTTTTGGCTCTGCACAACTGACAACCTCTGTAAGCTCGTTGCCTTTTGGTGTAACCATCATTAAAGGCTGGGAAGATAAACATAAATTTAAATTTCGCAGTAATTACTAATGACGAGTAACCATAGACCGACGCTTGAAAGCAAAAAAGGGAAGCACATAAACATAAAAAATACCATTGCTCATTCGAGAGAAGGCACGCAACAAACGGAATTAAAATATAGATCAGACAAGCCATATTATGACATTAAGGAAGAGCATTTAAATGAGTACCGTAAAATGGTGATGTCTGATTTTAGAGATGAGGAGGAGGCTCCAGAGGGAACTGACCAACAAAACGAAAACATGGTCGAAAAAGATACGCATGTTGAAGAAAGTTTACAGGAGGAAAGTTCAAGTGGCAGTGAAGTGGATTCTGACGAAGATTCAGAGGATGATGAAGAATTATTACGAGAATTAGAAAAAATAAAAGCAGAGAAGTTGAAACAAAAGGAGGACCTCATAAAACAGGCCAACCCATTAATAAGCAAAAAGCCAAAAAGCAGCTGGAGAACCTCGGCGTTTAAAATCAATAAGAACCCCGATAAGAAAAAGACATTTACAATCAACTCTCAAGAGACTGACACACACAAATCATTCATGAAGAAGTACATACGATGATCACGCCCAATTTTTATATTAATACACGAAGGAAACGGGATAATATTTATACACTTTAAGTTAAATCATCACTGTGACTTAATCTGGCATCAAGATTTGCGATATCCTCTTTCAAACTTGCCTCCTCTACTGTTTTGACCAATTCTTTGGTACATTTGGCAATATCAAAGGAGATACCGGCCAATCTTTGCTTGAAAGATCTGTCGGCAAAATCTTGATCCTTTTTATCGGTCGATGGTTTACACAAGATGTTCATACGATGATAACAATCTTCCAAAGACTTGACCACCCAGCTTCCATGCTCTTTCAATTGAGCGTTTCTCGTTTGATTCATGGATGTGTTGGTGGCTTCAGTCATTTGTGAGATTACTTCAGTGATAGCCTTTGACTTCTCTCTCAAGTCGCCTCTTGTGGCATTTGGTTTCTTGATAGCTGACAATAATACTTGAATTGTGTTGATGACTTCGACAGTTTGATGTTCCAAATACAATAACACTTGAGTCAATGTGTTGTCTGGGTCGTCGATATCGAACAAGTCAACATTGAAGGTAGCTGCTGCCATCGACTTACGATATTCCTGTCTTTGTCTAGCTTTAGTAGTTTTAGCATCCTCTTTAACTTCTTCTTCTTCTACTTCATCCTCTATACCGGCTTCCTTGCTGAAAGATGGTTCCAGGTCATTGATGGTAACCTTTTTTCTTCCATCCAACTCTGGAGTGCTGATTTTAACTGAATGCTTTTTGATAACTGGTGTGCTCTCATCAATATTTTGTTCTATGGTTGCTTCAGATGCAGACGAGGAGGCAATTCTCTTATCAAGAATACCCGTATTAATTTGACTGGGTTTGCTAGGAGAAATGTCCGAATCGCTAGTAGGGTTCTCTTTGGATGGTGTTGTTTCTGCAGTAGAAGTCAAGATTTTGTCGTCGCTAGTATCAGGCTTATCTGAGGTAAACTCTTCCGCTTGAGACTCTCCGTTAGAGACTAACCTTTCACGTATGCTTTGGAAAATACTTTTCTTTGGCTCGGATACTTCTTTATCACCAGAAATCTCTTTTTCAGCACCGTTAATATCTTCGTTCGAAGATGCACCAACTTCAGATCCAAGTGCTGCAGCACCAGCAGCAATACCAGCAGCACCAGCAGCAACACCAGCAGCAGTAGTAGCAACACCACTTGGCTTATTAGTTGTGCTTGTTGTAGTTCCAACTATGCCGCTAGCGGCTTTAGGAATACCACTTTGATCGGAGTCCTTCAAGATATCGGCATCTTTTGCTTCATTTAACGCCTCATTCAAGGCCTCGTTGGACTTATTGCTGAATTGTGGGGTGAAATTTCTACTTCTTGGTTCTCTTGGAGACTTCTTCATTTCCAATGAAGATCTATTTAAAAGAAAACTGTTACTAGTTGATTCACCCTCAGGACTAAACGAGTTTCTTTTGTTCGATTCCTCTCTTGGTGGACTTTCAAAATGCTTCACTTTATCTAAAATATATGACTTTTTCGTTGGAGTTATTTTGGGTGAAGCATTTTCAAGCTCACGATCGCCTTGCTGCTCGAATTTGGAAGTCAAATTACCTATCTTGGACTTATCTGGAGGAGAGTTTGTGATGGGAGACTTTGGTCTGGAGTTGGTTGATTTGATACTGTCGATTGAGCCTTGAGACAAGTTAAGAGTTCTTAATTTGGTAGCCATTTTCAAGGGCCTCACTCCCAACGAGCTTTCATTTTCAATACCTTTGTCGCCCAATGTGTTGGTGGACACATTGGCTGATGTGTAACCATTGGAGAAAAAATCGCCGGTTTCCTTTAATTTTGCAGAACCAACCAATTCACAAACTGAGAATGACAATTCATTTATAGAACGTTCAAATACAACTTTGGGCAAAACATTGGAATATGAGGTGTAGTATCTAGTGGCTGTCAACAAATGGCTAGCACACTCTCTGACATTTATGGCAAACTCGCTTGAATTAAGACGATTAAGCTCTCCTTCATTCGCTATATCATTAGCCATTAAGCATAATTTCGATACTTTATCGAATACGATATCGGAGTTGAAGCCACCATCGTTGACATATTGGTACATGCTCTCCACCAAAGATTGGAAATCGGTCAACCTCTTTAAAGTGACAAGGCCATCTGGAGATACGAGCGATTTCATCTGATTACTACTGACAAGACTCTTCTTGAAACTCTTATTCAATTTGCCTGATTGCACATCTTCGTACTTCTTTTGCCAATTGAGCACTTGTGCTTTCAATTGAGTGTGTTCGTTTCCGGTACCAGTAGGCTGTTTGTCTAATGCAGATAATTTTTCCATGAATTCACTCATTTGCTTATTTGCAGGGGCACTGGCAAGCTGATCCTTACTTTGTTCAGAAATCAGTTTCTCTGAAGAATTATTCACAGCAGAAGTGCCTGCAGCAACACCTGCACCTGCGCCGACGGCACCTGCAGCAATAGCACCTGAAAGTTCCCTTGAGGTATGGTAACTATTTGATCTGGTATGGTCTCTGGAAGAATTCTTCAAGGATTGGTTCTCCAATCTCAATGCAGCCATGTTTGATCTCATTTGTTCGTATTCCTTCATTAAATTGTCATGCTCTGAAGTATCTTGCAAGGTTTGGAGTTGTTGTTCATACTCGGCCTTAGATGAGTCCCACGTCTGTTGTAGCTTTTTGTGCTCTTCTATTTGTTTGGTTAAAGAATAATTTTCATCCAAATTTTTATCGTGCTCTTGCTGAAGTTTTGCCAATTGGGACTTAAGCTCAGCATTCTCCGATTTTATCTCTTCCAATTGTGCCTTTAACTTGGAAGTGTCTGACAGCACGCTCCCCAAAGCTCTGGATCCCTCAAAAGAGTTGTCTTCAGCATTGGCAGAAGCCACAGCAGCAGCAGCAGTAGCAGCGGCCCCTGCAGCGGCCCCTGCAGCAACAGCACTTTTGGTGCCAGCGCCTGTAGTTGAGTTAGAGCCGTTTCTATCCATAGATTTGACCGTAGTTTCATCGGGCACGACATCTTTCTCGTCTTCGTCATTATCCTCCTCGTCACTAGACCAGGTCAAATTGGCCTTTGTGGGAATGACAGTCTTGTTCGATATGCCAATGGTTTGATTTGTTTGATCAGCAGAGCCCAACGATTTGTTGGAGGCCAACGATACGTCGCCCACGGCGGGCAATTCCTCGCTTCTGGTGGTAGTGTCAGCTGCCGGCTCCTTGGTCTGCGCCGGCTCTTCCTCCACTTCAGGTTGTGGTATATGGAAGCCTCTCCTTTCGATTTCATAAGACACGTCAGAAACAAGATCTTTGAATCTAGTTTGCGGCAAAGAAGACAATTTTTCTCTTGCTTCGTTTCTACGAGGATGGAACGACGACTTGGGTAATAAATAATCCGGCTCGGACCTGGACTCGTCGATTCTTCTTCTTAGCTCATCATAAACATCAGTACTCAATTCTCGAAATTGAGGTTGTGATAACTTCAACAAGTTTTTTCTGGCTTCGGCAGCCTTCTCGGGGTTTCTTCTACGAGTGGTGCTCAGGTCATTGGATATATCCAAGAATTGCCTGAGAACTTTGTAATGATGTGCAAGGTGTTTTTCACTCATTAGGGTTCTCTAAATCACAAATGTTTACAACGAAAATTTTTAGAGAAAATGAAATTACAGACGCGGTCAAGACACACCTTGGTGTTACCTAATCAGATTTACGATATACTTGTTTGGTGTATATGTAGGATATATGTGACGTGAATGGGCCTTGTGTATGCAAGGTTTGTTTACTAATTGTCGCCAGAGTATACCATTTGGGGGGTCTCTTTGGGGGCAGGCCCTGACAACAAGGTGCGTGATGGTATAATCATCAAAGCAAGTGAAACATAGGGCCATTGGAGCCGCCACAGGGGGCAGATTAACTTCTCGATTTACATAGATGCACTTTGAATCGGAATGTTGTTTTGTGTGATATTTTCCACGTCGAAGCTTATTTAGTTCACGCGTCAGCCGTACCTTACTGGTGAGGTACTCCAGACAGGAAGCATGGTCTAATTGGGATGAATTTGGACTACGTTGCGTTTCGGTTAGGATCGGCGATTCGTGTAAGATTTTGCTTTCATTGGGTTACGAGTGTGCTGGTAGAGCAGCATGCTGGTTATACATTGGGAATTAAATACGGTAACCCAAAGATGCAAAATCGGTGCAAACACCTTTATTTCTGCCTAATAAAGTGGAGACCGTGTAAGATTGTAAATTCAGGTTATTTTGTAAGAATTGACAGCGTCCGAATAAATTCAGGCTGTTTTGAGGGAGCTTGAACGTCTTTTCAAGATACTTTCACATTTGGTGTTGGAGAGATGTGGAACCCTAAACCACTCCTATTTCAAATCACCTGAGCTCGCCCTCGTCTATTTACGTTTATTAATGCTATTTACACGGACTTCTCAAGAATCTCTTTCGTTATACTTTCTACCGATGGGTATATCTTTTCTTGTATAAACTCTTCGGTAACTTTCTTTCCATAAGTGAAATTTATGGCTCCTACTAATGCATAGATCATTTGTGCACTCACTTTCAACTCGCCGCTGCTTTCGAAGCTCAAGCCTTGGTTGTATGAGTTCCAGAACATAATGGTGTTCAATTTAGAGCTTTTGGCAAAAAGACCCAAGGATAATCTACCACTCAATTCTTTGGAAATAGGTTGGCCCAAAACGTCCAAATTCTTGCTGTTTATGGCCATATCATTTGTGGTGTCAGTGCTGGTGACATATTTGGCGAAAAACAAGTTCAATACCTTGGATCCCATGGCACTTAATTTTTCATTATACGGCTTGATACCATTTGCGAATGATTTGTGGGTTATGACTTGTAAGGCCAATTCATCGGAAATTTTGTACTTATCCTGAAGAAATTCCTTGATGAACTTTACGTTCTCTTGCACATTGTCGTAGTTAACACCCTGTTTGGTTTTGAATACTTCTTCTGGGGCTTTCTTTAATCCGCCTATTCTGGGGCCTCTATGTAAATATACGCTTCTGCTAAAAACCTCCTTTGTGCATATTTGGTATGGCTTTAGTATCATGTTCCTGAAACCTCCCGCCTGACTACGGCTTATGCTACCTATGTACATTATTGTATTGCTGGGTTGGTTTAAAGGTTGAGAATTTTTTTCTCTGAAAAATTTTCAAATCCTCGCGATACTGCAGAGAGATTTGGTGCGGGTTCTAAAATAAATTTCTAGTCTCATCTCATCGCTTGATCAATGGATATCTTCAGAATATTATCAAGGGGGGCTTCGTTGAAGAAAACGAAAGGAATGACCACAGATTATGCGTTGCCTTCAAACACTCAAAAGGCGAAGGAAACAGGTAAAGAGGAGGCCTTGCAGCGACAAATCGATAAAGAGACAGATTTCTTTCGTACAAAGAATCACAAACCAGACCCTAAAATTCAACTGAAAAGCGAAGAGATAGAGGAGGAGGAAGTGCCGTTAAAGATTGCCAACGAAGAAGATGCACGTGTTTTCAGGAAATACAATCAATCGAAAGTCAGTGGCTCTGATGTTCCTTTACCAGTTGGATCATTTGAAGATTTAGTCACAAGATACCAATTGAATGCTAAATTATTGAAGAATTTACTCAATTCTGAATTCATAGAACCAACACCTATTCAGTGTGAATCGATTCCCATAATGTTGAACGAAAAAGATATAGTGGCATGTGCACCCACAGGGTCGGGGAAAACGCTTGCATTTTTAATCCCATTAATCCAAAAAATCAGTAAAGAACAATCCAAGAAGGATACAAATAAACTCAAGGGACTCATAATATCTCCCACAAACGAATTGGCAACACAAATCTACCAAAATTTGGAGATTCTTAGCAGAGGTTTAAATCTTCGTGTTGGGATCTTATCGAAACAATTAGCCACCAGGCTCGTGGAAAACCTAGTAAAAAGTACAAAATATGACATCATTGTAGCTACACCATTAAGATTGATTGATATGATCAAAAAGGAATCAATTGATTTGCTGAAGGTAGAGAATTTAATTATTGATGAAGCCGATAAACTTTTCGACCAAGGATTTTTACAACAAACCGACGATATTTTGGCAAATTTGTCACACAAGAACCTCAAAAAGGCAATGTTTTCTGCAACTATTCCTTCAGGGGTTGAAGAAATTGCTAATAGCATAATGATAGATCCCATTAGAATCATCATAGGTCATAAAGAAGCTGCATCCAATACCATCGAACAGAAGTTGGTATTCACCGGTAACGAAGAGGGAAAGTTATTGGCGATTAGACAACTTATCCAACAAGGGGAATTTAAGCCTCCCATCATTATCTTCCTTCAGTCTATTACAAGAGCAAAAGCTTTGTTCCACGAATTGTTATATGATAAATTAAATGTTGATGTGATACATGCTGAGAGAACCCCCAAACAAAGAGACGAGGTTATAAAGCGTTTCAAAAACGGTGATATTTGGGTTCTTATAACCACAGACGTCATTGCTAGAGGTGTGGATTTCAAAGGTGTCAATTTAGTTATTAACTATGATGTTCCTCAAACTGCCCAAGCGTACGTTCATAGAATTGGTAGAACCGGAAGAGGGGGCAAGAAAGGTAAAGCAATAACGTTTTTCACTAAAGAAGACGACAGATCCGTCAAACCTATTATCAATGTCATGAAACAATCAGGATGCGAGGACGGTTATGCCAAGTGGATGGAAAACATTGACAAATTAAGCAAAAATGAAAAGAAAAAGATCAAAAAGAATGAAATCCAAAGAAAGAAAATCACCACCGTTCCTCAAGTGGTTAGAAAAAAGAGAAGACAAAGAGAAGAAATGATCGAAGCATCCAAAAGAAGAAAAGAAGAAGGATTATGATTACTGGTTTCCTTTTATATTTTATCTTTTATTTACGAATATATATCTACTTCAACATGCTAATTCTACAGTTTAGTGATGACCAGAGGAAACAGGATAGCCAAAAACAGATCTTCTACCGACTATTTCACCAACGGAGAAAAATGCTAATAATTGGGTACCGTAAACACCGGCTTTGACAGCACTATCTTTAGATGGCTTGAAGTTGGCGGCTTTGGTCAAGAGTTCTTTTTGTAAAGCTGGGTTTTGTAAGAATTTGAAGGCGTTTTGGTAAACTGTTTGGAATTGTGCAACTGATGGTGGAGCTAAACCTTCCTTTTGGTAGACGATTTTACCGACTTCGGCACCAACTTTACCCCAGTAGACGGCGGTGTTGAATAATTGGGTGGATTTGGTAACTGCCGAGTTAACAATACCAGTTGCTTTAGTGACAATAGCTGACATTTTCAAAAGATTCTTTAGTTAAATCAACGGTGAAAAATTTCGCACTGGCCAATAAGAAATTCCACGGTCGCATTTGAGTATCGCGATCACGTGATCGGCATTCGAAGATGTTGGTCTAGGAGGCTAGAACGGGGTTAATGAAGACAAAGGTGCTTTATTCCCTTGGTTTAGAGTATCGTTATTAAGGCGTAACCGTTCTGAATAATTGTGAGCGTGAAATTTGATCAAATAGATAAATTTTCATGGATGGATAATAGACTGCAAACAACCGCTTGCAATCAATAATACCATGCATAATTCGTATACGTATAATCGATCTGTAGTCACATCATATATGTATACAAAACCCATTAAAGATCTCTCAATAAAATATTCTTCGTATTAATGTACCAGACACATGCACCTTCCCAAATAAGTAATATTTTACATTTATAAAAACCCAGACATAACTAAAACAACTGGCTACTTTGGGCAGTCCAAGATAAGCAAGAGGAATGTCTGGAAAATTCCAAAGACTGTCTGAAGGTCATTTGAATTCACGAATAAGCAAACTCTAAAATAAGCAAAGTAGCAATTATTGCTTTTCGCAACCAGTATAAATATAATAAGGCACTACGTAATTTACTAACCATGATTCGCTCTAATATCAATTATATGTTAAGATCCTCAATTGCCAGACCATCTACTTTCAATGTTTACAGAAACTACTCAATCATCGATGGTGCCAAAGATGTGTTGCATAAAGCTAACAAAAAAACTGGTGAGTTTTTGGCCCTGACTATGGAAACGGCTGAGAAAGCTGCTCCTACTGCTGACAATGTCAGCGAAGCAGCTAGTAAATTGAACAAAAAGACTGGTGAAGTGTTGGCAGATGGTATGGAAAAGGCTCAGGATATGGCACCTGATGTGGACAGCCCCAAAGATGCAATGAACAAAGCCAATAAGAAAGCAGGTGAAGTTTTAGCTGACGGTATGGAGAAGGCAGAAAAAGCCATTCCCGAGATAAATTTGAATGAACACAAAGCCAGAGTAAACAAGAACGCCCAAGGCTACAAAGATCTTCAAGACAAGGGAGCCAAGGCCGAAGTTGAACAAAACCGTCCCGAAGATGGTCTTTGAATGAAAAAAAAATTAAATAGCATCTAGAATCTCAATATATGTCGTAGTGGGACTTCAAAATATATAATGTACATTAAGCGGTTTTTTTGAAATCTTCCACAAGCTCTTCAACGGATTTATTTTGAATTTGGGGCTGCTTTCTCTCTATTATCCCAAGATAGTTCAGCGGCACGTAGCCCACTTTTCCAGATCTGGATCTGACTTTCCACCATTTACTTTCATTGCCCAAGGGGTCTTTTTTGGAAAGAATCGCCACCAAGTCATTTGCTTTTAATTCGATTTCGATGTTTGGGTTTTCTGGATTAAATTCGTAGAGGGCTTTGGCAAATTGCAAATCCGAAGGATTCACTGGACCACCATTAGGTATATTACCGTTAGCATTTGGTATGCCTCTCAATCTTTGTTGTTCATTCAATTTTTGAATGGCTTTACTTAATAAATAGGGGAATCCGATAGAAGCAGCTAAAAACAACAAAAGTGGTTTAAAGCTCATTCTGCGACTCTTTGTTTGTTTCATTTCAAGCTTTTTCTGCTTCTGCTCAAATTTGTTAAACTCTTTCAAGTTGATGCCATGGTTGAACGTCTGGCCAGTTATCTTGTAGAACATCTTCTTACCAAAGTTGATCAACGCATAGATACCCAATAAAGAGCCCAACGCATTCTTGAGGTTTCCGAATTGCTCTGCAAGCGATACCATGGTGAAAAACGACAGATGCGTCGCCATATAAGTGGCTTCCAACATCTGTGCAAATCCACCTACGGCTCCAATTATTGACTCTATCAACTGAAAGGTGGCTTGCGTTCCTTCTGCTATTCCACCCCCCATTCCTTGAGGTTGGCCATACATACCAGATCCATAACCTCCCATGCCGTAACCTCCCATTCCATAGCCCCCCATACCATACATACTAGAGCCCATTCCTCCATACATGCTGGAGCCCATTCCCCCTCCGTACATGCTCGAGCCGTACATCCCCGAGCCGTATCTGCTACCGTACAGACCGTATGAGTTGCCGTATCCATTTCCATACAGACCATAAGAGTTTCCGTAGGAGCTGGACCCATAGGGCGAGGTGTTTGACATTGATGATAAATCAGAGAATCCCGACGGTCTTTCGGGAAGCTCTACTTGCAGCGACGTTTGAGCGGCAGTTTGTGGCTGCTGTTGCAGCTGAGTCAGCGTAGGCGCCTGTGTGGTGTTGTTCATAGCAGAATCTTGGACTGTTGCAGCGGAAGTTCCTGATGATACTTCCCACGGTTTTCTTCTTGGAACTGACATGAAAGTTGCGGGGCATGAGCGCGCAGATGATGCTGTAGAGAGAGGCAGGCCGGGGCAAATTAGGTCGGGTGTGGTGCGAGACGGTGCGCGCTATGGTGCCGGGTGGTGCGCGCTATGATGCGAGAAGGCACGAGATGGCTCAAATTACTGCGAGGTAAAGATTTAACATGCGCTAGTGAGCTACAGTACCTTCTAGGACACCCCAAAAAACTTTTATACGTCTAAAACTTAACGTTCATTCATCATACGATATGTGGCTATACATCTCTTGATTTTATTTCGAGCTAGAAAGGCTCTATCGGCTGTAGCTGGGGCTTATGGCAAAGGCTCAGACGAACTGCTTAACCTATTCAAATGCAAATACACATCTGTACCATAACCTTCCATGGAAATCAACTTAAGATCACCCCCGAAGTATTGTGCATATAATCGGGAGATAGGTAACCCATATCCAAATCCTGCCATAGGCGCCTTGAATGAGGTTTGATTATACTCGGAGTCTAAAACAGGTGTTTCGGATACTGTGGTGTATAAGTAGGTCCAAATCAACGGAATTTCACTACGAGGAATACCACCACCCTCATCGCTAATTTTGATGGCAATGTCTTCCGACCCCTCGGAAATAATCACCTTAATAGGTGGGAAAGTCAAATCATTGATATCGATGTCTTCTTCCTTCAAGTCAGGGTTCTTATTTAACATCTCTTGCTTCAATAACGGGGTATGGAATTCGATTGTTGCTCTTAAGGAGTTTTTCAAGGTTTCAAAAAGCATATGAATCAAATGGCCCGGCACATACATAAATTCAATTTCATTTTTGGTCAGAATCAACTGTATTTCAGGACATTCGAATAATCCGTAGTATTCCTCGCAAATGTACTTTGCGGTTTCAATGGCGTCTTCGGCAATCTCTCCAACATTACAGTCGGTACAAATAACCCCCACGTAGTTCAGTTTGGACTTGGTGGCATTATTGATGAAGTTTGAAATTTTGGATTTAGGCGACTTCTGCTGCAGCATGTTCAACGCAAGGTGCTGGCCAATCAACATTCTGATCCCAATTCTTGACATGTAGAATCTGTCCAAGAACGTTTGTATCGACAGGTTGACGAAAATGGTTTTGTTTTCGTGTTTCCATTCTTGAACACCTTGCGCCATGGTTGCAACGGTGGCATCGTGTCTCTTTTTTATCTTTAGCAAGGCGTCATGGACCTCTCTATTGTAATCAAACACCTCCTTGGGCCACACGATATTCATAGGGGTAGGGGTGAAATAGGTTTTACCGAAAGTAGGCGATTCGGAAATCGATTTGGTGCTAGCAGGTGCTTGCTTCATATGGCTTCTGACGATAATGCCATCGTCACTGAAAATGTTGTTGATAGCCGGGTTGTATTGTTCGTCGTGCACAGGATTGACATGTTCCTTTAACACCAGGCTGTCGTCATGTAAAATTTGGTTGTCGTTCACACGTTTATTCAATCCACCATTGGAATTCAATAGCTTGTACAATTCCTCTGAAACTTGTGGTTTGGGGATATTCACCAACTCCTCGAACGATTGTGCGTACCAATTTTTCACCTTGATGGTGGACGGCATCAGATTCAACCCCAAAGGGGCGTTCTCTAGATCTTTGACCTTCAACGCCAATCTGATAGGTAATTCCTCCACGATAAACTGCGAGGCCAAGAAGATCGAGCCCGGACTGGGATTGGGTCCAAATTGCACCATCTGTCTGAGCGAGATGGACGTTTGTTTGAACGAGGCATACTTGTAGATTTGGTCTCTCAAAGACCTTGTTAATTCCCAACCAGTACCCATGAACGAAATTTACCCCAGAGTCGCACTGAGACCATGGACTTAAGGAAGCGTGTGACAAATGGTGCGACCAAACGGTACGGAGATGGCACCGACGGGCGGAACTTCGGCGGGGCGTCGACGTAGCTGACGGTGCGAGACGCACCAACGGAAAACTCGTCAGCCCACCGCTGCAGCAAATGCTTCCATACGCCCAGGCCTGCGGTGGAGTTAAGACACCCAAACATACACACAGTAGCCGAAGGCGGCGTCTGCAAATGGATGGCTGATTTGCTAGCCTCAGTGACTGACCCGTACACCACAAAAATCCCTGGCATCCGAACACTCGCACGTGATGGTTACACCATGTGAAAATGCTAGGGGTAGCTTTGTGCCGCCCGGCAGGGTTCCACCACCGCTGGGCCGAGATCGCCGCGCGGCTTAAAGTTGCGCTGATCCCAACGTCACTGCGAACATGTGGTTACCTGCTGAGATGGAAGCAGGCCGTTGGATGGAACCAGCACGGTAGGAGAGTGTAGGCAGGGGTGACCAGCAGGGTGGCTATCATGGCGCAAAAAAACCCCCGAAAATCCACCCCAGATTTCGGATCCATGACATCATTTCAATCCTCGGTGAAATAAAATTCCTAGTCATCATGAGTCAACGCGGGCTTAAGGAAATCTGGGGAAATATAAAATGAGCCAATTTCCCCCATGTTTTCCATCGAAAAAAAACGCACACATGTCTGCCAGACAAATATTAAAAGTCTCCAACTTCAAAACCGCTTCCAGATGCTGGATACCAGCACAACAACCAATTGCATCGAGGTTCTTTAGCTCCAGGCAAAGAGCCATCAACTTCAACTACCACAGTTTGAGCGATGCCAACTTGATTTCTAACGACGACGTTTTAATCAACGAAGCCAGTGGCCACACCACCACCACCAGAATCCACAACGACGAGGAAAAGGTGTTTGAACCTATCGTATATTCTGCTGACGAAGTGCACACTGCCGGTCCAGTTGTCAAAGATCAATAGATGAATAATGAATGCATATGTAAAAATAAATGAAAATTGAGTCTGAAATTTAAGGTCTCTGAATTCTCTGAAAATCGGACGTCTCTGCTTAGTGGTGTTAATTGCTCTAAGGCGGTCATCTGCTAGTCCTCTATCTTTCTGATGAATCTTCTAACTCTCTGAAAGCTGTGGAATCTCTGGGGATCTCTGATTGTACTGGGTGGTCCGAAGCCACTTCGGAAAGGGCGGTGGTGCCAAGGCGCTACCTTTGCGCACTCGGTCCACCAACGTGGTACCAGGAGAGATAAGCAGCGCTGATAGCCGCCGATGTCAAATGGGTGCTAGAAGAAATGAGGTTCCACGGCCTTGTGGGCGTGTGGCTTCATATAGCAAAGCCATGATGGAAAGGAAGCCTTGCCGAATAAGGTTAATAAGAAGCCTTGATTGAACTTAAATCAAGCGCAACTCTGACCGCTACACAATGGCACCGTACCAGCTCGCGCCATTGAACCGTGCTAGCTCGCACCTTCTCGCGCCATTTGGCGCCCTCGTTCCGCACCGACCGCACCATCTCGCACCTTCTCCCATCATCCTCCCACGCTTCTCGCATTCTACAATGACCTTGGACAGAGACACAGATGCCTTCACCGGCAACATGGCCGCCCTCAACTTGGCGCTTCCCACCTACGTCATCTCGCCAGAACTCAACTTCAACCAGCTCTCAATGGCAAAAACCAACATCGAGGCCCAATTGAACGTGCTTTTCGACACCCTCCACAATAACCTCAACGCCGATATGGATACGCCACTCGTGGTAGACGGGTTCCCCCGAAGCGACCTTGACGTCGTGAGCATACGCTTGGCTCGTGTGAAGATTATACGCTTACGTAATGACTTGAAAGATGTATTGAAACTACTACAGGAGAAATTATACGAGAAATTTAATGACCCCAGCGACACCGAAGAAGTCCACACAGACGTGGACATTCCCTTTGCCACGGTGGCGGAGGTGGCACCGGGCAGTCCTGCTGCAAACGCAGGGTTGAACGAAGGCGATTTGCTCGTGAGATTCCACACCATACACGCTGCCAACCATGCACAATTAACGGCCATTGTGGCCAAGGTTCAGGCCAGTATCAACCAGCAAATCCCCTTGACGGTGCACCGGGGATCGCAAACACACCACTTGACGCTAGTCCCCATGAAATGGGACGGTCGTGGGGTGCTAGGATGCAAATTGGTGCCTTTGTAGGCGATAAACGCCATATTGCTGATGAGATGCCTAGATTTATGCTAAGATGTCTTCAACCCCCGTGTAACGTACTGGTAAAGGTGAAAACATCGCCCGCCTCAACCACGTAGTCTTCTTTGTCCTCCAACTCCCAGTCGGTGTCGTTTATCAACACAAGAATGCCCGGTCTGACGGTTTCATCCTCCAAGAACACCGCGATGTCCTTGGGGTCGCTGATGATGTCTTTGCAGATGGCCTCAATGACGTCCTTCATGGTGGCCTGGCCCTCTTCGAGATCCAACACAAGCTTGTGCTCCCTAATGTGGTTGCTGATGATGTCCAACCCCCCTAAAAATTCGACTTTTACCTTTAACATGAAGCGTGAAAAATTCGTGAAAAATTGTGCTGAAAAATGCTACTTTTTGCTGAGTGCCAGCTATGGCGCAAACCCACCCTTTTTTTAAGTAGCTGTCTGTCCCTGTACATAGCCAATACTACCATAGTAAGCGCCCTTAAACATGCCTCTCCCCTACCCAATTCCAGCCCAGCCCCTGCAAATTCACTCGTGCCCTCCTGCATACCATCAGCCATAATCTCAACCTTGAACTTGACGCACTTTTACACGTATGTTACTCTTCACCTTCTTTGCCCTTCTTGTGTCGGTGTTTGCAATTGATAGATCGTTGATCATCTACGACAGCGCATCCGTGGAGCTTGATAACCCACCCGATGATTTATCCGGGCTCATTGCGTTCTTTAAATCAAAAGATACGGAAACTATTTTGAAAGGTTACGCCGACGATGATTTATCGATATACGTCGGAGAAGACACTCCATTCAGCGACATTGTGTTGATGCCTGCTAAATCCAAGAAGATCGCCAACAAAAAGGCCTTAAATAGAGAAGTTTTGGTCAATTTCATGCAAGATGGCGGGAACGTGTTGGTGGTAGGTAAATCTGACACCTACTATCCCGACGAAATCAAGGACTTTTTGGCCGATGTGGGAATCTATCCATCTCCAAAAGGCTACAAAACCGTCGATCATTTCTCCAAAGACGGAAAGTTACACTTGGTGGACCTGAAATGTGACAAAATTGTTCCTAGTGTTGACGTTGCCTACGAAGGACAATCTGCCATCATCAGCAACAACGAGTTTTTGATTCCGCTTTTCCAAGGAAGCGCTACCTGTTTCTCTAGTAATGAGAAAATCAACCCATTGGGCGCCGAAAACTCCTGGGGGGTTGGCGAACAAGTTTATCCCGGTGTGGCCTTGCAAGGTTTAAACAGTGCCAGATTGGTATACGTAGGTGATTCAAGTTTGATTAGTACTGAACTTTTGGACTGGGTTTTCCAATTCAGAAACGTGCTTAAGGTGCAATTTGTTCAACACTATAAAAACGACGAGCCAGAAAACATCAACGGCACATTGTACCGTATAAAAGATCAAGTTATTTACACCATTGGTGTGAGTGAGCTCGTAGGAAATGACTGGAAACCATATGTGGTAACCGATCCAGAATACGCCTTGCAATTGGCCTTCAAAATGTTGGATCCATACCAAAGATTGAATCTTGAACCTTTAGGTGAAGCCTCATCGACTGAAAATGGCCCAATGGACACTTTTGTCTACTTCACTAACTTCACCATCCCTGACCAGCACGGAATGTTCACATTTGAGTTGGACTATAAAAGAGCTGGCTACAACTTCCTTGTAGACAAAAAAGTTGTTGCTGTGAGACACTTGGCCAACGATGAGTATAAGAGATCGTGGGAAATCACCAATGCATGGTACTACGTCATAAGTGCCGCCTTCGTGGTTATTGGCTGGTTATTGTTTGTCATTAACTTTGCCTATGTCAGTACTGAAGATAGCGCAAAGAAGAATATTTAAAGGCTTCATATTAAAAGATCTGGATATATTTTAAGTATACAAAATAAAACAAAATTATAAATTCAGCGTGAGTTCAGCATTATTAGTGGCTCATCTGGCGGTGCATCTGTGCCTTACACTGCAGTCACCACGGTACCGTATTAGAACATTGAAGATTACTGCCTTCGCTGGTTATGAAATGATACTCGAATTCATGAGAAACGTCTAAATATTCTCTTTCGTAATTTTCTTGATGGAGCATGTGCATTCCATCTTCAAATGCATACGTGGAGTGTCTGAGCCTAGCCCGGAGATACTGGGGATGTTCGATGAACAATTGGCCCTTCTGGCCTGATGGCACGTTTCCTGAGACTGTGTAGGAGTACGATTCGCCAATATTGGACCCAAAGTCCAACTCAACACCTAAGCCAATCATAAGTGTAATACTAGCAGACAAAGATAACGAATGTTGGTAAGAGATACCTGTTCCATGGGTCACAGTAAGACTGCCTCCATCGCCATACGTGGAGTCTAGGCAATCACTTACGGCAATTAACCCATCTTTTTTCTTTAATTGCTTCTCTTCGACCTTTTGCAAGATCCAAAGGCCCCTAATTTTGAGTTTCTTGGTGGTTTTTTTTACCTTGGGGCTTTGTTTGAATTTGTGAAAGAGTTCTTCGAGTTTTCCCTTAAAATCGATATCGTCTAATCCCATGCTCATAGCTTCTTCTTCAACTCCCATCACCCTAGCATGTTTAAAATATTTATCTTCTTTGTTTCCTAGTGTATCCTTTTTGGAGGGTCGAGGAGGTGCTTTCTGAATATTGGGAGCATCTTTAGGCCTCTTGAAGAAAAGATCACTGGTGTCCTTTATGTTGAACACGGTTTTGTCACCATTGACTTGTCCATATTCAAGCAACTGTACTGCATGTTTAAGATCGTCTACGACATAGAAATCATAACCTGCAAAAGTCTCCTTGTCGGTAGCAGAGAAACCATTGTAGGTGGAATTTTTTGCAGCCATTTCCAGATCGCCGATTGGTGCACCTTGGACACACAAAGAAGCGCTCAAAAAGACAGTCAATAAAACTTTACCACAATTCATCGATATCAAAAGGTTATGTGTTTAAGTTTAAACACCTTTTGGAGCGTCTGGCATTTTTATAGTGCTAGCGGTTATTTAATATGCTGTGCGAACAGAATTTTTCAACATATCACATAAATGAGCACAGACGAACAGAAATCAGCCATATTACAACAAAGGTACGACAGGTACCAGGCAGAAATGACCGACCTACAGACACAGGTGTCGACCATAACGTCACAATTGCAAGAGCACAAGATCGTCGAGTCCACGTTAGAGGGCATCAAAGAGACGGAAGGAAGAAAGTGCTTCAAGATGATCGGAGGAGTTTTGGTGGAAAAAAGCGTTCCTGAAGTGATTAGCATATTGAAAAAAGACATAAGTGCCCTTGAAAAAGAAAAGAATGCCGGCGAAAAGGACTTGGTGAGTGCAAGAAAGAACTTGGAGACATTCATAAAGAGTAACAATATTAAGATAGTGAGACAGTAGGCATAATAAATATATTTAAGAACAACATAAAAATGTAATCTCTAGCACCAGGCGAAATTTTTATCACACGGCTACCGAAGGCACCGATTTGACGTAGTCCAATCTGGCGTCGGTGATGCGTTGAGTCTCTCTGTTTATGGCTTCCCATTTGGGCTCATCTTTGAACAATCTTACGGCCTTGATGTTTTTTTGTGCCGACAGCAAAGTGAATCTGTGGTATATCCCAGCTGGCAAGATAAGCATGTCGAAACGGTTCAATTTGGCTCTGATCCAACGATCTTGTGGGTCTCTCACGTCAAAGTATCCTTCACCCTCCACTATGTATCTGATTTCCTCGTCTTCGTGGTAGTGTTCTTTGTAGAATTGTGACATTTTGCCGTTGAAAGCGTTGACGTCTCCGCCAAACGAGTCCAAATTAAGGGTGATCTCATCCCGGTTCTTGTAATTACGTTCTTTGGCTATTTGGTTTAATTCGTCGGTGGTTTCCACCTTGTAGTAAAGAACGCCCAACTTCTTGAGTTCGGGCTCCGTTACTTCTATGCCCGAGTTGTGTTCATCGGTGAAGTTGTTGGGGGTGTCTTTATCGTCGTGGTAAAAAAAGGCAACCATAGTTAATGAGATTGAAAATTGAGACCGTTTGGTGAGATGTGTCTGGACCACGTGAGGGACACAGTTTGGCACAGTTCCACTCGGAAGCGGTGGAGAGTGAGGTTCATGAGAGAGCGGGACCTGAACGGAACACGCGGAATGCCTGACGGTGTTCTAGAAGTTCCGGAGGCTATAAGTGAATTTTCGGTGGTTCTCTTCTAGCCGCTGTGGTGGTGCCAGGCGTGGCTTGTGGTGCCGGGTGTGGCTAGCGAGATGCCATCTTCGGTGTTTCGCATCATCTTCGCCCTACTTCGCACCTCCTTCGCCCTACTTCGCACCACCTTCGCACCTCTCTCGCACCACCTTCGCACCTCTCTCGCACCACCTTCGCACCTCTCTCGCACCACCTTCGCACCTCTCTCGCACCCCAGCCCTTCCACCTCACCTTTGCTCGCTCTTCTCACTTCTCGCACTATGTACCACCGTCAGACTGATCACGAACGTTCGTTGGCGTACCAGCAGAACATAGAGCAACAGCTCGCTTCGCAAAGCAAGAAGGCGGCACACAGAAGAATCGTCGACCACGGAAATCCCATGGGTAGATGGTATTTGTTGCGTTCAATGGGGATTCAAGACCAGGCCGTTGGTGCTATAAGGCCCGAGTCTTCGTATCTTATAGATCTCTTGCCGTCCCCTGCGTATTCTAGGATGAACAAGAACCTCATAATGGATGCACAGACCAAGTTTGTGCATTTGTCGTCCAATAAGGAAAAACACACAATCAACACTGTTAAATGGACTCCAGAAGGAAGAAGATTGGTGGTGGCCAGTCATGGGGGTGAATTCACCATTTGGAATGGAATGACCTTCAACTTCGAAACAATCACGCAGGCACATGATGCTCCCATTTTGTCGTTGAAGTACAGTCACAATGACGAATGGCTTTTGTCGGGAGATCAAGATGGTACCATCAAATATTGGCAAACCAACTTTAATAACGTTAATATCATCCCCGGGCACTCGGATGGGATCAGAGACATCAGTTTCTCCCCCAACGATTCCAAGTTTTTGACTGGTTCTGATGATTCGACCTTGAAAATTTGGAATTTCAACAACGGTAAAGAAGAAAGAACTCTTACGGGGCATCATTGGGATGTTAAATCGAGCGATTGGCATCCTTCGTTGGGCTTGGTAGTAAGTGGTTCCAAAGACAATCTCATCAAACTTTGGGACCCCAGATCTGCCACTTGTGTGTCCACCCTTCATGGTTTCAAGCATACGGTCACCAAAACCCGATTCCAACCTATAGGTATGCAAAGATTACTTGCGTCTGTGTCAAGAGATAGATCATGTAGGATTTTTGATCTTAGAACCATGAAGGACCTTTTAGTGTTGAGAAATTATGACTCTGATTTGTCATGTGTTGAATGGCATCCTTTACATGCGGGTATGTTCACTGTGGGAACCTACGATGGCTCAATTAATCATTACTTACTCGACTCGTATATCCCCACAGATGCTAAAGAAGACGTGAAACCCATTCAACCAATACATAAGATTCCCTACGCTCACGAAAAGGCGGTTCATGCTTTGGAATATCATCCTTTGGGACATCTTTTATGTTCTGCAGGTGCCGACAGATCTGCCAGATTCTGGTCCAGATCAAGACCTAACGATCCTATGGCTTTCCAAGATGCTTTATATACAAACGACAAAAATGGTGCATGGTACTATCAAGCTAACAATAACATTAATGCCGTGATAGCGCCTCCATCTAACGAAGTGCCTCCACCGCCTCCAGGATTGATGAATATCCCAGGTTTAAATTATTCATAAGTGTATTATTAGAGTTAAATAGGATGCCCTTCATGCGGGTTTAAATGTATGTGCATTAGTTCATTTATGAATGTAAAATTCGTTAACTTGTTCGTAAATAAAACGCCTTTCTATAGGTAAAAGTTATGTGCATTAGTTCATACATGATTATAAAATTCGTTTACTTGTTCGTAATATTGTTTAACTTCGTTACTTTGGTATTCCTGGAAAAACATTTTGAATGTGTTGATGAGGTCACTGGTACACCAATAAGTATCTATGGCCAATTCTTTACATCCATTTTTGGCCACTATATAATTCGTCAAACAACTATAATGGGATAATTCTTCACTGGTTATGGGTTGGTATGCTTTTCTGTAGTTATCTAATCTTTTGGTGAAATCTTCTATGGCTTTTTCAAATTTATATCCTCTATAATCTTCATTGTGAGTTTTGGCATTGATATTGAATCTGATCAACTTTGGGTCATCACATTGAACATCAAGTATGATCAAATCATCTAATTGTATCGACTCCTGTATCAACAGTATGAGTTTTTGTCTTCTGTCTATAGTTGTGTTTGTAGCATCTAAAATACCAGTATTAATAGTGCCTTCCTTCAATGCATTTACCATGTTGCTCAACGAATCCACTGCTATCAATTCTCTTTTTAATTTGAATATTTCGTTCTTTGGATCAAAGAATGAATAATTGTGAAAGGCCTTGGAACTCTGCCTCCTCACCTCACCACAATTAAAGATATCACATTTGTATTTGGAGTTTTCGTTTAAGTACTTCGAAAGCAGTGATGCCACGGTGCTTTTACCTGTGGCAGGCAACCCTACCAACAAAATAATATTTTTAGACTCTGTCGGAGAAACTTCTTCAAAGGAATCACACGGAGAAACGGTGGTACTGGTTAGTTCGGTTGTTGGGATTGATTTGTCAAATAATGAATTAATGGAAGTATACGACTTGGTCTCAGATTGCATGATTTTCTAATTTATGACAAACTGTAAGAATTTTTCAAGCTTTTATGGGTAAGAAATAATGTCGGACTACGGTTTTATCGTATGCCAAGGCGTAAATATGGTAAGGTGATCTTGCATACGGCATAACTATAATCCGCGCAAATGCATCATGCTTATTTCAAGTTTTTCCGGAAATCATCAGATAAATTTTTCTCAAGTGTGTTACGATGACGTTACATTACGGCAGTGTTGCCTTTTGAGTCAGCTTTGGTACCGTTCATTTGGTTTGAAACTGGCTGCTCGTGAGGGGAAGAACTTCTAGTATCACTTTTATTTCTTTTTTCCTTCTCTTTAGCCTCCATCTGATTGGTCATTTTAGACAATAATTTTAGATATTCTTCAGGGTTCGAGTCCTCTCTTTGAATCCTGTACTCTAGCGTCCATTTTTTGTTTATATCTTCTGGGATTCTATGAAGCTCTAAAAGGTCACTATCAATCCAATCACGTGAATGGATGGAGTAGTTCACCACATTGGCAGCTGACTCTTGATTCATTTTTTCAAGGGCCTCTTTATGCTTAAAAAGAAATGCTTTACGCTCTACAGGATCCAAGGGCATGTCCAAATTTTCAGAATGTGATTGGAGTTTATGCACTTGGTCTTTGGTTAATGGAACGGCACTTACTCTAAGACATTTGAAAGGTGCATTGGGCTTGGCTTTTTCTGCCTTCATCACAATTCTGAAATGGTCTGCATCATGTAAGTCGCTTTTTATCATGTCAAGAAGAGCACCCCATATCTTTAAACTATACTTGAATTGTGTGTCAGCGATATATGACGAAATTGGAGAGTCGTTGAAGTAAATTTTATCAATCTGCTCTAGTTTGAAATATTGGAATGCCAAAAATTTATTAAGGTTGTGGAAAGCCACAAATATTCCATCCATTTGACCTATTCTAGCCTGGAAAGAGTATTTTAACAATGCTCCTGTTCTTGTCAAGTCTTGGAGTTCCTGGTTGTAGGAAAACTTAGACGTGTAAAGCTTTTTGTGCATATTGGGGTTCCCGAAATCATACCTTATATGACTGGTGGCTCTACTTTTCAAATCGAAAACGCCGTTACCCTCTAAATCTTCATTGTAACAGTCAAGTTGTGATCTCATTAAGAACTTGTCGTAAGTGGAAATATTATATACATTTTCTGGGTTTCTGAATTTCAACAAGCTCTTTAATTCGTTCATTTCAATGGTTTTGTCTAGCAATTGACGCTGGAACTTTTTGTATGTCCGTATATCTTTATGATCGGTAGTTAAAAGGATCTCTGCAACGTGGCCAAATTGGCCCAAAAAGTGTTCTAGATCGGCAGACTTGTCTGAAGAAATGGAATAAACCCCATCATCTGCTTTCAGTACAATGGTGCTGCTGGGTAAGGTCCTCATCAACCTTGTAAAACTGCCAAACGGAAACCTGGAAGTGGCTTGACGGTCATAGTTATTGAGGAAACAATAAAACTGAAATAAGGTGGAAGTCATGGAAGACGTAGACGAAAAATATGTTTTATCATGGGATTGAGCCAATGGAGCTAATGTTTTATCTTTGGACGCCGGTACAAACTTTTTGCTGAAGTTGTCATCAAATTCTTCTAGTCTATCAATATTGCTTAAGCTCTTGTCAAATCTGTATGCCCTTTTTCTCGGTATGTACTGAAAATACACTCCTTTTTTGGTCAATACTCTGTCGAGATTATGGGCAAGTCTGGGAAGTTTATCTTTATCTAAAGTAACAATTTGTTTTAAAGAGTCTTTAGCACTTATGCTTTTAGTGGTAAACTTGGGCTTGTAAACGGTCTTGAGTTGTTCTTTGTTCAAGTAATCAATAGCCTCCTCTGGTATAGTTTTATCCACCTCTTTAGAATATTTCAGTGATCTAAACCTGGGTATACCTACATCCTCATCGTTCGAGACGGTACGAATATCTTCAGAATTGATTCTTAGACGGTTCTTTAACGCGGTGGCGAGATCCACCAGCGTGTCCTTGTTGAGTCTTAGAGAGTAACAAATTTGTCTTCGTGAAGTGACTATCATTGTGAAGAACATCGCGAAGTTTCAACCAGATGAGCTTTATAAAGTCTTGCTCGTAAATTTAACATTATAAAGAATTCTACTATACATATAACCCGATTAAATAAGCCCTTAATTATACAATCTCCTATCCAACTCTCTCAAAACGTTGGCAACCGATTGAACCTCCACTTGCATACCTCTGGTGGTCAATTTTCCTACCAATGTGCTGAAATCCACTGATTTGAACTTTTTGTGTCTCGAAAGGGTCTTATAAGCGTCAGCACATGGTATGAACATATCCTGTGACACCGAGGAAGTAGGTGTCGATGCAGTGGGGGTGGAAACACCCGAGGTGAGCGAGTTCATCGATGGTAAAGTTTGAGGTTCTGGAGATTCCGATTCAGAGGCTGAAGGAGAAGATCCTTTCGCTTTGGAAGCAACTGTGGTACAGAACAATGTGGAAAGAGGATCCATTTGACACTGTTCACACGTACCTGGATTACCTGTACAGCCTGGTTTCTTTTTTTCTTCCTCTTCAATTTGTGATCTTGGAGTGGACACCACTGTTGGAACGGCACCCGGTGTTAAGTTGGTGATTTCCCTGATCTCCACTGAAGGTCCCGGATGCATCACAGGTAAAGAGACCTTACGGATGGTCGAGTTTTGGATTGGAGGCAATGAAGTTTCGTCTTCCTGTTGTTTTGCTTCCTCAACTTCTTCGTTCAATGTTTTGTTCAATCTGGCGGCCTCTTTGGCTGCTTCCCTACAAACACAAGGAGTATCGTCAGAACAGAATCCACAATTGTCTACCGGAGACAGTTCGTTGAATTCTTTAGGTTCTTCTTTAGCGATACGTTTGAATTCGGGAACAGTCTTTTTGGTGAACTTCTTGGTGAAATCCACTTCCTGAGAAGAAGGCTTTCTTTTCAACGACACTGCCTGCATTGGTTTGAAGTTGGACAATGTCTCCTCCAAAGATTTGGAGACGGTGTTGTGGTTGTGCTCCATGTGGTTCGAATTATTGGATGGAGTTGAGGCCACCTTCAATCCAACCGTTTCACAAAGACAGTCGTCTTTCAAACACACCCCGCAGTCGAATGCATCGGCCTTTGGCGTGCTGTTTGTACGAAGATTGGACAAACTTTGGGATGATCTGGTGGATGGCAATGATGTTCTGAAATTGGGAAAGTGTTTGTTGAATGCTGGAGGTGAGTCTGCAGATGGGGCAGGACTGATCTGTTGTACCGAATACACGGAATTTGCTGGCAGGCCATGAGAGTACATGGAAGGATGTGGCGAATTGTTGGAGCTTTTGTTGTGAGACGATTCCGACTTCAACTGTTCTATCGTCTTGATCAAGTACAGGTTTTCTGCTTTCAACTTGTTGATGGTATTTATCAAAGCCATTTCCTTGACCTCTTTCTCTTTTTCCACTTCTAAAAGTTTCTGCTCCAATTCTTGGACCCTTGTGGCTCTTCTTTCTCTGAAAGCTCGTTGGGCAGCCCTATTTTGAGCTTTGCGTTTACTCGCCGGGGTATCTACGCTGGGTTTTCTGCCTGGCTTGGGTCTGGGTGGAAGAACCCACTCTTTCAGCGTGATGATGCCCGAGCTCAGCTTGATCACGGGTGGTGAAACCGCCGCTTGGGGTGAAGGTGCTATCGACAGTCTTGGTGCAATACTAGGCTTAGACATTCCTGAAGTCTACGATATATACTGATAAGTGTTGAATATGTGTTGTACGTGGTAGTAGTACCTAAAAAAGATTTAATTAAAAGTTCAGCCCTTTGCTAAGTGTGAAAAAAAAAATACCCAATGGTGGAGTTGTATTTGTATGTGAAAATTTTTATCTATTCCATCAGCCAATCAGTGCGAATTTGTATCGGTATTTCGGTTTTCCTGCATACATGCCGAAAGGCTGTATATGGTTACATTTCTATATAGGGGTTATATGTTGGTCCCACGACTTGTGCTGTGATAAGCTTGGAGTTGTGGATGCCTTTAGGGGTGGTTTTGTGGAGTCGAATGTTCATTTTGGGGGTTTGGTGACGATATCTGGTGTGAGAAACAAAAAAAGCTCGTTATATGGTGAAATTCAACCAATGGCCAAGCTGGTCTGCTTAGTAAGCCCTATAACAGCATAGATAGCATTGTCATGATTGGCTGCGTTATGTGAGCGGATCAATTAGCTCAAAGAAGAAATTCGCTCCCAATGAGTAATCGAACTGCCTGCAATAGCAATGGCTGCAAATTATTATCGGTTGGTTCAAAAGTTGATGTTAGACAACACTGTGATTAGAATTATCTGATTTTGTTGCCAATTTGCAAGTTAGAAGCTCCTGATCGTCTGACTGGGTCGTTCCAGACTATAACTATAATTTAGGCTACACTTTCTGCTAACATTAAGAGTTCTTTGTCGAGCTAAAGATGCTCTACTATGCTCTAATTGGATGACTCTGTATTCTCCTTATGTACATGTATTATAAGACCTATAAACTCTTTGCCTTCTCCGCTTGGGCTTTAGCAATATCTTCGGGTGATGGTGGTCCTTCGGTAAGAAGTTTGTTGATGGTGACTTTACCGTATTCTTCCTTCATTTTTTGTTCTTCTTCCATGAACTTGCTGGCATTTTCCTTCAAGTACTTTTGGAAGTGTTGGTATTGTAATTGGCCGTGCTCTCTAATGATATCTAAAGGCATTTTTGGCTCTTTATTGATTTGATTGGTTGGGAGACCCAAAAGTTTGGCTATGAAGTTACCAGCATTTGGCCTATTTTTGTTGAGTAAATGCTTGTTATCTTCATACCATTTCTCTCTCAATTTGTTTTCTCTTTCTTGGAATTCTTCAATCAATTGGTATTTGTCCTTGAAAGAGCTAAGAATTGGTCTTACGTCTTTAACATTTTGAGTGGCCAAGAATTCCAAAAAGGGAATCAACTTGATAAGTCTGTCATCCGGTCTACCATCCCAAGGTTTCATTGGAATGGCGTTTTCTGGTTGCATGCTCCAGCTATCTGGATCGACATCCACCAAGATGGTTTTACTCAAATCTCTATTCAATAACGACAAATCCTTGATGGATTTACCATCTTTATAACGACATGCCTCTTTAAATAAGGCGTATGAAATGTAGGCGTGGAATGGGTCTAATTTGGCCACGGTTTTGTCACTGAACATTTGCGAGTTGGATCCAAAGATAACAATTTCGTAATATTGAGATAAGTATCCCAAAAAGTAGTCCAAACCTGGTCTTTTACCGGTCCTCCATCCATTTTTGGTATCCCAGTCGGAATGAATCAATAAATCGTCTAAACTCAAAACTAAAGTCAATGGTCTTCTATAAGCTTCTGGGGCTGGTGGTGGTAACAAATTCTCGAAAACAGGCTCGCTGAAAACAGTGAACAAGCTGGATAATCTCTTGTTCATTCTTTCATACATTAAGGCTGGTGTGTAACCATCGGCGATGTCTTTGGCTTCCAATTTTTCCTGCTCTTCTGGAGAATCCCAGTTTCTAGCTAAATAACCCATACCAATTGTTCCTCCGATAAAGGTGGCGATGTAGAACCAGTTAGCGGCCTTTTCTCTTTGCTTATCTTTCGATGTTTGCACTCTTCTCTTTCTTCTACGTTCTTCCTTCGGAGTTTCTTCTTCGAAACCGGCTTTGGCTAATAAATCATCAGTGAGAATCGAGTCGGGCTTCTCTTTTTTCTCGTTGAATTTGATGGTGCTTGAGGCAAAAGTTTTCACCCCAAGGCTTTGCATACCATAGGACATCATAGGTCTGGAAGGCCTAATGATTTGAGATGCCCTAATAATATTCATTAATGAAGTTTTCATTTTGAAAATTTTTTTCAGATTTTTCCCTATGTTAATAGTGCGAGTTGATTAAATTTCGTGATTAGTGTATGAGCTGCAAAATATGTCACGATTGAACGGCTTATTTAAGGGCATTCAAAGAATGAACGCTATCGACAAGGGCTATGAGGCATTGTTGAAGACGCCTGAGCAAGTGAAGGTGCAGAAATTGATGCAAGAATTGGAAAATAAACCCGAATTGACCAATTTATTAAGCGATTTTCTAAAACAATTGAATAATGTAGGTATAAATCAGGGAGACCGCCAGGTAAATTCTTTGCGGTGGTATTTAAATATACCCAAAGTTTCACACATACATGGCATTTTCTGGGAATTATGTAAAACCCACGAAATCAGTCAACATAACCACCGATTATCATTTAATGTGAAAAATATAGGATTGTTAGATCCCAAGAATTTTGCAGAGCCAGACTACAAGAAACTAACTCAACAAGATGAATAGACATATGTAAATAGAAATCAAAAACAACAAATAAATAGGAGGCAAGTAAAATAAATATTTTGGTATATTCAATTAGGTAGTTCATGGTTTTGGAATGTGCAACAGTTTCAGGATTTCTCCACAACCTTGGATGAAAAATAAGATACAAATGGAGTGAAATTCCAAAATGGTATCCTTCAAAAAGATGTCACCCGGCAAATTATCTAAAATCATATCTTTGTTAACCAAATAAGCCATCAAAGCAACCCACAATAAATTGGTTGGAACTGGCAATCCCTCAAAGTATTGGGACTTTCCTGTTTTATCTTTGGGGATATTATTGGTAGAGATGTTAAATCTCGCCAATCTGGTCAATCCACATAACACCCAGAATGTCAAAATCAACACATCGCAGGTAGTTCTGAATCCAATTGCAAATGCAATGGTAGCAGGCAGAACACTGAAACTAATCAAATCTGCCAAGCTATCCAATTCTTGACCCATCAAACTGGATTTGTTTCTTAATCTGGCCACTCTTCCGTCGAAAAAATCAAAAAATAATCCCAACAAAATGAAAAAATGGGCTCTTTGTACGTACTTTTTATCATCAGTCAATGCAAATCTAAGACAACTAATAATCGAGTAAAAGCCACTGAAACCATTGAGTAAAGTGATGAAATCCGCCATGTGTAAGTTTCTTATTAAAGAAAAATGTCTTTTGTCCTCGATAAATGCTGCATATTCGTGTTTTTCTGGTCTTGGTAAAGGTTCTTGATTAGAACTCAACGAAAAAAGGGAAGACGATCTTCTAATTGGCATCGGAGGAATCTCACTATCGGTCAATTCCTCATGGTCTGAAGCAATTGCAGACTCGTTTCTTTTCACCAGTGAAGAATAGCTCATTATAAATTCGTATTAAAATATAAAGACCTGTGAAATTGGTGAGATTTATGTGAAAAATATGGAGTTGCGCGTGGGTGAAATTTAGCAATGATGCTACAATGCCTGGTTATATAAATAGATGATGAGAATTTCAATGAGAAGATGCAAATTGCAGGAGCGCCAAAAGTGTTGAGCTAACTAGAATGTGCTTTTCGTTTATTCGTGTATAAAATGCTATCTGGATGCAGCTTGCATCTGTACTGGGTTACTCTAATTGTTCTCTTCGTTCTTTTCGTCTTCGTCAGTAATGAAAAAGCTTGGAACCACGAGATTTTCGTTTTGTTGCAAAAAGTTGTTAATCTTGGATTGATTTAGCGACTTTATGGAATCCATTGAGTTGGAATTGACGCTAGAAACCGACAACGACGAACCATGTGTGGGTGTTCGGTTGTGGTAGTTGCGTGCTGGAGGCACTGGCGGTTGGCTTGGCTCTTGGAACGATTGGTTCAGCTTTTGCGGCGCCAATTTCAAGTCCTGAAAGTTTATGCTCATGCCGTCTATCAGGCTACTTTGTGTAGTATTTGGCAATTGCTTCAATTTGCTGTTGATGATTTCCTGCTGTTGTTTCAAAAATTCCTGTTGAATCTTCAAGTAATGAGCATGTTGATCATCAACGGGCGGAGAAACGGGTGTGTTATTGCTTGGACTTGCGCTTTGTACCAACCCGCCACTAAACATTGCATCAAAGGGGTTCTTATCTGAACCGGAGCTCGAGGGGGTTCTGATTCTAGGTGTGAAGATGTCCTGCAACGATGAATTCTGTTTGGGGGCCAAATTCGAAGTCTGTGATGAATTGCTGGCTGTCCCAGAAGGTATCTGACTCGAGTTGAGATGGAAAGGTTGTGTGGGGGCGGAAGCTGGGATGTTGATAGGACGCTGGCTAGAAGTATGAGTAATTGGTGTAGCCATACCCGAGGGCGTAGAACCTTCAGAACGGGGAGGACTTTCCAAGGTGACATCTGAGGGCGAGGAATTGGTGGAGGAATTCATATTGGCTAGGCCAACGGCTGAAGAATGGACCTGGGTCTCGTATTTCTGGGTTTCGGCCCTTAGAGCCAATTTTTTTTCGACAAACTTGAATCTTTCGATGTTATCACCTTCGAATTGCAACAAATCATTCAAATCGGTGGTCCAATTGATAAAATCACTGGCGGTATTGCACTTGAAACTCGAGGTTTTACCGGATGATAATTTCTCCAAGTTGAACTTGTAGGTTTTATCGTTTTTTATGACGATTTTGTAATTGTTCAAGTTGTAGGATTTTGTGGGGATATCATTATGACTTATGAAGCCCGTTAATTTGTTTTTGGGAGAATTAGGGGTGGTGGGATTCTCGATCTTGAACTCATGTAGATAATTACACGTTAACAAATAATAGCATCTGGTGTAATTTTTCAACAACTTTGATTTTCTATAGATGATTCCAAATCTTATGCATTTATTGTGGATTGAATTGGAATATGGTAGCACGATATTTTTGACGTGTCTGATCTCTTTCTTTTTATTAATGTTGTGGCCAGTGTCCCCATAAATGTTGATGAAACTGGGGTTGTTGATGATAAAATTTTCCCATTCCTTATTGGGATCAACAGGGAAGTTTTTCAAATAGGTAAAGCCCATTTTTTCCACCTTATCGAAGATTTGGTTCAAGTCTTTCAATATATAAACCAACAAGTCCTTGGATATGTTCTGCAAATTGACAAACGCCGCAAACAAGTAATTCTCCTTAACTAGCTGATTACGAAGTTGGTAATTCAACCTCAACTTGATCAAGAACGGGTCGTCTACCTTGCCCAAGTCCTCGCCCTCGTTCTCTTCGTCGTTATCATCAATGATGTTGCTCGTATTGTAAACCTCCACAGAAGTCATGTACGTCTTCAATATGGCGCCCGTCTTGGAGATCTCCTTCAATATCGAATCATTGACAAAGCTCTCGTTCTTCAAGCTGGACTTGATCTCTTTGATCTTCACCGACAAATTCTTATGCAACGACTCGAGCTTGGGTATCAACTTGTTGATAAGGTCTCGGTAATGCTTGGAGTTGTTCTGGTACATCGAATAATGGTGATTCATAATCAAAGTATTGACATTGTTCACAAAGGCAACATTGGACCCTGGGCTCAGGATGTTCAAAGACGATGCCGAATTGGTGAAGCTCATGCCGGTGCTTGCTATGTTTGTGGGCCCACTCGAGCCGCCGTTGGTGCTGGACGCCAAAGATGCGCTGGAGGCGCCGGTAGCAAAGGACCCGCCGCCACTGGCGCCCACGCCGTTGCCAGGCTGAGGTCCATCGCCCATCTTCAAGAACGTCTGGTTGGAGGTGCTCTTTGATTTGAGCAAATTGGGCCGTTTGTCCACCAATCCGGGCAGCCCCAAGTTATCCTTGAACTGCCCTAACAACTGGTAATGCAAATTGGACTCGAATTCTTTGATCAACGAGAGTTCCTTAAAGTAGCCTATAAGCTTTTTGATCAACTTCTTGTGCAGCCTGAAATAGCTCACCAAGTCATCGATTGGCTTTGTGTCTGATTTGGGGAGATTGAGATAGAACGGGGACTGGGGGTGGGTGGAAGGCAAGATGTCTTCACTTTCAAACATGATGAAGTGGCCGTAAAACTAATTGAATGATAAATATAGAATCTTGCGATAGGTGGCCCTGTCGTGTGGGGGAGAAAAGGGGTTCCAGATGTTCCAGAATTAAATGGTTGCAAAAAAAAATCCTGCTGAAACTAATTTGCTATGATATATGAGCAGTTTGCCAGAAGCTTCCACGAGGACAGGGGGAGTGTGGAGGATGGAATTATCGGAAAAAAAGTGCTGGGGGATGTGCTTGATATAAATTTCGACACCGAAAGCCTTCAGTTTGAGGTGCTAATCGCCGATGTCAGCCCAGGCCTGAAAACCCGCCGTATGTACGACAGAATAAGGAAATCTCGGAGGTTTAGGCCTCCCCATCACCCACGCCGGCTCCGCTATTTGCTGAAGGACACTCTAGCCCTCGATAAGGGGAAGATAATCGGCACAATAGGTGCACAGAACGACGTTGCACCACCATTGGAAAAGCCGGTCCGCCCAAAGTCCATCTTGAAAAACTGCAACCCCAACTATGCAGCGGAGCACGAGTCGATGAAGCAGCAGGACTTGGTGGGGGTAGAGCAGTTTATGGGCATATTTGAGAGAAACGAGCTCGCCCGCTACAACCAGAACCACAGCGCACACAGAGTCGGCCAGATAGACGGCTACTATGCCGGGGTGACGCAGGGGCCCGCGTAGGCGTGCAGGGTGGGGCGTCTTCAATGTGTATATTGTATCGTATGTCGTTAGGGGCTTATGTCCACGGTATGAAATGCACGCTGTTCAGCTCTTCTTTCAACGGGTGTGCTTGATGGCCGGCTGTTCGACCGACCGTAGGGCGGTGCGGTGCGGCGTCGCGCGCCCGTCTGTGGGCTGTACGTCTGTGGGCTGTACGCCCGTGCCAGCGCATCGCCTAGCTTCGCCTAGCGTGGCCTAGCGTGGCCTAGCGTGGCCTAGCGTGGCCTAGCGTTTCATGTGGGCCCAGAAATTCTATATGGACCTGCCGCCAGCGCAGCGGCTACTACCCACGGGCGGGGCGCCTTGGAGGCCCTCCAGTCGATGTGTGGGTCTGATTGCTCCGCTGGGGCTCAGGGCCCGTCGCAGATCTTGGTTGCCGGACCTGTACCAGACCGAACCTGGAAACCCTGTCGAGATTGATTTCTAGCCCTGACTGTGTGGCGAGGAATGTACGTCTGGGCATGCCGATAATTTCAAAGGGCGGTGAATCAACTCAAAATATCTTGGCTGTCTCTCTGGCGGCAGAGCTGGCCATGTTTAGCACCACCTCTTCGGTGTTGAAGTAGATCTTGCCATTAACGGCGCCGTTTGTGCAGATTTTGTGGTTGATGCTACGGATTATCTTGAACCCCACCAAGTTGTCACAGAACTTGCAGCTGAGTTTCTTTATCAACAATGAAGAGTTGATGATGGAGTACTTGGCGTTTAGCTTGATGTTGGTGGGCTGCTGGTTGTGGAGAAGATGGTTATAGCATTTCTGACAGTAAACAGTGGTACAAAGACGGGGTCTTACTTGCTCCAACGGCATTGATAGGGTAACGTCGTTGAATATCGACGTTCCGGCGGCTTTGCTCTTTTTATAACAGATGGGAAAAAATTATTACGCTTCGATCGTAATACGCATTGGACATGCACGTCTTCTGCTAAAGTTGCCTGTTTGCGATAAAGTTTGGCCAGGACTAAAAAATTTCTAATTTAACTTCACGTATTGATCAACTTTATTCGACAGGAGCTGATGGTCATCGGTGTAGGCACAGGCACGTCTGCTGTGGAATTGGAACGCAAGGCATGGATCGAACCTGGATGGTGTTCGGGCAGATATTCTCCAGATAATGCGCCTGTAGTCCAGGAAACCTTTATTACCGCATTGGGAACCCGAGAGCATTGTTTGGGTTATCTTGCACATCCCGGACCCAGGTGAGTCTCGGTACGATGTGGATCCACTAGGGCACCGACATTCCTGGGCACATCCATTGGGCCTGTGGTGTCGGTGGAGGAATGAATTGCCGCAAAATGAAATTTAGATGATGGACAAGTAACTTTAGCCCAATTACGACTCCCGTCGTAAAACGTATTTGATAACGGAACTGCGTATTTAACCGCCCTGGCCCGGTTACTAAGGGTGCAAAGTGCCAGGTGTAGGGCCTGCACCTCCACCTCATATGCACCCAGCGATTAAGCACACCTGTTTGAGGTCGCTGCGTGCTGCAGTATTGCAACTGCTCATTTTGAGCATTACACTCACCCAGTATCGACCATTACTCGCTCAATGTCGACCATTACTCGCTCATTATCGACCACCACTCGCTCAATGTCCACTACTACACTCTCAGGCACCAACATTAAACTACTACGCAAGGGGCTGGCCTCGGAAAAAACCCTCTCCGAAATACAAAATAAGGTTCATCATAAGCATCCATGGTGCCAGCACTGTCTAATTACGTCAGGCACTCCCATTTGCGGCCTAGGTGTCCTTTTCCGCCAGGGTCGATTGCTTTATCTAGGTCACGTGCGGGATGATGCCCGGTCGTGATCTCACGTGATATGTCTTAAGCCAAAAAAGTTTTTCAGCTTCTTAGTAATTATTTTTGGTAATGCCTGTCACTATCAGTGAAGAACACATAGCGCACATCAACAAGCAGCTCAGCAAGTTGACCCCGGAGGAAATCATTAAGTGGAGTTACATCACATTTCCCAACTTGTACCAAATCACTGCGTTTGGTTTGACCGGGCTAGTCACAAGAGACATGATTGCCAAAATGGATCTTGCGATCGATTTGGTGTTCATCGACACATTGTTCCACTTTCCACAGACGTTGGATTTGGTGCAGGAGGTGCAGACGAAGTACGGGTCCAAATTGCATGTGTTTAAGCCGCAAGACGTGGATACTGAGAAGGAATTCACCGACAAGCACGGAAGTTTGTGGGAAACCAACGACTTGCACTACGATTACTTGGTAAAGGTCGAGCCATTGCAAAGGGCATACAAAGAATTACACATCAATGCAGTTTTGACCGGAAGACGGTCCACCCAAGGCGGTGACAGAACTGACTTGAAGTTCATCGAGGTAGACCCAGAACTAAACGTCATCAAAATCAACCCATTTTTGACCTGGAATTTCGCCCAGGTCAAGGCGTACATCGACGAACACAACGTGCCATACAATGACTTGCTTAACCACGGCTACAAGTCCATTGGCGACTGGCACTCTACAGAGCCTGTTGCGGAAGGAGAAGACGAAAGAAGCGGAAGATGGAAAGGGAAGGCCAAAACCGAATGTGGGATACACGCCACTTCCAAATATGCTCAGTTTTTGAACAGTCAAAAGGCTTGAGCCTGTGCTACACCCCGGCTATCTTTGTTGGTTCCAAATTTGTCAATATGGTGCAAAATTCCACCGCAAACGACGGTGTTTTCACCAACCCAAGACGGCGTTCTCGCTAACCCTCGATTATTTATATTTTATAGAGCTGGATCTAATTTATGACGTTGATGTACATGTTTGACTCTCGCTGCTGTGACTGCTTGCTAGCGGCTGCAAATTATTTCCTCTTATCGCGCGGAATTCGCCTGCCCAATACGGAAGTACGACGGGCGGAATTGATTACTTTGATCTTCTTCCACCTCATATAAATTTATCATAAAATCCCTAACTGGTGCTGTTATTCATAGTTACAATGCTTAAAGACTTGCTTCTTAACCTATATTTATTCATAGAAGGAAACAGAACGTTGGCTGTCTGTTTGACGGCGGTACTCTTTCTTATCTATAAGTTGGTAGTGTACCCATTTGTCTTATCACCATTGAGGAAGATCCCGGGGCCCTACATCTTTAGAGTTTCGAGACTTCCCTGCTTGCATTATCAAAGAACCAACCAATGGGTATACAAAATCCATGAACTCCACCAAAAATACGGGGACGTGGTGATCGTGGCGCCAAATGAGTTGGTGGTAAACGAAGACTTGAAGTATCTTAATGATATCTACACCAAAAACTTCCCCAAATCTACGTTTTACCAAAACTTCAGAAACCACGGCTATAAGGATAATTTATTTGCATCTATTGAGAACGACAGACACCTCAACTACAAGAAACACATCACTTCGATCTACAGTAAATCGGCCATTTTCAGTCCTAAAAACAACACCAGAATCAACATTTTGAGCAAAACAGGTAAGCTCATCGATCAGATCCAAAGAGCCAGTGTTGATGCCACCGAACCCGATTATATCAACGCCGAATCCGAGGTTAACATTCATGGCCATGGCCATCATCTCAAAGATAAAAACTGGTTCAAAGGTGACAAGGAAAAAAATTTGGCGATTGACGTCTATTCGTTATTTGCATCTTTGGCTTTGGATGTGGTCAGTGCTTTTGAATTGGGTTTGCAAAATGGTTCAAACTTATTGGAAAACCCCAAAGAAAGAGTCATTGTCACTTACCACAGGTACGTTGCGCTGATGGTATTTTATACCACCTTGATGCCTAGATTGTGGGAATTGGCTGCTTCCAAACTTATCATAGAATCGTCTAAGATCATCGAAAAATGGCACTTGAGTCTCTATGCTAACGCTGAGGAGAATATTCCTACATTTAGAGAAGATGAAAACTTGACCACCTTGGAATTATTGAAGAAGAATGGCTTGAAAGGAAAGTACGCCTATTCGTTCCTTACCGATAACATTTTTGCCGGTCATGAAACCACTGCTATACAATTGACTTACTTGACCTATCAACTTTCCAGACCCAAGCATTACTACTTACAAGAGATGTTAAAAAAGGAATTGCAGGATGCATTTGGAAAGCCCTCCAAGGGTTCCATCATTGAAGATTTAGAGACGATCGATAATTTGCCCGTTTTGAATTCCATCATCTTGGAAACTTCCAGAGTCCACACTTCTATTCCTGGTTCGGAACCAAGAGTCGTGGACAAAGAATACAAAATAAAAGACACCGTTGTTCCTAAGGGCACTGTCATTTCCGTGCAACCATACAGTTATCATAGAGTAGAAAAAGTGTTTCCCCAACCCGATTACTTTGTTCCTGAAAGATGGCTCAAATACGACAAGGAGACTGATTTTGAATACGCCCAAAGAATGAAATTGCAACACAAATACATGTTGCCCTTTGGGAAAGGTGTTAGAATGTGTCTTGGTATGAACATAGCACAAATCGAAATGAAAACAGCGGTTGCAAATATTTATTGGAGATATTACACCAAGATCTGTACCAACTGGTGTGAAGTGGTGGAATACAGTGCTGACGTGAAACGCCCCAAACCAATCGAGATCAAAGGAAGCTCCAACAACAACGTCACAGATGAAGACAAAATGGCTATGTTTGATACCTACACCACCAGACCCTACAATGACGAATGCTGGATTGAATACTATGACAATTCAGAAAAACCCTTGGTATAGAAATAATTTGTAAGGTGCTACAGATTGGAATTTCAAAAATCACCCATTTTATATACATTTATTTATTAATGATACCCTACATCATGGTGCTTCTCTCTATTCCTGGTCGCGAGCCCTGGTGGGCCCGTCCGCTTCCTCCGCATCATGCTGCAAAATCGCACATCGTGATACTTCTACTAAATGTTACCCTTTGCTATTCCTTATCCTGAAGAGCAGGCCAATGGGTATTGGGGAGAAATTACCTCCACAATCGATTGGTGTGAAGAGAACTATGTTGTTTCTGGCTACGTAGCTGAATTCCTTAACACGTTCACCAATTCTATTTTCATTTTATTGGCGTCATTTGCAATATTTCATGCCTACAAGCAAAATTTAGAACCTAGGTTTATATTTACTGCCCTTGGGTTTATGATGGTGGGTGTTGGATCATGGTTATTCCATATGACGTTAAAGTATCATTTTCAATTAATGGATGAATTGCCCATGATCTATGCTACTTGCATACCATTTTGGTCAGTTTTCAGTGAATTTCAATCCGCTAAAAGTTCAATGGCTGTAGGTATTGGTATATTCATGGCTGCCAATATGTTAACAGTGATATATCTTTATGTAAAGGACCCCACTTTACATCAGGCGGCGTATGGGGTTTTGAACTTTTTTATTATATTAAAGAGCACCATTCTTACCAATACTTATGTTAAAGATGCACAAGCAAAACGTAATTTGACTTCTACCATGGTATGGGGCGTGGGACAATTCTTATTTGGGTACATTTTGTGGAATTTAGACATTCACCTTTGTTCTGGGGTGAGGCAAGTTAGAAGAAACGTAGGTATGCCCTATGGCTTCATTTTAGAGGGCCACGGTTGGTGGCATATTTTCACAGGTTTGGGTGTATACTACTACTTAGTTTACGAGGAGTATTTGAGATGCTTTCTAAAAAAGGAGGATGAATTTTTTGAATTTAGATGGAAATTTGGCTTACCTTTGGTTTATTGTATTAATGAACCCGGGTTGATGGCCTTTAGATTATCAGAAAAATCCAGGAAATCAGAGTAAGTTGGCATTTTACAATAGATTAGTTATTTATATATTAAAGATTTTATAACATTTCAACTACCTCTTTAATAAATTTGTCATTCGTATCGATATCCCTTAATTTAGAAATAGTTTCATCTACACTGTAAGTGAGTTTCCCATCTTTGAAGCACTCTTGTTTCCACTGTTTGAGGATTCCGTTGAGTTGTTCAATACCCTTAGAAACTTCCTCGGAAGTGCACTTAGTTTTCTTTAATTGTACATAAGTATCTTCATTGCCCTCTTCTTGTAATTCGCTGGCTTTTCTTTTGGCCATATTTATGATTTTTTCGGGGAACTTGACCAATTCTGCAACATTAATACCAAACGATTTGGACAGAATACCAACATCGACTTTATAAATCAAAGTCAAATCATCGTTGTTCTCGATCAATGCCTTTACCTGAAGGTTCTGGATCTTAGGGTACTTACTTGAAAGTTCAGTAAGCTCGTGGAAATGTGTTGCAAATAAGGTAAAACATTGAATTTCACTTATAATATGCTCTGAAATGGAATAAGCCAAACCAAATCCATCGTATGTAGATGTGCCTCTACCCAACTCATCAATAATTATCAAAGAGTTGTGAGTTGCATTCGAGAGAATTGAGGACGTTTCCAACATCTCAATCATGAACGTAGATAATCCTTTCAATTGAGAGTCTCCAGCCCCAACTCTTGACAAAATAGAATCAAAAATGGGTATTGTAGCACCTTCATCACATGGAATGAAGCAACCGATTTGGTTCATCAAGGCTATGACACCTATTTGTCTGATGTAGGTTGACTTACCACCCATGTTTGGCCCTGTTATAATGGCAAACAGTTTTTCATCATTTGCCAATTTAACATCATTAGGTATGAAGTTGAGATCGTCTTGACTCTCCAAAATGGGGTGTCTTGAATTCAAAAGCTCGAACTTTCTTTGATTGAAGAGTTCGTCATTAATACTTCCAGCCAATGGAACAAGTTTAGGTCTAACGTATTGAATACTCGACAAAATTGAGGTATTTGCAAAGGAGCAAATAACATCCATATGAGAAAGACAAATCGAAAGTTCAGTAAATATGGTATCAAAGGTCAAAGTGACTAATAAAATCTCTTGAATAATCTCCTTTTGTTTCTTGTTATACTCTTGTGCTATGTCTTGGTGCTCTCTTGATAATCTGGAAAGTTCCTGACTAGTGAAGAAAACACCAGCTTTAACTGTTTGCAATTCTTTATAGCTGGTATTTCTCAAGACGGTTGAATCGTTTCTGGTAACTCTGAAACACCAATTGTGGATTTGATGCTTCTCAAGCTTAAGTTTCTTATCGACTTCGATGCCCAAGTCTTCTGCAACATTGACTTGTTGTTCCTTAATCTCTCTTTCTTTTTGTTGTAATCTTTCATTGACATCTTTCAAAGATTCCTCGAAATCAGAGTTCACGTTGAAGTCACTATTCAAATCCATAGCACTTGATGATTCCAATGGGCTTAAGTCAATGGCTGTTTCAACAAGCCCTTGGAATTGCTGAAGCTTTCCGAAGCAGTCTTCGATTGGCTTCATCCAATACTTTGTGATTAGCTCGGAGTACGAATCTCCTGATTCAACAGAAAGTTTCATCATCTCAAGGAGCTTTGGTATCAATATATATAACTGATAAAGTCTGACAACATCTTCGAGTTTCTTGTTCTCATTTCCTCCTTGCTTCTTGATGTTATTTCCAATACGCTTAAGTAATCTTTTAATGTCCGGCACTTGAGTTAAAAAGTCTTGATTGATGTAAACTCTCAATCCGGTGTCATTGATCAACTTTTCTACCAACAAATGTCTTTCTTCTATGTCGGTTAAAGTTGTCAACGGTTGCTTAAGCCATTGACTCAAAAGTCTGGAGCCGTTGGCGGTTTTACATTTGTTCAAAAGCTCATAAATGGAACTTATTTGATTGACTTTGCCTGCAATGTTTTGAGATCTCACAGGGAAGATATTCAAAGCGTTCAAAGTCGAAGTGTCCAACTTCATGTAGTTGCTGAGGTTGTACTTGTCAATAGAGAAAGTTTTTGCATCCTCTCCCAACAACTCCAAATAGTTAATGAGGGCATTGCAGCAACCAAATGATAATTGAAAATCCGACGAATTAATACCCTTGGAGCCCAAAATAAGCTCAAGATTGGTATCATCTTTACTAAGAAGTTTGGTGAGATCCAGATCTATGTCTTTAGCGGTGAAATAAGAGGACTTCACTGTGCTCATGACAATATCTAACTTGTCTAAAGTCTGATATAATTTAGTCACGTCTGTGGTCTCTTTATTTTCCGGATCATAGTTAGAAGGCAAAATAACCTCTTTGACACCCAATTGGATTAGCAAACTTTCCAAGTTTGAGAACAAATCATTATCTTCGAACTCACTAATTTGAATACGTGAATTGGACAAATCCACAAGACAAATACCCACTTTTTTAGGACTACTGGTAAATTTGACAGCTGCAGTTACCGGAGCAGATCCGTCGGGAGCCATACTTTCCAAATCCACGCCATATTCGTTAGAAATGGCTTCTAAATTACCCGGTGTGCCCATACAAATTAATTCAAACTTTCTATGGTCGAAAATCTCTACTTTGTAATTGTTTTCTATCAAGCAGAATCTCAAAACATTGTTCATAAAGACTTGAGGGGCCATTGTGACGTACTTGTGTCCATTGGAATTATTTTTGATTACTGATTGGGTTTTGAAGATCGCATCAGCAAGCAATTCGGCATCTTTATCGATAGCTGTGAAGTAATCTTTGTTATTGTGATCAATTATACGTATAGTATTGGCAGTCGGTTCGGGAAGCGAAGAGTACTTGCTATAATACTTTCTCTCCTCCAAGTTATCAGAGAATTTAAGATCTGGCCTTGTAGAAGACATAACGCGTCAAATAGGAACTGTAAATCTGGAGACGAATATCGCGTATTTGATCACGTGACTGTGTATTGAAATATCATGGAAATTGCATAAGATACACCGTAGAGGGTATTCTATGTAAAAGTGTATAGATGTGTGTCATTAAAGAAGTTTACGTCACACATATCAATAACCATTTTGAACGAGAAAGTCATAAACATAAAAATTACGCTTTTTGGTGGCATCACCGCAAATGGCAGTTTGTGGTGTTTGTGAAATCAAACTTCGAGCTGCTTTCTGTGTATATTTCATGCAATCCGAAGATCAGAAAGATGTTCCGAAGACGGATAGTCAAGATGGGTGTAAAAATGCTGCCCCAGAAACTCCACTTCCTGAACTCGAAGAAAATGCTTATGGCTTAACTGAAAATTGGAACCAGCAAAATGGTACTTTAAAAATGACTTTCGAAGAGGCATGCTTTATTCAGGGGCAAGACAGTGATACCTATTATGCCAGTGTTTCTGCTAACAGCGAGGCTAGTTATGAAAGTGGTGGGTCTATTTATGAGTTTTGGCCTCATACTACCACTGGTATAAATTATATTGGGGATTCGTATGCAATGAGCCATTCAGGTCAAAGTGTTATCAACAATCATGTTGATTCAATTACACTGCATCAGATAAATTCTCTCGAAGCTTTGGCATCGGGCGCACAAGCGCAAAGCTCTTCATACTCCAATGAATATAGTAAAAGTCAATTAGGTAATGAACCAGAGCCATTAGTAGTAACACCCTTAGCAGCAGAGTCTCCCCGTAATCTTCAATTCCCGAAAAAATGGAATAATGTGACCTTTCGTGATCCTTTTGAACTAGCTGAAATGTGCCAACTTCCAAAAGATTACCAAACAGACATAGACCTGGATCCAGATAGGTTTGAAGCAATCAAAGAATGTCAAAATAAGGCAGTTGATAATGGTGAAGCTCCATTGGAGAAACCGTTCTTAAAAGTCCCTAAAGCAATGGTGAGATACATTGAAGAAAACATCATTGATTTTGCAAGCATTCAAGAAGAAGCAATTATGTCTGATAGCATATGCAGCGATCTTGCATTGCGTTTTCTAAAGCCAAAAGGTGCCCTTGAGCATGTTTATAACCTAAAGGAGGGCGATATCGTTCTTAATTACCTTGGAGACGAAGTCCAAGTCACATCTTTGGGGCCTTTAATTGAAGATGAAGTTCATTCATTTGGTATCTCTATTGATGGTAACGTCACAAAATCCAGGATTCATTTCCCCTACGATTTTGTCCTTACGTTTATCATCACAAGTGAAACACTGCATCGCATCATCGATAATAATGTTTGCATTTTAATGTGCAATTTCCTTTACATCAACGATGATACCCATTTGACCCCATTGGACCTAGAATCTTTAATTGCAGGATATCTTCTTCAAACAGAAGTGCAAATTGAACCAACAGAGTCGAGTCTTCCCCTCCATCAATTGATCCAAGTAATCCTATTCTATTCTTCGAGACCTCTTAGTTTAAATGAGATTTATAAGACATTAACCCATATTAAAAGATCAATCGAGGGACTCGAACTTCAAGTCACCGAATTGGTGGAATCCATGGCAAATTCAGGTCACATTTTCATCATTACATTTGACTCTATAGTGTATTATTTCACTAAATCTACCCACGCCTTTTGGCAAATTGATTTTTTGAAATATACCGATGATTTTACCCGAAACATTATGGTATCATTAGCCCACTTTAACATGGTAACATTAAGCACAAAACAGTTGACCTACCAGCAAAGGCCTATTCCTTTTCACTCGACTCAAGAATTGCAGTTTTTGATTAGTTTCTTCAACTCACCTGTAGCCAAAGCTTTTAACAAATGCGTCGTGCAAAAGAATGATAAGTTCTCTTTGACAGCAGAAGAGTTCGTGCTTTTCTGCAATCACAGAGTTGGATTACGAATGAAGCCTCTTTATTCACTAGAACATTCTCAAGGCGAAATAAATCCACTAAAATCAACCATTTTACTGCCCCAAATGATAATCAGTTGGATATTGTATAAGCATCAACGAAATATATCGAAAGATCTACAAGAATTATTTGATAATGTGATGAATTATCACTATAACCAAGATATTCACAACGATGTAATTTTCGAAGTCAAATTCATACATCAAGAACTTTCAGTCCACGATCTTTTCGTATTCTATGATGCTATTCCCACAAGGTTGATTGAAAAATTCCAAAACCATGCAGACGAAGCTGTGAGTGCTTTCATAGCACCAGGTAACAGTGAAGTCGATCTCCGAAACCTACCAGTGAAATTCAAAAGTCAAATCGGAGACTTTTTGCAACAGAGTCTGTTTTTGATTTACTTCATCTCAGAAGACAGATGGAGAATCAGTAAAGAACACAAAAAAGCTGATTTTTTGACCACGAACAAACACACAAACAATTTGTCTGACCTTACTAAATCAAAGTCAATTCAGTTGGTGTATTTTGGTAGGTATTCTAGACATACGAGGCGGATCACCTTTGATTCAGATGTTTCTATGATAGGTGAATATGGAATCCTCTTAAATCACCATAATTTTAGTCCCTAAGAATTCAACATAGTTATCAATATGCCGAACACAAACATAGCATATGATATCCTCTTACCATAGCCTAAAATATCGAATGCTACTGACTTACAAGACCTCACACCCAAACACCATCTCATCTCTTATCTAGTTTTCGCAGTCAATCAGAGTCAATTTTTCAAACATGGTTGAAGCTTTACATACTACAGAATTGGACGGAATCTTACCATTGCTTTCCAGAGGGAAAGTCAGAGACATTTACGAGGTGGATTCTAAGACATTGCTTTTTGTGGCCACTGACAGAATCTCCGCCTACGATGTCATCATGACGAATGGTGTGGTTTCAAAGGGTAAACTCTTGACTAAATTATCTGAATTCTGGTTCGAATTTTTAAAGGATAACATTCAAAACCACTTGGCATTAGAAGATAACAGTGACGAAAACTTATTCAAGCACTTGCCACAAGAATTATCCCAAGAAAAATACAAAAAACAGTTATCTGGAAGATCTCTTTTGGTGAAAAAGATGAAATTGATTCCTTTAGAAGTGATTGTTAGGGGATTCATCACCGGTTCTGCTTGGAAAGAGTACAAAAAGCTGAAGACTGTCCATGGCTTAACTATTGATCAAGACGATTTACAAGAATCTCAAGAATTTACCAAGCCGATCTTCACTCCATCCACCAAAGCTGAACAAGGTGAGCACGATGAGAACATTTCACCTGAAAAGGCCGCTGAAATCGTCGGTAAAGAATTGTGTGATGAATTGGCCGCAAAAGCAATTGAATTATACTCTAAGGCTAAAGAATATGCCAAAACTAAAGGTATTATCATAGCCGACACTAAATTTGAGTTTGGTTTGGATGAAAATGATAATTTGGTCCTTGTTGATGAAGTTTTGACTCCTGATTCTTCTAGATTCTGGAATGCTGCTACTTTTGAACTCGGAAAGTCTCAGGATTCTTACGATAAACAATTTTTGAGGGATTGGTTAACATCTAACGAATTGGCTTATAAAGATGGTGTTTCAATGGATGAAGACATTGCCGTTAGAACCAAAGCCAAGTATGTCGAGGCATACGAAACTTTAACCGGTAAAAAATGGGTAGAATAAATAGAATGTTTATTAATAAAAAAGAGATAACATTTTGCCTTTATATTATAATCCATTTATTAACTTTTAATGTACAATGCTAATGACGATAATTCTTGCGTAAGTAGAGTTCTTCAAACTCAGGTATGTGTCTTTTTTCAAGACTTAATCTTTCCATTTCATCAGTGATTCTTTTTCTATAGTTATTTTGCATTCTTGTAGGAGAAGGCTGTTGTTTTTGATAATGATCATAATCTTCATAATCATTTTTTATTTTCAAAGGAATTCTCCTATTCTCGTCCACCATTTCCTTGGGACCTTTGGGCTTGGTAGGCAGCGTCAAAAAGTTCTTGGCTTGTGCTGTGGATATGTCCTGTTGTTGGATATATTTTGTAGGATCAGATTTCTTGCGTAATAGTTCATTTGACTTCTGAGTAAGCAAATCCTTTATTCTTTGTTGAACTTCTTGTTCTACCACCAATCTGAACTCTCGTTGATAATTCAATCTTACCTCTTTGGCTTCCTGATCCATTAATTTCTTCCTTTGCTCAAATTCTTCTAGCAACTCTTCTTCCAATAGTTTTTTCTGTAAATTACACTTCTTCTGCATGTTAGTGAACTCCTCCTGTAAGTCGTTTCTCTGTTGCATAATCTTGGATTCTAAATTATTCAAAAACACTTCTTTCTTTTTTAACTCGTCACTTTTGACCATCAACTGCTTCTGATATTCATTTAGGTCCAACGAGACTTCTTTCAATTCCATTTCCTTTCTGAGGAATCGTATGGGTAAAATTTGCAATAAGTCAAAGCACAGTGGCCTTAATTCAGGATCAACAGTAATGCAGTCTTTGATTATGGAAATTAATTGTGTAGAGTACGTATTGGGCAATTCAGGAATAATACCCTTTTTGATTTTAGTTTGCAACTGTAAATGAGTCTTGGCTTGAAAAGGCGGCTGCAACGTGCATAGCTCGTATAAAACGCAACCTAAAGACCAGATGTCACAGACAGGACTGTACGGGTTGTCCATAAGTACTTCCGGTGACATATAGTATGGTGTCCCGACGTAAGTTTTGGCGAATTCGTTCTGGGAAGTGATCATTTTGGCTAATCCAAAATCACCCACCTTGATGGTTTTACCTGAATTTAATAAAAAGATATTATCGGGCTTGATGTCTCTATGGATCACCACCGTTTCGGAATCAATAGACGGCTCAGTATCGTTAGAAACGTCATTGGAAAATAAATTGACCTTTTTAGCCTCAATACCATAATGGCACTTATACAAAGCTAGTAACGTTTGCACCAAAACCTGCCAGATAAACTCTTCTGGTACGCTTTCCTTATTTTTCTTGAAATTTGATATCACCTGTCCCAAGTCACCTCCATCGCAATACTCCATGTAAATGTGTATGGTTTTCTTTTCAATTATGTGGTCGTGTCTACAGTACTTCACGATATTGGGATGATCCAACTCTCTTAGAATACGTAATTCAGAAATCAACTGATTTCTCTCATGAGTGTTCATAGAATTATAATCGATCTCTTTCCTGACAAAGAGTTTACCGTCGGACTTCAATCTGACCTTCCTGACTACTCCGAAGGATCCCTTACCTATCACTTCGAGGGCATCATACTCGTCACTGATGGGAGTAGACATGGATTGTTTCTACCTAAGAAATTAAATGTGAAATTAATAGAAGAATTTACCGAAACGAGAGTGAGAACGCACACGAAACTGTAAATGCAATCTCAAATCTGTAAGGACACAGCTTAACTATGGCACGAAATGTTTACATGGCCCAAATAGGGGCACAAAAGTTGTATTTACAATTCCTATTATTATTTGTGCTCGATTTGGAAATCGATAAAGTTATCGTTATAACTGTCGCATTTGTAGCGCGCACGCACATCTAACTAATATGGTGATGAAACATGGGGAACATAAAGACCGTGTTCACCACTCACGTGAATAAGGTTTGATACGAGATGACGTAGAATTAGCATGTACCCCAAACAGGCTGTAAAACCTTGGTGCTATCTGGAATGGGTTTTGTCGTAATCGGCAGTCCATTTGCTTGGGAATTCAATTATGCTCAACGGTGGATTGATTGGATATAATTGAGAAACTTACGTTCTTTAAACCTAAACACAAAGCATGAATGATACATATATGTTCGCTTATAAAATTTTGTCGGGGCATTTTAATTACCCGGTTCACGTGACCGATTAAATATCCACCCTTTCTACAACTGCCGACGGGGCACCAACTGAACCTTGAGCTGAATAGCTGCAAATATGAATGGCCGAGGAAACCTCTGTGGGCGTTTGGATTAGCATCTTTAAATGTATTGTTTATTTACCATTGATACTAGGAACAATAGCCGGGAATTGAAAATTAAGCTTTTGCGTGGTATTCAATGATTGGGCTTGACTACAATCTGATGTAAAAAAATAAGTTAAGGGCTCAGTCAAAACGCATGCACGGACTCGTATGAAGGGTTCGAGCGCCAATGATACGCTGGTACTTGACATTCGACGCCAAATTTGGTGGTATTTGCGCTTTGAAGGCCATCAAACATGCAGGGATTCATTTAACCCACGGTTGAATATTCAGCTCCCTGCACGACTTTTGGGGTCTATTTTGGTTGTTTTTAGTCACCATTCGAATATAGATACAATAGCTCATTAAATGCTTGAACAATAGGTTTGTGCATGAGCAATTCAGGTTATAGAAGCAGGTCAAAAAGGAGAACCTTGGGTTTGTAGTGAGTCTCAAAGATGTATGGATGTTTCTTTGATTCCAATAGAACACCTCGTGCATGAAGGTCCATCAGCTGGGAGACCATATACCCTCTTTTTCAAAATTAAGGTTAGACCGATGAACGTTTAAAAAGTTTAATACCTGCCTATTGGAACAAAGCGCCTAGACTACGGTGTACAATTTTTGCATAATTGGAATAGAGCCTGTGTATGAGTCTTTCTCCTGCATGAGTGACCTAAGGAACAATGCAGGAGCAAAACTCTTCACTAATAATAGCCATCGGTAACAAAGACACTATAGTATTTTCGGCTCGGGAAAACCGCTATAATCCTGTTTAGATGAAACTGCAGCAGTTTGTGAAATTAGCTGCTTATTCCTGTAATATTTGACCCTTCTACGTAGGATTTATAAGGCCGGAAATATAAATTGAAATTTCAATAGCGGAATTTTTGGTTTTCACGTTGAACGACCCATATATTGTTGGGGCGCTAGACGGCAATATCTTTCAGTGCTGCGTCTCAAACGATTGGCTGAAAATGTATTGGCGGTATGAATCAAAGACAGCTGAACACCAATCATGAGTTGATTGTGGTAAGTCATTGAACCCCAAATAGGCATCACAAATAATACTTCCAGAGTTTCCCCATTAGTCCATTTATGCACCTTAGTATTCGTCCAAGGCACTTGTCCGAAATTCTTTTTTAGTTTTTTTTTTTTTTCCACTAATTTTTATCTTTTGTTGTGTCAGTCTGGTTTTACTATAAAGTGGGCCCCACTTTCCCACAAATTCTTATAATCCATCCACACAAATGCTTAGCTTTTTGGTACAATTCTTCCTTTTGGTGAATTTAATTGTAGCTTATCCTGCTTCTGCTCCTGCAGCCGAAGCCGATCTTGAAAAAAGAGATATTATACCACCATCGCAAGACCCATTTTATACCCCTCCAGAAGGCTTTGAAGATCTCCCATTAGGTTCTATCATTAGATGGAGGCTTCCCCCAGCTCAAATCAGAAGTGTCTACTTTCCAGTTAGAATCCAAAACACCTGGCAATTGTTAGTGAGGACCGAAGACAAGTTCGGTAACCCACAAGCTATCGTCACCACTGTTTTCGAACCATTCAACAGTGATCCCTCCAAATTAATTTCTTATCAAACTGCCGAAGATTCTGCCTGTCTTGATTGTGCTCCATCTTATTCCTTCATTAACGGCGGTGCTCCTGCAACCATCTCCACTAGTGTTGAAATGCTTTTGATTCAAAGTGCTTTAGACTTGGGTTATTTCGTTGTCAGTCCTGATTATGAAGGTCCATTGGCTGCTTTTACCAGTGGTGAACAAGCTGCCAAAGCCACTTTGAACTCTCTTAGAGCTGCTTTGAATTCCAAAAACTTAACTGGTATCAACAGTGATGCTGACACTGTTTTGTGGGGTTACTCAGGTGGTTCCTTAGCTTCTGGTTTTGCTGCTTCTTACCAACCAACATATGCTCCTGAATTGGCCGCTAACTTGAAAGGTGTTGCATTAGGTGGTTGGGTTAACAACATTACTGCCACCTTGGTCAATGTCAATGGTGGTATCTTCTCGGGTTTAGCAGCTGCTGGTATTGCCGGTTTAAGTAACGAAAACCCAGACTTGAAAGAAGCTCTTGAGATGGCTATGTTCACCGACAAATGGGAAGATTTCCAAGGTGCATACGGTAATTGTTTACTTCAAGATATTTTTGAGTACTTTGGGCAAGATTTCTTCGAAGGCACTGGCAGATACTTCAAAAATAATTACGACATCCTTTACGAACCAGTTGTTCTGGAAAAGCTTGTTGAGAACACCTTAGGTTTAAACGAAACTTTAATGCCGGAAATTCCTGTCTTCGTTTACCACGGTGAGATCGATAACATTGTCCCATTTACTGAAGCTGAAAGAACCTATGATGCTTGGTGTAGTTGGGGTATCGAGTCATTTGAATTTGCCGTTGATCAAACTGCTGGTCACGTCACTGAAGCCATTCAAGGTAGTGGTGCAGCTTTGGCTTGGGTCAAGAAGATTATGGAGGGTGGATCTCCAGTCTCAGGCTGTACCAGAACTGAAAGAATCAACAACTTGCTCTACCCAGGATCAATTTCCTCTATTGGTATTTTGTTGAATGCATTAATTGACAATGTCTTCGGGTTGAATATTGGACCTAATGGTGAGAATTTGATGCTTTCAGGAAACCAGTTGCTTACTAAGACTAATGCTACTGCCGTCTAATTTGGCCTTCAATTTTCTATCAGTTCCTTTCCTTAATTTTGATATAATTAGAATAAATATGATATCGTACAAACTTGACCAACTTTTATTGGTTAAGCATATTTTGACTTCTTTGCAGCATTCCCATCAAAGGTTAAACAAGGATATCACAACGTGTATGGCTTGGTTTTCTGTCAAAAAGCTTAACGTTATGGTTTGAAGCTTGTTCTATTTGAAAGCCAGCAATTTAAGCCAATATTATCAAATAGCTTAAACTTTGTCGAAAGGTTTATGAAATAAGTAGCAGTACTTAATTTCTGGTCAATATAGAAAATGGTTGCACAGAGTTGTTAGAGTTTTTTTGCCCTCTAGTCAGCTTCATGGCCAAACCATAACCTTCAGCAGTGACCTAATTATGGCTTACATGTCTAAACCTCGGCTCAGTTTAATTCGAATTAAGGGTTCAAGAAAGGCCTCGTATTTTTCGAAGCACACTCTTGGAAATTCTTGGATTGCGCTTGAACTTGTTCTATGATCATATTCGGCTATTCATGCACAAGATATTTCTAAGATCACCAAGATCATGCACATTTAGGCATTAAGAGAGTTAGCAACTAGGCTTTTAGCTTTCGTGACATTTTGGCTTCCTAGCATCAATCTTGTTTGGCTCAGTGGCGTAAAAACAAAAAGAACTTCCGCTTCTAAATCAGGCAATCAACTTACTCAATTTGAAAATGTTTCATAGTTTACCTTCAAAGTATTTTTTTCATCGTTCATAAAACCCAAAGTGCATTTGCGCTTTTGCGCAATGAGTATAGTCAATTATAGGCGAATTGAAGCCTATGATGCAGGGTGCATTTGAAATGGTCGGTGATAGCATCGGAAAGTTGCAAAATCCCCAGATAATTAGAGTACAGACCGATTGTTTGGGTTCTTACAGAGTTCATAATTCAATAACAAAGTGCAAAATACCTTTAAAAGTCTCGCTGATAAAGCCCAACTGCAAAATTGTCATGAATTTCATTTCCCACAGTTATAGCATTCCCTACATGCATATTACTTTATCTTGATCATTGGCCAAGTCTATATCCACAAGCAGTAAGCTTAAGGTTTTAAAGTGAACTACAGCTGGGTTTAAGGTTGACCTACGCATCAATTATGAGCCCATAGTAAACACGACTAAAAACAACCATGGTAAACTGTTGAAATCATTGAGGCTACTCCGCAACCCAAAGTGTAATTCTGAAGTATAAATAGCTGTCAAAAATGCATCAGCTTTCAGCGAAATCATCAGCAGCATGAAATCAATCTTAGCTATCTTAGTATCAGTGATGGTTCTCTTGAACATCGCAAATGCTCTTCCTGCAGAGAAGAGAGCACTTATTCCTCCATCATTGGACCCTTTTTACAAAGCACCTGATAATTTGGAAGATTATCCAATTGGTTCTGTGATTAGAAGTAGACCACTTCCAAATCCTGTCAGAAGTTTTTTGTTCGAAGTCAAAATTAAGGCATCTTACCAAATATTGGTTAGTTCTCAAGACAGATTTGGAAATAGACAAGCTATCGTATCAAATGTCTACATTCCTTTCAATGGTGACCCAGGTAAATTGGTTTCATATCAAGTTGCCATGGATGCTTCTGATGTTGACTGTAGTCCTTCTTATGTTGCACAAGATGGAGCTCTTTTGGATGCTAGTCCTAATGTGGCTGAAATGTTTTTGATTCAATCTTGTTTAGATCAAGGTTTCTACGTCGTATCCCCTGATTATGAAGGTCCAAATGCAATTTACACTGGTGGAGAACAAGCTGCCATTGCTACTTTGGATTCCATCAAAGCTGTCTTAACTACTCAAAACCTTACAGGTATTAAGCCCGATGCTAACATTGCCTTATGGGGTTATTCAGGTGGTTCCTTCGCTAGTGCTTGGGCCGCCTCCATGCAACCTACCTACTATCCCGAACTCGGAAGTCAATTGAAAGGTACTGCTTTTGGTGGTTTCATTAACAATTTGACCCAAACCTTGTTGACGATCAACGGTGGAATCTATGCAGGTTTTGCAGCCGCTGCCATGGGTTCATTGGCAACAGAAAACGCAGATTTCAAAAAGGAACTTTATGACGGGATTTTTCCTTGGACCTATCCATTATTCAACAGGGTTTATAGTCAATGTGCTGTTAGAGATTTGATTGATTTTGCCTTGACCAACTTCTTTGAGGGCCCATTGAAATACGCCATCGAAGGATTCGATATTTTGAACAAGCCAGCTATTAAGGAAGTTAGAGAGCGTAACAACATTGGTGTTAACAACACCTTAATTCCCGCCAGCCCTATGTTTGTATACCAAGGTAGTCTTGACGAAATTGCACCTATTGATGGGTCAGAAAGAGTATACAACTCCTGGTGTAACAATGGGATCAAATCCTTCGAGTTTGCTGTAGATAATACTGGTGCACACGTTTCTGAAGCCATTATTGGTTCCGGTGCTGCCTTATCTTGGATCAAAAGAATGCTTGATGGTGAAGCTCCTGTCACCGGTTGTCAAAAATCCGTTAGATTGACCAATCTCGACTACCCAGGTTCAATCCCCGGTCTTGCAGACGAATTGAAAGCCATTCTTACCAGTGTTTTCGGGGGAGATATCGGTCCTAATGGTGAAAATTTGGTTGTGAGTGGTGATTCACTTGTAGCCAAGAGCAAATCTGGTTAGAGTTAGTGCTGAACACAAATGCTAGTTCTCGCTTTTGTTGGTAGCTAAATTAATTCGATGTTTTTGATTCTAAATGTATGTTTATTCGCTTATAGAGTACGCTGTATATTTTGTTATAAACACGCAGGTCACTAAATGGCATATTTGACATTTCAAAAAAGGTGCGATAAAAATAGCCAGCTTTATTTCACTTAATCATGAAGGTTTCGACTTTAATTGCCGGGCTTTTTGCTGCTAATTGCGCTGTGTCGATTCCATTCTTTGGAATGCAGCTGTTATTCAGTGCTGAGACTCCCGACAGACTCATTAAACTCGGGGAGGGAAAATACGAATTGGTAGATGAAGCAACTAAGTTGAGATACAAGAGAAATGATATAAATTTCATTGATGTCACCGGGAAGATAAAAATGGACGAAGCCATTGCTAAAGGTTTAGTCACTGGGTCCAAACATAGCGTTCTTGACACCATTTTGTTATTTGGTGCCAAAAAATTGGACGAAATTATCGAACCTAAAAATTACACTTATCCCCACAAGATAAAACACAAGGAAGACGTCGAGTTTCTTATCTCCCAAATTGACACTGACTTGATGTATGATAACTTAGCTAAATTCACCTCTTTCTACACCAGATACTACAAATCTGCTACAGGCGTTGAAAGTGCCGAATGGTTGGAGAGCGTTCTTTTGGCCATCACCAAGCCTGTTTCTGATAAGGTCACCGTTACAAGAGTGAACCATGACGGATGGGGACAATTCTCGTTGATTGCAAGTATTCCAGGCAAAGTGGACTCCAAGGTGGTTATAGGTGCTCACCAAGATTCTGCCAATATAATTTTGCCAAACATCATGAAAGCCCCTGGCGCTGATGATGATGGTTCTGGAACCGTCACTATTTTGGAGGCTTTTAGAATCTTAATGGACCAATATGTGAAAGGGGAATTTCAGCCATATCAAACCTTGGAATTCCACTTCTATTCTGCTGAAGAGGGTGGTTTATTGGGCTCTTTTGATGTCTACTCTAGATACCGTGAATCCAATGAAACTGTGGTAGCTTTATTACAACAAGACATGACTGGGTTCACCGGAAACATGGATCCTGAAGATATCCACATGGGTCTAATTGAAGATTATACTACCCCAGGATTAAATGACTTCATTAAGATGATTATCGACCAATACTGTGCTATTCCATACCACGAAACCAAATGTGGGTACGCTTGTTCTGATCATGCATCTGCTTTAGAACATGGATATCCTGCTAGTTTTGTCATTGAATCAGAGATGTCTTTGACTTCCAAATTTATTCATTCTGTCTACGACACTATCGACAGAATTGATTGGGACCACGTGAAAGAGCACGCTAAACTCACTATTGGTTTTGCTTACGAATTGAGTTTGGCAAAGGTTGAAGAAACCAAAGGGGAAATAGCTTGAGAAATAGGTTCCATAAACAGTTGTAGATCATATGTTAATGTTCATTTATATAATGTTATATGCCTTTAAGTAATTTGTGGAGTATATTTTTGTTCTCTCTTCGCTAGAAACGCCAACTTTATCCAAAAGTATTTCGGTGACTTCAAACCATTTTGGTACTATTCTGGGCCCAGAATTCAAGGCACAGACTGGCCAATTGGAGGCCCAGATTGTTCTCTCGACTCCCCAGAGATCAAAGCAAAGTTTAAACCAAGGCCATATCACTTCAACAGCCTTATGGATGTCATTCCACAATTCCTCTGGGAGTTCTGAAAAGCCTCCAGAGAGCTTCATATATGAGTTTGGGGTCAATTTGTAAATTTCAGACATCAACTTGCTCCATTTATCGAATTCGGCTTCGTCAAAATTACGCAAATTTGGCTTGGTTAAATGGTTGATAATATATTTTACATTCGGAACTTTTTTGAACAATTCCACCGTTTCTTCGAACTGCCACATACCTCCACATCTCAAATCGATACCCCAGTCGAAAACGAAATTATTCTCTTCCAACCATTGTAAAGATTCAATAAAATCGGGCTGAAGCATAACCTTCTGGGGCTTATCTTGTAAAAGATAACGAAACCCTTTGACGTAACCAAAATTTTCACCCGAGTCTTTCATTTTGGAAACAAATTCTGATAACGCTTTGGCGCCTAAAGGCATTGGGGCCCAAGGAATCACCGCTTTTATCATTCCTGGGTGGTTTTTACCTTCATCTACAGCAAGCTGATTTCCTATTATCCTATCAAAGTATTTGAACTCCTCAATTGCACCATTGCAGCCCTCTACACCTCTTTCAATGTCACTTTTGGGGTCGAATTCAACCACTACAACACCAACAACCTCGACTTTCTCGTTGGAATTGTCGTCGAAATATTCTTCTAAACGGCACTGTTTATGAAGAGGATGGTCTCCGTGCCATTTGAGTATTTCTTGGTTTTTTAAGCTCAGCAAATGAATGTGTGAATCGATTACTTGATACTTCATGGTTTATAATTCGGTGCAATTATTTTCCGCATCAGGTCTGGCGCAGATATGGCGCCAAATCGCGGCGTCGGGCTAATTTTGCGGGGGAGAGCGTCGGGCTTGAATCGATGCGAAGAAGCTCTTAAACTAAATATCTAACTATATCTAAAAGGCGACCATCTAAGCCAAATTCAGCTACGTAAGTGTAGCCATTGGCAGTGATGGCAGGTGCTTGTAACATTTGTACAAGCTGGTTGACCTTTTTGTTGGATTTAAACACCAAGATCTCAGGTGCATCCTGTGGCTGCAAAAAATTGAAAAACTCTCTACGTCTCTTTAAAACTTTAAACGACACACCTTTTGTAAGATCCTCAGGGTTTCTAAGGAGGTTTTCCAACCACTCCCAATCAAAACTAACACTGTCGCCGAATTTTAACGACAACTTTTCTTGCGACGCATATTTGAAACCGCCCTCTATTCCTCTATAATCAACATGTTTAATAGGGAATTCATTGAACTCCTTAGAAAGAACGTCATCGGGATCAAATCCTCTATTTTCCGCATACACGTACCTGGCGTCATCTACACTTTTTGCAATGATTGAAATACTAGAAAAGGGTGTGCATTCTGCACCATTCAAAGATAGCATTCCTTGACTTGGCTTGAATAAAATGTTCTTGGAATTGATGTTATCGTCAAAAGTTGTTAAGATAAATAATGCCTTTGCATTTTCAAGATCGTGGTCATAATTCTCCGAAACACCTTGATACTCTCCATTTGCAGATTTTATACGCTCTATAAGAGCAATATTCTGTAAAGCATTGCTCACCTTAAAAGGTAATCTTTTCTTTGCATGTAAATACTTTGTAATGCTAAAATCTACGCTAGATCCATAAGCCAAAATTCCAGGTTCGTTTGCATTCGAAAGATCAGCCAATTCGCTACCTACACCAACATATCCTAATAAACCATCATATGCACAAAATGTGTTGATAGTTTCCCGTACAATGTCGGTGTTAAATCCACCCGTACAGTCTACCAACGTGCAGCATTCAAATCCGTGATCATTGGCCTCTCTGAACGTAGTTCCAACACAGCACTCTGTGGTAACTCCACCAATCAATAAATGTGTAATACCCCGTGAAACTAATATCTGATGAACATCAGTGTTATAAAAAGTTCCCTTTCCGGGTTTATCAATCACAATCTCGTTTGGAAGTGGTTTGAGCTCATCAATAAGATCATGACCATATTCACCTCTTACCAATAATCTCCCCATGGGCCCACTATCACCTATCAAGAGAGGGTAATTTTCAGCCTTTGCTTCTCTTTGTCTATACTTCTTAGAAGGAGGAAGATCTCTCAAATCCCTTTCATGGCCTTCTCTGGTGTGAATTATGGTTAGTCCAAGCTTTCTAGCGGCCTCCAATGTTCTTCTACAAGGCTCGATAATCTTCGATACTTCTGCAAAGATTTCCTCGGAGTTACACTGCAAGTATCCATATCCACCTTTCTGTACAAAGTCTCTTTGCATATCGATCATTACCAATGCCGTTCTCCCCACTGGGAGCTTAAAGGGCATGGGCTTAGCTTTTGTGAGTTCCATTTGAAGATAAAAAGTTGAGGAAATTTCGAGGATGCCCAAGACGCCATCGGGCACTTCAAGCTATCTTCCCGAAAAGGAAATTATTTGCATGTACAACCTATTCAATCGCCAAAAGATCACAAGTCGAATCATTACAAACCATTTGTATTCTATAAAATATTGTATATTAATAAATAATTTTTCGCAGCCATTGAAAAGCTCTACTTTTCAAACTGTTTGTCGTTAACTAAAACCTCTACTTCCTCAACGCTGGAGACACTTCCGTCATCAAGACCATACACTGCGGAATCAATGAGACTGCTTTTATCAGGGAAGATTAAATTAAGCCCGTAGTATAACGCAAAGGCACTCATTGACCCGTATATAAAAGAAATGGCTGCAAAATGCTCACCACCTTTGGATAAAGTTATGCTTGCATTGACCGACTGAGCCAATCCGGGCAAATTAGGAATAAGAGAACACATATATGCAACCACTGCCCTCCAATTAACACCATACTGGTACTTATAGATACCATTAGGATCGTATAAAGCAGGCACGTCTATTTTGCCTCTCTTGACTAACCAGAAATCCGTTATCATAATGGTAAAAACAGGTACCAAGAACAACGATACACCGGCCATAAAAGAAATGAGAGTCCCGGCCGAATAAACAATTTTCCATGGCTGCATGATCCACCCGGCAACAAATGTCACAATAGCGGCACTTCTTCTGATGTTCATGTACCTGGGAAACAAAGAAGTCAAGTCGTTAGCGGCAGAAATGACGTTAGCAGAAAGATTTGTACCAATTTGTGCAACCATCCAAGAAATAGCAATAAACGCAGATGCAGCCCTACCCTTGGATCCTTGATAAAGCCAGTATTCGGCAAAGCCAGTAGGAGACCAGATGTACTCTCCATATACAACCTTTCCGGCAGAAGATGCTATAATGGCAAGCATTGTAACAAGAGTGGCCCATCCGGGTATCAAGGCACCTTGAGCATATTGAGCTTTGGCGTTTCTGCTATCGAAGAATCTGGTGAAATCAGAAATATTGCAGCAAAGTGTACACCAGCCACCAATTGACGACATTATCATTGTCAACATCATCCAAATTCTCTCCAGACCGTGAATTTGCGATTCCAATTTGAAGATTTCTCCTGTTCCATGGCTCATTTTGGTCAATCCAATAACGGTTCCGACCAAACAAGCCAATACGACTATCAACTTGAATAAGAAGAACCATCTTAACTTATGTGGTGGAATCAACATGACAGGGAACTGTATTATCCAGAAGAGAAAGTGTGACAACATCTGAGCCGACGTTATACCCATACTGGCAGAAATGTGATTAGGAATGTTGTCCACACTAGGCCAAATAGCCCTTAATAGTATCCACATACAAAGGGATCCGCTAAACGTCTGTATAGTGTGCCAGAACAAGGCAGTGACCATTCTGACGACAACTGCAAATTTACCAAAATTATAACCAAAACTTGCACGAACTGCAATAGCAAAAGGAACATGCAAAGTGGCACCAATGGCCCCATTCAACATCATGGGTATACCAATTATGACCATGGCCACGATAGTGATGATCAAGGCTTCTCTCCAAGATAATCCCAAAGTCAATGCAGACGAAGGATTTTCGTAGGATTGCATCGACAAATAATCCGACGCCCAGAACCCAATAACTGTGAAAATTGTCCATGTTCGTCTATCAAAAGGTGTAATATCGTTATCAATGTTAGTCCATACTCCAGGTGGTGCACACGACGAAGCCTGCTTAGGTAATTCCCAAGACTTGATGCTAGTTCTTCCTCTTAGTTTGCTTAAAGGATTCAACATTACCGATTACAAAATTATAATGCTAGAAGATATCATTTGTCAGAGACTACAGCAATATTTATAATGTCTGATCTGAAGAGATTGGTGAGATTCTGATAAGCCCGTCAAGATGGCCTTCGGGACTGTCTTATCGCGATAAGATCCAAATTGTCCCAATTGGGTAATCGTCGGAAAGAGTTCAGGTACAGTTGTATATTCAGAATTGCTTTATTTTCTGTTCATAATCTTCCTTGTCCAATCTGCTGAAAGCCAATCTTTTATAGACGTATTCGCCGGCTTTGATTGGCTCGTATTTGGGTCCTTCTTTGCCGATACATGTGACCAAAGGCTCAATCATTGTTTCGTATTCAGTTCCTATGAAAACAGGAATTGAGTACCTTTCTTTTCCGGTCATGTTACAAACTCTGTGAACAGTGGAGATAAAAACATCATTGGACCATCTAGCAAGCATATCACCTATATTTATGACAAAAGTGTTTTCGACAGGTGGAGTTTCAATCCATTGACCTTCATTGTTAAGAACTTGCAAAGCTGGAACATTGCCCTGGTACAAGATCGTAAAGCATTCAATATCAGTATGGGCTCCGATACCCAAAATATTTTTCTCTTTAGGGTCCTGAGGGAAATAATGTAACACTCTGCCTATAGCACCGGGGGTCTTGAACATAGGATCGAAGTATGTTTCCGGCAAATTCAAAGTTAAAGCAAATAACTTCACCAATGAACGAGCCAACCTCAAAATATGGCCGTAGTATTCTGCTACCGCTTCCTTCAACTCTGGCACTTTTTGTGGCCAAATGTTATCACCAGCCATAACGTTCCTTGTTTTGGACTCATACTCCTCAATATCCTTTGGTGATTGCAATGGATCCAATCTGATGTCGTAACCCCAGTTGAACTGCTCATTTAAATCGGGTCTTTTCCCGGTTTCTGTTTTATTATCACCAACACCCTCGTAGCCTCTGAAATGCTTTGACTTGGAGAAATGGATTTCATCTTTGATCTCCTGTGGTGACTTGAAAAACTTGTCTGCGGCACACAAGAGCTTATCTATGCTACTTTGTGGTACACCGTGATCTTTAATGTAAAAAAAGCCCACTCGGGTGCAAGCATCTCTCAACTGCTTCACAAGCTCATCCTTTGAGGTATCAAGCGAAATTAGCGGGATTTCCGAAAAATCTGCTTTGCGGACTTCATCTTTAACAACATCTCTTGTTCTTCCACTGAAAGAAAGGAATTCACTTTTGGTCATGGTTGATGGTTTATCAAACAATTCCATCTTTATATAAACCAGATATGCACCAATTTGCAGCTACATGAGCCGGGCTCAAACGCGTGCCCGACGGGGATCTTGCGGGCACTGTCTTTTGACTGCGTCTGTTATCGGGCTTTCACTAGTTAGGATTGATAAGGTTGGTAATTATAATGACAAATCAGCGGGAATTTGCATCCCACCCAATTAGCCCCCAAAATGACACTGAGCAAAAAAATGTACAACGAAATACAACCTTCATTTAAATTGTACGATTCTTGCGAAAATAATAATTCCCAAAGTAGTTTAATCATTAAATGTTATTTAAATAAATAGAGGCTGATCTCATGGATTTAATGCAAAAAAAAAATTTTCCAATTTGTCTGGAATAATTCGCTTCCTCATGCTTTCAAATCAGCCTCTTTCAACTTGCTATTCAATCAGAATTTTCGTATAATCAATTAATATCACGTGACCGAATCTAAAGTTCTGACGGAAAAGCACGATCTGGCCGAATATGCTTATTGTTGTATAACTTCTCTCAATCGCCTTCTCTTTGTACAAATAAATAATCTACAGCTTCTTCAGCATATTTTCTGTGGTACCTGGTATTTCCAAATGTGGTAAATGATAAGATTCGCGAACGTCTTATCTTAATTAATGGATGAATTCAGATCTGTGCCTAAAACAGCCATGAGTAAGCCCACTCGGCCTTGCGACAGATGTAGGAAACGTAAGACAAAGTGTGTTTTTGATGAAGGTAGAACTAAATGTTATTTGTGTACGTTTCACAATTACGAGTGCGAGTTTAATCTACCTCCAATGAAAAAGAAGCGAAAGTCTTCGACCACCGGAAGTATCATAGAATCCCCAGGTAGCGAGCAGCACATTGATGGATCCTTGGAAGAAAAATTAGTGGCAAATAACAATACTACAAATAAACGGAAGAAAATTTGCTACTTTATGAAAGGAAATAACGAATTAGATGATTTCATCTTTAACGACTATATCAAGGACGATATAAGCTTGGATCCCATAAATAACATTAAAAGGAGCATCAATAAGGTTGACATTCGAGAGTCTTTCCTTGAAGTAGATGAACAGGATCATGAAATAGAATTAAGAGTGGGGGAAATCTTGAAAATCAACGATATTGTTAAAGATTATGGCCCACCTTTGGTGTCCCTCTATTTCCGAATAGTCCATACTTCATTTCCTATACTATCGCAAACAAAGTTCCTAGAAGAATATAAAACAGACCCCAATAGTATAAGCCCATCATTACTTGCGTGTTTGTACGTCTTTGCCCTCAATTGGTGGTCATTTGACATTGACCTTTCAACCAAAGTTAAACCTTCACAAAAGATGCTAGAAGAAATAGCTGAAATCAATCTATATAAGGAACTAAAGAGTCCTACACTAGCAACGGTACAAGCTGGTCTTCTATTGATACAGCACCAAAGTTTCAGAGATAAATATGAATCTCCTAATGAATCATGGTCAATGCAATCATCGGTGCTTTCTGCGGCCCAGTTTTTGGGTCTAGATAGTGATCCCACCAACTGGAATATACCCGGATGGGAAAAGTCATTACGTAAAAGAGTTTCATGGGCTTTATACTTTCAGGAAAAATGGCTAAGTTTATCTATTGATCGAAGCTCACACTTGGACAGAGAGGATTGGCTCATAGGAGATTTGCACAAAGAAATTGACTTCCAAGATTTTATTATTCTGGAGGATTCTTCACACGATGGAACCATTGATTTTGGTAACGGTAGAGCTTTGTTTTTGGAAGAAATCCAGCTATCTAAGATTATTGATGAAATTTTAATCAAACTATATAAGAAACGTTCCACCAATTACTTAAGATCACTTTACAACTTGGACCCGTTGCAACACTTGAAGACTTTGTTGGACTATATCAAGCCACTTCAAATTACTCTTAGTAGTTGGGAGGCCCAACTACCTAAGGAGCTCTTGATCGACCTGGAAGTTGAAATTGGAAAGATTTCTGGCTCCCCCAATATATATATTTCCAACTATACGGCACAAATAAGCATTATGAGGCCAGTGTTACGTTTTTTGGGATACACAAGACAGTCTCAACAGGTTGTTAATGACGACTTCATCGAAATAAGAGATAAAATCTACAATAGGTGTATAACGATTTTTAAAAGCATCCTATCATTTATGAACAAATTGAAGGCTGAACACCTACAAACATTTTGGTATACCAACGCAAGAGTAGGGTTAGCATATATAGTAGTTTTTGGCTATTTACTAGCTGTAGCTGCCAAGGACAAGTCGGAGTATGATGATTGTATCAACAAGCAAAAAGAGTTGGTGTGGAAGTTGAAACTCAACAGTAAAAATGCTGAGTTTTTTCAATTTGCTATAGTTTTATGGGGTCAAATGAAGAGAATATTTGAGGGTTCAAACCCAATGAATTATAATTTGTCCACTTCCAGATTGTCAAGCGTGGAAATTATTCCAATTTCGTTCGACGAGATGTTTATATTTGAATGAAAAAATCACCTGATTTTGATTCTCTATATTTTTAAGTAAACTGAATTATATAATTATGAACAATAGGGCACCTATTATTGTAGAAAGAGGCTTTAATTTTTGAATGCCACCCGAAAATGTTATTACGGAGTTGTTATTATCTGACGATTGAGAGCTTATACTTTGGGCTGACACGCTTGTTTCAACGGGCGACTTTGTTATACCAGTTGACGTGTTATCAGAGTCTATGATTATGCTATTGGACTTTTGTGTGGTTGGAGAAGGTCCCGGGATTGTTATCACAGTAAGTAAATCTTGGTAAGTGGTCGAAACCTCTGTTTTCGTCACTTGTGTTGTGATTGTTATTTGATGAGGTGTAGACAAGGCACTAGTAATGGTTATTGGGACAACACTAAAGCCAGTGGATCCATTTTCGGTGAATGACAGATGACTGGTTGTTGTGTACGTAATGGTGTCAGTGCAGCTTGGACAACCATCAAATTCTTCATTTGCATCATCTGCACTTCCGTCGTTTATATTATCGTGTCCCCAGTCACCGTTATTGTTGTCATCATCACCACCGTTATTATCACCATTATCACCATTATCACCATTATCACCATTATCACCATTATCACCATTATCACCATTATCACCATTATCACCATTATCACCATTATCACCATTATCACCATTATCACCATTATCACCATTATCACCATTATCACCATTATCACCATTATCACCATCGCCATTACCATCATCATTTGGAGTGTCTGTAGCAGTGTTCTCAGGCGTGTTGGTAGATGTTATGGTGATTTCTGTAGTAATTGTATGTGTTCTGGTAATTTCGGACGGGTAAACTGTAGTAAATGTTGTATCAGTTCTGGTCAATTCAGTAGTTATTGTTGTTTGTGTTGGAATAAGTGTTGTGGTTTCAGTTTTCGTTGTGTAAGTTGTTACAGTAGTACCCGTAGAGCTTGTTGTAGATTCACCACAATCTGGACATTCTGTCAGTTTTGAAGGCTTAGACTTGCTGGTGTTGGATGTGGAAGCGCTGGTAACTGTGTTTGAACTGCTAGAAATCTCGGAGGAGGATGGACCTGCTTGAGATGGTTCAACATCTGTTGAGCTTGACACCACTGTGTCGGACGATGTCTGTGTGGAAGAACTAGAACTTTCTGATTCCGAGGTAATCAACAGTGATGAAGCGATTTGATTGGAGGAACTTGGCGTCTCTGAAGATGATGTTAAATCCTCAGATGAGCTGGATTCAAATGTAGAGCTAATTTCATTCGTTGAGGACTCAACTGAAGAGCTTGGTTCTATGGATGAGCTAGACTCTATCGAAGAAGTTGGTTCTGGCGATGAGGATGGTTCTACAGAAGGAGATTCTACAGAAGAACTTGGTTCTATTGTCGAGCTGGATACTGATGAAGAGCTAGGCTCCATAGAGGTGCTTGATTCAGCTGAAGAGATGGACTCAATGGACGAACTGGACTCAATGGACGAACTGGACTCAATGGACGAACTGGACTCAATGGACGAACTGGACTCAATGGACGAACTGGACTCAATGGACGAACTGGACTCAATGGACGAACTGGACTCAATTGAAGAACTGGACTCGATGGATGAACTCGATTCAACAGAAGAGCTCGATTCCACAGAAGAACTTGGTTCAACAGAAGAGCTCGATTCAATAGAAGAACTAGATTCAATTGATGAGCTGGGTTCAACGGAGGAACTGGACTCGATGGATGAACTCGATTCAATGGACGAACTCGATTCAATTGAAGAACTGGACTCGATGGATGAACTCGATTCAACAGAAGAGCTCGATTCCACAGAAGAACTTGGTTCAACAGAAGAGCTCGATTCCACAGATGAACTTGGTTCGAGTGTCGAACTCGATTCAATAGAAGAACTCGATTCAATTGATGAGCTGGGTTCAACGGAGGAACTAGGTTCCACGGAAGAGCTAGACTCTACAGATGAACTAGACATCATGCTGCTCGAAGAGACATCCTCGGGATTAATAGGAACAGGTTCACATACAGCACACAATTCCGGCATGTCCTGATCTGGAGCTTCCCCGTTATACTTGACACCTCCTCCAACTACAGTACCCACGCTCAAGCCATACTCAGCATCGACAATTTCAAACTGAGAAGCATCATATCCAGGCCCTATATTAAAGGTATAATACACCGTACCCGAGGAAACAGTCAAAATGCCTTCATCATAGGATACATGGGTCAACGCAGTAGACAATCCAATGACGTTATCACCCCCAAAACCAGCAACAGTGTATTGATCAGTAAATCCTTCGGTGTAAGGAGCCTCAACTCTAAGTGTACCCGAGTCTTCGGAAAAGTAGATCGTTTGGTCTATGGAGACATCAAAGGCTGGGTTTCTAATCCACATGTTGGAGTTCACACCAATAACAACACAACCTGTTCCCTGCATGTAAGTTGTCTGTTGATAAGCATGGTTACCTAAACAAATTGTTCCGTTGTTTGTGATAGGAAGTCCGGCAGTACCAAGAATAACCAACCCCAAGGTTCTTTGTAATTGATAAAAGTACAAAACACCATTGTTGGTCCAAGTTGGCGAGGAAACTGTCATATCTGGAGTTGTTAAGTAACCAGAACCTCTGAACCACCATTTTCCGTTGTTTAAAAAATTTGCACCATTTACAGTGTAAGTTGGTAGGGTGGAACTATCGATGGCACTCCACACAATTTCACCGTTATTAGTGACGACATTACCAGCTTGGTGGATAGTAACCGAAACTAAGTCTGTGTCACTGGTTACAAAAAATTGCCCATCTACTTGAAGGTCCCCGTTTATGGAAACAAGAGGACCATTTAAGATACTCCAGTAAACCCCAGATTCCACAGTAATGCCTGTTTCGGTGATGGAAGCACCTTCGGTCACTGTGTCTTCTGATATGATGATAGCACTAACCCATACGCTCAATAGGAACAAAATTAATATATGCATTATCGCTTTTAATTAGACTATTCCTAAATTAAACCTTATCGGGGTTCGAGGGTCGAGAAAATATTTTCCATCTGTTTTGAGCAATGTTGTTCCCTATTAGGGTTAATTAAGAAATAGTGAGCAGAATGCCCGAAAATTACTTTTTAGGGGGACCACAGCAAAAGCCTCGTTTGAGTAGAGAGTGTTCTCCCGAGGTAATGCAAAGCACAATCGTTTTTGATGATAAAAATGTACTATAAACACCAGATATGTGAACTTTCGATGCATTTTTATTGTGCATATGATGCATAGAAGAGTGCGAGGAACATTGAGATTTCGTATTGAGGAGTTATGAACGGTGCAGATATGGACGGGTGCCATGGAAGCAGTAGACCAGAAAAAGAGCTTGCATATTATTAATTAGCGATAAAGTAACTGAAACTTCAGTGTATTTTTTGGAGAATTCAGCATCAAACTGGCTTTTGCGGCGGCTATTCTTCGTTGAAAAGTTAGACGACGTCACCAATTCCGTTAGAGCCCATCGAGAGTACTTTTAGGTCCAAAATAGCACTAAAACACAAAACCCTTTGTCCTTTGATGGATTTGTCTAACTACAAGCAATTTGAGCTGTTGGTCGTACCTCTTACTGTGAGACGAATACATTGCACTTACTGAGATCACAAAACCTCAAAGTGATACCTGCAACTCACCCGTTCTATGTATTTTTTACAATCATGTGCACAAATCTGAATGATCTCGTAATTTTTACTCTCTTGGCTTGGCGTGAGTTGTTTCTATTTTTTACACCGGATTATGAGGCTTTGAGAGACATACTTTCGATCTGAGGATTAGACGGTTCCAAAAATTACTCCTTGAAAGTTTCTGTCTTAACAGTTTTATTGAAATGTGGCAGATTCTTCATAAGTGCTCACTGGTACGAGGTCACATGTAATGATGTTATTCGGGTAGTCTGTTAATCGCAAACAGCAAGCTGCCATTGCCGTAGATGGTGCTTTCAAAGATTTGTTGCCAAATAAATTATGCTTTTTCGGTTATAGTCGGTGCTTTGTTTTTGAAAGCACGTTATTGGAGGTTAGTAAGCGATATCTACAGATATTACTGATGGCCGCTGTCTTATCTGGATGTCGCTTTACCCTACCTCTGAATTAAGAAATTGTACGTAATCTCAAATCGTTATCGATAAACAGGTGGGATAGCGAGTGGAAAACCGGATTTCCCTTCAATGTATCCGTCAACAGCAATAAACTGTGCTTATAGAGTTGTTATCCTTATACGTGGTTCAGAATTCCATGGATATCGTACGTAACTTTAGATAGATGTGAATTTCACATCCAGTCGTGTAATTTGTACCAACATACTTGAAGAGTTTTCTAGTACATTAAACTCAGCATAATGGTTCATGAGCTCAAATGAGGACGACTCCAGAGCTATGAGTTACAGCGGTTTTAAAGTTGGGCCTCTCCCTCAATCGAATGCCATAGCTTAAAATCATAATCATATTCCGAATTAAGTTAATTCCATTCTTAAGAATTAACCCTAGTAAAGCGACATTCCTCTATTCCTGAAGACCATTTGGCGGCAGATGGACATACATAGTTGCTGACTGCAGAGTCAATCACAGTGATTGTACGGCACCAGCGCAAAACGAGAGACATCCTGACATCTGTACGGCTGTTAAGGTAAAACTTAGGTGCAGTATAACTAACGTCTCCCTGATACGTGCAGGAGAAATCAAACGGCGACAGCTATCCCCGATACTGGAGATAAAAGATGCGCCGACGGTGTTTGTTATTACAAAGCACTGCATCAGATCAATTGATAAGAGGTTATGTGTATTTCACAAGTTTATTAATAGATGAATTTGTATGCATATTTAGATTACCTCGGCAAAAGGTTTGTTGAACTCCCAACTCGTAGTTTGACAGGTTAGTTTACACTATGAGTTTATTTTAAGTTATTCCCATTCAGTTTTAGTACTTCGCTGTAGAGGTCCTACCTACGATGTTACAAACACCCATTATGTAAGCAAATGCACCGCTGTCGTATGAGGGCTCATTAAATTATAATAAAAGAGGTGGCAATTTAGAAATGTTAATCAAATGAACTTAGTTCTGAATTTTTAGTACACCCGGGATCATAAATTCAACCGAGTCGTACAAAGAACCCTGAGACACTTTAAAGCCACCATCTAGAAAAATCAATACAAGCAAATTACCCACTCAAAAAGCCTCCGTCTATTTAACTGATTTTCTCTTTGATTCGAAGTAGAAGCATTCTCATACTACATCACCTTCAAAAATTGCAGTTTGCTTGCATGTAAACCTTAGAAAGCGCAGTCTACTCGAAATCAGAACCGAGTTTTCGACCTAAATGTGAAAGAAGCCCACGCACATCCAAAATTATCAACGGCTATTCTTGCTTAATACGTACGCCTGTTGATATACCACGGGGGAAACGCTTCAGTTTGGATACTCAATGTGGAGGTGTCAATGCTAATCAACTTCAAGATTAAGCCGACAACTATTTTCCTGCGACATCCAGATAAGAAGGATAGTAGCTTCTGTCACATTATCACATTACCTTTGTGAGCGCAATTTTAAGCGATCTCTTACATAATGCGTGCATGACGTGTAACGTCTGATGTGAAAGAATTAGCACTATAACTCGGTCACTATGATAAAACCGCAGCTAATAATTCTGATCGTCATTATTAACAACAATAAATGTTCATATGTAAAAAATCCGGATCTTTTTGCTGCCATATGAGGCGGCTAGAGGTGACTTAAAGCGGGTTATCTAAAAATAGAACATCTCCATATTTCATCCTATCATGAACGAAGATTGGAACATAATAGGTTATCCGGAGAAAGAAGTTATGGAGCCTTACGTTGTTGAGGCAACTGTGGGTCTAGATGAAAGGGCACTAACTTCAAATGCCAAATAAGTTGAGTTGCGGCTCGTCTTTTTACAATTACGATTAGTTGATTCATACGCCCAGAACCACAAACAATTCCCCCGTTATATGAAGAATAGGCTGCGTAAAATACATAATTAGGGTGTACGAGGCCGAGGAAGCCCTTGGTTGCATTGCTGTTGTAGAAAATAAGAGCTCACAATGGCGCCGATCAATGCACTGGCTCGAGAGAAATAAATTGATGTACCTGAGTCTAATTGGCGACATATGAAGTTTGGGTAAGAATTTGCGTGATATTACCACATTATCACATACTAGGGCTCGAGATCACTCATGTGGAATTGTAATTTGAAACTACTGATAGCTTAATGTGTTTGCGAATATCCACATGTAGTTAGTTCCCCAAATTTATGGTTAGTTCCGATAATTCGAGTCGTAGCATTCATTTGTTCTATTCTTAGTAAGATTTTCCTCTATCATGCAAGACCAAAATGCCTGCAGACTTTGACGTGTGCCAAGGATTTTCATTGACAGCATTGACAGATCAATTAGAAGCAATTCGGTAAGAAAAATTATCTTGGCTGTCTAAACCTAGTAACCGGAAAATTGAACACAAAGCCCTCGAAAGGTTATGCAGGTGTTCTAATTACTAAAACCTTAATTGAAAAATGTTATGGTTATTGCCCCTAAACGATAAGACATTATCAGCAAAACCTGGCCTAACCGTGGCTCCTAGAATTCAAAAATTTGGGTATATAAATCAATCGATTTCCCTTAACATATCATCAATTCTTCACTTACAATCATGTATCTTCAATTCACCAAAAAAGTTTTCTTAACTATGGCCTTGGCCTTGCTTATGACCACAGCCGATGCTGCAGCCATCGCTGGACTCCAAAAGAAAGGTAACGGTGCCATCAAATTGGACTTCTCTGTCACGAGAGCAACCAGAGGTTCAAATGCCAATGCAACAACCGTTCTTAACAGAAGGGACGATGACTTCAACTATAAACTCACTAACAAAGACACTTATTACATTGCTGATATCTATGTTGGATCCAACGCTCAAAAAGTAAGCGTTGACATTGACACTGGTTCATCCGACTTGTGGGTGGTTGACTCGCAGAGTGGAATCGATGCTACTTATGGATCCTACGACCACACTAGCTCAAGCACCTACAAATACGTTGCTAGTGGCTTCGAAATTGGATATGGTGATGGCTCCAACGCTTCCGGTGACTGGATCTCCGATACCGTAGCTTTATCTTCAAGCGGACCTACTTTAAAGAGTCAACAGCTTGGTGATGCAACCACCGCTAATGGGCTTACCTATGGTATCATGGGTATTGGATTCGAATCCTTGGAAGCATCCTCCTCTGAATACAGCAATGTTCCAGCTTCATTGAAAGCCCAAGGTTACATTGAAAAAAACGCCTACTCTCTTTACTTGAACTCCGAAGATGCTACCTCCGGAAGTGTTCTTTTTGGTGGTATTGACAAGGCTAAATACACTGGAGACTTGGTCTCACTTCCAATTACTGATTCCCAAAGATTGGATGTTAAACTCAACTCAATCAACGGTGCCACAATTAATGATAATGTCATTCTCGACTCCGGTACCACCCTTACTTACCTTACTCCAAGCTTGTTATCTAGCGTTGCTTCTCAAGTGGGTGCTTCGGAATACTATTACGATGAAGAAGAAGCTTTCTACTACTGGCCCACCGACTGCGCTAGTGCCAATCCACCATCCGAATTCACTTTTTCCTTTGATGGAATCGATATCTCCATCGACAAAAGCTACTACACCCAAGACCTTCAAACTACCACTGGTGAGAGCTTGTGTGCCATGATGATCTTTGAACAAGAGAGTTACAATATCTTGGGTGATAACTTTTTGAGAAGCGTCTATGTCGTTTACAACCTCGACGACAATGTCATCTCTTTGGCCAAGGTCAAATACACTACTGATGAAGATATCCAAGTGATTTCTTAGAGTTTGTTTCAATTCTTTTTTAGCTTAAAAGTTTCGACTTCAATAAATGTTTTCAATTCTATGTGCATTTCTCCACATTTCGGATAAATCGTGAGGCTCATCGCCGGAACCTCAATCGCTAAGTAACTCGCTTAGAATGCAAACTCCTCTTATATAATGGACACGCAAGCCAATTTTTGCAATGAACAATTTGTTATCGAGTTTGACCAGACTGAAGGATGCCCGAACTGCACGGGTGTCAAGCTGGGACCATTCTGGCAAAAATGAAGATGCATTCGTCTTATTACCCAATGAAGAGCTTACTATCTGCGATCTTGAAGGCCCCGGAATGATCACCCATTTGTGGTTTGTTCAAACATGCACGAGAGTCAAGGGCCCCAATTGGGAGGTGGCTGATGAGGACTTCTACAGAAAAGTGTTATTCAAGATATTCTGGGACGACCAGGAATATCCCAGTGTGTTGGCACCTTTGGGTGATTTTTTCTGTGTTGGCAACGGCATGGTCTCCAATTTCCAAAGTTTGCCATTTACGGTTTCGGTGAAACCTAGCCAGAACCTCAAATATGGCGGAGACGCTGCTTTTAACTGCTATTTTCAAATGCCCTTCAACACAAAGGCCCGAATCGTCATTGAGAACCAAAGCCAATATGAGTACACTCAATACTTCTACGTGGATTACGAGTTGTACAAGGAGCCATTTGGCGATGACATTCTTTACTTTCATGCTCACTGGAGAAGAGAAGCCACCACCAAAGGCTGGGCACCCAATTTGGAAGTCAACACAAAATACGTAGAGATCGCCAATTTGGACGGGGCCGACAATTATGTCATTTTGGATGTCGAAGGAGAGGGCCAATATGTCGGCATGAACCAATCCCTAACGCATTTCCAAGGCACTTGGTGGGGAGAGGGCGACGACATGATTTGGGTAGATGACGACCCCGTATGGCCGCCAAGCATACACGGCACGGGTGGTGAGGATTACTTGGGACAGGGCTGGATGATGCAACAGAACGCATATCCTTTCAACGGAAGCATCATACACGAGCAGCAGGTGCCCAATACACAGGTCAGTTATCGGTGGCATTTGGTCGATCCGGTAAGGTTCAAAAAACGCATCAAAGTGACCATTGAGCATGGACACGGCAACCATCTTAATGACGATTGGGCCTCCACCGCTTATTGGTACCAAAAGCTTCCCTCGCAAAAACTTGAAGTTTTGCCGGTGCAGCAACGATTGGCACGAAGGCCCGTCTTGTCACTACCACAAATGGCTCCAAGATCGCCCACTCTAACAGACGATCAACGGGCAATGCAAGAGACTTACGAAAAAGACTTCGAAAGTTACGTCAGCGAAAGAACGTCGACGTATAAGCGGCGTTCGGAAGACACCAAACGACGCATAGCTGAAAACAAAATACAGGCCAAATTGATAAGAGAGAAATACTTACATAATTAGCTTATATCAACCCTTGTGAGGTGTCCTTTGATGTTTCATCTAGACCCTTATAAAATAAAAAGAAAGTTCCGCAACCATGAAAATATTTTTCGTAAAATCTGTAGCGCGAATTTACGAATTTTTGCAATTCCAACTGAGCCTGATTTAAATTGCAATAATTTCCACTATGTTCTTTATATGACCCAAAACACAACGCCGACCTCGTCTGAGAAAACCGCACATTTGAGGCTCATGAGGGCTTTTGCCGAGCTTCGCAGCCGGGTTTTGCAGAAGAAGAATTGTGGCCTTAATGACGCTGAATACTGGCACAGTTTTTTGACTGTAGCCGCCAGACGGTACATTTTGTTTGTTAGTGCTTTGTTTCATAAACATATGTGGGAAAAATGGCTGAAAAGTGATAAGACGGCGGGACAAGATCCCGGAGCGTTGATCAAATTTGTCAATCAATTGCAAATACCGTTGGATATACTTATGGTATGGCATTCATTTTTGATGAACCCCAAATCAGCCTATGATAATTTCACCAGGAACAACTTCAAGGCGTACTTGAAAATCCCGTTCCCTCTTTTAGGAGCTAATTCTCTTATTGATGAACATTTTGTATATAAAGCTACCCAAACAGGCCCGTTTTTGCACTTGATTGAAGAATATTTCACTGCCAATGGGATTTCGGAGGATTTTCAATTCGATTTCCTTGGGTTTGATCCCCTCAACACCAAATTGTCTATCATGTGTCCTATTTGTTCGGTTAATTTGGGATACGTTGCATATAATAACGAATTGGGCTCGGGTTTTGCTGATAGGGACTTTGGCTTTGTTTCAGCTTCGTGTGAGTGCCAATTTGGAAACTTTATATGCATGGACCAATTGATTAAAAGGAAATTCTTCAAAGACATCCAATCGGGAAAACCCATTCCAAATACTCTAAAATACTTTTCCACTAGTTTCAACAAAAGAGTGCCAAGGGAAGCCTTCATCGAATCCAATAAATGCATTCAATCTTACTTCCAGAAAGAGAGAAGAAGAAACTTATTTCAAGGCTACTTTCACAAATCTGTAAAGTCCTTTTTAAATAGCAAAGGGTACTATATCGGGAGGGTGTTGCGAGATCATTTGAAATTCAGCCTTATTTATCTCACCATACCTTCCAAAACTGCATTCCCCATACATGAGGATTTGGTTGCTTGTGTATTGAATCAAGAAGACCAAATAAATCGCATCAATGGACTGAACATGCTTTCATCGCCTATAAAAAACGCTTACGAGGTAATTGACCGCTACGAGAAAGTCCTTGTATTAATAAATGAAAACCCAAAAACTTGCATATTGCCCACACTTGATATCGATCTTGTTTGGCGTACCCATTTGTTGAATCAACCATCTTATTTTGATTTCAGTCTTGCTATCACAGGTGATGTTGTTGACCACAATGATAGTATAGAACAAAGTCGATTGCCTGATCACTTCCTAACTACTTGTCAACTTTACAAAATACGGTACGAACAGGAGTATGCTGCATGTTTTTGGGCATATTAAAATGACCTGAAGTTTAACAAAATTAGAGAATGAGCTTCCGGGAAAATTGCAGAATACTGCATAAACTTTGAGTGCATTCTAGGTGGCTTTCAATTACTAACAATATAACATTGCATCTGAATTGAATGCAGCCATTTATGTAGTACTAGGAAAAAAACGAAGAGTGTTTTGAGTTGTAAATTATCCATAGACTACATATGAGTATATATACGAAATAGCGAAGCTAAATATGAAAATTAATGAATCTTGAGACTCAAACGAAAGTGTTGGTATTGAAATGTTAAGACTGTAAGATCCTTAGACCATCCAAGAAATCACAGAAATTAAACCAAGGAAGATAGAAAACTTGATTGAAGAAGAACCAGCTTCAGACACTTGAGCAATCAGGGTTGGTGCTTCAGAGGTAGACTCAGCAGCAACAGTAGTTGGTGTGGAACCTGTGGTACTAGCAGTAGTACCCTCTGGTGCAGGGGCTGGGGCGGATGCTCCTGCGGTGGAGGCTGGTGCTGGTACTGGTGAAGCAGCTGGGGTGCTAGTTGGAGCGGCAGCTGGGGTGCTAGTTGGGGCAGCAGCCGGGGCAGAACCTGGAGTAGTAGCAACCTTGGAAACAACAGGTACTGGAGCTTCTGGTGAAGCGGCAGGAGTAGTTTCGACTGGAGGGCCATAAATGGTCGAAGTTAATGGGTGTTCACACTTACCACAAGACACTGTTGAGGTGTATACTGAAGTGAAAACAATAGTTTCCTCTGGTTTATCTGGAGCAGAAGTGGTACAAACAGTGGTGAACACTGTTGTTTCATAGGTGACTACAGTGGTTTCGCTAGGAATAGCACTCAAGGTATATGTTGTGCTTTCACTAGGAATGTCACTCAAGGTATAGGTGGTGCTTTCACTTGGAATGTCACTCATGGTGTAAGTTGTGGTTTCACTCGAAGATTCTCCGGTGGAGCTTGGAGTGCTTTCGCTCGGAATATCACTCAAAGTGTATGTTGTGGTTTCGCTAGTAGGTTCTGTGGTGGAACTTGGTGTGCTTTCACTTGGAATGTCACTCATGGTGTATGTTGTGGTTTCACTAGAAGATTCTCCGGTGGAGCTTGGAGTACTGCTAGTTACAGGTGAGCTTGGAGTTGGTTCTTCGGTGGAACTGCTGGGTGTAACAGTGGTAGTGGATGGTTCCTCACTTGTGGTTGGTGTTGAAGATGGTGTTTCAGTGGTTGTTACAGTCTTTTCGGAACAAAGTTTGCTAATGAGAGGGCCTAAGTCTCTCTTCTTCTTGTCCGTGAGTTGTTCAAGGGCATCACAAAGATCGCTAGGTATGTCATCTGGTTTAAGTGACTTTGTTGGTTTTGGAAGATCCCAAGTTTTAGTTTTCTTAGCACAAAGCTTGCTGATAAGGGGGTCCAAGTCTCTTCTTTTGAGATCAATGTCCTTTCCTTCTTTATCTTTACAGATATCAAAGGCCGTAGTGAAGGGCAAGATAACGCATAATAAGGTAACGATTGAATAAAGCTTCATTTTTTATTTGAAAAACTTGGTCATATTGGCCTTAATTTATACCATTCCAATTCTTTTGATACAAACCGTAGTTTGAATTAAACTTACAAAGAATTTAAGCAACTGAATTGAGTTAGTGTGTTTAGTTACCCTTTCCATATGGTACATGGGCTTCTTTCACATTGAAAGGCTAACAAAATTTTCAGATATAGTTTAATATTAAACTTTCAATGTAATATTGCTTTGAAACATGGTATTTAATGTTTAGATTAGCTGTATGTTCGCCTAAGATGCATAACCGTTTTACCCTTAATATAGTATATTAGACTATCGAGACTCATCGTACTGTCCAAATTAGAATTAAGGTTTCCGTCGCCCCTCCAAAATATCGAAATAGGCTTCAAAGAATGCTATTTGAGCAATCGCTCCGTTATTTTTTCTATAGGGTATCTAATTGTGTTCATCATTCTTTTGTTAAAGCTTAATTGTTATTTGGGGGACCTTAACGAGTGAAACTTCAAGTACAACAAAGGTAGTAAGAGCTTTGTTCATGGTGCCATCATTCTAATTAAAGAAACTTTACTATATAAGCAATTGTAATGAAGCCCAAGCTGATTGCATAGATAATGAATGAAACTGCAAAATGGTAACAAATCATAGTGTGGTTCTGATGGGCCTGAATTTAGGGTTCTCTATAGGCTTTAAGATCCACATAAAGTATTGCGTTTATTTTATCAACACAACTTCCACTAGCTAGCCTTATTTGTTCACCTTTCCGGCTAATCGTAGCCTAATTGGGATCCCTAAACCCAGCCCCTGGTCAAATGCGTACATTAGCAATTATGCTTTATTCTTCTTTAGGCTTGCGCGAGGCTGCAAACAGTTATAATTGCGCAAGCTGCATACATCCGCTGGCTCATTTATACCTTAATCTACTTATTCTTGTGATATTTCAGCATATCAACTTATATATTCATCTAAATATAGTTATTACTATAGCTTTTGGACAAATTTTTGGAACGAAGTTACATATAAACAGCGTAATTTTCACCTATGTCTTGAACGAGACCGATTTCTGAAGCATGCCAATCAAAGGTTTTCTCAGTAGTCTCTGTAGAAATGGTAGTATCCATTCCCACCATCGGACCAAACATGCCCAAAGGTGCAAGCTCCTCAAAAGTACATTTTTTCAATGGAACATTGAGCTTTTGTGAAATAGCAGAAGCAATGTCTTTGGTTGAGATCTTCTTTTCCCCTATAACATGAGCTATAGTAGCCTTAGTGGGCGGGTTTTCAATTGCCTTCACAAAGAACCTAACTGCATCCTCAAGATGAACTGCACACCAGTTCACATCCTCAGAAATATAGAATGCGTACCCAATTTGTTGAGCCACTTTCATAAGCGATGGAATGAAGCCATGAGTGTCGTCTTTGCTATGAACACTTGGTGGCAACCTAGCAATGATTGTAATTACGTCGTCTCTTTTCAGCAACGTCTCGGCAATGAGGTGTCTAGCACCGTATCCTTCGGTACTAAGAGCCATGTCTGTTTCATAAATGACGTTTTGGGTTTTTCCTAACCCAAACACACCGCTACAAATTACCAATGGTTTTTTAGTGCCTTTAATAACCTCACAGATAGCTTCGATTGCCTTCTGGTCCATTTGGACTGCCTCTTGGTACTTTTCAAAATTATGAGAGAATCCAAAATGTAAAATGGCGTCTGCTTCTTTGGCCATCTGCTCAATGATGTCCAAGGAGGTCAAACTGCCTCTCACAATGTTTTGGACTCCAATAGCCTTCAACACTTTGTCCGACGTCTCAGTCCTCGATAACGCAATGATTTCGTGGTTCTTAGCGATTAAACTTTTAATTGTGGCTTTTCCAATTAAACCAGATCCTCCAGTAACAAAAACTTTCATTTTGATATGGAATTGATTCATCTTGGCCCTTTAAGTACTTGTCAAGTCTCCAATCTTTCAATGAAGCTGACTAATAAGAGCTTCGGCGATAAACGGTTAGTATTAGTAAGTGTAACGAAATTGCAAATATTTTGAAATTCAAGCTCATGTAACGCCTTTTAACACCGTAAGTTCCAAGTATGGTCCAATAGTCAACTTCCAGTCATCAAAGGTATTTTGACTGGTGAGATTGGTGATGCTACGTCAACTTTTGGATATGAGCACACATTTTAAAACGCACGTAATTAGTGCGTTATTACAAACTTGGGAAACATTTCAAAAAAAATGGAGCTGAATCTACATTAAAATACTTCAAATCGTAGCCATTATTCTATTTCATAGTCCTACTGAAAGAAGAACGGTCCGATTAGACGATTTTGCATCTTAATTATAGGATTACCTCTTTTGGAGCGCCGATCAATTCGTCGCTTAGTTTGGTACGCTTTACGAGTCAGCATCTAAAAACGTAGCATTGGCCCGTTTGGCACCCAAACTTGCATATATGCCTCGGAAAAGCACATATTGGGCCAATAACTGAACGCTCACATTGTGTCAATGAACCTACCCCACAAAAATATTTCCGAGCATTATAGCCACATTATATAAAGGGACCGGTACCCTAAATATATTGAAATTAACATGGCACAACTCGATATTGAACATACAATTAGCCAATTGACCGTAGATGAAAAAATCTTACTTCTTTCTGGGGTTGATTATTGGCATACATATAAAATTGAAAGACTTGACATTCCACGTTTACGGATGACAGATGGGCCCAATGGTACTCGTGGAACAAAAATCTTCAACAGTGTTCCTGCAGCATGCTTTCCATGTGGAACAGGGTTGGCCTCTACCTTTAATAAAGAGCTTCTTGAGAGGGCGGGGGAATTAATGGCATTGGAAGCGAAACATAAAGGTGCTCATATAATTCTAGGCCCCACCACCAATATGCAAAGAGGGCCGCTAGGAGGAAGAGGCTTTGAAAGTTTTAGTGAAGATCCGTATTTATCGGGCTTAGCAGGTGCCTCTGTGATCAACGGGATTCAGAAGCATGGAATTGCAGCCACAATCAAACATTATGTGTGCAATGACTTGGAGGATCAAAGAAACTCAAGCGACTCGATTGTAACGGAAAGGGCATTGAGAGAGATTTACCTTGAGCCTTTTCGATTGGCAATCAAACATTCTCATCCGCTTTGTCTTATGACCAGTTACAACAAAGTGAATGGTGAGCATGCTTCTCAGAGTAAAAAGCTTATTGAGGACACATTGAGAAAGGAATGGGAATGGGATGGGTTAGTGATTTCCGACTGGTTTGGCGTGTATACCACCAAAGATGCTCTTGAAAACGGATTGGATATTGAAATGCCGGGAAAATCCATACACAGAGAGCTCAAGACCGTAAAACATATGGTAGAGTCTCGAGAATTGAACATCAAGCACATCGATGATAGAGTAAAAAACATATTGAAAGTGGTCAATTATGCTAAGAAATCGGGTGTTCCTGAAGATGCAGCTGAAGACACAAAAAACAACACTCCAGAGACTTCTAAGTTATTAAGAGAGATAGCTGGAGAATCAATTGTCTTGTTAAAAAATGAAAACATATTGCCGTTGAAAAAAACTGATAAAGTTGCCGTTATTGGGCCTAACGCTAAATTTTCTGCATATTGTGGAGGTGGTTCTGCTGCAGTGCAGGCATATTACACTGTCACGCCATTCGATGGTATCAAAGAAAAATTGACCCAAACTCCACAATACACTGTAGGTGCCAACTCTTTCAATATGTTACCTGAATTGGGTAGCAAATTGAGAAATACGAAAACTGGGGAAGTTGGGTATACTATGACCTTTTATAAGGATCCCGTGGATTCAGATAAAAGAGAAGTTGTAGATGAGCTTGACCTCGATTCGTCCAGAATTGTGTTATTTGACTATAAAAACGAAAAACTTGATTCAAACTTGTATTATATAGATTTCAATGCAGACTTGGTTGTGGATGAAGATGGGGAATACGAATTTAGTTTGATTGTTCAAGGGACTGGTCTTTTGTACATTGATGGGCAAGTTATAGTGGATAATAAAACTAACCAAGAGGCCGGCGGGACTTTCTTTGGGAGAGGATCTACTGAAAAGAAGGGAAGAATCCACTTGAAAAAAAATCACACGTACAAGTATAAGATAGAGTTTGGAACTTCACCCACTGCTACTTATGACTGTCCCTTATTGGATAACAATCATGGAGGAGGAGCTTTGCAATTTGGATGCGTAAAAATCATAAATGCAGAAGAAGAAATTCAAAGAGCTGTTAAAATTGCCAAAGAAGCCAACAAAGTAGTTCTCTGTATAGGTTTGAGCAAAGATTGGGAAGTTGAGGGTAACGATCGAGTTAACATGGAACTACCTTTGAGAACTAATGATTTGGTAGAGGCGGTATTAGAAGCAAATCCTAATACGGTCATTGTAAATCAATCAGGTACACCTGTGGAGATGCCATGGCTTAATAAAGCGAAGGCCCTAATGCAAGCTTGGTATGGTGGTAATGAGTGTGGTAATGCAATTGCAGATATTCTTTTTGGTGACAGAAACCCAAGTGGAAAGCTTTCGTTGTCGTTCCCATTTTTGAACTCTGACAACCCTGCATACCTCAACTTTCAAACCGTTGGCGGAAGAGTCCTCTATGGTGAAGATATCTATGTGGGTTATCGTTACTATGAAAAAATGCAAAAGCAAGTTGCCTTCCCGTTTGGATTTGGTCTTTCTTACACTAATTTCGAATATTCAAATTTGAAAGTCGAAGTTGATGAAGAAAAAAACGTACTCAAAGCATGTGTTCTGGTTAAAAACGTGGGAGAGTTAGATGGCTCAGAAGCCGTCCAATTGTATGTGCGTAAAGACGCCAAATATAGGCCCGTCAAAGAACTTAAAGGATTTGATAAAAAGTTTATTAAAGCGGGCAATTCCGTCATTTTTACGTTTGAACTCAGCTTGAAGGACTCGATTTCTTATTTCAACGAATATCACGACGCCTGGATTGTGGATCCTGGCGTATACGAAGTGCAAGTGGGTAAATCAAGTGATGATATCGAATTGATAGAGGAATTCACTATCAGCCAAAAAAGAAGTTGGCTAGGCCTTTAAGGTGTATAGAAGTATAACTATTTACATAAATTCGTTCATTAGTATAAATCAAATAAAGTTAACAACGAGAACCTCCATCAGAATTCACCAATTCACCTTGCCAGCTGTAATACTTGCTCATGTCCACGTGATGTTTCTTACCATTTGATGCCTCATACATGCTACACCCGTACATGGATGCATATGGTGGAGTGTACAAATGTAAAGAAACACTCACTTCATCACATGGGTTCAGGATTCTATGCAAACCAATGTCATCAGAAATGTAACCCACTTCTTGGCACTCCATTAAGGTTTCTCTTTTTGAAACGAGTTCATGACCCTCGGTTTTAGGTATATCGTATAAGCTTTCCATGAGTTGACCCTTTAAGATTTTCATGCAGCAGTGTGCATTAGCGTGGTCGTGAATAGCACTTCCTTTACCTGGACTCCAACACAAAATAAGTAAGTTGGCATTGCCATTGATGTCAATAATTCCATTTCTTGTGTAATTTCTAGAGCTGTCGTGTAATGCAAAAGCAGACCAATCATCTTCATTGGACTCGTAACTTTCCATTAACTCCTTCACCTTTTCAATATCGATATCGCTAGCATCTAAACCTTTATTGGGACCAAGAATGGCCTTGAGTTGTATAATTAGTTTCCCCAAATTATTATTGGGTATTTTGTCACCATTTAAATCTAATTCGTAAGACCTTGGAATAGATTTATCATCACAAAGTTTTGAGTTTTGGTGAGGGCTGTAAAAAGAGCTTTGGTTATTAACAGTTGAAAGCATAGTAAATATTTGTTTTGTGAAATTGGGGGGCGGGACCGCCTTTTTATAAGTTTTAGGAAAAAATCAGGCGGTGTTTGGCGCGTGCTCGTAACTTTGAGCGGTGATGACGTGTTGGCGGCCGACTGGTAAAATGCCGCCCTTTTGAGTGTATTCGTTCGGCATAAGCACACTTTGAGCGAAAAAAAACTCCTAAACTAGCCAAATATCTTATGATATGACCCGACGATCTATTTTCATCAAAAAAGCGCCCTTTTATTCGCAGATTTTGCTTTCTATATTTGGCTAAAAAAATGCCGCCCAGTCCTATCGGGCGGCCATTTCCATTTTAACGATCAACCCCCGACTGTGTAAATTTTTTCTGGTTTGTAGTTGTATATAAAACTGCTTTTTCTTCTGATTTTATTATTTATACCATATTCTTTCTTGTTTGTTGTTGTTATAGTATTATAATATTATCATAACTCGAAATTAAGAGAAAACTAGACTGATTTTATAGTTTGAAATAGCACAGAGCGGACAATAGAAACAAATGAGTTCTAAACAGCCACAGTTTCCTAAAAAGTCTATCGATAATCTGATAGATGCTTTTGAAAAAAACGCTACAACCGATGAAGAATCACTTCATGAGATAGGCCCACTTTCTAAAATATGGTGCCTTATAGATGAAAAACTTTTACAAAATTACACCCCGTTGTTTTTCGTTAATGTTATGGCGACGGGTATCAGCTCCGCCATACTTTACAACTTTGCCTTCAGCTCCTATTGGCTTAAAGTATGTGGTGTAATTATGTGGGGCTTATGTGTATTCTTTTTCGCTGTAGGTGTAGTCAGCGGAGTGGCCACATGCTACAAATATCCGAAGACTATACTAAAATTACATTTGGACCCCAAATTGGCTCCCTTCATGGGCTGTTTTGCCATGGGGTTCAACTCTTTTGTGAACATGATATACTTCATTACAAATACCAGCTGGATCTATGGGATTTTTGTGCTTTGGTGGATATCGGTATTTTTCAGTATTTACACTGCATGTATTATATTCTACTTCACATTTATGGCCAAGTCCAAAAAACACGAAAGTAGGACTTTCATGCTTGAAAATTTCAATGCCACTATGTTATTGCCAGTAGTTGCATTAACCGTTAGCTCGTCTGCTGGTCAACTTTTTGCAATGGACTTGCCTCATAGAAATTTGCAAATCTTAACTATTACCATTTCATACATACTTTGGGCAAATGCTATGGCGGTTTCTTTTATTATAATTACCCTATTATTTTACAGGTTCATAGTATACAAAATCCCAAATACCACGGCGGTTTTCACTATGTTTATTCCAATAGGTTTCTTAGGACAAGGTGCATTTTCCATTTTGTTGTGTGGTAGAAATTTACATCAATTAATGACTACTACTGATATAATTTCAACGTTAGAAATCTTGGGTAAAGATGCTATATTGACTTCTACAGTGGGAGACATACTGCTTTTAATTTGTAGTTTCTCCGGCTTGTTCCTCGTTTCCTTTGGTTATTTGGTAACGTTCTTTGCTATAATTTCCGTTTTGTGCAAAGTTTTCACCAAGAATCCTAATATGGCACATGTATGCAAGTATGAAAGCGGCTGGAAGAGTGCGTTCAATGGCTTTATCAAATATAATAAGGGTTTTTGGGCAATGACTTTCCCTTTGGGTACCATGGCGTTAAGTAATTCTGAGTTGGGAAAGTTGTACGATATGGAGACTTTCAAAGTCATAGGCTCGATATATGGGGTATCAGCCGTACTAATCACGTTGAGTTGTACCTTCGGATGTGCCTACCATGCAATGCGTGACTTGACGAAGTGTTTAAAGTAAAAATTATAGACGCAGAAATGCATTTAGCAAGAAGCACCTTTATTAGGTTTTATATATACAAATGTGCATATACTAATCACTTAGTCATGTTATTTCGTTATTATTTAGTGTAAAAATCTAAAATCAGGAGATATCATGGAACCATCGTTACCTTTACCTAACTCATTCTCCCATTTCATTGTACCATTCAAAATTCTTTTGTTTAATTGAGCAAGTCTAAGTCTTGCTAACAAGGCAAAGATCATCGCAAGTAATATGAATACACAGTTGCAAATAAAAGCTACCAAATATTGTGGAGATCCACTTGAAGGATACAAATAGGAGTTCCAAATCGAAGTAGAATTGGAAAGACAATTCATTATAGCAATAGCAATAGCTCTTTTTATAGGTGGTCTTGGCATGGAGTTTGACATCCATGTCAAAATAATGGTGAAGGAGCAGTACAATGAAGGAATCATTATACACATGGCAAAATATCTTGCACCTGTGTTTAAAGTGGCAGCTGAAATTATGAATGAAAGCATCGATACACACAAGGGTGCAGTGACATGGTAAAATCTTTCTCCTGTTTTGTCTGCATGTCTCGCCCAAAGATATGTGGCTACCACAGCAAGAAGATATGGAGGAGCCGTTAATACTAAAGTGATGATTCTGCTGAAGTTCAAAGTACTAACAACAGATGGGAAGAAGTTGGTGACACCACATGCAGCAACCAAAAACGATAAAGTGGCAGTAATGTACCACATTTTAAGATCTTTGAGTGTTAACCAGAAAATTTCTTTGTAAGAACTTTGGGTGGAAGCCTTATCCAAATCTTCTTGACCTACACCTCTTTTCATTTTCCACATAATGACATCCTTTTCTTCCTGACTTAAGAATTTAGTATTGTGAGGCATGTCGGGTAAAATAAAGTATGCAAAAGGAACCACAAACACAGTTATAGCACCCTCAATGATAAACAACCATCTCCAGGATCTCAATCCTCTTGCTCCATCCATATTGTCGACGATACCAGCAGCAATCAATCCAGAAAAAGCACCGGATAATAATGATCCAGAATATAAAATGGTGGTTCTAAACGATAATTCCTTAGCACTGTACCATTTAGAAAGAAAAAATAATGCACATGGGAAGAACCCAGATTCAATAATACCAATAAGAATTCTAATCACCAATAAACCAGCATATCCGTGTTCAGATTTGATAGCACCAGTACAGGCACTTATAGCCCCCCAAACAGTCATCAAAATTGCCATGAAAACTGATGGTCTTTCCACCTTGTTGAATATCATATTTGCAGGCACTTGCATCAAGATATAACCCACAAACAATATAGAAATACATGTCTGGTATTGGGTACCATGTAATTGCAAATCTTCTTCCAAACCTCCCAATCTTGCACTAGCAATATTGTTTCTATCGAGATAATTCAATATATATATCAAAACCAACATGGGCAATATTCTCAAATCCATTTTTCTAGTGGTTTTGGTCATGAGCTTCTCTATTTCTTCGTCCGACATGTGCTGTAAAGATTCGGGTAAACCATCTCTCGATGAGACCGAGTCGACAGTGTTTAATTTGTCCATGATGTGAGAATCTGTTTCTTCCTCGTGAACGGCCTCTACTTTATTGTCGGTACTGGACATCGCTACTATTTATAAATCCACTTCAAGGTCAACAAAAGAGAAAATATAAAGTTTGGGGAACCAGATCTTTTTATAGCTTACCTCCGCACAAAAAAAAGTGGTCCCCCACTCTGCCTCCACTCTTCCTCCGAAGAAAATTTAAAACATGGGGGGGCCGTTCCGGGGTAATAAACCAAGAGTATGGAGAACCTACGGTCAGATGATTTCAACAAACACCACACCAAGTAAATGTTGCTCTCTGTGCTCTTTGTATTTCCCGGTAAGGCCAGCTATTTCTGGTGCCAAGCGGCTGTGAAAAGCTTATGAGAAATGGACATGGCTGTACCTCGAGTCGGAAAAACCTGGGGTCACAGGAAAATCTTTTGGTTTGTGGCCCCGTGTTATTTCAATAGATGGACATAAGGAACCGTTTGAGGAACTTTGGCGCTCAAGAAGCGAATGTACATGCATAATTGGGTTTGTGCCGCTAATCCCCCACTATTGATGCCATTCGAAACAGAAATACGACGGTTCAAATGGAGGATCTATGTATTATTCTGTGAAATTAGATTTAGCTTACGGGCTATTGTTCGACTACACACGTAAAGTTTAGTCTTAAGTGGAGGAACAGCATTTTCAGCAAAAATAACTTCCATAATATGGCTCTCCGATGCTTTAACTCGAGAATTGTATAACATAGAATAAATACTGGTCATCTACACTGGAATCAGAGATGAAGACGAGTTAAGCAATTAGCAACACCCCCACTTGTTGATTGCACGACGCGCTATGGATTAGCGAGATATACACGGAGATATAAGGAAATAAACGCCCTTCTCACAAATTCCCCACTGTTTGATGACATTGTTTGGGTAAAACTCGATAACAGGTAAACTTTTGAGCTTCAGCTCTAACTTTTACCGCCATGGTTCCATCTTAAATGTTTGATCAAAAACGAGAGAACTTTTTCTAAGCTTTATCAAACTGCACAGATTCTTATATTGATATTAGAGCCCCATAGTCCGTTGAACTCTACAAAATTACCGTTCAATCATTTGTCTTTCGATTACCTAAGGCTTTTGTTGTAATTTAACAACTTTTGTCTTTTTAACCCCCAATTTTAACTATTTTAAAATGACTTTTCATATCTGCGTAACTGACAAATACCCACACTTGACAGAAGTATTCAACATCTTTGAACAACTTACGTCATATTTTGTATGAGAATGTATGTTGAAATGCATAATTGAGATAACTATAAGTTATATATTCGTGAATTTATTCAACTACACAGACAAATGATCTCAAAGATTACTTGCGAGGTTATAAAAATTCTCTGTGGCAAGTTCATGCACAGCAAAGGCACCAGCGGTCGTACCTTGCGCTGCAGATGCTGCTAATTGACGTAATTGATTTGTGCAATCACCTGCAGCAAAGATTCCGGGGACATTTGTGCTTTGAGTGGAAGATGTTTCGATCAAACCTTGTTCCGTCAACTTGATTCCTAAGCGCTCGATAATTCCCTTGTTTCTCAAGGTTGTTGAAGGAATGATGTACATGACATCAGCTTCGATTTCTTCTCCAGTGGAAAGAGTCACTTTCTCTAATTGAATGCCTCTCCCAGATACCTCTCTGACTTTACCAGCGCTTAAAGGCACATTCATGGCCACTAGGCTTTTTGTAAACTTTTCATCTAAAGTCTTCAAAGCCTCTTCGTTAGTGACCAAGTGTAAGTTCCTGCTCCAGTTATAAATCATTGGAACTTGTCTTGCCACTAGGAGAGGGTTGTCGTAATAAAGAACGGTTTTTCCATTGGCATATTCGTATCCGTGACAAAAAGGACAATGTATTATACTATTACCCCAAAATTGCTCAATGTTGTTGATTTTGGTGCTGGAAATGTTATCCTCGACGCCGGATGCAAAAATTAGCTTCCTTGTTTGTTTGACAAGACCATTCACCAGCACATCAAACAACGAAGACTTTTCGTTTTTCACGATATCCTTAACAGCACCTTCCAAAAGTTCAACGGATGGATACTTTCTAACTTCTGCCTTAGCCTCCTCTTTGATTTGGAGAGGTTGCTTACCATCATTGGTGATGAAGTTGTGTGATTCTTTGGCAAACCTGTTGCAAGGTGTGCCCGAATCAATACATAAAACCTTCAAAAGTGATCTGCCTATACTTATCGAAGCAGCCAAGCCAGCGGTAGATCCTCCAATTACAACGATGTCATATATCATGATCTGTTGACTTGTTTAAACCTCTTGGTGATTTTGTATAGTATTTATAGATGGTTCTCTCTCGTAATGCCTTCCCAAATTGTTAATCCAAATTGCTCAAGCTCATGCATTAACCACTATTGACTGAGATGGGACATGAATTCAAAATAACTACGAGCACAAGATATGAACACACATTGTTACAATTAAAGGGGTTCAATCATAGCAATGACTTTTTTGGCTGACGTGTTGTTAAACTAATAATTTCAAACTTGATATCTTCAACTGGAAACATAAAAAACTTTCTTAAAATCGCTGCCTTTCTCCACTCTCTGTGTATAAAGTCCTAAAAATAGGTCATTATTTGATTAATAAGCAGGATCTAGATGGTGTTTGCTTACGAATGGCCTACATTGCATACCAAATTCGTGCCAATCAGAATGTGTGTCTTCACACGCATCTCTTTTGACTGAGAGTTAACATTACACCAACAAATGATGCCGAAACTTTTTGAACTCGAAGTCTATTACGAAGGAAGTGCATACACGTTAACTGAAGGGTATTCAACATCTACAGCTTAAATAGAATGCATATTAATTTTTGGGACCCTCTTTTTACAAATAATAAGCGCGATTGGTTTAGTGGTAAAATTCATCGTTGCCATCGATGAGCCCCTGGTTCGATTCCTGGATCGCGCATTTTTTTTGTCTCCGTTGAATATTTAGATCGACAACTCACAATTATCGCAAAACGACAAACTAAGCAGCAGAGAATTTCTTTCGTTCAGCGAAGAATTTTTCCGTTACATAGCACAAATTGAGGCTTAATCAGTGGTTGAGACAAAGCAATGATGGAAAAAGAGTGAAAACAAGGCAGAACATGATCTGACGGGATTTTGGCGATTCCTTCAGCTTTCAAATTTTTGAAGTTATGAAAGTTTGACAGTCTATTTGTAGTACATAATAGCACATTTAAGTGTTTTGAAACCCCATCTTTGGCAAGTTAGGAGAGCTCATCTCGCACATTCTACTCAATTGGGAATTGTATAGGACTTTTTTGACCAGCGCTTACGTCACAAGATATCAACATAGCCGGGTAACCTTGGAGCGGTGGAAAATTCGAATGATTTGGTATGTTTCAACTGGCTTTACTTAGTGAAGGGTAACTTTTAAGTGTTATGTAAACGGATAAAGTTTCCAGAGTTTTTGGTGTCAGACTCCAAGCAAGAGGTTTTGAAGCGCCTACAAATTTGCGACTGAAGCGTTCAGTAAAATGTTAAGCGCTGCGGCAGTATTGTTCGATTGATGTGGTAGCTAATTAGGTTTGCACGCCACAGGTGGCTATTGGTCTCACGGCTAAAGAAGATGACTAGAAAACTCTCGCAGAAAGTTAGAAAGTAAAGAAATTAAAGTATACACCCTCAATATTTATGCAAGTGTAGAAAAGAATACAGTTCGAATAGATGAATTTGAATACTAGTTTCAAGCATAGTTAAAAGAACTTAACTAACTATTTATCGTAGAAATTAATGGCATATATTTATTATGGCAACAAAAAGGCACCCTTTTGTTTGCATACGTTAGCGCAAAAGTATAAAAATTAAACTAAGTAAGTACGAAAAAAGAACAAGTTGTAGGCTCCAAGGACATCTAAAGGGCCCAAGCAAAAAGAGGAATCGCAGCTGCAATCATGTGAGCCTTTTCAATAGCGGCTTCACCCTCGAAGGTAGCAATTGGGCTAACACTAGTTGTGGAAACAGTGCTGGCTTTTGGCAGACTACCATTAGCCTTTGGCAGCTCATCAGAATTTCCGCTACCTAAGGTTGTGGTGAAGGTTGAAACAACAGGAGCAGCAGGATATCCAGGCTTTCCTTGAGGGGTAATAGTAGTTGTGACCACAGCTACATCAGGCGATTCTGGGCAGGTAACAATAACAACCACATTTTCTTTATCGACAGTGGTAGTGTAGGTGGCAGAGCTTATTCCACTAATAGTAGTAGTGGATACGGGAATTGGAACAGAAGAAACAACCACGGTCTCTGGAATACACTTTCCGTCCTTCAAACAGGTGGTGGTGGTGTAAGTAGTTGGACTACAATCTTCTCCAGAACAAGTGGAAGTTGTGGCAATACCTGGAACACTAGTGACAACCACAGTCTCAGGGATACAGTCACCATCTGAATCACAAGTGGTTGTCGTGTACGTAGTAGGAGTACAATCATCACCGAAACAAGTGGTGGTACTGGCAATACCTGGAACGCTCGTTACTACAACTGTCTCAGGGATACAGTCACCATCTGAATCACAAGTGGTGGTGGTGTAAGTAGTTGGAGTACACCCGTCGCCGAAACAAGTGGTGGTACTGGCAATACCTGGAACGCTCGTTACTACAACTGTCTCAGGGATACAGTCACCATCTGAATCACAAGTAGTGGTGGTGTAAGTAGTAGGAGTACAATCATCACCGAAACAAGTGGTGGTACTGGCAATACCTGGAACGCTCGTTACTACAACTGTCTCGGGGATACAGTCACCATCTGAATCACAAGTGGTGGTGGTGTAAGTAGTTGGAGTACACCCGTCGCCGAAACAGGTGGTGGTACTGGCAATACCTGGAACGCTCGTTACTACAACTGTCTCAGGGATACAGTCACCATCTGAATCACAAGTAGTGGTGGTATAAGTAGTTGGAGTACAGTTTTCACCATAACAGGTGGTGGTACTGGCAATACCTGGAACGCTCGTGACAACCACAGTCTCGGGGATACAGTCACCATCTGAATCACAAGTAGTGGTGGTATAAGTAGTAGGTGTACACTCATCACCATAACAGGTGGAAGTGGTAGCTGTACCCGGAAGACTAGTCACAACAACTGTATCGCGGATACATTCACCATCTGACAAACAAGTGGTGGTGGTGTAAGTAGTAGGTGTACACTCGTCACCATAACAGGTGGAAGTAGTAGCTGTACCCGAACCGCTGGTGATAACAACTGTTTCTGGGATACAGTCACCATCTGACAAACAAGTGGTTGTGGTGTAAGTAGTAGGTGTACACTCATCACCATAACAGGTGGAAGTGGTAGCTGTACGTGATTCAGGGGTCTCGATAACAACTGTAGTTCCATCAGAATTGGTGGTAGTGTAGGTTGTGGTGTCAGTTCCGGTCCATGGGGTAGTCTCAGTTGGGTAAGGGGTCTCTATAATAACAGTTTCCTCACCATCAGAATTGGTGACCGTTGTCGTTGTGGTCCCTGAACCAGTCCACGGTACAGTAGTTGTTTTCACTATAGGACAAGAGCCTGTGTCCTCTGCAATGTACCAGGGAATTTCATCTCCAGTCATATTTGTACCAGAAGGAGTAGTGATTGTTAATATTATATTTGCAGGTCCGTCAAAAGAGTTATAAAATAGCATTTTCACAGGATAGTAGTAACCCCCTGCCAAATCAACAGTCGTCGTTGCCAATTCAACAGTCGTCGTACCAATTAAATGATTCGCATAGTAACCACCGGAAACAGAGTATTCGCTAGGATCGCCACAACAGTCTGACGCAGAGCCAGAACCAATTAAGAAGTCAAGGGCATTATTGATATCAAAGGTAAAGGAATATGATCCGCTTTCTTCGGCATAGAGATAACCATTATAACTCAATCCTAATCGACGTATGTTTACCCATTCACCGTATACACTTGCATAGGTAGGGTTCTCAATATGCTCTTCAGTTTCGTACCACCAATTGATATCGAGCACAGTTGTTTCAGCGTAAGGATTCGATGATTGCATCTTATTAAATGCAAGTATACCGGTATCTTCTTCTAAGATATCATTATCATCAAGAGTTACATTGTAAAATTTGACGTCCAAACCATCTTTAAGGTTCTTTGGCTCACAGCCCTCAGTTGCACTTACCAAAGGCAATGAAATGGATAAGATAGCTAGTAAACTTTTAATTTGCATCTTTTTGCTAAAAAAATCCGAACGTCGGTCTATTTAAATTGACTGGAACACAGTCGCAAGTAGAATGGCGTTTTATACATTTAAGACTCAATGTTATTGTTTTTGCAATACAGTTTCCCATTTAGTCTCATCAAAGTATAATCTGGTTGATATTGTTTGCAAAATTATTGAATGGCCGGCCCCAAAAAGAGCTTCCATTGTGTATCTGACGAATCAAATTCTCGTAACCTGAAGAGGAAACAATTTGGATCAAATAAGTAGCTTTCGAAACATTGCTACGGGAATATCACAATAAAAATAAGTAATTTATTGTAAAAAAAAAAAACTACAAGACAATTCACAACCTAATTGGGAAGCATAAACGAAGTTTTTAGCAAAATGCCAAAATATTTTTAATGCAAGTTGCTGTAACAATCCGTCCATTACTGTAACAATCTGTCCATGCAGAATGCACTATCTTGGTGCAATGCATCGTTAGAATGTTGGCGTTAAGCTGTAACCAATCGATTTTGATTCTTAATGCCAGCAATGACAGAGGACAGGAAAAGATCTGGCTCAGCTGTACCCAAAACACAAAAGACGGCACATACGTTACAGCTATTCAATAAATCGTGGTTTTTTAGCCTAAACCGATTTAAGCAGTATCTGTAACCCAAGGCAGCATTGCACAGGTGGAACAATTGGTGAATCTTGATCGCGTCTAATTTTTCCCGTAGGAGAGAGCCTCATTTCAATTGCCAAAGGAGACAAAGACGCCTCAGGATAAGAATATAGAACAGATATTGGTGAGTGCACGAATGATAAGCAAGACTTTGCCTTGATCCGCTACTCAGTGCTACACTTCTTATGGGAGATTTTCTAGTAAGTCATTATTTGAGTCGAGCATTTGTATATGGTTGGCCAGGTATATGTTCAGAAGACAATTCTACAGCCATGTTCATTCCTACCACAATACCACGGTAATCTTAGTGTGATTTCTACTTCGACGCTTTTGACGGAAGGAGTATGAGAATACGTGGCTATAATCTGAAAAACAATATGGGCCAACTGTTTAGTATCGAATACGTCCCAAAGAGTCACTCGGGATTCCCCAATTGGTCCCTTGTAACCTCTGCCATCGAGTATCTGGCCAATCAAGAGATTCGATGTCTTGAAAGGGGTCCTTTTTGACTATTTAGTACCCAATTGATACTTTTTTGGAACACGAGTTATCCACAGTCCTATGGGGATGCAAAAGCGAGCCTTAAATATTCTCTGTGACACAGAGCGTGAGGCTATTTTATGGGCTAAAATTTCCGAATATTTCTAACAATAGAAGGATGCGTGCAATAAAGATCCGCGCTATAGGTTACTAAAGAAAACAATGCAGAGTAGTTCCAGGCTCCGTTTGAGAGTACTTGAGAAAGTGAAGGCCAGTCTGTAAGGCCACCAGAAAAGATATAAGGAGCTTGTGGTATGCAATTATAAAGTGGACCAAAGAAAACGAGATGGCCGTGGGATTCGAGCTATTGACTAGGTCTAAGGCGGGTGATATAGGGTGTCTAGAATGGTCATTTTGCGTGTGCTGCATGCGTCTTGAATAGCACCTGTATACCGAGCGAGAGTTACACAATGATAGAGTAACTGGGTCGTGGATAATGCCAGAAATGAAGTGAGTTGAGTTCTGCAGGACGAAGGCCTTTCGGGAGATTGTTAGACTGTATAAAAAGCCAGGAAGTAATAGGCTGGTCCAAAATTCAAAAACTGTGCCCGGCCTGGCCTCTTTCGTGGCTGGTATGTGCCGAAGCAGATGTTCTTGATTCTGAAGTGGGGCTTATTTTCTGAACAGCCTTTAGGTCCAATACATGGAGTTAGTTAATAAGTAACGCATAATGTTGTCCGTTTGAGTGTGATGTAGTGTGTCGATCCTACGAGACTGTTTTTGGGTCATGCTCGGTTTTTTACAAAAGAACTTAAAACATCAACGCCAAAAAAAGTGGCACCTAACAGATAGATTATAATACGGTAGTACTACGTAGAAGAACGAATGATTAAAAGTAGCACACATGCTATTCATGCATGATACTACTTCCAAAATAGCTGCGTGATGCCAAATAATTCTTCGAACTATCTTTGAAGTGTCTAAATATCACTGATCAAAGTAGAAATACAATTGGTCTTCAATGAAGAGCTCAGAGTCTATTCCCTGGGCTGTATTCAATCATTTTAATATGGTTTATTTTGTTGCAATATATATTCTACCCCTATCTTTAGATAAGGTTGCCTGCCACTGTCTTCTTGACCGTTATTATAGTGACCTAAATTATCTGATTTGTGAAAATGACAAATTCTGATCATTTGAAAATATTCAAGAAAAATAAATAACGACTATACTACTCATGTTTAAGGCCTAAGTCTTATCTCTCGCATGACTTAAAGTTGATATGATTAGTAAATTACATGTTAAGGAATCACCACAATATGACGTGACCAAATAATTTGAGGAAAAGCGGAATAGTATATTATTAATAGCTACTAAGCACAATACCCTCTTCTGGACCTGAAAGCTCATAACTTTACTCTAGAGCAAATTAGCAATCTTCAAAGGAGCAAAACTCCCTTGGTACTTCGTCCCAGAGTTGGTAGATATTTTCGTAGATCAGCATAGCGATTTGGAGCGCTCAACTCGCAATTCTATCCCAATTGGGAATTGTAGGCTCCTGCTTAGTCGGGGCTAACTAAAGAAATGACGTCAAAGCCGGGTAACATTTATGCGGCGCATAGTTTGAGTAGATTTTGCCATGGTTTTATATATTTAAGTAGGCGGTAATTCTTATATGGGGTATAAATTTGGCATAAGGTTCATGATATTGTGGTCTGCGATATTTGCAGAACCAAAGGGGAATATTTATATGTTTTAAGAAAGTTTAATGTGTTTTAATGTGTTTCTTAATATTAGTTTCTTCTTTTTATTACATCCAAGTACGATTTGAATTTGTGAATTTTACATTCTATAAAGTTGCCAGATAGTCCCTTTACTAAAAGAATTGAAGAAAATTCTTTGGATGAGCACAACTATCGCAATCTTGTATCACAGTAAATATAGGCATATTGTGTATTTAAACACTATAAAAAAAAGGGGCTAACTAAAAGTCAATTTTGTTACCAAGTTCGTCAACAAAAGTACCGTTCATTGGGGGGTTTGCAACAACCTTCAAGATTCTTTTGGCACTTTCTTCGGCGGAAATAAAAATATCTGCACC